>BROE01000024.1:4362996-4386620 GCA_036571765.1 Plecoglossus altivelis | reverse complement strand
GCTGGTAGGAGGTGGAGAGGTGGTGGATGTGATGAGGTGAGCAGCTGGTAGGAGGTGGAGAGGTGGTGTATGTGATGAGGTGAGTGGCTAGTAGGAGGTGGAGAGGTGGTGGATGTGATGAGGTGAGTGGCTGGTAGGAGGTGGAGAGGTGGTGGATGTGATGAGGTGAGTGGCTGGTAGGAGGTGGTGGTCTGGCAACATACATCTGTCCAGTCATTCAGCCATCCCAGAATCTCCCTGGAGTCATCCATCACCAGACTACCAGGGTTCATCTAATATGGCTTGATGGATCACTTGAAACCCAGGAGTAATGGACATATGCTCACCCACACATGCACACATGCACACATACGCACACACGCACACTCAATGGCCTATGCATGCAAACACACGTTAATGCACACACTAGCCTATACATACACACGAGTCTAGCCACAGTCTCACACACACACGCACACACACACACGCGCGCTCTGACAGTCACACCCGTTATTCTGGGCTTGCATTTCCAGTCACAACATTCCTCTGGCCGTATCTCACCGCGGGCCACAACTGCTTCCAATCAGTCGGGTCACGAGGCACAGCAGATGCCCCTGCGTTTGGGCGGGGCCGCCGCTGAGAGGGGGATGGCGGGCGGGGGCTCCCCCCTCCTCTTTTCCTCTCCCCCCACCACCCCCATATTGCGTCACCCTCCTTGGAGGCCTGTGTTGGACAGCTCCCTCACTGGCCCTGCGTTTTCAACACATGACACACTCACTTATACACTTTCCAGTTCTCCTCTAATACTTTCCATGGTCCTCTGAATTAGCCAGGCCAGCTCTGTGCTGGCCCACTGGACAGCCTGGGAGATGTTGAGACCAGCGACCTACAGAGAGAACAAGTCGTCAGCCGTTGTTTACTTCAAACCCAGTTAGCTGTTGTAGCTAAACCTTAGCTGCTCCACCTGCAGTACTGCTAAGCTGATGGAGTAAGAACAGCATCATCATTTTGGGGATGAATAACTTTCTTTTTCTTCTTTAGCATACCTCAAGATTAGGGAAAGCCCCACGCCTTCCTTCCCATCATGCAAAGCGCTTGCTTTGACAGTATTTACGAGTGTTACCTGGATACCGCAGTACACACCTCCCCTCTGGAAGGCTCACATTACACAATGCGTGGACACGGCCAGGGTAGGGTTCTGAAGTCATGGCAGCTCTCTCTGCATGGCTGGGGGGAGACTGGGGGGAAGGCTGACTAAGACTGGGGGAGGTGGGGGAGGGGAGGATCGGACTCAAAGCTCTGCACGCCATCAATACACTGGGGTGCCGATGCACGTGGAGAGCATGCTTGCCTGGGAGATGGACGTGGATAGGGAGGTGGATAGGGAGGTGGAGGTGGATAGGGAGAAGGAGATGAATAGGGATATGGAGGTGGATAGGGAGACGGATAAGGAGAAGGAGAGAGATGGGGAGGCAAGGTGCTGGTGTGTCTGGGGAAAGTGCGCAGGACGTCAGACTGACTGTGTCTGTTGAAACCAAGCTAAGCTTATAGTGGTAATAATCATCATAGCCTGCATACAAACAAGCTTGGTCAACCTTTTACCAGGTTGGTTAGCGTGCTAGCGTTGTGGCAGAGCTTATGCAAGGCTGGCTTGCGTGCTAGCATTGTGGTAGACCTGCTACCAGGCTGGCTAGCATGCTTGCATTGTGGGAGACATACCAGGCTGGCAAGTGTGGTAGCGTTGTGGTAGACCTGCTACCAGGCTGGCCAGCATGCTTGCGTTGTGGTAGACCTGCTACCAGGCTGGCTGGCGTGCTAGTGTTGTGGCAGACCTACCAGCTGTAGACCAGCTACTAGGCTGGCTGGCTGGGTGTTGTGAGTGAGCTGTGCTGAGTAGCCCTAGGCCAGCCGCTCAGCTCATCTGTCTCTCTAAAAGGATTCCAGTAGCAGGGTACAGTGGGCACGCTCGCTCGCTCTCAGGCTGGCGTCTCTTGCCTGCAGTGTGTTGACAAGCTGAGCCATATCTCTGGCCATCTGCTACGTTCCGGCCTGACGCTGACTGTGCGTCCTACACGCTTCAGTGTTGAATGCCGTTTACTATTTCAAAAACTGTAGTCTATATACCGTTGATGCCTCCCGTTGTCATGGTTTATATTGTACGCACCCTTTAATTGTGCACTCCATCCCTCTTTCAAGTCCTTCTGTCTTTCCCCATCCCTGGACTCTCTTTTCATTCCTCTCCTTCTTGCTTCAGCATGACTGGCTAGTAATCTGCTTCCAGCTGCTGCCTGCTGACCGCTGGCTGGTCCCTCCCTGACTGTCTGTTTGGACACTTATCTACTGGTCCCGGGCCGATTGTCAAGTCTCCCTGCCTCCTGTCTTCTGGCTCCCTGTCTGTCTTCTGCCTGTCTGACTTCTGTCTGTCTCCCTGCTTTCCATCTGCCTGTCTTGCTGTGTCTGTGTACACCATCACTGGGGTCCTCATAGTGCTTCTTTCAGACTGTCATCAACATCCCAGTTCTGATTGCTAGTTTGTCGTGTATGTGTGTGTGTGTGTGTGTGTGGACATGCTCTTTTTCTCTGGTGCTTCAGCCGGCACTCACCACCACCAGATTAAAGGCAGATTTGACACTTAATCAGTAGCCCCCCCTGGCATACACCCACCCACACACAAACATCCCCCTCCCCCCTCTCACCACATGACTGAGGGGCTCTCTGTGGAGTTAGCTGGTGGAGCCATCTGGTTCTCAATCTGGGCCTACTCCCCAACCAACTCCTCTCTTCTTCTCTGTACATCCCTACCTTTTTCTCCTCTCTGTACATCCCCCTTCTGTCTCTTTTTCTCTCAAACACACACATACATACACACATGCATACACACACACACACACACACACACACACACACACACACACACACACACACTATCTCTACCCAACCCCCGGTTTTCTTTTATTTCATACACACAGACACACACACACATCCTTGCTGAGTCAGAGTAGGCCTGAGGCCTGTGTGTGTGCTCAGTCTTTCTGATGGCCCTGTCAGCTGAGTTTGTCTGGCTGTTGACGAGTCGCCCTTTTCCATCCCTCCTAGTGTCAGTATCTCTCCTTCCTAACCCTGCTCACTTCACCCTGCCAGCTAGAAACTGTGTTTCTTCACTGTTGTATTTAACTGAGATACTCTGAGTTGACCTGGGTCTCTTTCTACCCTGGCTGAAGATGAAAGGATGTTCAGACTAGTGAGACTAGTTCTGCTGACAGTCAGGAGCTGCACCACAGGACTCCCCTGACCACTCATCAGGCTTCAGGGATTGATTGATTGGTAGGTCCTGATCAGAACTCGACTCTGGGAGTGATTGATAGATCCTGATCAGGGCTCAACTTTGGGATTGATTGATAGATCCTGATCAGGGTTCCACTCTGTGATTGATTGATAGGTCCTGATCAGGACAAATAGCCCCTGACCTCATTTCGAGGAGTGGACTGGCAGGTTCTCTGTGGAAGTGTAGCAGTGAGCTGGAGCAGGATGCTGGAGCGGTTTCAGGTAAATAGTTGGTGGATTGCTCTGGGACTGGTTCATCTGAGGTCAGGCAGATGGATCAGGAGGTGCATGCACACACACCCAGACACGCGCACGCTCATACGCTCGCTCAGCGATGACTGTGTTGAAGGGGAATCCGCCCCACAGGACAAACAAGGCTGTGAACATTCCAGTGAATCATTCCTGAGGGCTACAGGGAGAGAGGTGGGGAGAGATGAAATGGTCTGTTCTGCTGTTCAAATGCTCATGATTGCATAACCAAGGCTTGTTCCACAAATGCATGCGGGCACACACTCACAGTCATAAATGCATGCGCATGCATGCACACACTCACATTAGGTAAACTCCCATACAAATATTGTCAGAAAAGATAAGATTCAGACAAAGTTTTGCCCTGATTCAATGTGTGCGTGTGTGCATGCTCGTTTGTGCGTGTGTGTACGCTTGCACTCTCTAAATGACCCCATAATGCTTATGATCTGTGGTAATGCCATGGAATTCCAATTTATTGATGGGCGTCAACATCACAGTATATTTTGTACCCCACCACTGAGTCCTCCGTGAGCTCATGTGTTTATGATGACGTTCCAGCGTACAACATGAGTCTCTAATCTGCTGGGAGCGTTTCTGTGTGGCAGCTCAGACGAAGAGCCCAGCTCTCAAAGACCATATTGAGCTCTGCCAGAACACAACGTTACTGTTCGGTCATCCCTGCCCCACCCTTTCAAATCCTCCTCTCCCTTCCTCCCTCTCTCTGTCTGTCTGTCTGTGAACCGTCCTGAACCCGTCTGTGACCTGCAATCCTCAGACCTATGAAGCTCCCTGTCCAAATATGTCACCCCTGCGTGGCCCAATCTGTCCTCTTCTAGAAACATCCAGACTCCCACCCTGGGCCGAGTTGGGCCAAGCCCCACCCTGGTGTCAGAGCGGCTCAGCATTGCTTCCTCCCCCCTGCCCTGGCCCATTCCTTCGCCCATGCCCTCCCTGGCCCCAGCCCCAGCCCCCCTTAGCCCCAGCTCCAGCTCTGTTCCCCTGTCATCAAAGCAGGCCATCCCCTGAGAAGCGCCTGTCCACAGCAGACAGCAGCACAGACAGGACACAAACACCCACTGATTCCAGCCGAGCAGAGTTCACAACACAACGCAGGCTGTAAATCAGGCCTGTGTCCTCCCTAGGAACCCTGCTCTACCCAGCAGGAATGTGGCAGTGCTTGCAGCTGTAACAAGGAGGCAGTGTTAGCGCTTAGCATAGAAACAGAGGCAGTGTTAGCGCTTAGCATAGAAACAGAGGCAATGCTAGCGCTTAGCATAGAAACAGAGGCAGTGTTAGTGCTTAGCATAGAAACGGAGGCAGTGTTAGTGCTTAGCATAGAAACGGAGGCAGTGTTAGTGCTTAGCATGGAAACGGAGGCAGTGTTAGTGCTTAGCATAGAAACGGAGGCAGTGTTAGTGCTGAGCACAGAAAGAGCCTGACTGCTGCATCTTCTATTGTGATCCGGTTGGCTTGTAGACACAGCTGTAAACAGTGAGGCCAGCTTGATGAGCAGCATGGTGACTCTTTGGCTAAATGAAGGGATGTGGAAATCAGCTGGTTGATAGAGGTGGTTTTGGGGAGAAGTCAAGATGTTGCGGTGCACTTGATGTGGTTTTTATAAACCCCACCACACCTCACCCAGCCCCAGCGCTCGACATGGTAGCAGGGTGATGTCACTCCGGGTGTCTCTCACGCGTCAACACTCGCTGTGGTCTGAGACCAGAGAGAAGGGATGAGGTGGAGGACAGCCAGGGGGAGAGGGGGAGAGGGGGAGAGGGAGAGGTATTCCTGCCTTTACCCTGGACCTGGTGCACTCTGGGAAAACACCATGGGAGTTGCCAGAAGAGGTTCTTTCTCTCTCTGGAAAAGCTAAGAGCATTTATCATGACTCAACCTCACTGTCTCTCCCTCTCTCTGTCTCTCTCTTTCTCTCTCTCTCCCTCTCTCCGCCTCTCTCTCCCTATTACATTCCCATAACTCCACATTAATTTACTGCTATTGGTCTGCCCCAGGGTGTGTGTTTGTGTATGGTTTAAAGGGTGTGTGTAAAATTGTGTTAAACGTGTATGCGTGTGTGTGTTATCGAAAGTGTTTGCGTGCCGTTTAAAGGGTCTGTGTGTGTGTGTTGTTAATAGGGTGTGCCCCTTCCCTCAGTCAGTGTTGGCCTCAGTCTGGTCCATCCAATCCAGAACCCCGCCTCCAACACTAACCAATCCCAGACCTCCTCTCCAGTCCAGTCAAAGTCCGCAGGACAAACCTGCCAAACATCAATCTCCCCCAAGCACATCTGGCTCTTTGTTTCAGTTAGAAACACTTTTAATAGGTCATATGTCAACACAATATCATACAGTAAGAATTCCAGTTGCAGTGAACCTCAGCATAGGATCTCTGTTTAGAACCACAGTGTGGAACCACAGTTTGGAACCGTGTACAACCACAGCGTCCCCAGACGGGGCGACATGACCAGAGATGAGATGTTCCCCCGTGGAGGTCAGACTGAGGCAGGCAGACTGAGGCAGGCGGCCTGGCGGTCAGAGCTGACGAAGGCCAGAGAGGCGAGGCAGAGGGCTTCATATCAACGTGCATATTTGAAAGGCCGTCCACTGGCATATTTTTAGACTCGAGGGAGCGTCTCTCTAAGCACTCATGAATCTTGGATCACACAGCTGTAAATATTTCACCAGCCTACAGAAATAGACATGCTGGAAATGGGAGATAGCATGTGCGGCATCTTCTGAGAGAGAGAGAGAGAGGAAGAGAGAGAGAGAGAGAGAGGAGCATTGTTTCCCCCCATCTTTCTTTCCCCTTTCTCCTGCTTCTTCGCTCCCTCCCTCTCCCTCCATACCCACTCCAGGGAGAGAGACAAACCGTGGGACCGCGAGACAGTGGGAGAGTAGAGAAGACTGAACTATATTCATTAGGGACTAAATAACCATGAGACCTGGTCCTGCTGTGTTGAGCATGGTGTGAGGATGAGTGGACTAGCACCACAAGTGAGCACTGCATGTCATCTCCAGGAGGTGGGCGAGGTGGGGTTCTAACCCACACAGCTGTGAAACCCCACCAGCGTACCTGAACACACGGCAGTGTTTAGATGAGGGGAGGTGGTGTGTTGCTGTCTCTCACCCATCACTGAGCCGAAGTGTGTTCGCTTCTCTCTGGAGTGCGGCGTCGATCCTCCCCTAATGACACGTCTGCTAGGCATGTCTGGAACTGGAGGGGAGGACCCTCCACCTGGAGTCCCCCTGACACCCCCTTGGGGCCCCTCGGCCTCCCCCGGACTCCTCCCTCCACCAGACCCCCCCCCCGCCTCAAAGCAGTACAACGCACTACCCTGTCCTGCGCTGCTGTGTTCTTTCACAACTCCGTCAGTGAAAAGGCTTCAGGGTGTATTTTTCTGGTTCCATCTAGCTGGTCATAGACCCTTCCAGAGATCCGCTTGTCTGTTCTCTAGGTTGAGACAACAAAAGGAATCAGGCTCTGTCCACTTTTCATGTTTTACCTCTCTCTTTGTGTGGCCTCTCCCCTGGGGCCATCTATCACAATGAAGACACAATTATTAAGCGGAGCTGGACTGCACACGTTTGTGTGTGTGCAGAAGGTGTGGCTGTCATCAGAAACATATTTGCTCCTCTTTCCTGGGCCCTGGGAGCAGCTGCAAAGGAGTGAATGAGCGGCCAGCTGAATGCATGATTGGCAGGGCTGTTTGTGTGGAGGTGTCTGGGGAGCCCAAAGACAATCACACCCATCAAGCAGGGCCTTCTTTACAGAGCGTCTCGCTAACATGGTCGCCTCACCAGAGCAAGCCTAGACCGGGCTTTTGTTGTCCTCAATTCTGGCATTCGCTCTCTCGCTTGCTCTCTCGCTTGCTCTCTCGCTTGCTCTCTCGCTTGCTCTCTCGCTTGCTCGCTCGCTCGCTCGCTCTCTCTCTCGCTCTTGCTCTCTCTCTCGCTCTCTATTTTGCTCTCTTGCTCTCTTTCTGTCTCTCTCTCTTTCTGTCTCTCTCTCTTTCTGTCTCTCTTTCTGTCTCTCTTTCTGTCTCTCTCTCTCTCTCTCTCTCTCTCTCTCTCTCTCACACACAGACGTACACATACGCATTCATTTTTTGCTTCAGCGTTGAAGGAAATCCCCCTTTTGTCAGAGCTGTGGAAGTATGTCTCTGTGTTGTTGCAGACGGTATCCATGGTGGTGTTTCTGGCTGCTTGTTGTGGTCAGCAGAGTAATAAAGTTGCACGATAGGAAGCCACGCCCCTTAGATGAGTCACACCAAGGGAAACAAATGGCTTACGATGGGTTATTTTGCCTTCAAGTGTTTACTTTTTGTTTTTACAGACCTGCAGCCCCAAACAGTTTCCTGTTTCCACAGATACAGGTTCTCTGATAGTCATCCTCTGGATGTTGTAAGTCTGCTTAGACTAGCAGTTTCTCGGCAACGTCACTGAAGGACCTTGCTGTCTGTTTGAAGTCTGTGTGGAATCTTAGTGAAATGTTTTTCTCTCTCTCTCTCTCTCTCTCTCTCTCTCTCTCTCTCTCTCTCTCTCTCTCTCTCACTGTCATTCCCTCTCTCTTTCACTGTCCCTCTCTCTTTCACTGTCATTCTCTCTCTCTCTCTCTCTCTCTCTCTCTTTCACTGTCCCTCTCTCCCTCTCTCTTTCACTATCCCTCTCTCTCTCTCTCTCTCTCTCTCTCTGTCCCTCTAAAAAGCAAAACATTGAGGAGAAAACTCTGCTAGTCGGCTTTCTAGTATTTATAGATGTGGTCGAGTGTTATGTAAGAAGACGATTAGCCCCATTCTCATTTACAAACAGCTCTAAGGAGTCCCCCCCTTCTCTCTGTCTCTCCCCCTCTCGCTGTCTCTCCCACTCACTCTGTCTGCCTGTAAGAAGCAGTCATTTGATCTAGAGCCCCCTCACCTCCCTGACAGTACATGACTCCTCCATTGAGCCCTGAGCTGGAACAGGCTGGGCTCCCCACACCCCTCCCCTCAACACACCTGGACCCCCACCAGACACACTCCTGCTGGGACGACCTCTTGCTGTCTAAGACGGAGTGTCGTGGAGCTCTGCCCCTCCTGCCCAGGGCTGTGTGGGGAAGGGGGGGGGGGGGGGGGTTGGGAGCCTGCTGTTCCTGGGTCCTCATTAGTCTCAGCGGAGTCCTTTGTCCCAGTGAGCCCTGCCTCCAGGAGCTCACATGCAGCATGTCCACATCAGATCGTCCTCCTGCCAGCGCTTTGGAGAAGCTGCCTGAATCAGCCTAATCTCCAGACCTCGCCTTTCTTCTGCGCTCACGCACACACATGCGCGCACACGCAAATGCATACACACAAACACACACACTTGGACACATTTTGATACACACAAATGGGCGTACACACTTCACCTCAACAGCATGCGGCCGCACACGCACGTTTTCACAAGTAGCTAGTTTGTGCTGTGCGCCTGGAGCTGTGCGTCTGTCTCTAATCCCTGTTCAGGGGCTGGTGAGCCCTCAGGGACTGCAGCCTGAGCCTCACTGCCATTGTTACACAAATCTGACCTGCAGATTAGCAGCTAACACAGCTAGCGAGTTTCACATATGTAAATGAATGAAACCAAACAGGCAGCCAGACGACCTGTTTGGCTGGACTCTGACAAAAACAGGTGAAGTGTGGCATCGTTCCGGTCGTTCATTTGTGTAGGGTGGGGGGGGGGGGGGGCGGGTAGGGGCATCGTTGTGTCAAGGTTATGCAGCTGCCCATCGCATTTGTGTAGTGCTCTAGCACATCCCTTGGTGAAAGGATAGGTAAAAGCTTTCGAGCCGCATGTGTCACAATAGCCTACTCTTAGAAGTGAATTTTGAGCGTCTGTAGGGGGCAGGGATAAGCAGGGAGAGAGAAGAGAGAGGGAGAGGGGTAAAGAGAGAGAGAGAGAGAGAGAGAGAGAGAGGGAGGGGGAAAGGGGGAGAGAGGGAGGGGGAGAGAGCTCTCCAGATCAGCACTTAGTTTTTGTTGGGATTGAAAGCATGACTCTGTGGTCTCATAGATCCTCACTAAGCCTCTCTGGCTCGCTGCTAATGACCATGTCCTACCCCCCTGCCTGCTGCACGACTGACCCAGACCAGCACACCTGTCCCTGCTCCGCATGCAGGATCGCCACAACATCTCAACGCCTACTGCGCATGGTGGAAACACCATTCATGCCTACACAAAGCCCTTCGAAAGTGTTCTACAGGTTTTCTAAGAATGACCTAGGTTGCACTTTGACATTTCCTTATGGGGACCTGTTGTCATGTCTAGTGTGTGGATGTGAGTCAACGGCCTTGTCTTGCAGGGCTGGGATGTCACTGTGGGAGTGGCTCAAAGGTGTTAAGCTCCTCCAACCTGCTACCTGAGGTGAACTGGCTGGTGCCTTTGGCTTTTAACACCATCCTTAGCCACATCCTATACATCCAACCTATATCTTATTATCATTTGGCCAAGAGGTCAACACAGTAAAAACGCTCTGTCCTGCTAGAACACAGTAAGACAGTGAGAACCTATTGACCTCAGTTCTGAACGTCACATTCTCAATGTACATTTGATGATTTGATCGAAGGATTGCTGGTTCTAATCCACCCCATATGTCCCCTTGAGTGAAAGTGGCTCTTGCATGGAAACATGCATTTTGCATTTGACTGTGTTGTGTTTCTGTCTGGAGCAAAGCAGGGGTTCTAGCAGTTTAGTCACAAAGCCTGTGGCATGAGGTCAGAAAGCAGACCATGTGTTTGTTTCCATAGTGATAGCACAATATCCCCCAAGCTCACCCTTCTCTGACACTCTTCCTTCTGTTGAGGTCACGATTCACATTCAACTGCAAAGCAAAACCCAGTCTGATTTTCAGACCTGTTAAAATATGCCAGTATGTGTGTGGATAATGTCTTTATCCTGGGACGTCATCTGAAAGCCCTGAACTGTCCTGGCCTGCTGTCATGGAAGTTGACGTCAACAGAAACGAGCATCCAAAACCCCAAAACACTGGAAGCATTTCTCCCTCTGGCTCGTGTTTCAGCCATGCTCACACCGGGGGCCGTCTGTGTGACCTCTGACCCTGAAACCTGCGCTTGCGTTGCTTGGAGTTCTGAGATGGCAGGGGGTTATTTTTAGACCTCTCATCCCGGAGGAGTCCTTGCTGCTATTAGCGGTAGGAGAGAATGTGGTGGTTCCACAGGGAATCAACATGGGTATGGGCTCCATGTCTCCTTTCATGTTTTGTTGGTACATGCTGGGATGGCTGTCTTGAAGCTGTCTTGAAGCTGTCCTCAAGCTGTCCTCGAGCTGTCCTCTAGCTATGCTGGAGTCCCATTCTGAGTGTAGGAATAGGATTCTTGCTTGATTTAATACAGTTTAACGGATCGAAAGCGTTCCTAATAAACAGGAACAGAGCAGGGTTTCAAAGATGGGACTCAATCCCTCCATCGTCCATTATAACTCGCTGTGCCCAGTTGTGAGCTGCACTAGAGGTTGCTGAGGTACATGTGTGTAGACTGTAGAGGCTGTGCACACATGGCTGACAGGGTGCCTGGAGAGTTATGTGGGTGGCCCCTCTTGACTGTGTCCTTAGGAAAACGTAGTTATTCCTGTCCTCTGTCTAAGAGGACAGGGTTATGCTGTCTCTGTCTTAGAGGACAGGGCTATGCTGTCTCTCTCAGAGGACAGGGCTATGCTGCCTCTGTCTCAGAGGACAGGGCTATGCTGTCTCTGTCTAAGAGGACAGGGCTATGCTGTCTCTCTGTCTAAGAGGACAGGGCTATGCTGTCTCTCTGTCTCAGAGGACAGGGCTATGCTGTCTCTCTCTCTCAGAGGACAGGGCTATACTGTCTCTCTGTCTCAGAGGACAGGGCTATGCTGTCTCTCTGTCTAAGAGGACAGGGCTATACTGTCTCTGTCTCAGAGGACAGGGCTATGCTGTCTCTCTGTCTAAGAGGACAGGGCTATGCTGTCTCTGTCTCAGAGGACAGGGCTATGCTGTCTCTCTGTCTCAGAGGACAGGGCTATGCTGCCTCTCTGTCTCAGAGGACAGGGCTATGCTGCCTCTCTGTCTGCCTCTCCTCCTTCAATGCCACAGTTTGTGTTTGCGTTTATGTTGTGTGTGTGTGTGTGTGTGTGTGTGTGTATGTGTGTGTGGCATTGTAAACTTCCAATATCTACAACTTGAAAGAAGTGAGAGGTGAATGAAGTTAGCTGAACAGAATTAAGCTTTAAGATTAACATGCAAATAGCTGTGCAGCCAGATGTGTGTGTGTGTGTGTGTGTGTGTGTGTATACATGCGTGCATGTTTAAGGGTTTGTGTTTAGGTACATGTGTGCTTGTGCATATGTGTGGGTCTGGGGGGGGGTGTTTAGAGTTTGTGTGTGTGTGTGTGTGTGCTTGGGGACATGTGTGTGCAGTGGGCGGGTGGAATGCGTCAGCCTGGCCCGGCGCTGCAGTGCGCTCAGTCTCTCTCCTGAGTGGAAACATGATGTGTCTGTGGGAAACAGAAAGGAACAGCCCGGTCTCTCCTCTCTGAGAGCGCACACATACGGAGAGACAGAGAGAGGGAGCAGAGAGAGACTGCGAGGCAGAGAGACGGAAAGACCCAACAGCAGAGGAGAGAAAGAAAAAGGTTTGATTCCTTCTCGCTCCCTCCTCTGGCCTCCTCTGGGACAGGGTGTGCCCGGCCATGCCATGCTAGCAGAGAGAAGCGCTCGGTCTGCCGGCCATGCCAAGGTGTCCCTTCCTCCAAGGGAGCACCCAGACCTGGGACATCTGGAGGTGGGGAGCCCTCGCTCCCGCTCCCCTTCCCCAGCGACGGGGCCCTGTCCCTGGGCGCGCCTGGCCGGGGTGGACGGCTGCCTGTCAGAGCCCCACTGCCTGTGGTTCCAGCTGCTGGCTCGCTCCTACTGGGGAAACGTGGAGGTGGGGCTCGCCGGTGTCCAACACAGCGTCTCCTGGGCGAGACTCCGAGAAGCTTCCAGAAAGAACTGTGTTCGCTCCAGGGTAAGGCTGTGCTCCGTCAGAACGGAGGACTGTTTGGCTCTAGGACACTGTTCAGGAGCAGAATGCAGAATTCAGGCTGGCTGTTCGAGTCCTGTCAGTGTGTTATTAGCATGCTGAAAATCCTGGTTAATATTTTGAACTCTGATGTTTATTGTATTAGTGATAGTACTTTAGGAAGCTGTTGTGTTGGCTGTGACTTAAAAGTGTGCACAGGTCTATCAATCCAGTCCCTGGCTGGAGGGATTTGGGTTACATAGTAAGTAGTAGCTGAGGGAGTGTGTGCATGTGTGTGTTTGTTGTGCTGCTCCAGGAATGTGTGTGTGTGCGTCACCCTGGGCTCTGGTAGCATGCGTCTGACCGCTATCTTCCACCGGGCAACTGTAAGCGTGGCAGTTTCACATCTCGTTGACACCAGGTCACCATGGAGACGTCAAAGATGGATAACACTGACTAGATCCTCCATTCAAACGGTCAGTGACTAAATGTAGATTCCTTCCTGGTCATGTCCCAAGGACAGGTGTGTGAGGATGAGGATGATGGACAGGACAGCCCCAGGGTCCTAGTGCCGGCGTTCAGACATGCTCTCACTGCCCTGCCTGCATCACTACTTCCTCTGTTCTATAATTCAACATGTTAAATATAGACATGGAAAAGGACTCTCACTTTGTGTGCGTGTGTGGCAGCTTTGTGGCAGCCTAATGGCTTAGCCATTGCGTAACCCAACATGAAATTTTGACGATCCAAAACAAACAAGGAGCCAGGCAGCAGGATTGTGACTCACTGTTTCTTGAAGCTTAACTAATCGACTAGCCGCCTGCAGCAGAGGTAGAGCATTCTCACCTCACCTCTCCTCCCCCTCCCCTCCCCTCCCCTCTGTGTACTGTGAAGGCTGGGTTGTGGGTTTTGGTGATGTCAGCAGTCATCCAGTTGTGGACAGCCCCAGCCCTGTCCCCTGAGAGCCTCACATCTGCTCCTCTCAGACGGGTGGGGGGGGGGGAGGGGGGAGGAAAGGGGGGCACAGGGTGAAGGAGGACAGAGAGGGAGGGAAACGGATCGAGAGAAACGGAGATGGGGTGGAAAGCTCTGAGAGAGAGGGAAGGGCTTTGTTTTGGACTCGACACCGAAGGACGTGTTCCCTCTGAACCACAGAACTCCCCATGGCTCATATCTTCTGTCAAAGGTTGTGGCTGAGGCTGGGGCTAGGGCTGAGGCTGGGGCTGAGGCTGGGGCTAAGGCTGAGGACGAGACTGGGCCTGTTTGTCAGGCGAGGAGGCACTTGGCCTGCAGATCTTGTGGTGTCCAGGGCGACCGCTGACACCCCGCCTGCGGCACAGTGGTCAGCCTGCTGCATACTCCTCACCACCATGACCGTGTCACAACATGTACTGCTCAGACAGGCCAGAGCAGCAGGAGCCCACAGTGTCCTGTAGACCTTGTGCTCTCCACCCACATGTACGTGTGCTTCATCCATCACAAATGATTCGTGTGTGTGTGTCTTGTGGCGTCATCGTCAGATGGGAGGGGGAGGGGAGGGGGGGGGGTCTCTCATGCTGACTGGGGTGACTCACTGTTTTCTGCATGGATACTGTTGCCGTGAGAGGCGTTCATGACCAGTGGAGTTTCTTCTAAACATCTCAGTTCCAAAAAAACATCTCCTTCTAACTGGGTGTTCAGTCTGAGCTGTGACTCGACTTCCCTCCATGCTAGCAGCTCTGTTTTATCAAAACAAACACAGTGAAATGAAACAGAAAGGACAGCCAACATGCACATTAGGGTGTTTTAGCAGCTGTGTGCGTAACCACAGCGTTTTGCCTGCCATTACGCGGCTGTCATGAGGACATTCTCCAACCCCTCTACCTCGCCAGGCTACCAAACTCCATCCTAGCCAGCTCTACCTTCTAGCCATCCATCTCTAGCCTGTCTTGTAGCCGTGGGATCATACCAGAACATCTGGACCACACGCTGCCAACAACCCTGGAGGGAAACACAGTTGTTTACTTCCTGGTTCCCCTCCCCCTTCCCAGACTTCCAGGGCACAGCGGTTGCCATGACTCCGCAGCGTGGCTGCGTTCCACTAACGGGACGTAAGGGGAGATCAGCAGGAGAGGGCGTCACCCTGGGGGGTAAACAGGGACAGACGGAGGCTAATGATTGGCCTCAGGGCTTCACCTTGATTCGAACCCAGGGCGCCGGGGTCAGCGCGTGGAACGCTCTCCACCTCGTCAGCTCCTCCTTACTGGTTGTTTACGTTTTCCGTGATGTGATTTCAGTCTGAACAGAACAGGCACATGTTCATGTATTCTCCCTCCCTCTCCCAGGCCAAGCAGAAGGATGGACGTGGTGACCAGAGCGAGGCGTCCGTGTCTCCGGGGACCGTGGAGGAGGAGGCGTTCTCCTGGCCGGGTCCCAAGACCCTCCGCCTGCACCGCACCTCACTGGGCTTCGGCTTCACCCTGCGACACTTTATCGTCTACCCCCCGGAGTCGGCCGTCCACTCCTCCCTCAAGGTGAGACCGGGCGACCCCTGACCCCTGCTGGTTATAAATGTATTTTAAGTGATATCCCTCGATTGCAATTGCTGCATTCTCATTCTCGATCCTATAAGTTAGTCAATCAGTAACTGGGCATATGGTGTTTCCCAAAGAGTTTACTTCCTTTCTCTGAAATCGTTGAATTTCAGGTAGTTAAATGGTACGTCAGTAGGAGAGGCTGGCCTGGACAGACACCAAGGCTCGTGTGCCCAGTCAGACATCATGGTGGTGTAGTGTTACTGTGGCAGACTCCACAAGTCTAGGGTTCCATCCACAACAACACGTTGTAGAGAAGCAGATCAGGTGTCCCTTCTAGAAGATTCTGAAAGGCGTTTGTGTGGCACGGCACAGAGAGTCCTTGTCTGGGTCGACATGGCGTTGTCATTGTCTCCTTTATTGGCTGTGAGCCAAGCGCCCTGGTAATGACATCACAGAGACTGTTGCCCTTTGACCTCCCGAGTCCTGCTGCTACAACACTTCCTGTTAATGAACAGGCGAGGTGTGTTTCCCTGTAAATACAGGAAGTACTACAGCCTTTCAAGTGCTGCTGGGAGCAAGTTCCACCTGGGGGGGATTGGTGGTTGCTAGCAAGCTAGGTAGCTTTGTTTGCTTGTATTTTGTAAGGATAAATCCTGTCTAAATGAGTGTCTTAAGAGTGTTTGAGGAGTTTCGGTTGCGGTTTCTTAAGGATGACAAGTACAGCTTGTCCAGACTACAGTTCTTGGTAACGACTTGTTTTGCGGAAAACTTTGTTTCAAAAAAAAAAAGAGGAAAAAAACACACATTAGATGACTAATGGAGTCTTCAAGAACACTTGGTCATTAAAACAGCATCATGTTCTGTGGGCTTGAGTGTGCCCCTCACGTTCTCTGACAGGCTGTACAAATCGTCTAAGTGTAAGACGCGTCTTAAGAACTTCTGGGAAACACTCGCTGAAATCCCCCAAACTTACACGCAAAGTCACTGTCATAAGGGCCAAGACAGATGTTCCCTGACTCCTGCTAAGTTCGTAGAATTCAGTTTGACGATTCCAAGACCCCCCCTCCACCTCCCTCCTCCTTATACTAATGACTTTCTCAGATCTCTTGGGTAATCGGGCGGTGGGTGTGGTTTTCTGAGGGTTAGCTATGTGTGAAGAGGGCCAGGCCATCTTAAAGGATAGCCCGGAGAGAGAGTGGAGGGTCTTAAAGGATGTGAGGAGAGCATATGTGTGGCTGAGGGGGGCAGGATTAGGGAGAGCGTGTGGGGCTTTCACCATACCCCTGGAGGAAATGAAGGATTTAGGCTTTGAGGAAATGGAAAGAAAACAAACACAAGAGGTGCACGTTCTCCACAGACAAGGCAGAGGGCTGGGTCTGGCTCTGTCAAGCCTACACTACTGCTCCACAGACAAGGCAGAGGGCTGGGTCTGGCTCTGTCAAGCCTACACTACTGCTCCACAGACAGGGCAGAGGGCTGGGTCTGGCCCTGTCAAGCCTACACTACTGCTCCACAGACAGGGCAGAGGGCTGGGTCTGTCAAGCCTACACTACTGCTCCACAGACAGGGCAGAGGGCTGGGTCTGGCCCTGTCAAGCCTACACTACTGCTCCACAGACAAGGCAGAGGGCTGGGTCTGGCTCTGTCAAGCCCACACTGCTGCTCCACTGACAGAGCACACTCTTGGCTCCTCTCTCTCTATCCCTCTCTCGCTATCTATCCATCTCTATCTCTGTCCCTCTCTTTCTCTATCCCTTTCTCTTTATCTATCCCTCTCTCTATTCTTCTCGCTCTCATTCTACAGTCATCCATCCTGCCTTTATTGAGGGAATAAACCAGCAAGGCAGCGACTTGTCTGATGTGTGTTTCTCTGTGCTCTCTTTCAGGATGAGGACAACGGCAGTCGAGGTGAGTGAGCCCACTTCCTGTTTACGTAGAAATAGAACCCTCCACAACCAATAGGTTACATCGTCTTGATTTAGCTTGAATGAATAGCGAGCACTTCCGGTATCTAACGGCATCAGTGGAGAAAAAAAAGCAATTTTCTGAACTCTTAACCAGAAGTCCCAGCAGCCTTTGCACCCCTCTTTTTCTCTGTTGTCTGACCGACGGTAGACAGGCGTGTGGTCAAAGCTGGTGTGCGGCAACACTGCTGAGAGTGTACAGGAGCGGCATCAGGAAGAGACCAGGGGGTCCCTCAGAGTTCACCTGCCTCACATCACCCTGGGGTAGTGCCTGGATGGTTGGTGTGGTGCTGTAATGCAGACAGAGCTGGACTTGCTGAGAGGGATGTGAGCTGTGAGGCTGGGAATGGAGGGCCATTCACAGAGGACTGGCTCTCAGTCAGGACACACACGCACACATACACATACAAACCTACACACTCCCACTTGCACAGCTTGGCTGTAGAAGAAACCCTGCTGGGCTTCATCCGCAGCCCCCGGAAATACCTTTGTACACACGTGCACACACACACACACACACACACACACACACTTGACTTTCTCCTGCACGGAGCTGGAGGATAGCATTAAAGGACTGTGTTAGGCCCCTTTACCAGGCTGTGTTTATGTTGCTGTGGTGAAATGCAGGCCTGTTGGTACTGCAGCCCCCTGCAGAGTCCCCTGCTCCCAGCTGGTCCACGTCTCCCCAGTAAACCTAGCCACATCCTCTCTGCGGCCTCACATTGCTCTGGAACAACGTCAATACCGCGCTCCCATGCTAATGCTAGCTACCCCTGTATGCCTATTGATTTTGCCTGGGCGTTCTGCTCCAGCGCTGGTTCCTGGCCAACCCTCTGTGTGCTCCAGAACGCTCTCCGGGGAGTTGGTCCATGAGGGTTTTCGACTGCGTTCCACAATGATGCGTGATACGTGATGGGTGTGATGCTGGGGCCATGAGCGGGAAGATGAGTCGTGGTGATTTCCTGTATGGTGTTGGATCTGTGTTGCATTCTTCAGAACCGCCCCCCCTTCCTACACACACACACACCATCCCACCTCTCCACAGGAGCTGAACCATTAAACAACACACACAGAGTCCAGCTGTGGCAGCAGGAAAGCCTTAGGGGTATGTGTGTGCGGTGTGTGTGTGTGTGTAGGGGGATCCCATTCAGCACTAAGCTCATGAATCGCAGCCTCTTAAACTCCTGCCTACTGGGTTCTCATACCTGCCTGGTAAATGCTGCCATGCAGCAGGTGCATCAGTACTTGGTACATGCAGCAGCTGCATCAGTACTTGGTACATGCTGCCATGCAGCAGGTGCATCAGTACTTGGTACATGCTGCCATGCAGCAGCTGCATCAGTACCTGGTACATGCAGCAGCTGCATCAGTACCTGGTACATGCTGCCATGCAGCAGGTGCATCAGTACCTGGTACATGCAGCAGCTGCATCAGTACCTGGTACATGCTGCCATGCAGCAGGTGCATCAGAACCTTGGCCTGGGCCTGGCTGCATGCTGTCTAGTTGCTCTGCTGCACTTTAAAGGAAGCTGGCCAGCAATGGGAGGCACACGTTGCTGTCTTTGTGCCCTTGGTGTCTTGTTTGTATGTAATAGACAGTCAGTCTGGAGGCTGTTGATTTGCTCGTCTTTAGTCCAGGCTGTGTCTTCAGCGCTTTGAGGGCCTCTATTGAACGCTGTCTAGTGTGTTTTCTGGGGCGGGCGCGGGTGTGATGTGTGTCTGTCTGTGTTTGGAAATAGGGGTTTGACTCGCCGCATGTTGACTATCTGGGTGTTGTGCTAGATGAACGCCAGAAGACACTCACAACAGCCTGCTCTATTGACGGGGGAAATTGTCACTCATCGTAATACTATGGATGACAGAAGAATGATGAATGATTTTCTGTGTGTGAGGGGAGAGGACAGGGGAGGGGTCGCGGAGGGGCGTGGAGTACGCGGGGGGGGTGTCTGGCAGGCAGGGGAGGGAGAGGAATCCACTTGTTCGTTTATTGGCTGTCACCATGAAGTTAAATAACACCAGACATGCGCGGTATGTCCGCTTCACCTTCCCACCTTTCTGCTCCGTTCATCGTCGCAGTCCATTCCTCTCTTTTGCCTCTCTTTTTGTCCTTCTTTCTCTGCCTGTTTTTTTTACAACACTGTTGAAGAAGGACATTCAAATGAGGCATGGTGTGTTATGCTTGTGAAGCTGTGGTCCTTCCACCCCTCCCCCTTCCTATTCCCCCAACCACCAAAAGAAGAAGAAACATAAAAAGAAATTAGACATCTGTTCAAATATTAGTTTTCTCGTTCTGTGTGAAACTTCTCACTGGAGATATTGGATTAGTATTTTGTTTTCTGGCACATTCTGGTGGGCGGACATGGAGATCTCACAGCAAGCTACACCACGAGAAAATAGAATTCCCCAAAATCCTCCAGAGGGCTTTAAAAGCAATCCACCTTCCACAGCCCAGCCTGGCCCAGAGCCCCCCCCCCTCTGGCCTAGAGCCCTCCCCCTCTGACCCAGAGCCCCTCCCCCTCTGGCCTAGAGCCCCTTCCCCTCTGGATCCCTTCCTGCTCCCAAAGCCTTGTTGTTTGGGCAAGTTCATCTCCTGCTTCAGTCATCTTTGGTCCAGTTTTGGCTGGATTTAGTTTTATATATGTTCTCTTTCTTCCTCATTTTCTCTCTGTTGCACTTATATCCACATTATGGAAAAAAGAACCATTGCACCCCACACTCACACACATTCATGTAAGCATGTATGCGCACATACACACATACACACACACACACAAACACACACACTCCCCCTCCATATACCACCATGGTGTCAGTGCTGACAGGACCCTGTGGAAATATTGACACACAAACTGAAACTAATGTTTCTTGACTGACAGCCAGCGGTAGACTGTTTACAGTGGTATGTGGTTAAAGAGTCTGTCAGCTGTCCAGCTGTATGGCAGGATACCTCCCCTCTCTGTCGCTAGGCAGTGTGCAGCCTAGGACAATCTGACATGTCACAAGGTCACAAGGAGGAGAAAGGGAGCACACTGCGTCGCTAGGATGCAAGGTGAGAAGGGTGGTCGCTATGACCGCGTGGAGGCAATGAGGATGACGTTTGAAGATGGCTCCACCGTAGTGGGAAGTCACCAGTCACCAACAAGCCTCAGCCTGCGTGTGTGAGGTCACGACCGAGAGCACCTGCCTCTTGTTACGCTGTGTTCAGTTGGAGCAGATCGGCAGTTAAGCATCAGCACAAACACTGGCCCTTCTGCACTGTCACTTCAAAGACAGTAGTCTTTGAAGTCTCTTGGCTGGTTTCAGAGCACATGGAGGTCAACCTGTGCATGAACTACACGTGTGTGTGTGTGTGTGTGCGTGCGTGCGTGGGTGCGTGCGCGTGCGTGCGTGCACGCCCACTTGGTTTGTTTACATGTGTATTTGTGAGTTAGCTAGTGCGTGTGTATTCAGAGAGAGATTTGGACGCTGAGTGCTATGGCATGGCTAATGCAGAGAGCGGACTGCAATTCCTGCTCAGGGTAGAATAACATGATCTAACCCATAACATAGAGCTAGATGAGTCAGCCCACACAACCACACTCCAGCTGGGCTGCTAGGAAGAGCAGCCAAGCCACGCACACACATACATGCGCACACAAACATCAGCAGAGCACATGCACTCACACACTGAATAGAACCTTTGCAAGCAGGGTACTCTAATGCAGAAATCAAACGAAATTTGTACACACACAAGGCCAACTCTGACTGCAAGCTGTTTTAATCTCGGCAATGGCTTTGGGACAGGAAAATGTCCACACCTTTAAATACTCCAGATTGAATCAAATTCATCCAGCTGCAGGACTGCAGACTTCCTGAGTCCAGCATAGCTAGAGAGGGGGGCTGGTGTGGGGCTAGTGATGCTGCAGGACTGCAGACTTCCAGAGTCCAGCATAGGTAGAGATGGGCTTGGTGGTGTGGGGCTAGGAGGCAGAGAGACCCACCTGCCATACTGCTCTCTGTATGTCAGCTGGGATCAGACCCTCTCCTCCACCTGCTGGCCCTTCCCTGTTGTTCATTTGTCCTTTAGCGTTAGCACTCCTCTTCTGAATGCAAGAATGTCTTTAGCGTTAGCACTCCTCTTCTGAATGCAAGCATGTCTTTAGCGCTAGCACTCCTCTTCTGAATGCAAGCATGTCTTTAGCGTTAGCACTCCTCTTCTGAATGCAAGCATGTCTTTAGCGTTAGCTGTGGGCGGCCGCTCTCAAAGCTTCCATTTGATATGCTGCAGAGATCAAAGAAGATTAAAGATGGCCCATCATTATCCACAGTCAACATCATATGTCAGCAACCTGCACACATTTCAAGCCGGAGATAACCTGTGATTTGTCAGGGTTCCTAGTGGCCGGCGGCGCTGTGTCCCGAGCATGTCATGCTGAACAACATGAAGGTGAAAGGGAACAGCTTTACCCTTGGGGGTTTCTCCTGCATGTAAGGAGAAGTCGACTTCGGAAAGCCTCCAGCGCCCTCTGTTGGATTGGTAGAGACATGCCTGGTCAAATGAGTCTGGCTGCAGGGGAGTGCAGGTTCCGGCTGGAGGACAGACAGAAAGGTTGATGTTTTACAACATTGTACCTCTGTGTTACCTAACTGATAATGCCTGGGAACAAGAGCATACATCAAAAAACCAGTATGTTATCGAGATGAATCTGTTGCCGTAGTGCTCTCGACCACAAGAGGGTGATCTGGTCCCTTAGACCTTACACCCAGGCAGAGAAACGGATGGAAGGAAAGCGGGAGAGACGATTGGAGGAACTGAATTAGGGGGGAGGGCTGGGCTGGGAAATTGCAGACGACAAGTTTGCTGGAAAGGAAGAAAAAATCTGCAAGCTCGGCATGTAACTGGATGGATGGATGGAGAGAGGGATGCTAAGACAAGCAGGAGATAGCTGATGGATGGATGGAGAGGGGGATGCTAAGACAAGCATGAGATAGCTGATGGATGGGGGATGGAGGATCCTGGGGGGTGACAAGCCACGCTGAGAGGGACACGTGCACGAGTGGGGACCGGTAGCTGGCCAAGGTCATCTGGCTCTATACATGCTGGAGACCTAGCCACACTCTCATTGTACCCTGATGTACCACTAATTGTTAAATTTGAAGCATGTGCTGTCTAATTTAGCTTTGCAGCAGTGTGTGTGTGTGTGTGTGTGTCCAGGAGACAAATAATCTGAAGAAACCTAATCAATACAAGGCCTATTTGGTCCTCAGAGCCAAAGTATGCTTCCTAGTTCTTCCCCACTTCCCCACACATTTAAAGATATAGTGTGCAGCTGTATCTAGCTAGCGTTAGCTCACAGTGTCCTGCTGTATCTAGATAGCGCTAGCTGTCTACTCCAGTGGCCTAGATTTGATACCACAGTGGCTTTACCTCTGTGTCATCTTAACATGTGTTGTGCTGTGTCATTGCCAGGGAGACAGCGAAACAGGCTGGAGCCAATGGACACAATCTTCGTCAAGCAGGTGAAGGAGGGAGGCCCCGCCCACGGAGCTGGACTCTGTACAGGTAATGCCACCCAGGCCACGCCTCCAGAAATCTGTCTCCGCGGAGACAAGCCCTCGCTCCAGTTGGCAGGGTGTGAATAGCATGAGTTCTACTCCAACTGTGTTTTTTAATAATGAGTCATTCTTTTGTTAAGAAGTCAGATTTCTCCTCAGATTTCTCCAGGAAGCAAGTTACTGGAAATTACTAAAGGCTCTGAAATTAAATATTCACTTCCTCGTTCATTGGCGAAACGAAACAAGGCAACTCATGCAGTTTGTTTTTATCGAAACCCCCAAAAGAACATGTTGGTTCCAGAAAGCTCTGGCTGTTTTTAGACGTTAACAGCGTTGGTGTTGGCGCTAGACTAGAAGAGTGTGTTACAGGAAATGTTAAGTGGTGAGATACAAGCTCTTGGTATCCTTTTATCAGCAGAGGTTCCTCCCAGGGGGGCCGGAGGGGCGGTCTGGTGTTCCCACCATTATCTCTCTTCCCCCTCTACTCCCTCTAACCCTTCCTGTAGATGGCATCTTCACAACTCTTGAATGAACGCCGATCCTGAAGCCATCCCTGCTCTGTAAACAAGCCTCAGCCCAGATCCTGCTACTACTGTGTGATCTCACCCTGCCCTACCCACACTAAGCTAGATCCTTGTTCTAGAACACTCTGAGAACCGCACATAGAGCCCTTCTTGACAGGCTAACACATAACCACACTTGAGAACAGGAGGACCACCGTTTTGGCAGGAGTGGTCGTCAGAAGTGGCTCTCGCTGTGTGTCCTGTCAATGACTGCTGATGGTTCTCTTGAGAACATGGAGGAACGTCGGCTCACGCTGTGTTCTCCCTCCCTGCCCCTCCCTCCAGGGGACCGTATCGTCAAGGTGAATGGAGAGAGCATCATTGGAAAGACGTACTCCCAAGTGATAGCCTTGATACAGAACAGGTAAGAAACTATATTTCCCATAACCTGCCTCAGGGATGTAGGAAGACGTCTGTAGGATGTCTGTTTATATATCTATATAGATATAAAGATATATCTATCTATCTATCTATCTATCTATCTATCTATCTATCTATCTATCTA
>BROE01000024.1:4336300-4362926 GCA_036571765.1 Plecoglossus altivelis | reverse complement strand
ATATCTATCTCTATATCTATCTCTATATCTATCTCTATATCTATCTCTATATCTATCTCTATATCTATCTCTATATCTATCTCTATATCTATATATATATATATATATCTTTTAGCAGTAACACACTTTGTCCCAGGCAGTGTAGCTGCCCCCTTTGGGGAAGCTAAATGCAATTATTGAGAGCAAATTGCATCAAATCCAACAGGGGTCAAAGCTGTAGTGAAACAGTAAATGGGCAGTGCAGTCAAGTCTAGACGGTCAGATTTGACTGTTTAACTTTTAAACTGGGATCTCTTCATGAAGCATATACACTCACCTGCCATCTCTCCTCTCATCTCTCCCCTCTCTGCTCTTGCTTTCTCCTGTGTTTCTGTCTCCCAGTGACACCTCATTGGAGCTCTGTGTGATGCCTAAGGATGAGGACATTCTGCAGCTGGTAAGCAGAGCTGACCCACCCAGCAACCCACCTGCATGACCCTTGCTTGACCTCAGCATGGCCTCCTATCCAGGGTGTACATGAGTCTTACCAGGCGATACAGTAACAGCTTGAAGAGAGAGCCTGGACATTCCCCCTAGAAGCAGGGGACTGGTAGCCTTGTCTGCTGTAGATAGATGCCTGCTTGCCTTGTTGAGTGGACTGTTACTCTGAGGAGGTTATGAAAGCACGGCTAGGACGAAGGTCTGAACACCACCGCCCATCAGATTGACATCTTTGATGTCTGAAGGAGGAGCAGTCTTCATCCCAGCTTGCTCTGGTGGTTCATTAACTCCTACTGCTGCGTCTCTCTCTGTCCAGCTAAACCACCTCTCTCTCTGTTTGGCACGGATTACCTTCCAGCTGCTCTTTAGTGGCCAGGAAGAAAGAGAAGAGGAAAGGGAGGGAGGGAGAGAAAAAGAGAGGGGGGGAGGGAAAGAAAATAAGAAAGTTTAAGAGGGAGAGGGTGGGGGGAGCGAAGGAGAGAAAGAAAGGGAGGGGGAAAAATAGAGAGGGACAGATTAAAGGGAGAGGGATCACCCCTTTTTGCCCCCAGCTCTCAACCCCTGCCAGCTGCCTTCAGGCAGACCATGACAACATTACGACCCCACACACACGCACCCGCACCACCCAGTCAACCATCGTTGTTGACTTCCTGTATGGTTCTGCGGAAGAGAAGCCAGACTGACTGGAGCGCACAGCGTCATGCTAAATACCCAGATAGCTAGCTAGGCCCAAGCTTGGCAAAAGCCACAGTGCAGTAACTTGCCTCTGGCACGCTGGGAAGCTGTCCTACTCTGATTCTTGCCAGGGGAACTTGACAGCAATTCATGCTCAACAGGCTAACGCAAGTCACATCAGTTTGACAAGTGACATTTGGCCAAATTATGCTGGCTTTGTTAATGAGGAAATACGCTACCTAGCTGTTTAATGTGTCATCGTTCATGCGCTTCACCTGTTCTCAACAGCAATGCCAGGTTTGTCCAGACAGAAATCACCGCAGTAGAGACTAAACCAACCTTGTCTCCAAGCTTTGCTGTGCCCGCACGCCTTCTTCACGCCCCAGTATGTACTGTAAGCAGATGCCACTCACCGCATGGTGTCACACAGGAGCCTCCCTGCAGAGAAGGAATGGAGAGAGATGTAGGACGTGACAGTATGAGTGGAGGTATAAATGGAGTGTGTATAAATGTGTGTGTGAGAGAGAGAGAACTGCAGAGGAAGACTTGCTCGCTCTGCCAGTCCACACCAGAGGGAGAGAAGCTGCAGTCAGCTGACTCCTCAGCATGCTGCTTACCAGAGAGCACAGACTGGCATGGAGGGAGAGGGGGAGGAATGAGGGAGAGGGGGAGGAATGAGGGAGAAGGGAGAGAGATTGAACGGAGAGCAAAGGGAGAGAAAGAAAGAAAAGGAGAGAGAGAGAGAGAGGTAGAGACAGCTGTGAGGATCCGGGGCTCAGTGTAAGCTGATAGCGGCTGGAGGACAGGCAGGGAGGAGGCGTTGAAGGACAGATGACGGTCGCGGTCAGGACGGCTCCCGGACGACTCCCGGACTCATCCCTGGGTCGCTGAGGGACACAGAGGCCACGCAGGTGGCGGGGCAGAACGTGACTCCTCCTCTCTTCCTCCTCCTCCTCTCTTCCTCCTCCTCTCCTTCTGTCCATGGTGGTTCTCTAGCTCTCACACAGAGGACAGTATTTTTAGCGCCTGCTGGAGCACAGTAACAAGGATCTATCTGGCACTCCTCCACCCTCACTTCCTCCCATCCGACTCATCTTTGTACTCCCCCCCCCTCTCTCTTTGTGTCTCTCTGTCTTCCTCTTCTCTCTTGCTTGCATCTAATCTGGGGGCTGCAGTTTTCCAGGGACATCTCTGCTCTGGTAAGAAGGGTCACTAACTCTGTCATTGGTAACACATTAGATCCAGGTGCTTAGAATAAGTGTTATTTAATAAGGCTTTAGTTAGTCAGTCTTATGAGCACATTCATGTTAAAAGGCATATTTTAAGAGCCTTAATACACTTCTCATTTTACAAAATCGTTAACATTAAAGCTCACTTATACTAATTATTGCCAGTTTTATAGTCTTAGAATCACATATTTATGACAATACACATCCAATAGCTTTTCATACCTAGCTAATTAGCTAATGCTTTATTTTCAAGCACCTGGAGCTGAAGTGCTCCCATGTTGTCTTTGTGTCTCATAAGTGTACATGTTCAGTATGTCTTTGTCGTGGCCATGTGTTGTATTTGATGTTCCTTATGCGCTGAGGTTCTCTCACAGTAGTGAGTGCTGGACCAGGGGGCGCTGGTCCAGGGGGCGCTGGTCCAGGGGGCTCTGGTCCAGGGGGCGCTGGCCCAGGGGGCGCTGGTCAAGGGGGCACTGTCAGTGCTTCTCCCCTCTGCATGCCTTGTGGCTGGGAGGGACTGCCAAAACGATTTAAGAGCCAAAACATCTGAAGTCGATCCCGCCCTCTTCCGTTTGTCTGATTCTTATCTGACCTCAGCGGAGTGCGTGCGTCTCAGAGCTGCTGTTACGCCATCGTGACTTATGCAAACGAGGGGGAGGGGCTTAGTGGGCAGAGAGGAGCTCATGCAAACGTAATCTGACACCACAGGTGGAGCGCCATCGATTAAAGTCCAACTCGGCTCTCTCTTCCTCTCTCTCTTTCACGCTGTCTTCCTCTCTCTCCCACTCTCTTTCACGCTCTCCCTCCTCTCTCTCTCTCACTCTCTCTTTCACGCTCTCTTCCTCTCCCTCCTCTCTCTCCCTCCTCTCTCTCTTGCTCTCTCTGTTCCTCCTGCTCATTCAGTCAGCTCTCACAGAGAGCTCCCAGTTCCAGGATGCAGACACACAGCGTACGCACTCCCTACCGGAGCTGAAAATCCTCAGGAAAGAAAGCGACACTATTTCTGCTTTGTTGCGTCCCTCGGGCACAGACAGTGGGCCAGTGTCCCTGGCAAGGCTGGATGTCATCTGAGTAGCTTGTGCTGGCGTCCTGGGGGTGCCAGGGTAGTGGGGGGGGCATGCTGACCGAAGTCGAGCTAGCGAGCCAGGGCAGGAGACGGCCGCCGTTCAGCTTCTCCTCGTGTCTCCGCGTTGGCACCACTCGGCCGCAGGTGGGTAAGCCTCTACCTTAAGCCTGCCTCCGCGGTATTCTGGGTCCTGGCACGCTGCCCTCTCTCTCTCTAGCTCTTTATCTCTCTAGCTCTCTATCTCTCTCGCTCTCTGTATCTCTCTCTCACTTCATGTACATCTCTTCCTTCACTCTGTCTATCTCTCACTTCATGTACATCTCTCTTCCTTCTCTCTCTCTTTCACTTCATGTACATCTCTCTTCCTTCTCTCTCTCTATCTCTCACTTCATGTACATCTCTCTTCCTTCTCTCTATCTCTCACTTCATGTACATCTCTCTTCCTTCTCTCTCTCTCTCTCTCTCTCTCTCTCTCTCTCTCTCACTTCATGTACATCTCTTCCTTCCCTCTTCCTTTATCTTCCCTCTCTCACTTGCTTTCTCCCACACCCTAACAAAGCACCCATCTGTTTTACAATCTTACAATTTATTTTGTAGGTGTATAACTGGATGTCACATGACCTCTTCTTACACCACTGTCTCTCTCTCTATTGGACGTAGAGAAGATCTGGGGAAAGGGCTTGTTTGGTTTTGGCTTCTAGTGCCATTGTCTGTGAATGATTGGGTAGGTTTATGAGTGCAGTATACAGGCTAGAGGGTTATGTGTTGTGGTAGGTAAACTATGTTATGCTAGCAGTGATCTATAAGGAGTTGTGTCCCTTGCTCTGTCCATGGTCATTCATCTGTGCACAGCTGTGTGGTCTTATCACTGGCAGTAATCCAGTTCACTATCCAGAGGCCTGCCTGTGATCGGTGCAGTGCTCGCATGCTGTCGTAGCACGCAGGTGACGGTACAGTATCACAGTGAGCTAAAACCCCCCCGGCCAAGATTCCGTGCCATGTTCCCTAAGGTGTTGTCTCAGGAATGTCTGCTTCTGCAGTGGTGGTAACCTAGCGCCCCTGTTTCCTCTCACAGGCCTACTCTCAAGATGCATACCTCAAAGGAAACGAGGCGTACAGCGGAAACGCCCAGAACATCCCTGAGCCCCCGCCCATCTGCTACCCGAGGATAGAGACTAAGGTAGCGGGCATGGCCCAGGCCCCAGACCCGTCCCCCGCCCAGGGGGCCAGCAGGCGGGCGCCGTCCAAGCAGAGTCCCTCGGAGGCAGGCTACCATCTGGAGGTTCCTGTGCCCCCGTCCCCCTTGACCCCCATCCCCCTCAAGACCCAGACGGTGGCGTGTGTGTGCAGTGAAAGTGTGAGAGCGGCGGTGGCATCTCCAGACCCGGTGGACAGAGGCTCCCGCTCGCTGCGGGCCGGGCCAAGCCACAGGACAGAGGAGAACCGGTTCCCTGTACCCTCAGAGGCAGGCGTGGCCAGACCCAGACCTGTCCTGGGGAAACCAGGGAGTCCTTCCCTGTTCCCCTCCTCCGCAGGGTCCAGACCCGTCTACCCCGACACGCACCCCTCGCCCTCCCCCTCCTCTCTCCGCACTCCCGTCACACCTGCGGGGGGCGACGCCTTCACCACTACCCCCTCTCCCACCCTCTACTCCCCCTCCCCCCCTGCCCCCACCACACCCACCCCTTCCCCCCACAAGAACATCGACTGGCGCAACTACACCACCTACAAGGACTACATCGATGCCAAGCGGCTGCACACGTACGGCTGCCGCACCATCCAGGAACGCCTGGACAGTCTGCGGGCCGCAGCCAATCCCAACGCGGTGTATGCCCAGCAGGCCCCGCCCCCTCTCGGTGCCCAGCAACGAGCAGCTTCCGGGTCGCAGGTCAGGCGGAGGAGTGCCTCTCATGACCGTGGGGCCTGGGCAGGGTCGGGAAGGGGTGTGGCCATACCGCTCCGCTCCGCCTCCCAGGAGAGGCTAGGAGGAGGTGTGGTGGACCATGGAGCCACACCCAGAGACTGGTCCCGGAGCTCCTCCCAGGACGCCCTCCCCTGCTCCGCCCCAGCGGGAGCGGCCAAGCCCCGGGCCCGCTCCTGCGACTACCTGGGCCGGCAGGGGGAAGCTGCAGGTCAGGTGTCTGGGGAGCGAGGGGGCGTCGGGGGACGCTCCCAGCTGGAAGACAGGCTGCTGCTGTTTCGGGGGGAGGAGGCCAGAGCCAGTAGACAGGGGTCGGTCCTCAGAACTCTACCCCAGCCACATAGGACCTCAGCTGGGGTGGAGGGGGAAGGGAGGGGAGTCGCTGGAGCTGGATTGGCAGGAGTTGCTCCGGTATTCTCTAAAGGTGCCTCAGAGCCTGCATTAACCTCCAGGACGGATAGCCTGCCACATACAGCCTTGCCTGCTCTTAGCAGGCCCTCTCGACTGCCCGTCAAGAACCCCCCTGTGGACCCCTTACCTGCCTTATCCCTCAGCAACACACCTAGCAACACCAAGACCACAGACCCGCTCAAAGACCAAAGACACATCGCCATGAGCAATCACCTGGGCCACGCCTCACCCCTGCAGCACTTACATCTCCGGGGGCGGGCCGACAGCCTGCAGGAGGGCAGACAGGGGGCGGGGCTCAGCCTAAGGTCTGCCTCCTGCTCTGGCCCCTCCAAGACCCCCGTCCAGAAACAGCTGCAGGCCGGCCTCGCCCCCTCCACTACCAACGGAGCCTTGACCCTCAGACCAAAGGTCAAAGAGGGCGCTTCTACCCTCCTGGTTCGGACCAATGGGAGTCCGGGGGAGGGTGTGGAGGGCCTCGACGCCACGGTAGTGGTTTTGAGGAGAGATCGGCTGTCCGGGCCGCCCCCCCTCAGACACCCCTCCTACATCCTGGCCGTCAACGACCACGAGGGCGTGGCGCCACCACCAGCATCCAGGCTCCTGGAGGCTGGGGGGTCGTGGCTGGTGGGGGAGGCCCAGGGGGAGGGGCAGGGGAGGAGGCTGGCAGACCAGAGGAAGGCATCTTGGTCCAGTAACCTTGGCGACTCGCTGGACTCCATCCCCTTCATCGGTAAGAGCCACAAGCCACTGCTACCATGATGACAGCTCTAGAACAGAGGCTTGAGGAAAGGAATGGCATAGTTTGTTTGTGTGTGTGTGTGTGTGTGCTTGTATTTTAATCCAATAAATCCGATGGCACGAAGCCAAACAGGTAATGCAGTTGACAGTGGATAACAGCTAAGACACGGGGCGTTTTGCTAGTGTATGTTCCAGCCTTTATTAACACAACTCCTGTATGTGGTTCCTCTAGGCCTCAGGGAGGTGTGGAGATGAGAGAGGGGGAGTGTGTGCTGTGTGTGTGCTGTGTGTGTGCTGTGTGTATGCTGTGTGCGCGCGTGCCTGTTATGATAACATGTTCATCATTATTGATACTGTCTCCTGGATGGGGGGCTGGCCACAAGCAGGCTGTTAAGATGATTGTTGTTCTTGTCTTGTTAGCTGGTGTGTAAAGACATGGCAGCTGTGGCTGTACAGCAGAGACTAGCTCTCCTCTGTTCTGCAGCACTGCAGACAGACAGGGACTGTGCACAGACAGCACTGCAGACAGACAGGGACCGTGCACAGACAGGACTGTACACAATGACTACGTCATTGTCAAGGAGCCTCCTGTAGGATTGTTTGCTGTAGGCTCATTTCAAGGCAGTGAAAAGGAGAATTTGCATATTGGCCTGTTATCACAAAATACACACAGAAATCAAGCAAGCTACAGTGCAGTAACTTCTGCTGTGTGTGCGTCTTGTTAGTTTAACCAGAGCAACTTGTCAATGTTTAACATTTAAACACTTAGAAATAAGCTACAATAACTGTAGCTATAGGGTGTCGTTTCATCAAGTTAGACACTTTTCAAGGAGAACAGCTTGTCAGTTCATCAAGCTTTGTAGCTCCTAAACACTTCTTAACATCTGCTGTGTGAGTCTGAAACTCTGTTCCATGAAGGCAGCGAGGAGAGTGTTGCTTTTGGAGAGAAGGTTATGTTCTGTTCCTCCTGGCTTCATACAGGCAGTGAGGTGTGTGTGTGTGTGTGTGTGTGTGTGTGTGTGTGTGTGTGTGTGTGTGTGGATGTGTGGATGTGTGGATGTTGGTAGTCTGTCATAGCTGGTAGCAGACTAGCAGGGAGCCTGCAGCTCTGAGAGGTGAAGCTCATTTGGCACCATGACATCAGGTGTGGGGTTATGTGACACTGCTCTGCAGGCGAAGAGATGGCTTTACATGTGGATAAGATACTCACAGACACACACACACACACACACTCACACTCACACACATATATACACACACACACACACACACACACTCACACACACCCCCATCTATTCAGAAAAGCTCTTTCCTTCTGAATGGCTATTGAAATTGGGAAACGTGATAGCAGCTCTCTTCTAATGGTGTGTGACATAACTGAGAACATTCCTGTAGTCTCCTCCTTCTCTTCCATTATAACCTGCACAGGTCAACAACACCACAGCATGGCCGCATAGCATGGCTACATAGCACGGCTGCATAGCACGGCTGCATAGCACGGCGGCATAGCACGGCTGCATAGCACGGCTGCATAGCACGGCTGCATAGCACGGCTGCATAGCACGGCTACATAGCACGGCCGCATAGCACAGCTACATAGCATGGCCGCATAGCACAGCTACATAGCACAGCCCAGCTCTTCTCCACATACTCAACTATTCAGTATGCTCAACAGCACGCCTCTGAAGCTGCACTGGACTATGCAAATGTTCTACATGGTTTCTCAACCACTAAATATGTGTGTTTGGTTTCTCCTGAGACAACCTCAGATGTTGGTCATTACAGGCCCAGTCTGGCAGAGCTGTCAGATTGGAATGGAGGTTTCAAACCTTGTTTGTTTCTACTGTTTTCATGTCTTTATTGGTTAATTGACGTTGAGGTATTTTGTTCTGATTAGACTCGGCTGTGGTTCTTGTGATTCATGTGTTCGACGAGACAAACCCAGCCTGACCCCAACCACCCCATCACCCGGGGGATTGTTGCCTTGGCGACTCTACCTCCTCCAATCATCAGATCTCAGACACCGCTGAAGGGTCATTAACCTTCATGTATAGGAATACAGAGAAAGCGGTGTGTGCGAAAGGCTGCATGGCTCCTTGTAGGGTAATGCGATGTGTGGTTGTCGAGGGAGCGATCTGTGAGGTGGCGTTCAGAGCGGTGTTGAGGAACGAAAGCGGCATGTGGCAATCGACCGGAGTTGTGGGGAAACCAGCTCAGATGGTTCATATTGGCTCAGTCGTACGTGGGGTGTTTAGCTGCAGGAATGTCAGCTGCAGGGCTGCTTGTTGTTTCAGCAGGGTTTCTGCGTAGCGGCGTGGTGGGTGACACTCCTGAGAGCACGCTGGAGGTCAGGCTGCTGGGGGGGTCACACAGTTACCACACCAAAGCATGACTCGAGCTGACAGGAAACCAATAGCAGTCTCGGTCACCGTCCGACACATTTACCGGAATTCTAATGTCTTTCCTGTAGGTGTTTTGATGAGCATATGGGTACTTTTAGGAACATAGGAGATGGAGAGAGAGAGAGTTATAAGAGACAGGCAGAGACAGGCAGAGAGACCGACATTAATAGTATCTCTCACCATCAGCCAGCCAGACTGTCTGGCTGATGGTGAGCTGGTCTTAGTCACCCTTCTCCCTGGGAAACAGAGAGGCAGAGCTGGAGCCGTCCACACCTGGGTCACCACTGCTTATTTGTTCATGGTTGTTTATCTAGGTGGGATCTCTGAGCTACGGCCTGTCGCCGTCTGAGGTACACAGAGCCAGATCACCTCCCTACGGGTGCATGCGTGTGTGTGTGTGTGTGTGTCAGGATGGGAAATACACAACCTGGGTGCGCCTTTTATACAGTATGTGTGCATGAGGGAATTTGTTTGCTATTCTGTGTGTGTGTGTGTGTGTGGTCCGTGAGCATGCCTCAAAGTGTACACCAAAAACTACTTTAGGGATTGGTAACATCCTACCCTCACCCTCCCATGAACACGCCTCGCTTGTCTCTCTACTAATCTATACTGACTGTGTGCTTGGAAACCGCTTATCAGAACATTTGTATTTTATTGCGGTGACGTGCTGTGCGAGGTTGTGTCATGCAGTTGAGATAAGGAGGCTGTCTGAGAGACTAGGACCGACTGCGTTCAGGTGTGATGTAGAGCCAGGCAGAGACAGTTCAACCACCTCCAGTTAGTGTGTCTGTGTAGACATGGGGAGGGAGTTATTGTCACAGCAGAGTGATTGGCTGGTCAGTTGTACAGTCAGCGTGTCTCCTGTCCCCAGATGAACCGTCTAGTCCCAGCATGGATGCGGATGCCACTCACATCACAGCGTCGGCCGTGATATCCGGAACCCCCATCATCACCACCATCCCCCCCAGCCCCACGTCGCCCTCCCCTCTCATTCGTCGACAGCTGTCACATGACCACGGTGAGGCCTTCTCATTCGGTATAGTCGTGTCGTTTGACGTAGTGTCATCGGTTGATGTGATAGTTCATCGTCTTCTACTTTCCCGCTGCACCTCATCATCAGACTCTCTGCGGCTCACCATCGTAGACTCGGATTCTGGTACGAAAACAGAGCGCTCCAAGTCCTGTGACGAGGGCCTGGATAACTACCGCGAGGAGGGGCTGGGGTAAGACTCACAACACTGTTTACTTCCACCTTTTACACCTTTCTTCACGTGTGCTGAGTAGACTTGGTTGTGAAGGTGTGAGCGTGAGATGAAGAGTGTTAATGCATCTGTGTTTCTCTGTAGAAGGTCCATACAGGAGGTCCCTGGACTGAAAGGTCTCAGGAAGGTGAGTCTGACCTCCACACCTCCCTCTTCTCCTCTCTCTTCACCTTTCCTCTCTTGTCCTCTGCCTCCCCTCGTCTCCATCCTACCAATTCCCTCTGTCCATTCCTCCTCACCCTGTCTCTCTTTATCTATTCCCATAAGTAGCATTCCTTCCTTCATTCACTCCTGTCTGGATCCAGCCTCATGTTAAGCCCTGTTCTGGGTTGAGGTTTGGCTGAGCGCTCAGTTCACCCCTGAAGATAGATAAAAGCTGCTTGCTTGAGGGACTGCTATAGATAGTCCTCACATCGCTCTGATGGAAAACAGCCGGCTGTAAAACCAAGAAGGACACCTTTGTGAATCCACAGAGCTAGTTTGAATGCATTTCCTACATGTCCTGTGTGTTCCACCTGGCTGGGTTGTTACGTTTGTGGCCTTGTTTTACTTCCCTTGTGGGAGACCAGAGTGTCTGACAAGGATGGTAAACTAACATTGCTGTTTCAAGGGGCTTAGGGTTCAGCTTAGTGTTACTGTTACAATGACAGTAAGGGTGCTAGGGATTGTTTTATGGTTCAAGTTAGGAGCAGCTGAATTGAGGCCAAGCTTAGGGTTAAGATCAGGGCAAACTTTATTTTCAACAAAATGCATTCTGTGTCCCCACAAGGCTAGATAGACCAGACTGTGTGTGTGTGTGTGTGTTGCAGGCGGTGGACAGGTCTTCTGAAGACTCTGGATCCAGGAGAGATTCTTCTTCAGATATCTTCAGCGACGCCACCAAGGAGGGCTGGCTGCACTTCAAGCAGCTCAACTCAGACAAGAGCAAGGTGTGTGGAGCGTGTGCACACACACACACACACACACACACACACACACACACACACACACACACACACACACACACACACTCACACACTCACATAGGACCTGTCCCCATTGACTGAAGTGTGTCAAGGAAAACCTTCAGGCTAACTGACGTGGGCTGTAAGAGTAGTGAGACTAGGAAAAATAACATTTTGGTTTCTGTCATGCTTAATTACCGTGTTTGTGTGACAGAGAGATGAGGGGGGGAAGAGGATGTTGGTTGTTACAGGTGCTTAGCTACATTGGAAGTGACTGATGTGGAGTTCAGAGAGTGCCCTTCATGCTGTTCATGGCTCCCGCTCAGCCCAGATGAATCAGCGTTATGTCCGTGAGACCTGCAGTGTGATACGACCCTGTCTCTCTCTCCGTCTCTCTCTCGGCCCGCAGCGGGTGGGTGGAGGCATGCGGCCATGGAAGCAGATGTACGCCGTGCTGCGAGGCCACACCCTCTGCCTGTATAAGGACAAAAAGGAGGGGCTAGCCCATGCCAACTCCCAGGCCGAGGTGGAGCCCCAGCCAATCAGCATCAAGGCCTGTTTGATTGACATCTCCTACAGCGACACCAAACGCAAGAACGTGCTGCGTCTGACCACGTCGGACTGCGAGTTCCTGTTCCAGGCGGAGGACAGAGAGGACATGCTGGCCTGGATACGGGTCATCCAGGAGAACAGCAACCTGGATGAGGAGGTCAGGACACACACACATCAGTAGAACATTGATTAGCATCGCTTCTGCGTGACCTCTGACCTATTTCTCACGCTCTGTTTTCCTCGCCATCTATTTTTAGAACTCTGTCTTCACCAGCCGGGACCTCATCAGTCGCAAGATCAAAGAGTATAACACCTTGATGAGGTGAGCATGAGGAGCCTGGCATCCTCCACACACACACACACACACTCTAGCTAAGTCTATCTGAGGTTCATCTTACCTTTTGTGTGTGTGTGTGACCCAGTCCGACAGGCAGCAAGACTGAGCCTTCCCCCAGACCGTCCCGCCAGTCTCTCAGCATCAGACACACCCTGCTGGGAGGGAAGCCAGCCTCCAGCCCTCTGTCCCCCAACACTGAGGACAGAAGGAACATGCACAAAGGTAGCAGGACCAGGACACACTGTTTACACTTGCATGCTCTAGAAGGATTAGTGTGTGTCTGACAACATACAGCAATCATTCCATTTTGTTATTGCATTTTAAAACAGGCAGGTTGTTGTTGTGTGAGGAATATAAAACTGATGTGTGTGTTTGGGCCAGATGACACCAGCCCACCCAAGGACAAGGGGGCGTGGAGGAAGGGTATCCCTGGTCTGATGAGGAAGCCCTTCGAGAGGAAGTCCTCTCCCGGGGTCACGTTCGGGGTCAGGCTGGACGACTGCCCTCCTGCTGTCACCAACAAGGTACGGCTCCGTTCTGGGGGAAAGAGCGTGTGAGTGAGCGAAACAGAGAATGACCGGTTCCTCAGTGTGTGAGGGGGAGTTAAGGTGTGGGTCATGTCAGTGCTGTACACTAGAGAGACGGATGTGTTGGTCCTTGCCTGAGCAGCTCCAGCGTGTCTCCCTTGCAGTTTGTCCCTCTGATCGTGGAGGTGTGCTGCCACCTGGTGGAGGAGCGAGGCCTGGAGTACACAGGCATCTACAGAGTGCCTGGGAACAACGCTGCCATCTCCAACATGCAGGAGGAGCTCAACAACAAGGGCATGAGTGACATCAACATCCAGGATGACGTGAGGCGCTGCTCTCTTTCTCTCCCTCTCTCTCGTCCTTCTTCACCTCTTCCACCCCCTCCTGTGTTTCCATGTTTGCTAAACTCTTCTCCCTGTCTCGTTGACAGAAATGGAGGGACCTGAATGTGATCAGCAGTTTACTCAAATCCTTCTTCCGAAAACTTCCAGAACCTCTTTTTACTAACGGTGAGAGTCTTACCTTTCATGTGACGCTCTGGACGTTTGTCTTTCTATATGGAGCTAGTTTGCCACCTAGTGGGCAGATGTTAAACCCAAACCTCACAAAAGGGAGTCATTTATCTCTTGTTCTCTTTGCCCTGTAGATAAATATGCAGATTTCATTGAGGCCAACAGAACAGAGGACCCAGTAGAGAGGCTGAAAGTGTTGAAGAGACTGGTGAGTCCACATGGATGCAGCCTTCCTCCAGATCACACATGGATACGTCACAAAGCACAGCAGACGATGCTGACGATGTCATATGATGTCATCTGCCCTCCGCCTTGTCCCTGCAGCTTCACGAGTTACCAGACCACCATTACGAGACCCTCAAGTTCCTCTCTGCTCACCTCAAGACCGTGGCGGAAAACTCAGAGAAGAACAAGGTGCGTCTGCTGCATGGCCTGTCATAGAACTGATGCGAGAGACATGGAAGGGTGATAGTTAGTTTGGGCTCTGTTGCTCTATTTGTGCAGCACCTAGCTCACCCAAACCCAAAATATCATTAGATATACATCACCTTCGGTACAAAATCCAAGTTTGACGTGGTCTGTTCTGTGTTGCTGTCAGATGGAACCTAGGAACCTGGCCATCGTGTTCGGCCCCACCCTGGTCCGGAGCTCCGAGGACAACATGACCCACATGGTGATCCACATGCCTGACCAGTACCGCATCGTGGAGACCCTCATCCAGCACGTGAGTCCTCTGCTCAGTCCAGTACATGACACCACACCCAGGAAGTAGCAGCGCAGGGAGCAGCCAAGCTGCACCCTCTGTAAGGGGGGGCTTTAGACTGACGCTTCAGTTAGTGTTGATGCCCCGTCGCTACAGTAACACCCTCTGTTAGGGGGGGCTTTAGACTGACGCTTCAGTTAGTGTTGATGCCCCGTCGCTACAGTAACACCCTCTCCTGTCGCTCTCTTCCAGTACGACTGGTTCTTCACAGAGGACGGCGATGGAGAGCCTGTGGTAGGTTTTTGACAGCATCACTTCCTGTGAGAAGGTCACTTCCTCTCTCTCTCTGAGGAAAGCGCTTTAATCGCCTCCTCCCCCTGGGCGCCACGTTGCGGGTTTAAGCGTCCTGTTGTGTCCCACAGACGGTGTCCCAGCAGGAGAGCGCGGTGGAGTCCCAGCCAGTACCCAACATCGACCACCTGCTCACCAACATCGGGCGGACGGGCGCCTCACAGGGGGAAGTCTCAGGTAACGTGAGGTCTGGACCAGGCCAGCGCTGTGGTGGCTCAACCTCCCTGTGTAAGCTAGCCAGGCCCCGGGCGCCATGGCGAGCCTGGGGTACGGTCTGTGACGAGTCCAAGCTGGCTTCCGCAGGCTTCGTTTGCTTCTTACGTGACAAGATTGAAGTGTTTATGGCTTAATCATGACTCCTGGCGCCTGTGTGGGTTTAAGAGGGCAAATTGTCTTTGGTCCTTCTCCAACTGGGTTTGACAGCTCAAAATGGTCAAAGGCCAAAGTTGTTTGTCTCATTTATTCCTCCCCGTTAATTTCTCTCTTTGGTTGAGAACTTTGGTTTGTGTTTCTTCGTTCTATTCTTTCAGCTCCGGAAGATCCTTCCATCTTTTCTCCTTTCATTTCTTTGTTTGTCTTTTCCTTCCCCCCCCCCCCCCCCCCCCCCTTTTCGTTTCTTCTTATAACCCACCAGGCTGTCTATCTCCCCCTGCCAGCCTTCTGTTGCACTAACACGGCATGTTCTCTCCCAAAAGCCCTCAAAGCGAGGCCCAAAGCCAAAGCCCAACCTCTGCTCCCCTCTGTCTGTAGTGAGGCTCTGTCGGGTGTCCTAGAGGCCGAGCACTCACACATACATGATCTTGACACAGGCCACGTGGGAGGAGCCTATCACACCGTGGTGTCTCTGATGGACTCTATAATGTCCGTGATGGACAGCTGGGACTGTAGGAAGAAGGAGGACTGTTGCCCTCACTGTAGCTGCCTAGTCTGCCCAAACCCTCGTGCCTCCTGAGCTCCCAACACAACCAGCAGCAGAGGAGAGACCGCGAGGTACAGGTGGGGGGGTGGGGGCCCAAAGACTACGGAAAACCATCCTACCTACGGAGACTGAGGGCGTTCCGGGCGGGGGGGGCGGGCGGGCGGCGTGCAGGGTGCCGTGCGTACGGCGGGCGGGGCAGGGTAACGGAGCATGCCTGCCACGGTGCTGTTTGTCTGACAGCCTCTCCTGCTATGTCTCCTTCACTGTCTCGCAAGCTTCCCTGCAGGAGAGTCTCCATGGTACTGTATAGACCTTCGATGTCTACCTCACCAGTCCACCTGCACTCACACACCCTGCGCCCCCATCTGTCTGAAAGGGGCGTGGAGGGGGGCTTGGCTATGTCACAAAAGGTTCCAGTAGTCACAGTCACGTACAAATTTAGTTGCTGTTATTTTTGTACATATATACACACATGAATACGCCGGGAGACTTCAAATGTGAACTGCATTCCAGGACAGCAGTTGGATTGCTATCAGGTTTTCCCTTGTTAACCATGATCTCACGTAGTGTCCTCTCTGTCCATAGCTAGCCCCTCTGTGACCCCCCTGTCATGTCCAGCCTATCGGGTCATTCCATAGCCGCCTCTGTCGTCACTGTTGTCATGGCAGCACACGCCAACCATCTCTCTCTCTCTGCATTCTGTACCATCTCATCTAGAATCCTCTCTACGTTGCGTCCCACGCATTTCCACACTGGTCAGGGTTATGTATGGTGAAGAGTCAGCGTGTTATCTTACTAGGAAAGATGAAACCTGCTACACAGAGTTTCTGCATGGCTCCATCCCTGTCACTCACCTGCTGGGGTTCAGCCAGGTCTCATCACCAGAGCACTCAGTATCCTGATGTCTGGAAGGCTCTTCATAGACAAGTAGCCTGTCAGCAAGCCTGCACTGTAGCGTCTAGACAGACAGACAGACAAACAGACAGACAGACAGACAGACACAGGGGAAACCATCACATGCATGCCTGGCAAAATCAGGTGTGTGTGTGTGTTGGGGTTTGGGAAAGCCTGCGTCTCTGAGGAGGCGTGGTGATGTGCGTGTACTGTAGAGCCCGTGTGTGCATGGCCTGCCTCTCTCTCTCTGTTCTGATCCCATCTCCCTCACCCAGGACCCATGTGTGTTGTCTCCACCTGCCATGCTCACTACTCCATCATGCTGCTCTGTCTCTCTCTGTCTCTGCACATATTCATGAAGGTGTTGTTTTGTTTTTGTGGCATTCTCTTGCGGTGGAGTTCATTACATGCTAACATATGCCTCTCTTCTCTCTGCCCCTCCTCATGCAGATTCACCGACTAGTGACTCAGCGAAATCTAAGGTGAGTGTGTGACCAGAGCCTTGTGTCAGGCCTCGTGCTAGTGTGGGGGTGAGAGGAGGTAGGTGAGCCCAGGACAACCCACCGGCCAGACCCACACTTCCTGCTGCAGAGCCCCCCCCCTCCCTCTATCCCTCCCAGTGGAACCTACCTGGGCTACACAGCAGACAGTGTATAGCATGTTGACACTGAAGCACCTAGGCCAGCAAGCTGCACTGGGGAACACAGACTTTACATGCCAAACAGTCACTTGCAAAGCCTTTCATTCATTCATTTAATTGAATGTTTGCCTTTGCATACATTTAAAATATCACTAAGTGATCTCATATTACACTAATAATACATGATTGAATGTACATGTTATTTACATGTTACATAGTGCCACTTACATGTGTTGGATGTCTTGACGGCACAAGACCACAGGAGGGCAGCAGGGCTTGTTATAGTGAAAGCTTTGTGGTTGTGCTGTGTCAAGGTCGCATTGCACTGCTTTGACACCACAGCGCCCCCTGCAGGGCTGCTCCATGCAGGGCTGCTCTGCAGTTTGGCTGCTTCAGTATGGCTGCTGCTGCTGCTGCTAGCTCTGCAAGGCCAGCATGGTCACATGTCTTCCTGTCACTAATGCTGCTCTTCTCTGTCCACCTCCCTCTGTCTGTGGAGCTTTCAGAGGAGCTTTCAGAGGAACAGGTGGAGAACAGGCAGGCTGGAGGACTCTGGCTGGAGATAGATGGGTGGTGAGGGTGGGGTGGGCAGGTGGTGGGGCAGGGAGGGGAGGTCGCTTTGTAGAGCTGCTTTATTTCTCTGCTCCACAAGACGTATTTTGGGGAACTATGTTGATTGTGTTCGTTTTTCTTTGTATCCTGCCTTCTCTCTCTGCTCTACCTTTCTCACACTGTATCCTTCCATCTCCATCATCTCCTCTCTCTCTCCAGGGTTCCTGGGGGTCAGGGAAGGACCAGTCGAGCCGAGACCTCCTGGTCTCCTCCATCTTTGCTGCAGCCAGCCGCAAACGAAAGAAGCCCAAGGAGAAGCCGCAGCCTAGCAGCTCTGACGACGACCTGGACGCCGTGTTCCTCCTGAAGGAGGCCGGCGGAGCCCAGCAGAACCACCAGGAGACCCATGCCATCCCCGCCCACCAGGAACCAGCCCAGGACAAGAACGACAGCTGGAGCGCTGTGGAGCTCACACCTAAAACCAGGAAGGAGCAGAGGAACTCCTTCTTCCTGAGGGACAGGCCCTCATCTAGGCAGCCGTCGCCGGCTCCCTCCCCCCCGCTCAAACTGGCAGCCTCCCCCAGCCCCCGCCTGCTGTCCCTGGGGAAGTGCTCGCTGTCTGACCCCCCCTCCCAGCAGGAGGACACCTCTGACCTGGGGACCAGCAGCTCTGGGGCCTCGGCTCCCAGGACACGACCCAGGAAGTGGATGTCTGGCGCGGCTCCTGACCTAGGAGGGGCGGGGTCTGGGGCCTGTGCAGGGGCGGAGGTCAGCTCCATCACCTCAGACTACTCCACTACCTCCTCCATCACCTTCCTGATGGGGGCGGAGTCCAGCGCGCTCAGCCCAGAGCTGCAGGGTGGCGAGGAGGCGGACGACGAGCGCAGCGAGCTGGTGAGCGAGGGCCGCCCCACTGAGACAGACAGCGAGAGTGACTTCCCTGTGTTCACCCACACGGGGGTCGGAGCCCGCTCTGCCTCCGTCTCAGAGCACATCCCCACTGAGCACGTGCAGGAGGGGCTTCAGGCTGCGGCAGCTGATGGGAGCGGCGGCACCCCCAAACAGGAAGCCCGCCGCCTGCTCCCCTCCCATAGGCTGATTGAGTGCGACACGCTCTCCCGGAGGCGCTCGCTGCGCCAGAAGACGGACAGCGATTCGTCGGTGGAGGGCGGGGCTGGCGGCGGTGGCGAGGGCCGGGCGGAGGCGTCAACACGTCTGTCCCGCGTCCTGGAGGTGATGAAGAAAGGCCGCTCCACCGGCAGCCTCAGCTCCTCCTCCCGCAGCGAATCAGAGCGGCCGGAGCCCTCCTGGCACCTGAAGATCACCGAGAGGCTCAAGCTCCGCATGCGCTCCTCTGCTGATGACATGTTCAGCATGGGCGGCCAGAGGAGCCGCACTGCTGCGCCTGACGCCCGCGGCCGCAAGAGGAGCATCCGACGCCGGCACACCATGGGGGGCCAGCAGGACTTTGCAGAGCTGGCTGTCATCAACGACTGGAGGGAGCAGGGTGGGGTGGACCAGGCGGCTGAGCTGTCAGCTGTAGACCGCCTCAAACCCAAGTGCTCCTCCCAGGACTTCTCCATCCGGGACTGGATCGCCCGCGAGCGCTGCCGGGCCGGAGCCCCCGACTTCAGCCTGGATGAGGCCCCAAGGGCCGTCCCTGAGGATGCGGGGGGGCTGGGCACCGAGAGACCCTCTCCTTCGGCCTCCCCTGGCCCCCATTCTCTGCCGGGGGACAGGGTGAACGGAGGTGGGCTGCAGGGGAAAACCAAAGCCAGTCCAAACCTGGTGACCGACGCACACCCACACAAACTGTCTGGAGCGCAGGTGGTCCGCTCACGCTTCTACCAGTATCTGTGAAACCACAAGGGCGTGCTAGGAGACTAGTGAGTGCATGTGAGGAGAGAGCGAGTGTGGGTGAGAGTGTGATAAGATTGAATGTAGATATTTTAGGTATAGTTACTGCACAATATTTTTTTTTACAAATATATATAAATATATATATACTGTATATATACTGTACATAGTGTATAGTCTCCTAAGAAATGACGTTACTGGAGCACAGCTAGGAGGTGTGTGTCATCTCAAGCTTGTTCACTTAAACTGGAACAGACATGAAACATGCACTTCCTGTGAGATGGACCCCCAGCATCAGGGCTTGGAAATACCACCAGGACAAGAAGAATTGCTGGTTAATTGTGAATGTTTGGAAAAACCCTTTGTTAAAACACTAACCAACAGGGAGTTTGGAAACAGCTCACTGCGCATCAACTTGACTATTCCAGGAGAAGGCTTCTCATTGGCTCAGCATGAGGAAGACCTTCATCTCTGTTGAAAACCCAGTTCAGTTCTTTACAATCTTACTGATATGGAGAATGTATTCTTGCTCTTTTGACTAACACTATTACTAGTTGCTTGCTCTCATTTTAAACTCTACATGTACATATTGTGTCTGTACCTGAAGTATGTTTTCTATATTTGAGAGCTGCTTTCTGAGCTGGTTGCTGCAGGAAAGGGGTTTGTCAGTGGAGGGTTTTGCAGTGCACATTTACAGCCAGGTATTTAGCTTAAGGGAGGGGGGGGGGCTGTAGTGCTTTAATCAAACACATCATGAGATCTAGTGTGTTATACTGAGCTGTTATGCTAGTCTTGATTGGTACTACACATTGTATCCCCCCCTAAAGTCCTATTATAGTTCGAAGATAGTACTAGTTTTTATGAACCGTATTTCATTCCTCATAGAAGAAAAAAAAGTGCCTTTTTTAATTGATTTCCATGGATAAGGTGCCATGCTTCTTCTCCTCCGATTGTCTTTCAAGACATAACTGAATTTCAGAGGAATCGTAAAGGAAAAGACTCAATGGAACATTGTTGACATCAAATCTATGCTTCCCATTCTAAGGCATTCCAGTCTTTCTTAGGTCTGTGGGTCACCTATGTTTCACCACAGCTTTGAAGGTTTGTCTAGATCTCCTCTCATTGGAATGGGTTTGCTTTCCTATGTATTTTTCAAGTGGAGTTAAAAGCATGGTTTCTTATGACCTCTGAGATACTGGGACAAATGTTCATCTCTGAAAACAGCCTGAAACCTGGACAGTAAAACTCATGCTTGTGTACAGCAACATAAGGGTGTCAAGGCCACCCTCAAGAAACACTGGAAATAAAATCGACTTTATTTGAGTCTGTCTATTTCACTTTCTTCATGTCTAACTTTGACCTCCACATAAAGAGTATATATAATTATCCCTAGTTTGTCTAATTTATTACTATTTGTAAAGGCCAACAAACTTGGAATTTGCAATTGTCTTTAAATACCTCATTACCTCACCCTAACCCTAACCCTAACCTGACAATGGAGATGTCTGCATACATACATACGTACATAGAAAGTTAGAAAACGTTCATCCTCAGCGGGTAGGAGAATTAATAACTTTGAACACCAGAGGGCATTAGTGAGTCACAAAAACGTATTTCAGAATTACAGAACTCGAATTACTTTAGGATAGTAAGCTGCGTTATGGCGAGGATACGGTGGTTTTAGGGGTGCCGTGCAACATCGCATGAATCCTACCTATAATGTGTCGCAACCTGAGTTTCCAGATCGCCCGATTAATTCACTATTTCAGTTGGGATTTGTACAGTAGTTGGGTTGTATTCGGACTGCCCCCCTTCGACTATCACGTGTATGTGAGCGACCGATGTTTTACGACTTTAGAATCGACTTCGACCGCAACCTTTAAACAAACGTTTTTTTTGGTACAGCCTACTACAACTACCTCGGTGACATGGTGAACAACCGATATAGGTGTAACACCGGCTTACCGAGTGCTTTCGGTTGACACAACGTCGAGAATAGGGTTAGCCTGCATAGCCAATATGCATCTTTTTACTTTTCTATTTAATTTAGCCTTATCGGCTATATTGACCACTTCATCAGCCAAAAGGAACGATGCACCCATAATAGGTACGTAATGACAGTCGATGAGGGTTTACACATATGTTGATGTGTTTGTTATTTAACAGGAACGAAGGACCCATGTTATACTTTGATGGACATGAAATAGTTTAGTCATGAGCTAACTAGACACTTACTTTTGAACTTCCCACACAGACTTAAATACAGTCCCACAAGGTATCACAGGTTCCAGTGTTATTTTACTTTTGGTTTAAACAATAGCTGTCATATAAACTATATTTGCTGTGTATTTTGAGTCAATCAAGCTTCCTCAACAACTATAAAATTCTTTGACGACGTAACTACTCATGCAGAGCAGACACTTTTTAATAGCCTTGAACGTATCGCGATTCTATAAGCTATTATATTTACAAAAAACATTGTAACGAAATGTGTCTCGTAGTATGATTATCCTACTTTCATGCTACGCAGAATGAAAAAAGCCTGTTTTTGGAGCAATAATATTAGCATCATTTAGCCTACCCCATGGGTTATAGTAAGGGGATGATTACACCCTATCTGTAATCTTCACCCCAACTCCTCCCCGGCATGAAAAGATAAACGCTCTTTTAAGATGCATGGGTTTGAATTGCGTTGTGCTGCACAGTGTTCAATAGAGGTTCAACAGAATACAAAACAAGCGTCCTCAAGCCTTGAGAGTGTTTCTTCCTTGAGCGTGTTTCTTTACCTGTTCTCACAGGGGTGTTGGCCCAGGAGGTGTTTAAACCTCAGCCTCACATGACGTCCTACATTGCTGCATCCTATGTGAAGTTCCTGGAGTCTGCTGGAGCGAGGGTGGTCCCTGTGATGTAAGTCTGTTATAGATGTCATGTTAATGCATGTGGCAGGAGGTCACATACATAGCATGAACACAATATGGCCAAGCCCATTATGTAAAGCGTTCAATTATGTGTCATGTAATGCTTCTGCTAAATGAATACATTAGCACATATTGCGTCTAGCTAATAATGATTGTGTTTGGTTTTAACGTCCGCTCAATCCCAAAGGGTCAACCAGACACTGGAGGAATACAAATCGCTCTTCAACTCACTCAATGGGTAAGGATCAACATCCAACTCCATATTCTGCTTTCTGTGGAGAAAGTCCACCGAGCACATGCTGTTTAGTGCATGTGCTGTTACTCGTAAAAAAATGAAATATGCTGCTGTCCATAAAAGCCCTGAGAGGAAGGGGTCAAGGTTCACCTGTGTGTTGCAGGGTGCTGTTTCCTGGAGGAGGGGTCAGCATCGTGTCATCAGGATATGCCACCGCTGCAAAAGTCTTCTATGAGCTCGCCATTGAGGTAGACACATTACATTATATTCATCATGATGAGGAATAGGAATATATCACAGTGTAATACACGTACATAAGTCGCCGGTGGAGGAATATTACTGTGCAAACATTGAGAAGTACACTGTTGAAGGGTTTATCCAGTACAGTCTTACCCAATCATGATCCCTTCATTTGAATCAGGTCTGTTGGACAGTAACATCTAGAAGGCAGGACAGGGGGGCTCTGGGGACCAGGATTGAAAACTGGTGTGTAGAACATTTCAGTTATATTGATGTGTGTGTGTGTGTGTGTGTTTTCAGGCTAACTCTAGGGGTGACTACTTCCCTGTGTGGGGCACCTGCCTGGGCTTTGAGGAGCTGGCGTACCTGACTAGTGGAGAGAATCTCCTGTCCCACACCAACACCAGCGGGGTGGCGCTGCCTCTCAACTTCACCAAAGGTACCTTGTGGTCCACAGTCTCCTCGCACCCTGGAAGAACCATGCTGCTCTGGCCTGTGGCAGCCATGTTTGTTTACATGTTATGTTAAAGTGACCTTAATTCCAATTTGGATGATATATGAAACATTCTGTGTGCTTGTACTCACTCCAATTCAGATGAGCCTGAAATGTGTGACACGTTAACCCTCCAGTCTGAGGGAGATTAGCAGCACTGTCGTAGGTAATGGTTGTGGATCTTTCCAGAGTGGAGGGATGGTAGGATGTTCAAGGGCTTCCCGGCTGATGTCTTGTCTGCCCTGGAGACTGAAGCCATCACTGAGAACTCCCACCAATGGAGTCTCACCACAGAGGTAGCACTAACCCCCTCATCCAACCGCACCGCGTCCTATACTGACAACAGATGAATCCATGAATACACCTTCACCTTTCAAGGAACACATTTGAACACTGGTTATTGTCGCGTTGCAGAGTTTTAACAGCCGGAGTGAGCTGAAGAACTTCTACAGAGTCCTGTCCACAAACACGGACGGAACCACGGAGTTTGTTTCCACGATGGAAGGTAAGGAACAGCCAGAAAACTGTCAGCTGGTGGCTGTTTCCAAGCATATAATCCAGCATCATCTATGTATTTGACAAGGTTATTTCGTCGTTCTCTCCAGCTTATAGGTTTCCTATCTATGGAACCCAGTGGCATCCTGAGAAAAACGCCTTTGAATGGAGCAGACCATACATCCCTCACTCTCCCTCCGCTGTCAAGACCACCTTCTACATGGCTGACTTCTTAGTCAGCGAAGGTTTGGACGTTTTGGTCATATTTCTAGTTAATCAGAAAATTTTACAGTTGTGGCGAGATTGAGCAAATTCTTAATACTTGAACTCTCTCTTTCAGCCAGGAAAAGTTTTCACAGATTTGCGAATGAAGAGGAGGAGAAGAAATCATTGATTTATAACTACAATCCTATTTACACTGGAAGCAAGTCTGCTTTCGAGCAAATATACTACTTTTAATGTTTTCAGGGAACAACAAAAAAGCTTCTTTTTAAAAATTCACTCAAATTAATTTAATATTGCTGTATAATTATTTTGTCAAGATGAGGTATTTGATTAGAGGAGAGGAAACATGCAAATAACTATCTTATTGAAATCGTCTTGGAGAAAAGTCAGCGCATTTTTGTCATTCTTTCAACGCCAGCATGGCTGTGACACATCTGGGGGGGGAGAAATAATCACTTGGTAAAAACAGTTACCAACTGCACAATGATAAAATATGTTTTTATTTGACGGTTACCTTCATGCCACATCCTACCACACAGCCATCAGTTGTATCTCGTTCTTCTTTGGATACTGAAGTTGAGAGGCCCTTGAAAACATCCCTCTACTCTGTGGTACCAGACAGCTCCCCTGCAGGAACAGTGATTGTGAAGTCCACCTCTAAACCCAACCCCAGGGACCACGACCAGGCAAACAGAAATGGATCTTCAAATGTAACTTCCAAAATGCTTTATGCACAAATAACACTCATATTTAGAGACGAGAAATGATATTCGAGGAACATTTACACATCAAGCTGACGAGACAGGGATCTCAATCACTATACCACTGGAAATGTATTGATGCCACCCGGTAAGGAACATTCAAGATGTCAAAAATACTATGTTTAAGTTGAGCTACCAAGGATAGCATTGAGCTGCATATTACCTCTTAGCATGCATTGAGAACGTAACACGAATGAGCATTCAAAGGAAAACAAACAATGAAACGAAACTTCAAGTTGTGCCTCTAGAATTCAATTGTCTTGTCTTGAAATGAAGTATGGAGTCACTGATCCTAGACTGATGTATGTACAGATACAGCTTTCGGGGCAGATCCTGCAATGCAACTACACCACTGGGACAGTCACAATGTGTATGATATCTGACACTCCAGTAAGATAAGGGGTCAATGTCAGTGCTTTAACAACAACAACGTCAGTGCTTTCAACAACATCCCCAACAGTGATGAAGAATAAGCTATCAAGCTGTCATTACAAATATGGAGCCCAGGTGTTCAGAAGTTTGGACTAGATCCTTGGACACTCATTCCAACCAAATACTACAGGGACTTTATGTTATTCCGTTTGTTAGAAATCTGCCTTATTGGATTTCCTTTTTTTTACATTTTGCTCTTAAAGTAAGGCACCGTGAACAACACAAGTTTCTATGATTCAATGTGAATGACTGGGTATTACGGAAACCAAGAGAACAAACGAAGGAAGTATTCTAAAACCACAAAACTCAACAAGCCAGTCGATGTTAAGTGATGGTGACTTGTCTTTTTACACCCTTGTTTTATCTAAGTGTGTAGTTGCTCGATGTTCCAGTCAGTCGTCTAAACACATCTGACATCTGAAAGGCCAACTTGAGACTACGAGAAAGCTCAAAGATCAAGGACGAAGTCGAATGGCCGAAAACCAAAACGTAGGTAAAACTGGAGTGATAGTTTTTCATGTGCTACTGTACACTGGAACATGAGACACAAGCACAGTCTGGACATGGAAAAGTCCTCTTCTTTTTTTATACTATATTAAAAAATAGCAACACTGCTGCTCCCCTCATCCAGAACGTGGGCACGAGCTGCCCTCCTTACACACCGCGTGGAGTCGGACCATAAGGACGTCCAACTCCAAAGTTTGTGCTATAAAGTTTGTCCTCATCTTCACAGAGCAAGTTCCAAGTTCTTCATGTGCCAGGTGATGTTTCCTCTCAGCTGTGGCTGGGACACCAAGCAGCTCGTCCATCACAGACGGACCGGCTGAACTGAACACTGCTCTCCATCGAAACAACCTTGTCTCCATGGTTACATTTCCCGTCTCGACATCAGCTGGAGGTCATTGGTCGATGGCTCTTCTCATGCTGACTGGCTGTGATGTCATCTCCACAGATGGGAGCAGTGGAGAGGGGGAGGAGGAGGGGTGAAACGAGGGATGAAACGAGAGGTCTCCTGCAGAAAGTTCTCAGGTTCATCGTTCTGACACGAAGGATAGACTCCCAGTGGAGGGGTGGGGGGCACGATGAAAGAAAAACGACAACTTGGGGGGGGGAGGGGGGGAGAGAGGCTGCCATATCTTGTGTGTCAGGGTGGGGGCGTTGTGCTTGTAGCGGGTGGGGGGGGGGATCGTGTGTGGCTGGGAGGACAGAGGGGTGCGGGTGATATGTGTGTGGGGAGAAGGCAGGTGGGGGATGTGTGTGTGGGAGACAGGGGGGAGATGTGTGTGTGGGAGGACAGGGGGGAGATGTGTGTGTGGGAGGACAGGGGGGAGATGACCTGGCTGGTTAACCCCAGACCTCCCTCGCCTTCCGCTTTCCCTTACCTCCTCCACTCTCCTACACAGCCTGTCTGGTAGCCTGAAGCACTCCTCAAAGAAGTTCACCAGCGACTGGCTGAGATGCTGCTGCGTGGCCTCACTGTGTATGAAGTGGCCCTCGTCACTGGGTAGATCTGAGGGCACACACACACACACACACAAACGTAATAAACTCTTATATATCTTTAGTGGGATTTGCTGGTATGCTAATAAAGGTCTCATGAAAAAGCATTTCTAATCTTGCCAGGCGATGGAGTCATTGTGTTGTCTAATCCTGGTGTTGCTATGGGAGTTTCTCTCCAGCCTTGCTCCCTTGTAGATCTACTAGTGTCTCCTCACCTGCAGGGTGTAGTTGGCTTTCTCATTGATGAGTTGGGAGATTAATTTCGCTGTATGCTGGAAATGGACTTTCTCTGCCAAGACAGAGACAAAGATGTTTCATTATAATGAAAGGAATTAATACCTTTTATTCTTTTTTT
>BROE01000024.1:4321531-4335107 GCA_036571765.1 Plecoglossus altivelis | reverse complement strand
GGGAGATGTGTGTGTGGGAGGACAGGGGGGAGATGTGTGTGTGGGAGGACAGGGGGGAGATGACCTGGCTGGTTAACCCTCCTCCTCGCTCTCCTCCTCCAGCCTCTCCTCAAACAGCCTGTCTGGTAGCCTGAAGCACTCCTCAAAGAAGTTCACCAGCGACTGGCTGAGATGCTGCTGCGTGGCCTCACTGTGTATGAAGTGGCCCTCGTCTGGGTAGATCTGAGAGGACACACACACACACACACACAAAGCTATAAACTACTTATATATCTTAGTGGGATTTGCTGGTATGCTAATAAAGGTCTCATGAAAAAGCATTTCTAATCTTGCCAGGCGATGGAGTCATTGTGTTGTCTAATCCTGGTGTTGCTATGGGAGTTTCTCTCCAGCCTTGCTCCCTTGTAGATCTACTAGTGTCTCCTCACCTGCAGGGTGTAGTTGGCTTTCTCATTGATGAGTTGGGAGATTAATTTCGCTGTATGCTGGAAATGGACTTTCTCTGCCAAGACAGAGACAAAGATGTTTCATTATAATGAAAGGAATTAATACCTTTTATTCTTTTTTTAAAAAGAAATATATCCCACAGTACCATCAGCGGTTGGGTGGATGATGAGAAACTTCTTGTTGAGGAACTGGGATGCCCTGTGGGCTAAGTTAGCCATCTGAAATGCAGGTAAAGGAAAAGATAACCACCCACACACTGAATGAGGACACTTCCTCAACCAGAACAGGCAGTTCACTAGAGATTACAAGATATTTAAACCATCTATTGACCTAGTATGTACTGTTCATCATGTACAAAACGGATCCAGAGTGAAATGTCAGATGTGAGATATGGTAGTGTAGCGTACCGCGTATGCCCGGGGATCTGGCTTGGGCATGCCCAGGTAGCGCTCCGAGAAGGCAGACGCTTAAACAAAGCAGGAAGAGGACTGTTAACAGCAGGAATGCTGGATCGAAAAGATCATGATCAAGAACATGTGGGTGTTATTCTCTGTCGCAGATGCTTTCATCACCTGACTGCTGCACAGAGATAAACGAATAAAAACTCCCTACTATAGGAATGTTCTCACTAGGTACACTGTATCTCTCTGTCACTGTCTCTCTCGTCTCTTTCTCACCGTCTCTCTCTCTCGTCTCTCTCTCTCGTCTCTCTCTCTCACTGTCTCTCTCTCGTCTCTCTCTCGTCTCTCTCTCGTCTCTCTCTCTTGTCTCTCTCTCTTGTCTCTGTCGTCTGTCCGTCTGTCTCTATTTCTGTCTCTGTCCGTCTGTCTCTGTCTCCCCAGGTTTAGCTGAGGTGATGCTGATACTGTCACTGTGTTGACACTGCTGTTAGCAGAGCTGGCTCTGTCTTCCACCCTCGTTTAGAAGAGGAGGGGGGGGGATCAAGATAAGGAGCTCTTACACACGTACACGCTCACACGCACATGCACACACAGATGCAGGCTCCCTGTTGCCTGAGATAAGCACCTCAAAGCTTTGCCACCCATACACCCTCTTACCAAACAACTCAAAGTCTGTGATGGGGGAGAGGACGGCTCCACACTTCACAGGAGAGTCCTCAGCGCTGAGTAAGAGGCTGGTGACGTAGCCTCCATACACCTGAAACACAAGCCCACACTCAACACCATCACTGCAGAACAACAACAACAACAACAACATCTGGAATTGTCCAGCACACAAAACACCCTTTACCTTTCCATAAGCTCCGATCCTGGTCTTATCAATGTATGGTTCTTTTGATATGATACTGAAACAGATACAAAATAGATGATCTCAAACACAAGTCAGCAGGTGTGTATGAGGTGTGTTTGAGTACCCCTGTCAGTGGGTGTGTTGGGTGTGTGTATCGGGGTACCCCTGTCAGTGGGTGTGTTGGGTGTGTGTATCGGGGTACCCCTGTCAGTGGGTGTGTTGGGTGTGTGTCGGGCTACCCCTGTCAGTGGGTGTGTTGGGGGTGTGTGTTGGGCTACCCCGTCAATGGGTGTGTGTGTCGGGGTACCTCAGGGCCTCCAGCTGGTCTCTCTCCTCGAACACCCCCAGCTTCTTCTGGACGCGGTGCAGCAGGGTGGTGCCTTGGAAGCCGCTGCCGCGCCCGTCGAAGCGGACCACGATGACCCCAAAGCTGCTCACCAGCGCCGTGGGCCAGTCCAGCTGGAAGCGCTCTGACACCATCTGGCCACCAGGGGTGCCATCGCTCCATGGAGAAACAACAACAAACGTCAGCTTTCTTTCATCACTGAAGATAAGGCCATTTTAATTTGTCAGAAGTAGGGGGACAACTCAATTTACTGTTTTAAAAAGTAGGTAGGTCAAGTCCCACCAATGTATAAGATGTACATCCCCTCCTGTATGTTTTTGTATCAGTATTGAATGCATGTTGGTATTGTATTTGTGTTGCTTTGGATAAAAACATTAGGTAAAATGAATAAAATGCCAGATATGTTGACAATACATGTGCTCAAGTACGGAACCTTTGGCTTCTTGTCTGGCATGTGTGTGTGTGTGTGTGTGTGTGTGATGTGAAGTCAGCATACTCACACAAGCAGTAGCAGGGGGTAGTGAGCCGTCTCCACAAAGCTGGCAGGCTTGAGGATCTGCATGGTCAGGGCTGGAAACACAAAGCACAAGCATGTAAGACACAAGCGCAGGGTGACGGACCCATGCAGTCAGTTCAGGAAAGTGTAGCTCACTGTAATCCTCGATGTTGATCTCCTTGTACTCCACTCTGGGCATCTGCAGGGCTTCCAGAGTCATCCTCACGTTGGCATTGGTCTCCAGGTCGTACACCTCTATGAAGACACACACATACACACACACACACACACATTAACAAAAAACAGCTACAAAGTCAGTGGAACATCAGGTGTGGTGGAAAGGCTAGCGAGACAGCAGGGGTCTCCTGCCTCCGGGCAAAACAGGAGAGAGGGCAGAGCAGAACAGGAGAGAGCACAGCAGGAGAGAGCAGAACAGGAGAGAGCAGAACAGGGCAGGGGATAGCAGAATAGCGCAGCAGAGCACGTCTCAACAAAGCCATAAAACAGCAGAATAGAACAGAACAAAGTTGTAAAGAGCAGAATGAAACCAGTCGGTCAAGGCCTGACTATCTGACATTCAGATAAGAACTGGAGTCCTTGGAGCCTGCAGTATGATTTAGGACTTCTGAACAGAAGAGAGGGCCAGGCCTCGGCAACAATACAGGCTTATCGCTCCATAGATGAGTAGACGAGACTGGAACAAGTGTGTGTGTCTTCATAGATGTGTGTGTGTGTGAGGTGGAGCATTGACCTTGCCTCCTGTCTGCTATTCACTGACAGCTTAGTGGAATCCACACCCAACCGACAACATTCTTTTACAACCTCAACAACAACCCACATGACCAATATGAGCACAACAACATCCTAAAGTGGGAGTTTTTCCAGCCCACCAGCTTGTTTGCTTGGTACCCTGCGCTGGTCCACACACTGTTTATGGTTAGTCCCTCTTGCCTCCAACATAACGTCATCAAAATAAGTAACTTCATTACAGTCCACTTATTGCCGGAGGGAAGGTCATGTTTTTATGAGGACAAGCATTAGCAGAGTAATGTATTCAGCTGTCCTGCCAGGAGACTGGGCAGTGACTCAGCAGACAGGAAGCAGAGAGCGCTCAGACGTCCTGCTCCTAATGCCCATGCATGTCGCCCTTAATCATATTCATTTAGATTTGTATGGCGTTTCTGCTTCATCTGGGTAGTTTTGGTGAAGAGCGACTGGAAATATATGAGAAAGAGAGGAGGGGGGGGAGAGACCTGCTGGAAACAGCCCAGGTTGGATTTGAACTAGAATACATGCAGGCCTTAGCCTACGTGGTTTGGTCAATGCATGTCCCCTTTTGATGAGGTCACAGAGCTGAGCACAGAGCACAGAGCACAGAGTCTGCCAAGTGAACTAACCAGAACTGACAACCAAGCATGAGACAGGTGGGTACTTACTCATCTTGTCCTGGGTGCTGTACACAGAGGAGAAGGGGACATCTGGACCTGAGGACAGCAAGCAGAACACACAGATCTAACACAGGAGGAGTTCAGTGGAAAGATACAGAGAGAGAGTATATATATAAATGGACAGAGAGACAGAGAGAGACAGAGAGAGACAGAGAGAGACAGAGAGAGACAGAGAGAGACAGAGAGAGAGACAGAGACAGAGAGAGACAGAGACAGAGAGAGAGAGACAGAGAGACAGAGAGAGAGAGAGAGAGAGAGAACAGACAGACAGACAGGTGTGCGTCCTCACCCTGGCAGCTAAGCAGGAAGTAGCTCATGTTGTGGCTGAAGGATCCACTGACGTATCCACAGTCATCAGAGAAGTCACAGGACAGACAGCGGCGATTGAAGGGTCCTACTGTGTCCGCACTGGAAACACACACACACACACAATAACAACAATGACATTCAGCACTACAAACACACATTCTGATCTGTCAAGGGGTCTGGACATCAAAAAACGATTCAGCACAGTCCCTTGTGACTTCACCTGTACAGGTGTCTCCTCTTAGGATCGTCCTCTGTGCTCAGGAAGTATCTGTGTTTAGAACACATCATAACATCGTATTAGACATGAATGTCTATGATCCTAATCCAACCATCATTACATCATAAAACAACTTATGACTGTATGGGGATCAGCATTAGTGTACATGGAAAGGTCAAAGAAAATATCAAGAGCACCCAAGTGAAACGATCCCGTAGGTCGGTGGAGTGTATCTGAAGTGTATCTAGCTCCTAAACTCTCTAGTATTGGTCCAGTTGCAAAGCTTGGCCAGAATCATCTGCAATCTGGATTTAGGAGCCGACAATCCAACAGAAAAGTGCTCCTATAACGGACATTTCATAAATTTATTATGGTACTGAAAGGTAGTTTTTAGAACAAAACTAGGCCAGGACTGAAACCTGACAGGAGGCCAAGGAAGGAGGTTCTGCTGGGAGCTGGAGCACAGAACACTTTAGGGTGTGTGTGTGTGTGTGTCTATTTACACTGTGTGTGTGCGAGGATGTGTGTGTGTGTGTGTGTGAGTGGGATAGAGCTCACATCAGCTGGCTGTCCTCATTGTAGGCCAGGACCTGGGTGACGTCCCAGTCTCCAGACGTGATGGACTGCAGAGTGTCTGTACTGGTGTTGGGCTGGCACGACAGAGAGCCCACACACACGCACGCACACGCACACACACGCACGCACACACACACACACGTCTCCTGAGTACCTTCATATCACCCTCTCATCACTGCTTCCATTACGTGCAGGACACATGAAACCCCAAAGTAGGTTGCCATGTTTCCCTTGCTGATGCAGAGGGGCAGGGTCAGAGGGCGGTGGTACCTGGGAGATGGACATGGAGATGTGGAAGAACTTCCCCCGGCCTCCCTGTGGGATGGCCCTGGTGAAGAACAGCTTCAAGCCATCCTTAGAGAACAGAGGCTCCTCATTCTGGAGGAACATGAGGAAGAACACAGTTTCATCAGGACCATCCTCCTCAACCCTGTCTTCCTCATCCCCATCTTCATTATCATCCACATCCCAGTGTACCTGTCTGTGGAGCCAGCCTTCACTCTCATCCTCATGTTTCTGGAAACAAAAGACACAAGGAGACAGTTAACCTCAAGACAACCAGCAGAGAAAAACACACACAAACAACACACAAACAATTTATCCCGCACGCACGCACGCGCACACACACACCTTGGTGCAGACTCCTGTGGTGGCCTCACACAGTGTGAGCATGGAGATGTTCTGGGCACGGTTCAGCCAGTTGACTGCCAGCTTGGTGGTGGTGGCCCACTTCACCATGGTTACATAGTACTCTCTGTCAAACACACACACACACACACACACACACACACACACGTCAGCTGTTCAGGAAATGCCATTTAACCATCAAATGTCATTGTCATATACTGCACTACAAGCTATGATAAGCGTGTGTGTTGCGGTTCTAACCCTATCCTGGGGTCTTCAGGTCTTCTCATCTCAATAGTGTGCGGAGGACCGTTGAGGTTGACCACGTACAGAGAGATGACCGGGTTCTCTTCTCCTGCCTGGTGGGGGAGAGAGGGAGGGGAGAGAGAGGGAGGGGGAGAGAGGGAGGTGGGGACAGCCATATAGAGAGGGAAGGAGGGGAAAGGATGAGAGGTTCGACATCCTTTTAGCAGCGAGCACAAGTGCTTGACGTTAAAGGGGCATTGCGTGCATCATGCGTGCGTACCTTAGGGTAGTGGTATTCCTTCCCTGTGGGGTAAAGGGTGCCGGTGAACATGGGCACCTCCATCCTGGGCACCATGGTGGTGTTGATGGTGGCGTATGCTAGCCTGGCTCCATCCGGGGACCACCAGTGGGCGATGTGGGTCTGGAAGATCTCCTCTGGAACACAAGTGACATGTATATATCAGCTTTTCAGTTATATAGCATACACATAATATATATATAGCATACATATATATATATGCTATAAAACTGTATATAGCTGTATGTAGCTATATATATAGCATATATAGCAGTTCAGTTAGCCAGAGACATGAACATCCTTCCTCCCTTTCTTGTTATTTCTTTCTCTGTCTCACACGCACGCATGCACGCACGCACGCACGCACGCACACACACACACACACACACACACACACACACACAATGTAAAGGTTTTTGGGTCATAAATCACAACAGTTTTAATCTCAGCAGAGAGTTACATCTACCAAAGCATGATGGGGCTTCATTCCCCAGACAGGAACAGAAAGCAATTTCCTAGCCTGAGCTACTGTAGTGCATTCAGGGAAATTGTATTGTGTGTGTCTGTTTGTGTGAGTGTACCTCTGTGTGTGTGTGAGTATGTATGTGTGACACCCTCCTTATTGCTGGTGTACAGTAAAGGTGCTGTTCAGTCAGGCTCAGCTCACTTCATCAGAAGCCCGTGACCTCCATGCCTCCCCAGGAAGCCCACGCGTGTGGAGGAAATCATGCAGGGTGATCCTGATGGCACACCCAGTCTCATAGCTGCTTTATATATGCAGCGGCAGGTGTTGAGTGTGTGTGTGTATGTGTGTGTGTGTGTGTGTGTGTGTGTCTGTGTGTGGAGAAAGAGAGAGAAGAGTAAGTGAGTGTGAGAAAGAGGGAGCAGGAGAGAGAAGAGGGAGTGAGAGAGTTGCTGTGCTGTCTCATTGGAGCTCTATTGATATGCACCAACAGGTGTGTGAGAGAAAGAAAGAGAGCTATATATATATATACAGAGAGAGAGAGAGAGGCTATTGAAAGTCACTGGCTCATTGCCGTGTTGATCAACCAAGCACTTGTGGCTAACTGCACTTGTTGCAAATGGCTTGGCTGATGCTGACTGATGGTGTTAAACTGTAGAACGCATACTCGCGCACACGTACATGAACATACACCACATGTGATAATTACTCCATCCAAATATCCAGTTGCATAGGGATCTTTTTGACAGCAAGAAAATTCTAGAACAAATATTTCCTTCAATGTCGATCAACATTGCAATTCCAGAGGCGGCAGAGATAGCATTAGAAGAGCTTGCTCTTGGCTAGCTTCAAGCTCTCTCTCTCTCTCTAGATGCTGGGACTTAGGGAAATAACAGACATCAAATTAACAATTTGCCATTTAATTAGCTGGGCTAACTCACCACCAACAGGCCTCAAAGAGCTCAGATTCATTCATTCGACTATTCTAGGTTCTTATCTCAGCCTTTCGAAACCAACATGGGTAAATTCCCAAGCAGCCTGCGTTTATTGTTATTGAAGGCTAGTTAATTAGCACCTTAAAGCTAAAAGAAATGGGAGCTACAGGCTCTGTATGACAGACGTGTTGTTAGCTTCATGCTATCATCCAGCCACGCTGCTGCCTGCTCTTCCTCAGGGAGCGGAGGAGGGTGGGAGGAGGGAGGGAAGGGAGGGAGGAGGGAGGGAAGGGAGGAGAGGAAAAAGAAGAAACAAAAAGGGGTGGGAGGAAGAGAAGCAGGAGGAAGAGAAGTTGGACAGGGCGAGGAGGAGGAGGAGTAGGGGGGAGAAAAGGAAAGGGAAGGGAGGAAGGAAGGAGGTGAGGAGGGCTGCAGTTGCACCTGAGGCTGACTGGTAAAACACAGAAAGTATTAATGACATATTGCTGCAGGAGAAACATTAGCTGTCTGTGTGATGCCGTGCGGAGCTACGCTCACTAATGAACACATCCTGAGCTGACTGTCACTGCTGCTAGCTGTTGCCAGCGGCGCCCGCGGCCCTCATCAAGAACTACACAAGGTAAGACGAGAGAACAGGGAGAATATTGGTGCAGCAATGTTACTGTTTGTCTGCAATGAGTCGTCTTCCAGGAATCTCTCTTGATCTCTCTGGCTCCCTCAGGTGAGCTAAACCAGACTCATCCATCCTCTCTCGTTCACCATCTCTCTCCTTGTCTTTGTGTTTCTCTAAACCAGGCCAAGCCTGGCAGAAATTGCCGGTGCGTGAGATTCAAATTCATGAGGCAGGTAGCCAACCAAAAAGGAAATTAATGTTTACAGTAGACGTTGACTTTGGACAAAGATCTAGTGTGCTGCATGGGGGGTTAGCTTTTAGGAGAGGAATTCACTTGACAGAGATTCAAGTGGAATGAGACAAAAAGCTGGCACAGGTGAGAGAACAATACGCCACTAGTCTCTTCAGAGACGTGGTTTGCTCTTTGATAGAATCTCACGCCATCACCAAGGCGGTCCATCAGCGTGCAATGCAGCTTTATCCAGTAGGGGGCAGCAGTGGCCCGTCAAACCACATGCAGGCACCAGATCAGACAGAGCAGCGCAGGATCACGTTTACTGCCAAGTGGAGCTGGGATCTTCAGATCATACAGGTGAGCAGGGGGGTTATTAAGGAGCACTTGTCAGATCCCAGTTTCAGTCATGCTGTGGTTTTGTCAAGACAGTCAAACAGATTCATGCTATATACCCATCAGGTGAGATTTCCTCCAGTCTATTTACTGCAGTAAATGTGTTGGGCTACATGTTATGAACGCTGACAAACAGAAATAAACTAACCAGATAGATGCATCCTAGTAAACATGGGTGTGCTGCAGCGGTGGTAGTTGTGTATCAGATTCAGACCCCTAGCACAAGGCCTTATTACAATTCCAGCCATGCGACAAAGCTAATGGATGCGTATGACCAAGCATTTCATATAAACACACATACAGACACACACACACACACTCATATGGTACTCATAACGCACACAGGGTGGCAACGTCAGGAGTTCAGAAGGTTATCTGAGGATAGGGATTATGCTGTCATGCCCTGAGACTACGACAGGAGATTATGCTGTAATTTGGGGCAGCAACCTTTGAGATCCTAAAGCCTGGTTTTGCTCTCAGCCCTCCCCCTGCCCTCCCCCCCTCTGCCCTCCCCTCCAGCCATTACTCCGCTCCCTCCCCCCCGCTACGTCCCTCCCCTCTCTCCCTGGCATGCATGCTGACTCAGACAGTGACCTTGACCACAGCGGAGATTGAGTCATCAGAGTAAATCCCCGTGCCTGCCCTCGCAGCCAGAGCAGGCTCGAGGTTAGCCCAGATGTTACCCCACACCAAAGCCCAACCAGCAGGTAGGAGCCAGTGTACAGGAGGCTCAGCCTGAAGACAGGCTATCAATCTGACCATGTAGACAAAGCATGTATGGATGCTGCCATTACTATGATAGTTCCAGTGACAGGAGAACCAAGAGGGGGGTGGGGGGGAGAGAGAACTGGGCCAGACTATGGTGTGCTTGCGGGGGCTTCATCTGGTTATACCGGTTAATAAAAGATGAGTGTGAATTGCCTGAGCGTCAGTGCAGCATAGATATGATCTAGAGGTCAGACGTCCCCCTCATAAAAGCTGCACTGAGCTGGGACTAACATGCCAGAAGAACCCAGGAGAAACCCTGCTGTTGGGAGACGCACCAGGCTTGCCCAGGGTGGATGTTCTCTCTAGAAGGTTCTAGCAGTCCCAGACGAGTCTGACAACCCCTCAACCAGACAGTAGACCCATAGACACACACAAGTCTGGTCACACCGCCCCCATACAGCGCTTTTAACATTTGAACCTGACTTCAATCATTCGTATAAAATGATAATGCATTTTGGAAATACCAACAACAGCCACTTTCACGGTTCCATTAGTGTGGCCTTACCCTCGTACAGCCAATCGCTGAGTCCGTTGAAGATGACCCCTTCCTTTCCAGAGGAGACCAGACGAATCGATCTGCTCTCCACAGTGGATCGGTAGTAGATGTTGTTCTCAAACACAAAAATCTGCAGAAGAAGAGAAGAATCACTGAAGTGCTCGCCATGGGAGCACAGGAAGTGGACTGGCTGATGAAAGTGAATACATGAACAGCTGAGTGTGCTTGGAATCCTCGGAACATGTCGAACAAATATCACCCTTCTCGCAGAGCACCTGGCTCTATTATATCCATGGTTCAATGCAGATTGAAAACTATTCTAGGCTTTCCCTACCCCCTGGTCTCACTGTATAGCACAACTACGTAGGTAACATCTTCCCTGGGCCATTTTCACCCAAGTTTTATGAATCATATCTCGTCATATCATTTCTAAATACTGTTTATAGACGTAAAAGCCCAATTGCACTCGTGGGCTGAATGTCTTCTCTCCAGAGTGGCTGGAGCCTGTAAGAGATGTTGTAAAAGCTGAAGGTCAAATGATGACATGAGCAACCAGCCCCCTCACACAGCACGCCGTGGAGAGCGATCCACCCCCAGCCCACCGCTGCAGAGCATGTCTCCATAATGAAATCTATCCATCTCAGTGCAGTTCAACGGAGGCAAAAAGCCCACTGGTCGAGTCTATGAGACAGAATGCTGTTTAGAAAGCTTCTCGTCTCTGACTGTGTGTGTGTGTGTGTGTGTGTGTTGTGTGCTGTGGGGGGGGGTAACTAAGAGGTCAGTAGGATATCCTGTGCTTCTAGCCTCTCCCACCTCACTGGAAACATCTCTGCAGGGTGTGTATTCTGCAGGCCACATCCTGCCCTCTCCTAGACCCTGTGCTCTGGTGCTGCAGGAGATAGATGCAGCTTCTTGTTCTCCCTTCGCTAACAGACATGAAGTGGGGACCGAGGCAGAAAGAACAGTGTGTCTTTGTGTGCAGAGAGGAGCCAGAGCCCAGGAGCTCAGCACAGGGAGACAGCGTGCAGATGCACAGACAGCTATGCAGACAGCTATACAGACAGCTATGCAGACAGCTATGCAGACAGCTATACAGACAGCTATGCAGACAGCTATACAGACAGCTATACAGACAGCTATACAGACAGCTATACAGACAGCTATGCAGACAGCTATGCAGACAGCTATGCAGACAGCTATACAGACAGCTATGCAGACAGCTATGTAGACAGCTATACAGACAGCTATGCAGACAGCTATACAGACAGCTATGCAGACAGCTATGCAGACAGCTATACAGACAGCTATACAGACAGCTATACAGACAGCTATGCAGACAGCTATGCAGACAGCTATGTAGACAGCTATGCAGACAGCTATACAGACAGCTATACAGACAGCTATACAGACAGCTATACAGACAGCTATGCAGACAGCTATGCAGTCAGCTATACAGACAGCTATGTAGACAGCTATGCAGACAGCTATGCAGTCAGCTATACAGACAGCTATGTAGACAGCTATGCAGACAGCTATACAGACAGCTATACAGACAGCTATACAGACAGCTATACAGACAGCTATACAGACAGCTATACAGACAGCTATGCAGACAGCTATACAGACAGCTATACAGACAGCTATACAGACAGCTATGCAGACAGCTATACAGACAGCTATACAGACAGCTATACAGACAGCTATACAGACAGCTATACAGACAGCTATACAGACAGCACATAACTACAGGCAATGTATTACTGGACAGATGGACAGACAGTGCAGTACATTATAGTACAGCACAGTACAGTACAGGACAGACCCGGGTCGCTGATTAAAACTGAATCTGGGCCAAGGCGACCGAGACATGGACCTGGCCCACTTCTGAAGAACCAGAACCAAACCGTCTCTGACACACACACAGAGCACACACTTTCATACACCAAAACAAAACAAAAACCACACACGCGCCCCACCCGCGTTGTCTCTGTATATTAGCAGAAGCCTCTCCCTCCGCTGGTTGCTAACCCCTACAGGGTAAACATCTGGAGCAGAGGGCCGTCCATGAGTGAAAACGTCTGGATGCACCCTGGGCTACGTCACTAAACACTGACTGTGATATCAATCCAGGCACTCAGCTAATTCATCCACGGAAGAGATTACAGGTAATTAATAGCATTGTGCCGCAGGACATCATTGCTCAGTCTCTCTGCCTTAAACCCAGCAGACTGAAGCGTATTAATGTTGGGTCTTTGACTAAACTCAGGCTCCACTGCTGGAGAGTTGCACTACAGACTGCTGAGTGGCTTTAATCGCTCACATGGGAAAAGAGTTCAAAGCTAATTGACACTGCATGCGAAAAGTGTTTGAAAAAGGATTCATTAAAATGACTGATGATACAGTGAGCCAACGAAGGAGGTTGCGTGGATTTCCACCTTTGTAACATACGTGTGGAAAAGAGAGGGGGCTGATGGGAGTTGCGGTCCTTACCAGCTGCTGTCCGGTGGGCCCCCAGCCTGCGTACTGCAGCTGAGCATTACGCACCCCGAGGGTTCAGGTTCCATGTCCCCTGGGAGAAGAGAAGACATGGCCATACACACACGCACGCACACGCGCACATGCACCACACACGCACGCACACCGCACACACACACACTCATCCAGACACAACAATCTTTCCATCTTTGGAAGCTACACAATCCCCTAGCGTAGCCCATCTGCAGAACAAAGGCTGAAGTAAAACCATAAATACTGGAGCTTTAAACTAGAGCCACTTTAGTTTCATTAGAAAAGTGCTGTGCTGGACACACTGGAGAATTAGAGGTGCCACCAACCAGGTCTCTGTTTGGAGGTGAGAACGGATGAGGTCATCATCTCCCTGACTGCTGTTCATCTACCCACCACAAGGTGGCAGCACACAGTTAGAGCTAGCCTGAGGAGAGCTCCTGGAACAGCAGGTGAGGATGACTGATTTGAGGTCAGTTTTCCAATTAAGGACACAGTGGATAAAGGGCGGTGCTGTGATGGAATAGCCGGTCCTCAATCTGTCATAGTAGTAAGCTTGATGAGGACTGTCTGATGAGGAACTGGAACAGGAAAACAAGATTCCGCTGTCTGAAGAGATACTGTACGGGCGTCTCCACTTGGGAACGGAATTTTGAAATGTAAGAAAGACGTGAAGTGAACCAAGACTGGAGTACACCCGTGTACAAACAAGGACTACATAGATCACCTCAACAGTCGACACCACGATGTATATTCTAAAACTCCTTAACCGGTGGTATTGTGTGTGTTTGACAGAGCAGGGGGAAGAGAGAGAGACGGAGACGTGGAGAGAGAGGAGGTGCAGACAGAGTGAGAGACTGGGAGAGAGAGAAGGAACAGAGATGAACAAACTAGACAACAAAAGAAA
>BROE01000024.1:4279090-4320981 GCA_036571765.1 Plecoglossus altivelis | reverse complement strand
ACACAAAACGAGAGATCCTACAGGGTAAACATCTGGAGCAGCGGGCGTCATGAGTGAAAACGGTCTGGATGCACCTGGGCTACTCACTAAACACTGACTGTGATATTCAATCCAGGCACTCACTATTCATCCACGGAAGCAGATACCGGTTAATTAATAGCATTGTGCCGGCAGGACATCCATTGCTCAGTTCTCTCTGCTTAAACCCAGCAGACTGAAGCGTATTAATGTTGGGTCTTTGACTAAACTCGGCTCCACTGCTGGAGAGTTGCACTACAGACTGCTGAGTGGCTTTAAATCGTCACATGGGAAAAGAGTTCAAAGCTAATTGACACTGCATGCGAAAAGTGTTTGAAAAAGGATTCATTAAAATGACTGATGATACAGTGAGCCAACGAAGGAGGTTGCGTGGATTTCCACCTTTGTAACATACGTGTGGAAAAGAGAGGGGGCTGATGGGAGTTGCGGTCCTTACCAGCTGCTGTCCGGTGGGCCCCCAGCCTGCGTACTGCAGCTGAGCATTACGCACCTCCGGAGGGTTCAGGTTCCATGTCTCCCTGGGAGAGAGAAGACAGAGCCATTCAACACACGCACGCACACGCGCACATGCACACACACAACCACGCACACGTGCACACCACACATTCAATCCAGACATCACAATTCTTCCATCTTTGGAAGCTACACAATCCCCTAGCGTAGCCCATCTGCAGAACAAAGGCTGAAGTAAAACCATCAATACTGGAGCTTTAAACTAGAGCCACTTTAGTTTCATTAGAAAAGTGCTGTGCTGGACACACTGGAGAATTAGAGGTGCCACCAACCAGGTCTCTGTTTGGAGGTGAGAACGGATGAGGTCATCATCTCCCTGACTGCTGTTCATCTACCCACCACAAGGTGGCAGCACACAGTTAGAGCTAGCCTGAGGAGAGCTCCTGGAACAGCAGGTGAGGATGACTGATTTGAGGTCAGTTTTCCAATTAAGGACACAGTGGATAAAGGGCGGTGCTGTGATGGAATAGCCGGTCCTCAATCTGTCATAGTAGTAAGCTTGATGAGGACTGGAAACAGGAAAACAAGATGTCCGCTGTCTGAAGAGGCTACTTACGGCGTCTCCAGGCTGCAGATGATGTAGAAGGCGGTGAACGAGAACTGGTACACCTGTACAACAAGACACAGAGATCACTCAACATCCGACACACTGATTTATATTCTAGAACTGCCTTAACCGGTGTATGTGTGTGTGTTGACAGAGGGAGGGGGGAGAGAGAGAGGGAGGGGGTGGGAGAGAGAGGAGGGGTGGGAGACAGATGAGGAGCAGGGAGAGAGAGAGAAAGGATAGAATGAGACAAAGTGAGACAAAAAGAAAAAGATTTATAAATAGAGTAAATGAGAAAATAATAAGAAAATTGAGACAGAAGAGAGACACAGAGAAGGAGAGAGACACAGAGACAGAGAAGCGGCGGAGAAGGACTCCTCTGGAAAGGGCAAGTCGCAGCATGTGTTGTGAACAAGGTGTGGTGTGTGTGTTTGTAGCATGAAGCTGGGGGACAGGATGTTTCACCCATCAAGGCACTGGGGGGACAGACATAGAATAACAAAATCACTCACTCTCGGCCCCACACACACACGACACACACCACACACCCCTGGACTAGCATGCACATACCGTACTAATGCGCAGCACACACACACCAGGCTGTCACGCTGCCTTCCCAGTCCAGCGGTTTTAGCAGTTGTGTTGGTTGTTCTCTGTGTGTCTGAGCTGCATGATCTGCTTCTATTGGCAGGCAGACACCTCTTGCTCGTCAGTCTCTGTCTCCCACACACACGCACGACACCTCTCAGTTTATTTTTGTCTCTTTCTCCCTCCGTTTCTGTACTGTCATTTCGCTCTTATCTCTGTTTCTCTCCTCTCCTCTGTCTCTTTCTCTCTCTTTCCTCTTTTCTCTCTTCACTCTCACTTTTCAATTTCTCTCGCTCTCACTCTTTTTACCTCTCTTCCCCTCCCTCTCTAACAGTCTCTCTCCCTCCCTCCCAACCCCCCCCCCCACCTCCTTCTCCACAAGCACTTACGCCCCCACCCTTCTCTACAATCACTCGCCCCGCTTAACCCCCCCCACCCACCCCCCGCCTTCCGCATGCAGACCCCCCATCACCCGTGTAGTGAGGGGAGCTAGGGGAGTGTGGCAGGCCTCTCCCCCTCCTCTGTGATTACTCCCCCTCAGTAACAGTGTACCTCGGTGTGCCGACACACCCGCCTGTCTCTCATCAGCACATGTGAGAGAACGAGCATCTCACCGGGGTGACGGTGTAGGCCAGCAACACGTGCTTCAGATCTGGAGACACCTCGTACCTGCTGGCCTTGTACATCTCCTGGAGGAGGGAGGAACATACAAGACACATTGCAAGCTGGCATGCAATTAACCAACACTAACCCTTGCATATTTACTGGACAATGGGAGGGGGGAGGGGGGGGAGGGAGGGAGGGGAGGGAGGGGGCGAGGGGGGGGGAGGGAGGGAGGGAGGCAAAAGGAGGGAGTGAGGAAGGAAGGAAAGAAAGAAGGAAGGATCATCTGACTGCTGAACAGCTTTTTTGGGCACTTGGATGTGCTGATGCAGAGTTTGAATTTGACTTCAGAGACTGCTTGCCTTTTGCAGCGATTAGTTAAGTTCTGGCAGAGAAGAAGCTGCACTTACAAACTTCTTGTTCTGCACCAACACAGTCTTCTCTCCGGTCTCTATGTTGAACTTCTCCACGTCACCTTCACGAGACCGGTACAACAGCTCAGTACCTTGAGGAGGAGGAAGGAAGAAACAGAGAGAGGGAGGGAGTGAAAGAGAGAAAGAGAGAGCTTCCCTTTTGAACGATGCTCTAGATGTAGGACGAATATGCTGGAACAGGCAGATACAACTCATCCTCGTTTTTCCAACAGTCAAGGACAACCACACAGAATCCCTCACTCTCTCTCTCACACACTCTCCCCTCCCTCCCTCCCTCTTTCCATCTGTCTGTCTCCCTTTATCGCTGTCTTTCGTTCTCTCCCCTTCTTCTCCATCTGTAGTTGGCCATGTTGCCTCCATAGAGGGGATACAGACTATTAGTAGTGGTAATCATAGCAGATAGATAGCCATATAGAACCCGCTTTATCTGCTAACTTTCCTAACTGTCTATTGGAGTTGCCTTACTTAGCATCGCAATTGCTTTCAAGTATAAAATCAAAGATGACAGAGCAATTCTCTTTTTTCTCCCCCTTCTTTGGATTTCAGGGAATTAACTGCTTCTCCACCCTTTGCTGGAAAGTACTGCAATATCAACCAACCTGCCAAAACATCAAATATCAGCAATCCAATAAAAAGCAATGAGCAGAATTTGCTCCAGGACACGTTTCATTCTGATCCAGTTTGACGACCACTGCTGTGTCGACTCCTCAATGTTCCATGTTCCTCGCTGACAGAGAAGTGACCTTCTGAAGGGCAGAGCAGAGCTAGACGGATCCCCTGTTCACCAGATCAGGCTCGGACGTGTTCTCCTGGTGAGTGTGATACACACACGCACGTGCACACGCGCACACACGAGAGCACTCTCGTCTCAGACTTCACCTGGAAATCTTACCTCATTCATACGGCAGCTGTCAACATGCAGCTCCCTCTCCCCCCCACCCCCCTCTCTCCATTTCCACCCTTCTCCTCTATTATTGACTATTCCAGCCATTGTTTCCATCGATCATGGAGGACACAGGCTCATGTTCACTAGCTTCACAGCATCTTCTAGTGGTCGTCTCCAGTCTGTCAGAGACAGAGAGCTCCTCAAACACCCAGGGCATTCTTCCTTGTTTTGCTGGTTTTTGTTCTTTTCCACAAGTCCAACCCTCTCTTTGGTTTCATCTACCTCTGGACTGCCATGCCTCTACCCCTCCCCCTCTCTTCTCCCCCTCTCTTCACCTTTCCACCTCCTCACTCCCTGGTGTGTCAGAGTGCAGCCCAGAGCTCTGGCCTTTCAGCTCACCTCTCTGATTCACCTCTCCTCCTCTCCCTGCCTTATTCATCCACTCTGCAGCTGCAGGCACAGCGTCAGAGGGAGGGAGAGGTAGAGAGGGAGGTGGAGAGGTAGGGTAAGGGGAGTGGGGATGGAGGGGTGAGGAGGTAGGGTGAGAGGTGGAAAGGGAGAGTGGAGAGGTGGGAAGATGAAGGGATGAGGGGGAGGGGTGAGAAAGAGAAAAGAGGAGAGGGACTAAAATACATGCATACATGGAGCTCATAGCCCCTCTCTCTCTCTCCCTCTCCTAGGATCTGTCTTTTTTCAACAACACATTAATTCAACAGTCATTTTGCCTCATGAATTTCTCCACTTAACCTTTCCTGGGTGCTTCTGATCTGTCTTTGGTCCTCCCCCCACCCCATCTCCCCCCCACCCAACCTCCCCTCCTTGACGCTGGCCTTCACACAGCTGATGGCTTCACACATAACTCCTCTCCCATAACTCATCATGACAGCCATGCCACCCTGACGCAACGTGCAACCCCGCTGCCACTGCTGCACCGGCCACAGAGGGACACCTTCAGAAGGAACGGCGAGCCGAATCAAACTCGCCTCGCGTGGGGTTCCTGAAACTCCTTGACTAACAGTTTGCTGGAACACGATCGATAAATGAGGTTCGCTTCAAGGTGTAGATCTACACAGACAGTCGTGTCGTGGGGCTGGGCCTCGTATCGAACCACCACACACACACACACGCACACACATATACACAACACACACACACACACAGATTCTCTCTCTCAGTGGCTCATCATTAGTCTACACGGGAGCTTGATAACGCCGGCCGGCTTGACAGCGAAAAGGGAGGGCTACTGAAGCAGAAGACTTATGGAAATCTACTGTGAGGCTGAATAAAATCCCTTCTCCCTCGCAGTGCAGCCGCCTTAAACATCTCCTGCTCTGGCTCTCAGGTGAGCTATAAAAAGAAACAACATCATCAAATTTTCAAAGAGACTCCGATGACCTATAAAGGTGCATTTGTCCTTTGAGCACGTAGACACGCATAGGTGGCAGAGGAGGGGGAAACAGCGTGGATCCTATGTACGGTGTAAGCCTCTGGTTGGATAGTGAAGCTGGATCATGTTCAGGGTGGGTCAGGGGGTAAGTGGCATGAAGGTTGTTTGGAGTGACAGTTGACAGTCACCCAACGCTGCCAACAGCGCCCCCCTCTGGGCCAGACAAGCGCCAGGGCGAGCGGCTTCATCATCATGTTGCTCACGTATAGGAAAACAAGAGAGTTTGGTGTTTTGTTCTAGGCTAAACAGCATGAAGCTTAATGCACAAGGCGAAAAATAACACCCTATTTGCATAAAGAAGCCTGGAGATAAACAACTTTTCACCGAAAAAAACCTGACAAACTGTGATTTGGTTAAACACGGATGTTTACAGCGATGCCTGCAAGGCTAACTTCCTCACTTCTGTGTTGCTTGAATGCAGTTAGATTCTATGCATTCAACTCTGTGTGAATCTTTAATGAATCACTTTAACTTAAATAGCTTAATATTATGGGACCCGCTGTGATTATGATCTACATCTGATTATCCTATGGCTGCTTCCTGCTAACTCAAACATAACACATCATTAATTGCCTCCCCCCCATCGTTTTTAAAGTATATGATTAAATACCAACGTATATCTCTGTGAATGCTGACTGGATATGAGCTCTCGAGTGAGTTGGTAGCGACAACAGCTATAACGCCAGGCCAGCAGGATCCAACCACCCAAGGCCCGGGTGGGGTGGGGGGGGGGAGGCCATAGAACCAGGGCTGTAATGACTGGCTAACAGCTGCACGTGGTCGTGGAACACATCCACCCAGTCAGAACTCTTCTAGCATGGTGTGAAACCATGTCCACGCTCAATCGACTGGACTGGGATGCAGAGCTGGGACTGGGCAGAGACGGCTCATCAAGGGAGGCGTCTGATTGCCCAATTACCGCGGGGAGAGATGGGAGGAGGATGGCAGGAGGATAATGTTGAGAGCCCAGAGATACGGACCCACAGACGCTTCCAGAACCACGCAGCTCTGTCCACGTGTCACGCGGCTGTTCTGACCAGCAGCAGAGCGCTGTGATAACTCTGTGGGAATCCACACGGAGCCCAGGCTGGCATCATTACCCCAAACTCACCCCAAGAGTCTGGCTGTATCAAACAATCAGGCAGGTCATTAAAAAGTCCCCAGTCTCAAATGTTTTGCTGAGAATTAATCATTTGATTTTTTTTAAAACAGCAAAGAATCCAAAAATCAATTTCTACACAACTGAATTAATTATTTAAAAACAGGATTTAATTTGGGGGCCTGTCCTTGAAATCCTGTAATTGCGAGGTTCCAGACGTTGCTTGTGTAAAGGTAAACAAATATGACACCTTGGCAGAGATCAACTACCCAGTCGATAAACAAGCTTAGTAACCTGCTCTCCCTCTCCCTCTCCCTCTCCCTCTCCCTCTCCCACTCCCTCTCCCACTCCCTCTCCATCTCCCCCTCAGATGAACCTGAGCGCTTCTGGCGTAGGAGCAGTGTCTGAGAGACATGCTGCTTTCAAACCCAGAGCTTTGCTTCCTGCCAGCTGCAGAGAGAATCCGTTTTAGCAGGTGTTAAAGAGATCGTCAAACGCCACAGGTAGCAGTGATCGAACGAGGACGCTCGGCGGAGGGAGGCGGGGCTCTGGATGAACGATGCTGAATGGGTCGTTTGGCGGGAGACTGGAGCGAACGGAAGCGCTCAGGACAGACAAACGAGTGGTGTATGAGGGCCATGACTGCAGCAGCCTGCCAGTAGGGTGTCAGCCAAGCATCTGGAACCAGCATCAAGTCCTTCCTGCCAAAGGAGATGCGGTTCCAGGTGGTTCCTCTGTGTCCTGCACACAGTGACCACAGGGCTTAGCCAGGACTGGAAGATGTTTCTCAACCCACTGATGATGGAGGAAGAGGGAGAGAGAAGAGGAGGTGGAAGGGGGAGGAGAGAGGGAGGAGTAGGAGGGGATGGACAGAGAGGGAGGGAGCAGGGGAGGGAGTGAGGGAGAGACAAATAGTTCTAGTGGATTAGAACTGGGCCAAATGAAGCAGCTGTGTGCCCTCCACCAGCCTGCTAGCCGTGTCTTATTGGAGGAGACAGTTTCATTGGGCACGAGATACTTTAAAGATGCCTCATTAATCTGCTAGCTGCAATGAGAGCTCTTCATGTCCGGACTCAAATCACACTGCAGTGCTACAACGTGGATGTGTGTGCGTGCGCATGTGTGTGTGCGTGCGCGCATGTGTGTGTGCATGCACGTTGCTGTTTGCGTGCGAGCAACACCACCGCAGCCTCATCTGACGCTGTGTAGTGACGCTGTGTAGTGACGCTGTGTAGTGACGCTGAGCACCAGCTGGAGGCACTCCTGGTATTGACCCAGGGCAGGAGGACTCACTGCTTATCCACTTAGCATCCGGGTCGTGAACCTTGAAATCCTTTCTGAAGATATCACCGACCGTCACTTTCCCTTTCAGGGCCAGGTTGTCATCTTCACCTGAGAGAGACAGAGACAGAAAGAGAGAGACAGAGAGATAGACAGACAAAGAGAGAGAGCGCAATTAAACACTTGTTTTAATGCATGTTTTTGGCTTTACTTCATGCAGGGGAAGGCAGAGGTGTGATAGAGGGGAAGAAATGCAGAACAGGGATTCGAACCCAGGCCACTGTGGTAAGGCCTCAGCCCACACCCTAGCAGCACCCACAATTCAACACTAGAGAGCATGGTATTTAACAGGGAAGACGACTTCATTACAACCAATGACAGAATGTTACCGTGAGCTGCTTCTAGTGCTCCAGTCCGTGTGAGTTTCTGTGGTAAAACGGAACGAGCCCTAATCAAGTCGTTATTTCCAGGATGTATTTCTGTTTGTTGGTCTCGGCGCTTTGGGTAAGAACGTCTAATAAATGAAGGAAATGCTAATGTGTTTCGGTTTGAGACCCAGCTTCGGTGTGTTTGTGTGACGCTTCATTGGAAAGGAAAAGACTTGAGGACCAGAGAAGGCAAGTGAGTGTCACCATGTGGGAGACGTCAGATGAACACAGACAAGCTGGGCTGAACGCAGACAAGCTGGGCTGAACGCAGACAAGCTGGGCTGAACGCAGACAAGCTGGGCTGAACACAGACAAGCTGGGCTGAACGCAGACAAGCTGGGCTGAACGCAGACAAGCTGGGCTGAACACAGTCCGTGTTCACCGACGTTCCAATCAGTGGCGATTCCACCTGAGACTTTGATCTAGCTGCGTGTGATGAGCTGCCGCAGAAGAACTTGGCGCTTATCCACACATTTCCATCCAGCGTTCGGTGTTGCCCACCGTTGTGATGTCAGCGTGGTGGGGGCTCTCTCCTCCCCTCGTGACCTGAGGTGGGAGGGGAGTGTTCGAGACCCTCTCTCTCCACGCTCTGCTGTGAGACACCAGACCTCTCACATGGCTGTTTGTTTACAGAAGAGGTCTCCCTTCACTTGGGTCGTTCACCGATAATGATATGATCCAGATCAGACATTATAATCTCTCAATCTACATTTTCTCCAGTTAATCCCATTCAGTTGTTAAAAGCATCCTGATGTAAATGTCATTCTGTATTAATAACCTCATTCTGTTCCTTTCATTCGGGTAATCATTTTGTTCTGTCACTAATCCCATTCTGTTAATAGTCTCCTTCTGTGAATAATCCAATGCTGCTAATAATCTACCTCCGTTAACAATTGTGTTCAGTTTCTAATCTTCCCGCCTCTCTTCTCTGCCCAGGTCCTGGCAGCTGTCCAAGGTCAACACAAACGGCACCACATCAGTACTCCAACCAACCCAAGGATTTGAATTCTTAAACACTTAATAAAAGAATGTCAGGTCCAAAGGCTCCTTGAAGAACTGTAAGCCTGTCCAAACAGTACACACTCACCTACTGAGCAGTTACTCTAGTATCTTATTAGGGTCAGACAAAACCGACTTCTCATCTTTCTTTTTGCCTATCCTTTCTACCTTCAGAAATGGCCCCAGGAAATAAACAGTAAACCCTTTAAAGCCCCGTGGGTGTGTGAGCAAGAGCGTTTTTTTTGCGCTGCTCCTGCTTGGCTGCAGGTGTTGGGGTGAGTTAGATTTGTTGGACAACAGGAGCCGACTGGCAGGACTGTGCGTCAGTGTGTGTGTATTTGCGTGTGCGAGTGTGCGTGTGCGTGTGTGCGTGAGAGTGTGTGCGTGAGGTTTTGAGGAGAGCGTTTTTGTCCCCAACACTGCATCCACCCACCTGCACCAAGATAAATATTCATAGGGGAGGGAGGATTTGGGCTGAGATCTGGACATGGTCTGTACGCACAGGCAGCTTCAAGATGAACACCCCCCACACACGCACACACCCACTCTCACCCAACCCGCACTCTCACCAATCCATCCGCACTCCTAATGCCTCATGTTCCAACACACTGCAGTCACCCCCCCACCCTTGTCTGACAACAGACTACCTCCATGTCCTTACAGTCACCTAACCCCACTACTTTCCACATACACTGCCTCCAGCCCCGAAGAGCAAGGCATTTAAAAACCTAGTTTATAATCCTATAATGTCTGTGAAAATGAAGATGGATTTGGATGATTGTGTGTGTCAAACTGTGTGTATGTGTGTATGTGAGAGAGAAAGAGAGAGATAGGTGGAAAGAGAGCAGGAGGGAAATACTTGGAGAGAGAGAGAGCGAGAAAGAGTGAATGAGGGTGAAAGTGAAAGAGAGTGTGTGAGAGAGAGAAAGAGAGGGAGTGACACAGTTCTCCTGAGGCCGGAATTGTGAGCTGTGATACCAGCCCCTAATCGTGTTCCGTCTGCTTAAGAAACCCTTTTAAGTACCCTACCTATCTACCTGCCCTGATGTCACTCACATCACACAGGGATACTGCACAGTCTAGGATAGTTTTGATAACCAGACGTCTTTTGGTTAAGAGAAAACCGAACGGAATGTATTCTAAAAATCAAGGTAGGTTGATGGTTTATTTAGCAGCAGCAGATCAGCAGCAGAAATCCAACAAAACCCCCGCTTGAGACTTCTAAGATCCAGGACATAGTCATAGTGAAGAAGAGTTCCCAAAACTACTCCTACACTTCACACAAAGCTAGTTCCTTTTGTCCACAGCTGTTCTTCCCATCTCTATGTTTGCTCTATCTGCTTGCTCTGTTCCCCTTCTCCTTCGTAGGCGTGCACAAGCACTGCACGGAGAATAGTTTGGAGAACGTGATTGGTTATTGAACCTGGCCTCTATTCTGAGGTCTCTCCCTCTAACCAGAACCCGTCTTTCCCCTACAACTTCATAACAGTGGCATGTCAGCTTATAGCTGGTGAGGTCAATCGAATCAGGACGACAGTGCGCACACACACCACCGCAAAGCAGCCCTCGCTGCAAACAGAAACACCAACCCGATCAAACAGAGAGGGACCAAGCAAACAGGGAATCCAAACGCGTGAATTAAGCATGTTCTTTCAGCTGTGCTTGTCGGGGGCTGTTGGAGTCATCAGCTTCCGGTGTCAGATGGGATGTTCTGGCATGTCTGGGAGCTGCTTGGCAGTGAGTGACACGCTCGGGCCTCGGGACGTGGAGACACGCTCACACCCCTAGCAGGTAGTCGGGCCCCTGCAGGGCAGCGGAGCTGTCAATCACTGGCCACAAAGCGCCGGAGCCTCATCTTTAATGGAGCACCCTGAGAGCGAGCGGGAAAATCACACGGGCCATAAAAAAAGGAAGCCCAGGCGATCCGTCTCCCGTAACAGAGAAACAACGGATCAAGGAGTATGGATTTGCTGTTCCCACGGTCAGTGCACTCGTCATCCTCATCCTTCCCTAACACAAACACTGCTGCAATCCATCCCCTCACCCAACCACCCACCTACCTACCCACCCACCCACCCACCCACTTACCTACCCACCCACCCACCCACCCACACACCAACCTACCCTCCCACCCACCCACCTCCAAAGCAAAAGCGTGACTGACTTGTCCTGATGTCTAGAGGATGTTGAGGCAGCGAAGGCCTGCCTGCTGAAGGGAGACCGAGGCAGGTTGTCATAGTGACAAGGGGGGGGGGTTGGGGGAGAGAACAAACTGCTTGTCAGGAGCAGTTAGGTTCCACCATAAAATGTCGGCACGACAACATCAATCCATACACCTGGCTTATTGAGTGGGTGGTGGCAGCCATCCCATAATTCCTGTCAAAGGGCAGCAGACTATCACTTTGCAGTGTGGGACCGTGGTGTGTGTTCCTCTATGCTGACTGCTTTCTTGGTGCAGGGTAGTGCAAAGGGCACACTACGTTGAAACACTAGTCATTTTTAAAATGCGAACTTCAAAATCAACTTTGTCAAGGTGGAAAAAAAAGTTCAAAACGCACACTCGACCTGAAACTTCGCCTTGACCTGTCTGTCCACACGCACAGTCCTCAAGCTGGACTTTAGGTGTCAAGTTTTAATAAGAGATTACAACAACATCCATCTGAGGTTTGTAGAATATTCAAATAAATCTGTCATGTTGTTCTAAGACCAGGAAAGGCCGTGTCAACTGTACTGCTCCCCCCCCCCCCCGCCACCCCCCACCCCCCCACCAACCCCCCTCTCCCTCTGGCTCAGTCTACACTGGGAACCTGAGCTGAGAGAGACCTGCAGTCCAGATACTGTACTGTCCCTTCTGACTGACAGATATTCTGCTTCTCCTCTCCGGTCTGACTCAAGGGGATTCCAAGCTCATTACTGGCTGGCATGACAGCTGGGCTAACAGATAATAGAAATTCACATACAGCACGCTGGAAAAGATTTCTTAAACAAAAGCTTTCAGTGTTGTTATTGACCTCAGCATGTGACACCCAAGGGAGATGCCGACTGTAATTGGCTAACGACAGCCAGCTCACATAAAAAGAAAAAGCTAATTATCCTGCTGCAAATGTAGTTATAACTCTGTTCTATGGACTAGAACACGGATCAGAAAGACAGCGAGCGTGTATGAAAAGCCATCATGAGCCTTCTGAGGAGCACATGTAAACAGATGGCCACTAGATTACTGGGGCTCCTCAGGTAAATCTGGTGGAACAGAGCTTGAAGGTCAAAACACAAGCAGCTACAGTGATCCAGACGAGGAAGTGGGTGTCCCAGTGTGCGTGCGTGCGTGTGTGTGTGTGTGTGTGTGTGCGAACATGTAAGAGTTTCAACGTACCTTTATTATTGTGAAGTTACACTGCACGCGTGTGTGAGCATGTGCAGGGGTGACAGGGCAGGGAGTGAAGGGGGATGTGAGGGGGTGTGAGGGGGAGTGCTCGGCCCACGTACCTGGTGTCAGCAGGATGACGGAGGTGACGATGAGCGAGCAGATGACCAGAATGACAAGCAGAGCAATCGCTATTCCCTTCCAGTTCCTCTGCGGAGGGTTGCTCCCCACCAGCTCCTGGACACGGAGAGAGGAGACACACACACACACACACACACACAGTAAGAAGAAGAGCCAGAAGCAATTTGATCACACCACACAATAAGAGGTGAAAAAATATGGAAGGATGAAAGACAGAGGGCAAGAGAGAGAGAGAGCGAGAGAGCGAGAGAAACAGAGAGAGAGAAACAGAGAGGGAGGCAGAGACTGAAGATCAGGCGAGGAAGAAAAATACATTTAAAAAGAGACAAAGGAAGTAAAGAAGGGGGCCGAAGGAAGGGCCGAGGCTGAGGTGTGCAGATAAAGCAGAGGAGCTGCAGGGTCGGTCAAGGGCAGAGCAGGCCATGGGAGCAGCCAGCCTCTTACCCGGAGCTAACTAACTGGCAACAGCCACGGAGGGAGGACGACTTCTAATTAGCCTAGCATCAGCCGTCGTCAGCGCCAATCGAACGTGACAGATCAAAATGCAGCCTCTGACTCACTCTTCAGTGGCCAAGTGAGCGATTTTGAAGAGCGGAGGAGGAATTATCAATAACCTTGGGGACGTTTTCCCCCCTTATTGGGGTTGGAAACCTCTGAACATGTGAAATAGGAGTCGCGAAAGTGGAAACGTGGAAATTCTGCATTCTACAAATGCATTGTAGAAATTGTAGCCCAGAGGGTATAAAACAAACTTCTAAAAAAAGATCACTGTTTGCCAGCGACCTTTCAGACAGCTCTGTCCATTTCATTTGAACTCAGCTGAGCTCAACGACAATAACATTTTGCATCTAAAATTCACGATTACTGAATTCCAAGTTGAGCACATGACTACTGACCCCTCTAGAAAACCAACACCCAGAAAGGGTTAAGGGGCTAAATCATTTCAGAGGAATGATTCACTTTCTAAATCTGTTGACAGTGTAGATATAAAGAGCAGATCAGCCTGAACATGTGGCTGCAGGGATTTAATGAATAGAAAACAAAATCAGAACTAAATGAAGTGGCTGGACTGGGTGGCAAACCTTCTGCTGACCTTCTGTGTATCTCTCAACTGAATGGAGCTGCAGACATCATTAGCCAAGAGATAAGAGCAGGGCATCATGCCATTACCACGTCTATTAGCCAGCCTCATTAGCACAGGAACCGCATTACCCACAATGCCCACCCCCCTTCTCCTGGACAACACGGAAAATTCACCTGGAGTCATGCAACATCAGTATTGTTACATAACATCAGCGCTAAGATAGGTAAGGGAACGACTGCCCCTTGGCCAACGCAGGCACACCGCTCAATCCCAGCAGGCACGCGATAATGTCACATGAGACTAACACCCACAAATACTCTACATTTTATCGGGAGATCACAGTGTTTGAGCAACAGCGTTATAGTTGTAGCTGTCACTTGTTGCAAGTAGTATACATGAAACCTAAAGAGAGGGATAAACAACAATTTACTAAGCTGTTCACACACTCCCTGACGTGCACACGCACACGCACACACACACACACACAGACACATACACAGACACACACACACAGACACCCACACAGGCAAACTGTTGGTGGCTCATTACCGTGTTGAACAGCGTAAATGTTTGTTGAGGAGAAGCAGAGGAAGCAGAGCTGGTCTGCAGGACAGATGAGCAGCCTGTGTTCAGCCTCTCCTCTCTGATTGCACCAGAGCTGGGCTCTGGGGTAACCAGTCTACTGTGAAGGGAGGGCACGTGTGCATGTGATGTGTCTGTGTGTGCGTGGAACCACTTTATGGAAAACAGAAGTGTGTTGACGCAGTATTGTCAACAGCCGTGGGGTCCGCACACAGCTGAACGAGTAGACGTGTAAACATCTGTCATACGGGAACGAACATCACTGTGTTGCGTTTCCATTCGTGTTCTCTGATTGTAGTACGACTCGCCTTGCTGCTGTGCAGAAGCAGTCGAATGAGATTAACAGCGTTTTTAGTGCTATTGTTGACTGTAACAAACTTGCTGGTTTCCTGGGCATCTTCTTGGCTTTTGTGAGGAATCAATACGGCTTTTCCTTGGGCATGAGAGGCTGGGTCTGCGCCTGGAGACAGACACATTGATTCCTTACAACACTAAGACACTGTATGATGGAGAGAGCGAGCAGAGATTAAAAAAGATGTGTATGTATGTGTGCATATATATGTGTGTTTGTGAGAAAGAATGAGTGTGTGTGTGTGTGTGTGTGTGAGTGAGCAGCTGCTGTAGGGCACTCCAGCCTACAAATCCCACCAGCTCAGCTTTCTGTGGCGTCCAATGGGGAGGTTTACATAATCACTATCTCATGAAGGCTAAGGCGGATGCTATCCTGTCTGTGATGGAGCCCAGAGGAGTGCATGTTGTCTGAGAGAACATGCCAATGAAACGTTGGCCTGCGGCATGTGTGTGCGCACAGGTGTTTGTGCTCGGGAGCTTGTTTGCTTTTCTCAGATGTGATTCCATACTGCAGTAATGGGCTCATGTCTGGAAGCTATCTTCAAACATGGCTGGCAGGATGAAAACCGCAAGGCCCCCTGGGAGAGCAGCCAGGGAAGGCGGCGCAAACAATTCCGCCAGCGTCGTCCATCGCTAAGACAACGCAATTTAGTTCCTTTACACCGGCAAAAAATCTGATCCCCAATACACATTCTCCAGGTGGTATCACCTCATCTCTCCTGTCGGGGAGTCACCACAGCAAGAAAAATCACATTCCCTCCCCTTTGATATGGTCTGTATCAGCTTTGATACACACTTTATTACAATCCCTTTTTTGACATGTTTCCCCCAGCTGTCAGACACTGCTCAGAGACTCCCTCCGACACAGAACCAGCATTAGATAACAGCAGGTCACAGATGAAAATACACCACCTCATTATTTGGCAAAGAAAATAATTCACGGTTCCCCGACAGCAGTTGCGGAGATGGTGTTGCGGGGGAGACTTACAAATTTCCCCATTTTCAACAGTTGTCAACCTTGGTGGACTCTGAAGACCAGGCTCACATAGATTTTGCAAGTCCAGCCTAGACGAAAGTGATCCTATCGATTTAAGCAGAGCCACGACCGCAACACCAGGCTCGAACAGACAAATGTCATCTTCGATTCTCGGGAAAGTGACCATCCATAAGCGCGGCTCGTTAGGTGGTCGCGGGCAGCACTGGGTGGTCGCAGGCGGCGCGCGCGGGGTATCGAGCTTCAAATGAGCCACCTTGAAGAGGTGTCCCTCGATCAGTCCCCGCTAGCGGGTCGATACGCAGCAGCTGGGTTCCTGCTCGGCAGGACCCTCATTCTGACCAGGCAGGGGGCTTGGAGCAGTAAAACATCCCAACACACACACACACACAATTGACTATCGAGTCTGGGAGAGAACAGGAGTGCCAGGCTCTCTACAGCTCGCCAGACAAGCCTGATAAACAGATTCCTCTGACACAATCTGTGATTGTGAGAAGGGACCGGGACAATGAAGTCGGCCCCTGGCGCGTTAATGTGATGCTAAAGTGATTCGAGCAAGCTGTGAAGAAGGGTGCTCGGCACCAAGGATGGAAGAGGACGAGTCAGAGCAGCGGGAAGGAGACGCTGCAGGAAGGCTCGAAACAAAGTAGCACAGTATACCGCACACGACTCCTCCAGTGCACCGACCTCAGACTCTCTCTACCGCAAGAAGAGATGAAATGACTTGCGAAGGTGTGCATCCAGAGAGGGCCTGGGGGCCTGGGCCGGCATTGTGATGCTGCTGGATGTGGGGCCCCCTGGGCCTGAGGCCTGGCTCTGCTTGCCTGTACAGCTGGGGGCGTCCGCTCCATGCCTGGGGGGCAGAGCTGGCTTCCTGGGTCCGTGCAGACATCTGTCCTCCCCCTCAGGACCAACTGATGGTGCTGCGAGTCAGCTGAATTAGTGATGGGAGAGGAGGGAAGAGTACAAGCTACTGAGGAGTGGGGGGGCATGGTTGCATTCTACAAACACGTGTGTGTTTAGCGTGTGTTTGTTTAGCGCCTGTGTGTTTACTGTGCGTGTGCTGCCAGTGTGTGCGAGCGTGTGTGTGTGAACTTGCCCCAGCGTGCTCGCATGTGTGAATTATAGGGTGATTATATGGAAATGAAATTCTAGTGCCAAGAATCCCAGCCTCTCCTTAGGCATGCATTTTAATTCTCCAATACAATAATGTGGAATCTCATAATAGATGATTGCGCTGGATACACAGAAATAGCCGGGCTGTGAGTCACAATGAATTGGGGGAGGGAGGAACTACTGCTAACCTATAAAGTGGAGAGTCATTGCAAAACATCAAAAACGCAGAAACTGTATAAAGGAGAAGATTATTTAAAACATGGGAAAGCCTTAAAGGGATCCGTGGATGCCCATCGTAGCTTACATAACTGAGGAAACTATTTTGATGGTTTCACTTGTGCAGTTAAGGACAGGGCTGACTATCTCGTACTGTCAATGACACAAGGCGGAATGGGTATCTTCAAAGCAGATTTTGTGATGAACTGACATCAGCAGCCAATTGCAAACAAATGTCAGCGGTGAGACCAGAACTGCAGCTATCAACCCCACACACCATGGTGCTAGGTGATGAACCTGGTGCAAGATCAAAAGCGTAAATAAACGTGCAGGAACTCCCCAGAAGATGGTTAACATGAGGTCTTTTACAAGAGAGGCAGGTAAACAGACAAGAGACTGGAAGGGGGGGGTTGGCGGTGGGAGGCGGTGATGTAAAAACGGCACGGCTGGAAAAGCAGGTGTTTCGGTAAATAAGAAAGTCAGCTAGGAGTTCTGGGTCTCACTGCTCCGTATCAATATTCCATCTCTGTAGGACTACGGACGGAGGAAAGATGGGATCTGTAGTCCTCTCTCGTCCTCCGGTTTCACAGAGTAGAGATGTGAGACTAATCCGCAAATAAAGCAAGCAAGGCGCCCTCTTTTCACATCTCTCGAAAGCTCGGTTTCTCCTCCAAAAACACTGTATTACTGGATTAATCCTAAACCTCCCCAAATCATCTGCTATTGTCTTACTCATTTTCCAGAATGTTGCTCAAGCATTTCTCCGGCTTTGTTTTTGTTGTAGTTTTTGTTGTAGAGAAACCACAGGATCTGCAAGAAAATATCATGAGAAGTCGATTCTCCCTCGTCCGACCAAACCTGGGCATCTTCTTTGGTTTCCGTCTAAGCAGTCGCCAAGCAGGCGACAGAGCTGTGAGATGACAGTGTCAGACTCAGAGTTACTGATACTGGGGGGGGGGGTCTTCAACCCACACTGAGTGCCACCCAAACCCCCCCCCCATCGCCAGCAGCTGACCCCTCTTGTCGGGGTCACACGTGACGTGGAGCACAGCACAGGCAGACACAGCAGACAGATGCAGACACCAGAGCGGTGGTGAAGCAGGTCACCTGATCAAACCGTGTCTTCCTGTCTGAGGCCATTCATGCAGAGGCAGCAAGTCACTCGTGAGAGTTTTCTATTGCATCTGCCCTTGTTTATTAGCTGAAGGCCAGAGTTCTGCTTTGTATTCGATGCAGTGTGGGAGCCATCAAAGCAGATTTGAAATGAAGAGTGAATGTGGAACTGTGAAGTGAGCATAAGTATGATGAATCGGAAACCAGACTAGTTTCTAGTTGTTTCATCACGCTGCAGTGCGCATGTCCTTTAAATTATTATTTTTTAAAGGAGTGTCGTCTATACGTATTTTTAAAAATGTCTGTTAAAATATCAACACAAGTCAACAAGGGGAAAAAACGAAATGATGCGAATCAAAATCCGAGAAAACATTAGGGTTTTATCGTTGCAAGAATAAAGAATATTGCCAAATGAATTCTTCCTGTCCTCAAAGGCAAACAGACACCAGGCCAACCCCTCTCCTGTAGCCCCATAGCTACACCAGCTCCTCACCCTCACAAGCCTTCTCGACTATGAAGCAGCTCTCCTCAGAGAAGTTGAGAGAAAAGTTACTGAAAGGTCAACTGAGGCAGTGACGAGGAGGGAGAAAAAGTGAGGCGGGGGGGAGGGGGGTGTGTGTGTGGGGTGTGGTGTGGGGTGTGTGTGTGTGGGGTGGGGTGGGGGGGTGGACTAGCAACCCTAGAACTTCAGTACAAAGACCAGCTCAGTCCACAGCGTCAGACCCTGAACATTTGTTTTTTTCACAGGGCCACAGTGCCAGCATGGGGCCAGGCTCCCAGGAACATTACGAATTGAAAAGACTCTTTCTGGTGGTGTCGTTATCTATCTGCTTTCAGCCCCACAGCTCGACACGCAACGCCGCCAGAACAGATCGCTATGTGGGCCGACAGCTACAGTGCTGCCTGGCCAACGCAGACAGATGTTTCTGCCTGAACACAGACTTTTCTTTCTTTTTTGGGGGCTTCAACTGATGTTTACCTGATGCAATTCTTCATTCTGGCCTGAATTTTTTCAACGTTTGTGTGTGTGTGTGTGTGTGTGATTGTGTTTGTGTGTGTGTTGGGTGGGGAAGGTTGGGAGGTTCAAAATACTCCATCAGAGTGGATGGGAGCAACGAGCTGCTCATTCAAAACCATGTGCGAAGCGTTTTCGGTGAATGCACATTTTGCAGAAGTGATTTCGTACAGCAAAGTCGGAAGGATGATAATAGGCTCAACAAGACGACTTCACACCGGGTTCTTTTGTTGAGAGGATGGAGGAGGCAGCCATTGTAGAGGGTGGACTCCAACCCAAGGCTGCTTTCATTGTGCTGTGGAACCTCAGGAGATACAGACCCTTAACACTCTTTTTACGCGACTGAACAGCTCGTAAAATTGGGATTTGAACTGTCTTTCCTACCAGAACAAGCTGATAATGGGATGTCTAATTTGGTTTATGCTGTCCAGAGTTTAGATCTTGAATAAGAGAGATAAACACACCCAGATGAGACAGGTGGAACAGACTCTTCCAATTCAGCTTTTTGGACTTCAGATTTCTTAGGTGCGTCCCTGGGGGCAACATGACTGAAGTTGAAAACAATCTAAAGGTCTTCTCTCTCCAATCACTTGTGGATGTGTTATACGTGATCCTATTAATCATGGTATACAATCCACCAGAGAGTAGAAATAGATACCCTTTTTTTCTTGGAATAACCAGTGACTCGCATGCTGGATTTAAGCGGTGCAGATTCCTATCAGAGGTGGGCAGTCCAGACACGCAGGCACACGCACGCGCACACGCACCAACATCAACAGAAATAAAGCAGGGACAAAAATAAAGGCAGATGACTCACCAACTGTTGTCTCTTCTCTGTCATTATTTATAAAGCAGTCTGGGCCAGGTAGCACTTCTATCACCTCTCTGTGGAGGCCAAGAAGCCTTATCACCTGACATATCCCTCCACTCGGCACACTGCACTCGCTCTTTAAAACAGACTGTTCTAGATCCCCGATTTGATCATGTGTCGTCTCTCTGAGAAATGGGATCTGGTCCCCCCCAGTGCTGCCAAACTCGCTTTTCATTGATTAGCATCTAGATGCAGCTAATCAGTTTTATCATTGAAGGTACTAGTGAATCTGCAATCATTTCACTTCAGGACTAGCCAAAAACCTCCATTATCCCTCTATGATTGCTATCTTTTGTAATTATCAGAGTGATATTTTTTAGAACTCAACTCAAAGAGCAGTTGGTCACACCAGGGCCAGAAACAACATTTCAGTCAGCCTTGTTTTCCTATACCATCACTGCATCAGTTTCTATAAACGTCTGCAGTACTCTTGAATGCATCTCTCAGCTCTGACAGAATGCCTCCAGCTCAGCCAATGGGACGAGGCACTGGGCTTTGACGGACATGGTTGGCGAGGCACAGCTAATGAGCTGACAGACGGGCAGGCCTGTGGTCTGAGAGCCAGGAGAGCTGCCCTGACAATGACACACCGATGTCTTTGTCACACACACACACACACACACACACACAAACAGGCATCTGGCTGGGATGTAAAGCTAGTGGTTTCCAGAGGTTTGCTGTGATGGAGGTCCATAACTCACCACACCAATTAGCTGTCACAATTTCACTTAGCGTGCCTTCGAAACTTCAACACACATCTCAACTCCTCTCCTTCAGTGGCTCTCTCTGAAGCAACACCTTACAGACGACTAGCGCCTAGAACACCAGAGAGAAATGAAGCAAGACGGAGAGGAAGAGACAACCTGCTGACAAGGAGAGAGATGTTTGTGCTTCTGTCAAGTCATTGTGGAGTCGAGGTCTGACAGGGAAAAAGCGAGTGTGCGTTCCTGAGCACCAGGGCTGAGAGGGCCAGAACCATGGCCACTATCCAGCCATGCGTCCATACAGTCTGTTGCCTGTATGATCTCCCTGCACGGATGGAGCTCGACAGGTATAAGAGGAGTCGCCTGGAGAGCAGAGTGTGATTGGCAGTGTGTGAAATGGTAGCTTTATAGTATCCATGGAGGATCGAACCCAGGGGACGAGATATGCTGTGTATGAAGGTTAATGAGCATGTGCAGGTCTCCTGTAGGATCAACTCTGCGTGCTGAGAAATGGCTGTGCATTTACCAGCAGGGTAACAAACAAAGGTAAGCGAACAAAGCAAAAGTGTACTCCGCCCCCCTAAATACGTCTCCCTTTCTCGAACGCTCCCTCTTATTCTCCGGTTCCTCTCCCCCTCTCAGTGTGTTGCTGAACCGGGTGACTCCACAGAGATGGAGAAAACGCATCTCTGAAATCTCAGCCCTGTTTCCACGGGAACAGGGGGCCGTAATGGGGCTGGAGTTTAGAAACGCTGGGAGGGGAGGGAGGGGGCGGTGGGAGGAGAGGAGGTAATGTCACATGACTCATAACAGAATGCCAAGAGTTCTGTGGATGACTTTCAATTAGGGCCAGGCCTTTGTGGATGCCCATGCAGCGGCGCGAGTGCACACAGACGGGTCTGGTAGAGGACGCTTAACAGGGTTCACGCTAGAGTGCTTGTGGCTCCGGAATCAGAAGCGTGCGCAATTAGCTTTGACTTCAACCTGCTGCCATCAACCTACAACACGATGGCGGTGGAGATGAACCGCAGCGTACAGTTAAAACATCATGCCGCTCGTGGCAGTGAAACGCCCCCTGATGGGAGACGACCGCGGGCGCTCGTCGCGCCAGCTGCCCAATGTCAGGTGTTTCGCACAGCTGTGGTAGATGATGGGACTAGTGGGCAGGTGTGAAGTGGTCAACTGACTGCTGTACAGAACGTCTGTCTGACGCATACCTGGTGAGACGCAGACACGATGAAAAGAAAGGCCATAAATACATATTTTATTTCATATTTTTTTGATGTTTAATGTACTTATATTAGCATATAATTGCTTTCATCCTAAAACGTTTCTATGGACATTTTCCGGCTTGTGTCACCTCAGCCTGTTGCTAGGTAAATAGGGGAAAGTTCTGTGGTTGCCTGCTGGCCAATCTGCATTAGAATGGTAAGGACAGACACAGGCTGCATCGCATTAACTTGACAGTGTGTTGAGAAGCTGACAGGCGGAGAAAGAGAAAATGATAGACTACCACCTGCAACTGAGGGAGGGACTGGCCACGCTTCCAGTTATAGCAGGCCGCCTCTGAATAGGAGTAAAGCGTGATTTGAATTAATTAACTGGCATGCATTCAGAAAACCAGATTACAGATCGGCTGCACGATTGATCTGAATGGTTCTTCCAAGAATTGGAGTCGAGATGAAATAAAAGCGTCAAAATCAGCGATCTGTGGAAGGTGTTTGAGTGACAAAGATTGTTTCCCCGAAAAAAATACAATCAATCTGCAGACTGAAAACTGACAATGGTTGATGAGCTTTTGGGGGGATGTGCTTGCATGGGTGTGAATGTACGAGCGCGCCCGGGAAGCGGGCGTTTGCGCGCACGTAGGATGCGATGTTTTTGCAAATGCAACCGTAGCATACAAATATTTACAATAAACTGTCTCCAACACAATTTGAAATCGGTTCAGCGCATCGTGGGAACATCGTAACCCCGAACAGAACAGCAAACTGGGACTTAATGAGTCGGCACTGCGTCATTCGCTGTCCATCACTGACGCTTCAGCAGAGTGGGTCATTCCCAGGCACAATCCTCAGACCGTTTGAATACAAGGGCTTGTTTACTTAGCGGCTACTGTAGACGCACTCTGAGGCTCGTTCCTCCTGGACAGGAGATACTGCGGGAGGAAAATGACACGTAATCAACTGCATGTGTGTGTGTCCCCCCCCCTGCTCGCAACCCATCAGGTTGGCAGGTGGAGAAGACCTCAGAGCACTTCATCGCCACGGAAACGATTACCTCCATCGGCCGTCGACTTCCTATCTATCCAATTTCATGGTGTACACACATTTGCAAACGTCGGAACACACCTGCAGTCTAGGAATACAGAGACATGTGCATGGAAATGCCAGGGGGGAGAGTAAGAGGAGGGGGGGGGGGACTTTTCAAAGCTAGCGCTGATCATTCTTAATGTATGAAGAGCCTAAACCTTTTCCCCACACTAAATCATTTGTGAGGTTCCCCACTTGGCGACTGATTCTTAAAACTTCCTTCCAACACATGAAATGACTTCAAGCTTCAAAAGTTCAACAGGCAGACAAACGTAACCCAAACCAGCACGCACCGAAAGGGAGTTCGAGGGACCCGTTTCAGGAGCGGTGAAAGGCGTTTATGTATCTTTTAAAAAGGCGAGGGGCCTAAGGAAGACGCCTTCAATGGATTTCTGTAACCTAATCTGGGGCCTCACTGAGGGAATGAGCCCGTCTTGAAAGGTGATCTACCCCAGACTGGCTCTGCTACTGGGGGCAGACAGATGACTGTTGCCTGGGTCATAATCGGGGGCTTTATTGATTCCTGGGCCTGTCGTCATGCCTGAGGTGACCTTTTGTGAGGAATAATTGCTCCTTCAGAGGATTTGTTGAGGCACCTTCCGGCTTTCTCGGACGCCATTATCCTCCAATGAGAGTACCAGGGTGAACAGGAAGTATTGGCCCTGCCCTGATCCTCTCACGTGACTGGGGGTAGACTCTTTGTGAGTCATTGCCAACCACTAAGATAAGGAAGTGAGATACTTTGTGGGTAACCCCACGATCAGAGTCTAAAGGCTAGGAAGCAGGCTATCAAGTCTTGTCATCGCAACAAACTAAAGCCAAAAGGGGCCAAGTGGAAAATGTCCAAACATCGAGGAGAAAAACTGCCCCTGTAGCAAGGCGGTTCAAAGACCTCACGGTTTGCTGCCATGCCTTGGGGCCAGAGAGATTCCTCACTCCTCTACCATGCTCTCAGCTGGCGTCGTAGAGCTGCAGCATTAGGTATGCGAAACAGCCACGCGTGTGGAAGAGAGAAGCTATTTGGGGGGGAGGGGGGGGGGGGGGGGGGCAGAAACGAACCCCCGAACCTGGGTTCAGTTCCAGTGATGTCAGTATAAAGAAGCTGACAAGAGCAGGAAAAGCCCTTTTGGAGGTAGCCAGCCGGCAGCCAAAGCAGGGTGGCAAAGCAGCCAAAGCAGGGTGGCCGGTAGCTTTTAGTGCTGTGACCTGGAGGCTTCGGAGCAAACGCACGGAAACCAACAGGAAGTCAACAGCAAGTCAATAATGTATGAGGGAGCAAAGGAATCTGGCTCCTTTCTCTTCTCCTGACCACATATCTCCCTCCTTCAGGCATCTCTCTGTCTATTAGCCCCCATCGCCTCTTGAAGGCACATCTAAAATGCAGCTTTGACCTGTGCCAACCAGGCAGGTGTGTGAGAAAGTGGAGAAAGTTTGAGCCATCTCGTGTGAAATATGGATGAGAATTACAGAAGTGAGTTATAAAGACATTTTAAGAGCAATGTGAACATAGCAATATCACTCCCCAAACAGACAAAGAAAGGGCCGGAAATACGAGAAATCCAGGAACTTAATCCTTCTGGATGACTGGCAAGCCTTAAGAGCGGCTCACTACACTATTAAAAGAGTATTTTGCCATGAAAGCGACGATGATTTATTTAAAGACGTTGCCATTGGAGTGGAATAATAAACGTGCCATCATTAGACTGTGAGACTGGCCCTTTCTGGGTTGAACAAAGAGGAGCTTTTAAAAGCCCTTCAATAAATATGTATGCCACACTTTCGGTCCGCTGTCCCCTCACCCTCCACGGCACGCTATGGAGCTCTTCTGAGGCCAAACACGACCCGAGAACGAAGGTCTCTACACCGATCCTTGTGGGAGCTAAAGCACTGCCAGGTATGAACAATGACAACAGCACTACCTGACAGTTAGTGCACTTCAGACAAAACAGACAGAGCGAGTGCTTCCTCAGGGATGGATCGTCCTGTGGAATAGGCCTCCATGGAGACTGTGGCCATGGACCAGATCAGGTTTTCACCTGGGTTCACTTGAGACTCGAGCTAAGTGCAAAACATCGGCTGCCCTTCATGTTCCTGTCTTCTCAGTCTGAAGCCACACTGCCGTGACCAAGTGTGAAAGCGAAGTTTTTATCAGGGACAAGGACATTCATCTGCTTAATTAGTGCCATGCCGATCTCCCAGCCGCGAGGTGATGAAAGCATTCCAGTGGTGAAAGGCAGGGAGGGATGGTATCAGTCGTGTTGGAATCAGAGTGGAGTCACTGGATCCCCATGTCACTGGAGATAGCTTTGATGCCAGGCCAGGGAGGGTGATAAGGGAGAGGGAGAACATTTGTCACCAGGGTCTAGACGTCACGCTTCCTGCGAGCGCGTGTCGAATGGTGTCACGCTCCGATCTACTCCTCCTGTCCGCCAGAATCAAATCGTTAAAACCTCGACGTCTCACACGACATGACTCATAACCTCCCACCAACATCACCTCTCACTCTAGCTTGATGCGTCTTCGAATCCACACCACACAATCACACACACACACACACACACACGTGTACATTAACAAACAAACAAGCATGTGTGCGCACAGTCATTCACACAAAACACGCATGCAAAGCACAATACAAAAGCCCTGCTTGAGAATCAACATGCCCTGTAGCCCACCACTCTAGCACACCTTCTGACAAGAGCAGGAAAAGCCCTTTTGGAGGTAGCCAGCCGGCAGCCAAAGCAGGGTGGCAAAGCAGCCAAAGCAGGGTGGCCGGTAGCTTTTAGTGCTGTGACCTGGAGGCTTCGGAGCAAACGCACGGAAACCAACAGGAAGTCAACAGCAAGTCAATAATGTATGAGGGAGCAAAGGAATCTGGCTCCTTTCTCTTCTCCTGACCACATATCTCCTTCCTTCAGGCATCTCTCTGTCTATTAGCCCCCATCGCCTCTTGAAGGCACATCTAAAATGCAGCTTTGACCCGTGCCAACCAGGCAGGTGTGTGAGAAAGTGGAGAAAGTTTGAGCCATCTCGTGTGAAATATGGATGAGAATTACAGAAGTGAGTTATAAAGACATTTTAAGAGCAATGTGAACATAGCAATATCACTCCCCAAACAGACAAAGAAAGGGCCGGAAATACGAGAAATCCAGGAACTTAATCCTTCTGGATGACTGGCAAGCCTTAAGAGCGGCTCACTACACTATTAAAAGAGTATTTTGCCATGAAAGCGACGATGATTTATTTAAAGACGTTGCCATTTGAGTGGAATAATAAACGTGCCATCATTAGACTGTGAGACTGGCCCTTTCTGGGTTGAACAAAGAGGAGCTTTTAAAAGCCCTTCAATAAATATGTATGCCACACTTTCGGTCCGCTGTCCCCTCACCCTCCACGGCACGCTATGGAGCTCTTCTGAGGCCAAACACGACCCGAGAACGAAGGTCTCTACACCGATCCTTGTGGGAGCTAAAGCACTGCCAGGTATGAACAATGACAACAGCACTACCTGACAGTTAGTGCACTTCAGACAAAACAGACAGAGCGAGTGCTTCCTCAGGGATGGATCGTCCTGTGGAATAGGCCTCCATGGAGACTGTGGCCATGGACCAGATCAGGTTTTCACCTGGGTTCACTTGAGACTCGAGCTAAGTGCAAAACATCGGCTGCCCTTCATGTTCCTGTCTTCTCAGTCTGAAGCCACACTGCCGTGACCAAGTGTGAAAGCGAAGTTTTTATCAGGGACAAGGACATTCATCTGCTTAATTAGTGCCATGCCGATCTCCCAGCCGCGAGGTGATGAAAGCATTCCAGTGGTGAAAGGCAGGGAGGGATGGTATCAGTCGTGTTGGAATCAGAGTGGAGTCACTGGATCCCCATGTCACTGGAGATAGCTTTGATGCCAGGCCAGGGAGGGTGATAAGGGAGAGGGAGAACATTTGTCACCAGGGTCTAGACGTCACGCTTCCTGCGAGCGCGTGTCGAATGGTGTCACGCTCCGATCTACTCCTCCTGTCCGCCAGAATCAAATCGTTAAAACCTCGACGTCTCACACGACATGACTCATAACCTCCCACCAACATCACCTCTCACTCTAGCTTGATGCGTCTTCGAATCCACACCACACAATCACACACACACACACGTGTACATTAACAAACAAACAAGCATGTGTGCGCAGTCATTCACACAAAACACGCATGCAAAGCACAATACAAAAGCCCTGCTTGAGAATCAACATGCCCTGTAGCCCACCACTCTAGCACACCTTCTGAAGCATCTCCAGGGGAACTCGCCTTGACACAGAGTGCGTGCCAACGCAAAGACTCCGTTACTGCTCAACAGGCATAATACACTAATGCGGCTGGGAGCGCTTGGCTGTCACTATGTAGGCCTGGACACACTCAATACCATGGCATGGATTCTCAGCCTCGCAGTCTCTCGTCGGCTATTGATCACATCAACAGGGAGACTACATCCTGTTTGCCCCTGAGCCAGCTGTATACTCCTCCAAGAGTTCCTCACTTCTCTGCACTCTCTCACCCTCGGACACACGCGCACGCACACGGACACACGCGCACACACACACACACACACACACCACCCTTTCTGAGGTAGTGGCATTTATCTCTGCAGAAAGAGCTTGTAACACAGGGAATGGAAATGATCTTGATGCTCCCTTTTCAAGGCACATCTGGTAAGGTATTGAACAAGGCCTGCTCAGTCACTGACAACAGCACGCCACAAGTTGGTTTCTAGCTGGAACGGCACACATGCAGTCCTACTGAGAATGCCTCTCCTTAAGTCTGTACGCAGAATGAAGAACGACAAGAGAAGTGAGGAAGAATAATCAGAAACATACAGGGTTCTGACAAACATCTCAGAATCAATGACTACCCAACAAAATGCTTTAAATTCTAAAATAGAACCGTGTAACAATGTTACATGACATAATTGCTAGCTTACAGCAAGCCCCTTCACTCCCTTCTCATTCAATCACGGTAAGTCTTCAAGAGCTTGATGAAAATCCCGCTCGCCTCCGGACACTCCACGCTACAGCTCAGCTGTCCGCGTCAGCCTAACGACTTTCTAGAATGAGATTAGAAGCTAGAGAGGTAATTAAGAGGCAAGCGGGTCGGAGCAAGTGCCAGTTTAGATCTGGAAGCTCAGGGCAGGGCAGGGCAGGAACCACACAACAGACTGGTAAACCGCACAAGCGACACCAGCAGCCATGTGTTCATGGGCAGCTGCGCTCCAAACGTCACCAGATAACCTAGTTAGACAGTGAACTAAAACTAGCGCACTAAGAACGTGTGAAGGGAGAACTTCTGGAAAAGACGAACCTAGCAGCTGGGACAATTAGAGCATGCGGACAATTTTCATATCAGTGGAACAAATGCTAAATCAAAACACCCAATCAGGCTTCCTGTTGAGTTTGATGTTAGAACTAAGGAACGCTCATTTTCTAGAACATGTCGGAATGAGAGAAGCATGTTCATTTGCCAGAATTAGAGTCATTAGCCGAGCATTTGATTTAATTTCAGAAGCCAGCCAGACAACGAAGCACATAAAAAGATGGGGGGGGGTAAACAAAAACAATTAAAATGTAAACTGTTTTTTTATCCCCTTTTGGTTTTCCATCTCATGTTGTGTGCATTTGTGTTGTTGGGGTGTGTGTTTGTGGTTTGTGTTGACGTGTGTACGTGTTTGAGTGTGTGTGTGTGTAGGTGTCCTTTCTTTATCAGACACAGAGAGCCTCAGCATCTCCATAGAAACGATGCGACCAGGGTATTGGAGCAAACCCAGGCAATGTCATGATGAAAGTGAGTATTTCAGGCGCTGTCGCAACACTCCGTGAAAGGCACATGAAATGGCTGCCAATATTTTGACTCAGAAACAGCAGCGGGGGGGGTGGGTGGGGGGGTGGGTGCTGGTTGTCATAGTCTCCTACGACTGCGCTCTGTCTGCCTGGCCGCTGGTTTTGATGTGGCTTCAAGCAAGAACGTGTAAGCAGTGGCCTGCCAACAGGCGCTCCACAACAGAGCCAGCAAAGTGACGGATGATAGGGGCTGCTCGCTTTTAAGACGAGGAAATGATGATGTCCGATTCCACCTCACTTTATGCGGCCATCACAGTTAATGGGAAGAGGTGTCTCACTAATATCCTTTAGTTGGTCGGTCTGGAGTGCCAGAGAAGTTCCCCAGAGAGAAAGAGTTATTGAAGCCATAACAATGCCATTGTGTGTTGCAAGGGATAAACGGCAGTGTCTACAATAGAGTTTGAAAGGAAGTCAAGGTTGGCATTCCGCAGACATTTCTGAACGCCAGGCTAAATACTCCTTATAACCTGACACGATAGAGTTGTCTTAGTTCAAAAATGTATTATATTTTAGAGATGGGGACTTTCAGATTCATTCGGTACAAGCACAAATATGCCAGACCATGTATATTGATGGGTTCAGGAACTTGCATATCATTTTGAAATGGTAAAGACAACACCCTTTTGGTAGCCTACATCCTATAGTTTTTGGGGGCATAATTAATTCCGTGTACTGCGAATCTGACCAGGTTATGGAATAGATCCAGTCATTCAGCAGCAGTCATTCACATGGAATCTGTACCAGTCAAACTTGGCGATGTGTGATCATAGATCTCACCTAACCTGCTAGTTTGCTGACTCAGCCTTGGTCCAAGGCACCATGACGAATGAGGCTCCTACTACTAATCTGGGGGCTAGCAAGCAATTACCTGCTTATCGTTTGTGACTTGCACTTTCTGTTCTCCACGTTTGTCACTGTCAGCGTGGAGACAGTATAGTGGAGTTTATGTGTCCACGAGGATTTTCTGTGGCACGTGGTGGTCCTCTGGCCTGTACTGAGGCTGAGGCGACCGAAATAGATCAGCCTTAAGCGATGTTGTCGAGTCTGTCGAAGCTTAGGTACCCACCACGCTTCATGGATGGTTTGGTATAGTACCACGCGAGTTCTGGGTAGTGCGCCGCCGATGACTGTTGTGCTCTAGGTTTAATTATGATTGCGCTTAGGCGCGGTGGTTATATGTTGTGGTGGCTGGAGCAACTGCCAGTTGGTGTGTAGGCCTGTGGAGGCAGATAGACCATGAACAGAGATAATGCAGATAAAATCATTATACAGAGAGTCGCAGAGGTTATTGGGCCGCGAAGCGGCTAGAGTAGTGGAGGTGGATGATCTGGTGCTTCGAGGTAAGCTATTAAAGTGGACACATCCGGATATCTGCGAGATAGATAGAAATTGTTATTCTCTTCCTGTCTCGTCACACAGCATAATCTGGATACAGAAAAACTGCGCCATGGTACCCAGGATGAAGCGCCCTCTATCGATACACAAATTGTTATACTCCACATCGGATCGCAGCATATTCCATACTTTGCACGCAACACACAGCACACACACAGCACACCCACACACACACATTACAACACTATCTTTGTACGACAGCACACCGACTATCACATACAGCACACCAGCACACACACACACACTGGCACACTGACACATCTGGCAGCACTGCAGCACTGCAGCACTGCAGCACTGCAGCACTCCTGTGGGGCGAGAGCTCTGGAAGGTGAGGAGATGTGACTCACCCATGTTCTTGTAACTGTACTCGTAAGAAACCCATGCCATTGTCAATCGAGGGGATGGTAGTTCACAAAAACACGCGTTTGCCGTCACATGGGAAAACAGCATTGTGGGGGCGAAGGTTTGAACCTGAAAACAGGCACTAGTTATGAATATTTCCCCTGTGGAGTGCATGAGGCTTTAAAGGTTGCAAAAAAAATAGTGAACTGTGTTTAATAGCCCTAATAAGCATATCAATGCAGCATGACGTAGCCCAGAGACACAATTAAAACACAACAAATTAGAGAAAAAAATCCTTATTTTCACACCTGACAGGAAATGCTGACCTTATACTCAGACAATTTTAAAACAGACCTGCTATTTTCATACAATAGTGGAAGAAGTTCGGAACAGTCCCCCCCCTCTCTCTCGCCCTCTCTCACACACAGCACACAAATGCTACCTAAGACAAGTATTAGTGAGTGGGAAGATTGCTGTGGCATTTCGTTTGGCTGCAGGGACACAAGGGCACAAGACGAGAAGGGGAGATGTCCCCGGAGTTGAATATTTATGGCTTTATTAAAATCCTGCTCGTAGACGCAGGCTTGGGTTAGGGGGTTTATGGGTGGGGGGGGGGGGGTAGTAATCTGATGGGCTATCTTGCGGTGCACTTCGTTGATCGTGTTTGCTTGCTCTGTGCGCTGGGGTGTTTGCAATTGCTTTATCCGTCTTCCGTTCCTTGATTTCCGCTGGAGGCGTTTGGGTAAACAGAAGGAATGCATCTATTCTTGTCCCTGAGGGAGGGAGGGAGAGAGGGAGGGAGGGAGAGAGGGAGGGAGAGGGAGAGAGAGAGAGAGAGAGGGAGAGGGGACTGTTCTTTTCAAGTATCTTATTGTCTTGTTTTTCATGGGTAAAAATCATTATTTTAGCCTGGCATCTTATCAGTCCCATTAGGGGGGCTAATCTTCTGATGGGTCCAGGATGAAGGGGTAAGCCAGGCAGGTAGATAGTCATGCACGCATGTATTATCCCAATGCAGTGCTTTCACATTTCAGCTGTGAATCCGTGATAACATCCAGCTCAGGCGCACAGTCTATACTCGGTCTAAATAAAGACCTGCTTAATTGTACTGATAAGCCGTTCTGTAGGTGCGAATTTTATAATGAGTAGAGATACAGTAGAGATCCACATGGACTCCTAAAGGTCTTAAAGACAAGGAACAGTGGGGTCTTTTGAACTTGGTACTCTGATGTTTTCAACCAAATCACCCAAACATGCAATGACCAGCAGCGTCTTAATCTATTTATGCAAATTCAAATGCTATTATGTTTATATAGACGTGCATAGGCAGCCATTTGAGTGGCCCTTCTAGTAGGAGGGCAACCCCCCCCCCCCCCTCCCCCTTCCTGAGCCCCACTGTGTTTACGTGTAAGTACAGACGCCGCTGTCGTCAACATGTGCTAAAGTGCTCGCCTCTTCAGGTCTTCTTCAGAAGGTCTCTGGGGCTGGAGTGAGCTCCATTCATGATCTGTCACAAATATCTTCAGTGACTTCTCTCGCACACCCCCACACGCTGACTGACTGGCAAGGAGACTGGCCTGCTTGTATGTGCGTGCAAATGTGTCTGCCGGAACAACGCGCTGTAAACCCAGATGACTCACTCGCTGCCTTCAAGAACAAGGAGATGATCGATCTACAGCCAAGCTCCTTCAGGGTTGAGCTCACGCTCCAACTAGCAAGACCTTCCGCTCATTACACGGGTTGTGTAACTATAGGTTAGGAGGGATGCAAAAACAAACATACAAGTGCGCGCGCACACAGTGCGTGTAGTGGCTCTTGGTCTTAAGGTAGTTCTATTCCACACACGCACGAGTTCACACACAACCGAGCGCACACGCACGCACACGCACCACCCTTGAAGTAAGCTGCCTCAGGCCTGGTGCAGTGAAGGCGACGCTGGGTGATTACAGGCTGTCCTGCATCCTGGCCCTACCTCAGGGGCCACTGCCCCAAGGAGGTCATCCATCAGAGAACACATAGCCCCATGACCCCAGATAATTGGATCCCCTATGTGTACTCTGTGTGTGTGTGTTCAGAGTATGATTTGATAATGCAGCACATGGTCTGTTCTTGTGGCCACTGTTATGGTTAAGAACATTCCCACTCTACTCTTCCATCATCTGACAATGGCAATGCACATCGACGGTGAGGTGCAAATCATGGCGCAAATGGATACATAATCAAAGTTAATAAGAAACTACTTAAACACACAAATACATTTTAACCTTGAAAATTATCTATGCGGTTTATGTTGTGTATGCAAATGTATAGTCATAATGAGTGTTATGACAGGCGTTATTTTCCGACTCTATGGTGCGGTAATTCTCTTTGTGTAAAAGCACTGGAGAGCTGGCAGAATGCTTTAAATGCAGCCTACAGTACAATACCTTAAAACAGCATAACTGATGAGGGTCACAAAGAAAACGACAACTGAGAGGGGCAACCTTGCACCATCACTGTGTAAGCTAGTGAGCTGTCAAAACGCACCACACCACAGAAACAAATTGATTTACCAACAAATAAAACAGCATGGTATCGCCAAAGAGTGTGTTTCAGTATATAAACCCTGTTGATTGTTAGTTATAGTTTAATCTTATTTTCTTTTCATTTATTATTATCATTCTTTTGCAATGCTTTGTTAGAGTTGCACATTGCAAGACGAAGTCATGACAGGCTATACTTAACGTAGTTTGTTATATATGAAACTAGCCTAAATGTATTCACAGGACTATTAAAACTATTAATTCATAGTGATGCATTCGAGTCGCAACCCAAGTACTCCTGTCTAGCAGCCAAGGCTACTCGCTCCGTACCAGTGAATCATCCAGTCGATAAGAGATGCGCTTCTATCTAACAATTTGACAATGCTTGAAATATCACAAATGAGATCGATGTGAGGAATCTAACGTCAATCAAATACAGCGATTATAACTGCGGTATTTGTTTAGACAGAGTGCCTGTCAAGATAACGATACGCGGAAACGCACAAGGGTGGTTTGAATTAAAAAAAGACAAATAAAAGCCACACATCACTACCTGCTCTTGCTGTTGAGCCGCTTTCGCTGGAGCATTCGTCTCCTTCGCCGTAGTCATGATAACCTACTGTCCAATCCGGAGAAATCTTGATTCTACTAAAAAGAAGTACGAGCACCTTTCAGGGGTGACCGGAGCCGGTTGAAAAGAGAAAAAAACGATCAGAAAAGGACATCCACTGTTTCAGTGGTCAGGCTTGACGCGTGAACAAAACCGCTGGAGGTGAGGATGGCTGGTCGGAAAAGACGCGTGAGAAAATGTGACAAAAAGCAAAGAGGTTGCTTTCAGTGGAAACGGATAGTCAGGAGTCAGGGGGTAAGATAAAGTAAGCTGCAATTGTCACAGACCGCACCGCTTCATGTCTGCTAACCACTGGGCGACTGATGAAGAGTGGAGAGCGACCCCACCACCCCCTTAAATCTACCTATTTACACGCCCCCAACAGTCGCAGCAGCACTGTGGAAAGGACTTATTCACCACCACATGAGGCACTTTACTTGAAAATGTAAATTATATCTGTATTATTGCTGGAACATTCATAGGCGTAGCACATACCAAAGTTTAATTTATGCCATGTGACATGCTCCAGTAGCCCTGCACAAATCACTTATGTTGACACACTACCTCTCCAATTACAACAGGTAATTTCTTTCAGCAACAGGTTCAATTAAATGTGTTCTTGTACGAGGGCCAGCTTCCATATTAACACTGAGCGCATGAATTGGTTAGATTTTGAGACGCTCTAAATGTTAATGCAGGATGTGGCACTCTTGTCCTCTACCGCAGGTGCGCTAATCCACAAGGCCGTAACGGTTCATCGGCGTGGTTACCGTGAGGTAATTTACCCTCTACCAGATGGGTGTCTGCGGTGGTGGTGGTGGGGGGGGGGGGGTCGTGTGACAGAGAAAGAAGGTTTGCCCTTCAAACTGGGGTTCTAATTTAAGATACACTGCCTGCTTATGAAGTTGCAAGTAAGCATCCTTCTTGGATCTGCCCAGTGAAATTCCAAATCCGACCCAAATCACAGACACCAAGGTTGTGCAGCAAGTCTTCACACTGAACACCCTGAATTAGACGCCCGGACAACAAGACCACACAGTGACTCATGGCTTTAAGCTACACTGCTCCACCACAAAACAACCCCTCCCCATTTCTCCAAATCACAGGCAGTACTTATCATAGGACAGAGTGATGTATGGAACTCAAAGGCCTCCTCTGCAACCAATCAATCAACTCCAAACTGAGACTGCCCTCTATAGAGCAGGCCCCCTATTGGCAGATGAAGGATAGTGCGTCTGGAACATAATAAATGGCAGTTTTCCACAGAAGCGATGGGGAGAGTGTGTATACAAACCCCTCATCCTGTGATCCTGACAGATGGGCTGGATGTATACAGATTACCAAATGTACAGATTAATTGACTGACAGTGCCAACCTGCCTGAACAAATGAAGCCATCCACTCACTTTACCCTCATCATTTCCCCCTCAGCGTCAAACCGGGCACTAAGGTAACAAACTGGAAGTGCTCGCAATTAGTTGCACCCCCCCCCCAACCAACCTGTCTATTAATCATTAGGCATGCTGCCTAAAAGTCTGTGTGCTCATGTGCACATGGCTCTGGTAATAACCATGTCATTACAGGGGAGGGAAAAAACATGACAATAAAGGGGAATTATGGAGATGGAGCATGCCATCGTCTGAATTGACATTTCAACTTAAAACAGCAGTCAGCCCCTTGACATTGGTGCCTGTGTTGCTATCGAGTGTGAAAGAAAGACGTGTTTGACAAAGCTCATATTTTTAGCGGGATTGATTTCGGGAAGTTGGAACAGAATCACCTGACGTGGAGTCTCTGTTGTTGCATTAATGGATGCAGAGAAGCACAGGGGATGGAAAATCAGCAGCCAAAGACTCAATTACCCAGAACCCCTCGAGGGCAAGTCCACTTTGATCCAACTTTAATTGTTATCTTTCTGAAGGCATTGGAGACAGGATGAAAATTATTTCACTGCCAAAGTCACTCTAAAAGAAAGCAGATAGACACAGCCATGTTATTTAATTGTATAATTCAACGATGCCAGTGGGAACTTACAAGATGCCAAGGCAAGTACAACCAATGTTTAATATTAAAGAATAGGAATTATACAGTTTCATTTAGATGTTCCGGAGACCTAATCGTATATAATGTGATAAATATTAGGACTGGTTTGATATTTGTTGTGGCACAGCCGCATTAAAGTGCGATTAACACCCAAGGTTGAGGGGATTTCTGGTGGCATTACAAATCTGCTATGTAGCTGCCATCCACATATTTATTTACATACAGATGTGTGTAGAGGTTTGTGTGTGTGTGCACGCGCGCGCGTGCAAACACGCCCATCTATGAGGAAATCAGTTTTCGCCATCCTATTCAACTCCACTATTGCAGAACATGTTTGGTCGTTACATCTGACTGAAGACATCTCCCAGTAGTGTGGTGGATCTCATAGCGATGTCTTCTAGAGACCAGCAAACCACCGAGGAATCGATTACCTTAGAGACCAGCGGACCAGTGGTCTGAAAACCGAGTTGTCTGTTGACGGTCCTGTGAAAACAGGTTTCTCGTGCAACTCCTTAGAGAAAATAACGTTTGTCAAAGGAAAACTGCTGCAGAAAAAGCAACAACGGACTGACATTTAAAGACTGATTTTCCGCTCATACAGTGTGTGTGTGTGTGTGTGTGTGTGTGTGTGTGTGTGTGTGTGTGTGTGTGTTGGGCAGTCCAGTCATACAGTCCTGGTTGGTCATCTCCCCTCAGACAGGATGCATCGCAGGCCTGTTTCTGCTCTCCCTCCGGCAGCTTCTGTTGGGTGTGAGGAAACACATCAGTCCCAAGACCACTCACACGTGAAATAACACCAGAGCAGGACCCAGGGGCAAGGGGACTAGAAGGATGGGGGTTCCAGGGGGGCTGCGGGTGCCAGCGGGCCCCGGAGGCACTGTGGGCCTTGTTGTACCCATCTGAATGGATGGCACACCTCTAGGCCTGACAGTGACTGATGGCCACCTGCTTCAAGTAATTAGCATACTCTTGTCAATCACCTTTCCCCATTGGTGGAGGAGGGGGGAGGGGGGAGGGGGTGGCACAGGCAGTATGCTAGTCAGTAGATTGTCAAACTGTGCTAGCTGCTGGCCTCTGGGGTTTGTGGAAGCATGGCCGTTCTCCTGTTCCGCAGAGAGGAACTCTCAGAAGTCTGCTTCTCTCAGATGCGCTAAACTCTCATTGTTGCTCCTTTATTACATATTCTCTCTGGGTTGTTGTCATGACAACAAATCACATGCGACAAGGGCTTGTGGTGTTTCTCATGCTGGCGTTCGGTGTTCACTTCAAACTCTATTAATCAGCCAATTATACTGATCTCTTCTAGCGGTGTTTAGCGTATCTGTATGGGTTCAGTGCAAAATTCGAACATGCCAAGAACGAGGTTGTTTAGATGAGCAGCACACAAACTGTATGCCAGCTGTAAAATACACAACCGGCAATGCAGCATTCGCACAGTCTGAATGTGAAACATGTTACTAAACAACAGTTGAATCTTCTAACGTGGTTAAATAAAATAACTGACACCCGCAAACACGTTTGCTACAAGCACTGTATAAAAGCCCATTTCAGCTGCAGCCAAAAGACAGCACAGACTGGCAATTCCAGCACCACGCCAAGACCAGACCTGATGGTAATAGATTTCAGCACCATTAACTGGACAGCTCCAGCAGTAGATTTCAGGACCTATAATAGGACAGCACTCGGTTCCAAAGGGTGGAGAGGGAACTCAGAGGCTCTGTGATCGTCAAGTACAGCCTGTTTTAAACTGCTTCTGTAGATCTGATGTCATCAGTCGTAATGAACAGCAGGGTAGACCCAGTGTGGATATAAACACCAGCACAGCAGGATGAATTACAAGCGAAGGCTGGAGTGCTCATATTTACGAAACATAAGTGATTCAGATGCAGATGTATGAAGCAGGCCCTGAAAATACTCAAATACTCAGTCTGGGTCAAAACAACTGCCTGTTCAAGTACGTTTCGGGAGCACAAGAACCATTCCAAGGAAATTGCGTTTGAGTGAAGTTATTGCAGCTGTGTGAATGGCCAGCGTCAGCCGGGTCTGCTTGTTCTGACCTGCAGGGCTCCGCAGGACGCCAAGCAGGTCGACGCCGTGAAGGTCACGGGGTAACATGCAGTACGTTACGGCACGGCGATGAATCAGCCAGGAGAGTTAGGCAGCAGGGCAGTGTGTGTGTGTGTGTGTGTGTGTGTGTGTGTGTTCCTCAGTATCTCCCTGTAGGTCAGGACCTTCATAGGTCACATCTGTAGTTTGAAAGATCCAGGGATGGTGGAGATATCCATTGTTTTGCACCCCGCAGTGAGATAAATCTATTCTCGCAATTGCAACCCACTTGTGCAAATATATTAGAATCTGGTCCAAGATCAGCGTCTTTCCTTTCCCATGCTTTTAAATTATAATCCCCCAAAGATCATAGGAATGTTAATCTAGAAAGGATACCTCCAATATCACATTATAAATGTAGTAATTGCCCGATCTGATATTCTTATGGTAATGAAAAGAGCACATGTTTTGAAGATAACGTTTTTGCATGAAGAAGGAAATTATTTTTTAAAGACAACTGTTACTACCAAAATTAGATTTGGTCATGTTTAAATAATCCATTTCTCCAAATGAGCCATTTCAGTAATGGTTATGGTTTAGAGTTGAAGATGATGGCACTCCCATCAGGAGTGCGCGCGCACACGCACACTCTCCCCCAGTACAACCAAGCACCCCCCTCCCCTCAGAAGAAAATGCATTTGTTTCCACCACCCTCCATTTGCGATTCTGGGGTGTTTGTACTGTACAGGGTCTAATGAAGGGACAGACCCACCGGTGTGGGTGCACCTCCCTCTGAGGTGATGAATCACGAGAGAGGGGGGGGGGGTGACCATTTGTCACGGGAGGGGCGAGTTCTTTCATCACACCAGGCGCCTTGTTCAGCCTGCATGGGGCTTTAATTCCTCAACAAAGGCTTTGTTGTGAATTCATCACCGGACTCCTGTCGTTGGCCTGGCTGTTCTCTTTGGGTGTCTCGTACAACCAGTGTACCCGATGGTGGTTGGCATGCCTGGGGAAGAGGTTTCTCTGAGTGTTGCCGGAGAGAGATGGGGCATCGTAAGAGAATAGTAATGTCATGTCCATGCAGGGGCAGGGCTAGTCAAACAGGACCCAAAAACATCTTAACCAAACCAAGCAGAACCTGTAGAAGACGCTACAGTAGAATACAAACTATGGACCAGAAAATAGTAGAACGTTCCGGAAAGCTTTGAAATTAGAACTCTTCTGTTGCGCAGAGTTTGGGAATAGCTTCTAAGAAACATCCTCAGTCACTAAAAAAACTAATTATGCTGTATATCTCAGAACGGGAGATAAGCCTGCTGCTTCCGTAGCAGGGCTCTTTGAATGAGGACCATTTTAGGAATATTAAAGGTGAGATTGCTAGCAGGAGGGATACCTCTGAAGAACAATGTCAGAAGAACAAGTGATGAAATAACTAATTACAAGTCCTTGTCTCCCGGTAAGAAGGAAGATAAGGCAAGGCATAGAAAAGTCCAGAACCTCAATAGACAAACCAAAAAACTCTGGCTTCTGGAATTTGTTATCGCTAATTTGCTCCTCTATCTATCCTCTCAATTCGGTGTCAAAGCTTTCCGCATGTCTGGGGAAGAAAGGCTTTTAAATTGGTCCAGGATAGGCATATTAGAGAGCACAGATTATTGGAAACCTTCGATAAACAGCAAGTCCCATCAAAGAGAAAACGCTGACTAACCGCACGGCTAACTGTACTTCTGACTAACGCGCTGTATTACCCCCTCAGATGTGTGTACAGAACAACAGCCGTACCCAACAGCTCCTTCTCTAAATGACCGAGTGTTAGATGGCAGTAGATTAGCTTGAATGGTAATTGCTGTGCAGCTGTCTAATATAAGGAGGGAAAACGTTGTTCTTTGTTCCCAGCAGGGGGGGGGACAGGAGGGAGGTGTTAAAAGGAAATGGGCCCTGATTGCCTGGAGCGGCCTCCCTCCTCATCTGCTGGCACGGCTAACTCCAGCGCTCAGGCATGCGGCCAGATGCCCAATTGCTTCAGTAGGAGGACTTGACCTTCCTGCATTTCCCTGAGAGGGGAGAACGCTGGCTGTGGAAGGCGATGTGATTGGCCAGGGAGGTACACATGGCCCGCTAATTTATTTGAAACAAATTTCCGAGTAAGTGCGCCAGGTCGTCAAATATTTACCCTGGCAGGCGTGACTTGATGGAATGAAGGTTAAATCTATTAGATAGGAGGAGGAAGGGCAAGAGAGGGGGAGGTGAGGGGGTAGTGATGGAAGCCACTCTTCCCCTCCATCACCATCTTCTTCCTTTTCTTTCCTCCCCTGCCACTTCCAGCTCCTCCACTCCCCCCTTTCCCTCCAACCTCTTACTGTGTCTGGCAGTAGGGCCTCCTGATTGAGTTACAGTTAATGAATGCCACTTTTTGTCCCGTGTCAAAGCTGATCAACACCGAATGGCGGAATTAAATAAAAGTAAACCTTGTAAACAAGCAAGCGGCTTCAAATAAGAACGGGGAGGCCAAGAACATCAAGCACTCCGAACCCGATGGTGTGTGGAAATGTCATTATGGCATATGGTGTTGGGAGCAAATGTTCAGAACCGTCACAACAAAACCGAGGAGTTTGTTTTCTCTAGTAGCTTATATCAGCTTGAACGGCCTGAGCTTTTTGACATGAATATACTGTTGCGACACACACGCACACACCATGACTTGACTGGAAACCTTGGGGCTCGTTCAACCTGAAGGAACGGCGGTCGCAAATCAGACAGGAACATTTTGAAACCATCAAGTGACACGCTGGATGACCGCACACTCTCCACGCCACCCCCAACCCTGACCCCTCCCCTCCCCCCCTGCTGTGGATGAAAGGGAGGGAAATGTCACTGAACTGGATGTGACTTGAGCGAGGTGTGTTGGTGAGGGGGGGGGGGGAGCCTGTCAAATCAAAAGGAGGATGAAAGCAGAGCATGGCTGAATGGGCACGGGGGCCACGGAGGAGGCGAGAGCCAGCTTGTCGGCACAGGGGCCACGGAGGAGGCGAGAGCCAGCTTGTCGGCACAGGGGCCACGGAGGAGGTGACAGCCAGTTTGACGGCACAGGGGCCACAGAGGAGGCGAGAGCCAGTTTGACGGCACAGGGGCCACGGAGGAGGCGACAGCAAGTTTGATGGCACAGGGGCCACGGAGGAGGCGAGAGCTTGCTTGACACTCTGCTGGGGAATGTTCTGAGCTTCTGAAGAGGATGACCTGGGAGGCAGCGCTCAGTCGATCAACATCAGAACATCCTGGCTAGGTACGCCATCCAACTGGCTTACAGAGACTGACACCACACCTCAACGCAAAGAAGCCGGGAGACGTTTAATCGACCGGGACCAAGGAAAACCGTAGCGACACTGAACATAAATACGCAGTGAATCCCGATTACAATGAACATGTCACCTCTGATGAGGAGGACGATTTCATCCCGCAAAAGAAAGCTGTTCATCAAGCCTGATTTCACACCTCTGAATCACGCGCGTACAGCGCCAGAAAAGGAACGTCGACATGTGACATGTTGAGTGATGATCTGAGAGAAGAGGCAGGGGGTGATGTGGGCAAACATGACAGCCATTTACAATCCAAAGACAAAAGGAGCACCTCCGTCTCTGAGATACTTGCTTCCTGATCCCCAACACTTTGCCACGTCCAGCAGGAGAAAAAAAAAGAAAATGTTGATTGCCCAGACAATGGCAAACTTATCATTGGTGTAATTATGAAAAAGCCATTAAGGAACTGTGAAAATGCAATCAGGAAAATGATCTCTGGTATAATTACGGCAGATTATACCATACCATACGGCAGACATTTTGAGTGGAAGAGGGAGGGGGGCGGGAGGGGGGGGGCGGGGCGGCAGGAAGAACACAGGCTGAGATCTCCACAAGACCAACTCAATCACAAAGGAGTGTCTTGAATTCCCCATCATCTTCTTCCATGTTCCCTGTCCCAGTCCTTCCTTCCCTTAACGTCAGCTGGATGTCTGGTTGTGAGGCGAGCCCCCGCAGACCCCACAACCCCCCCCCCCCCCTCCCACCCCACCCCAGCATTGGACAAGGAGAGTTGAATCTAGTTTGTGCTGTGAGAGGGGGCGGGCGGGGGAGGACGAAACAGACGAGTAGAGTTAAACAATCTGTTTCCCCCCTTCGCCCCCCCCCCCCCCCATTTTGGAAAGGAGGTTGAACAGAGGAGGTGTGCGTGTTATCTGCCGTTTGGCCGGCGGTTGGGATCGGGGGGCTGATTGTGGAGATAGGGGTGGGAGTGTCACGCAGGTGATGGCTGAAGTCTCCCCCCTCCCCCTAT
>BROE01000024.1:4165108-4278988 GCA_036571765.1 Plecoglossus altivelis | reverse complement strand
AATACGGGCAGACATTTTGTGGAGAGGGAGGGGGGCGGGAGGGGGGGGGGGGAGGGCGGCAGGCAAAGAAACACAACAGGCTGAGATCTCCACAAGACCAACTCAATCACAAAGGAGTGTCTTGAATTCCCCATCATCTTCTTCCATGTTCCCTGTCCCAGTCCTTCCTTCCCTTAACGTCAGCTGGATGTCTGGTTCGTGAGGGACGACGCCCCCCAGCACACCTCCACCCCCCCTCCCCCCCCCCCCCCCTTCCCCACCACCCACCCAACAGGCATGGAAAAGGAGAGTTGACATCTAGTGTGCCTGTGAGAGGGGGGCGGGGCGGGGCGGAGGGACGAACAACAACACAGCGTAGGAGTCAAACCAAATCTGTTTCCTTTTGGAAAAAGGAGGTCTGAACAGAGAGAAGTGTAGCGCTGTCTCATCTGCAGTTGCAGCGAGCGGCTCTGGGATCAGAGGGGAAGCTGATTAGTGGAGATAGGGATGGGATGATCACAGCCAGGTGATGACTGAACAGCTCTCCCCCCCCTCCCTATGGAGAATGGCTAATGGGGAGGTAAAAATAGCCTCTCCGCAATTTCTGGAAGTGAAGGCAGCTGTTGGTGGATACAAACCCACAGGGCATGCACACGCACACACGCAGAGGAAATATGAGAGGACATTTTACAATGGGCCTAATGAACCAGACTCTCATCCCATCACCTATCTCCATCCAGGAGCTCCAACTTCCCAGTCATATGGTAAACCACACCCCCATCACACTCATCTTCCGTGTCAATAAACCCATGCAACAGGATAATACCGGATCAATCCGTCTGGTTATCACCAAGGAAACGCCAGCGCTCAGCACAACTCCTCTGCTAAATCTGGCCAGGGTTGTTATCTGACCTTGGGCCGCTTCCATCAGCAGGCCCTCACAGCTGTCAGCTCCCCCAAAAGACTCCCAGTATCTGCAGCTGAACCAGAGGCCGAGCACAGCCACACACACGCACACACACACGCACCCGCACACGCACCCGCACACACCCACACACACACACACAGCCACAGCCACACACACACCCACACCCACACCCACACGCACACGCACCCACACCCACAGCCACACACACACAGTGAGGGGTTAAAAGCTAATGCTACAGCAGTAGCAGAAAGTTATCAACAGCTGTGCGAATGCCAACATTTACTTTCTATCAGGTTTTGCTCGTGTGCTACGGTGAGATCTGACAGATGAGGAAAAAGAAGAGAGCACCTTGCGGAGAAGGCTGCTTTCCACAAGTGTCGTAGTGTGTGGAGGAAGTCACCACTAGAGCATTAGTTAGTGTTTCTCTCCAGACAAGCCCTTAGATTCCCGCTGGGTTTATTCTCACACAACAGTGAGAACCCCCCACCACCACCACCCCCTCCACATGCACCATTAGCTCTGGAAAGAAGAAGAGCTTCCATCTTAGTGCCCATTAAAATATAAATATTTGATTGGAACATAAAATGCAGCAATGGAAAATAACATCGGCGTGCCGACACTGGGACAAATTAGGCTCTCGGAGAGTCATGTCTTTAGGTCGCGTCCTCAAAACACAGCTCTGCTGGGGCTCCATCACTATGACATGTTATTGGAACACGTCACCCACCACGTTTGTTGTTAAGATCAGTCAAAGTTGATGGTAACACGGCTCAAACTGTCCTGGGGAAGAACGATAAATAAGCAGATGGGAAAAGGTCTTCTGTTTCATTCTGCTGATGATATAAACGTTTGAATAGAATTCAGCCCCCAGCCACTTGCAATGATGTCATCAAACCTGGAGGGGAGTGTGAAGGAGAAGGACAGAGCATATCGAAGAAAGGAAGCAACAGTAGCTGGTTCTCCTCATGATGAGAATGGGGCACAGTGACAGATGAGAGAGAGAAGGCAGAAATACATTCACCAGGACATAGCGGCCATGCAGACAGACAGGGAGACAGACAGGGAGACAGACAGGGAGAGACAGGGAGACAGACAGGGACACAGACAGGGAGACAGACAGGGAGACAGACAGGGAGACAGACAGGGAGACAGACACAGACAGAACCAGAAGAGTACAACATGGCTCATGCCAGAATTAGCAACGAGTAGCAGACCTCTAAAGCACCGCAGCACCATCACCCCTGTCTCAAGTCACACTGTCATATTAGACTTTGCAACACCAGCTCCACCCTCTCCAACATCCAGAGAAATTGCTAGAAAACAGACAAAATCCTACAGCTAATTCGGTCTCTCATTCTGAAGACTAGAGGAGTAGGAGGTCAGTGTGACATGGCGGCAGAGACGGATGCCAGAGAGGGAGCACAGGAACAGCACAGCAGGAGACTGATACAGGAGGAGAGCAGCCAGGAGGAGAGAGGAGAGGAGCCAGGAGACGAGCCAGGAGAGGAGCCAGGAGAGAGGTGAAAAGAGAGGAACCAGGAGGGGAACCAGGAGAAGAGCCAGGAGAGGAGAGAGGAGCGAGAGGAGCCAGGAGAGGAGAGAGGAGCGAGAGGAGCCAGGAGAGGAGAGAGGAGCGAGAGGAGACAGGAGAGGAGAGAGGAGAGGAGCCAGGAGAGAAGAGAGAGGAGCCAGGAGAGGAGAGAGAGGAGCCAGGAGAGGAGAGAGAGGAGCCAGGAGAGGAGAGAGAGGAGCCAGGAGAGAGAGGAGCCAGGAGAGAGAGGAGCCAGGAGAGGAGAGAGAGGAGCCAGGAGAGAGAGGAGCCAGGAGAGGAGAGAGAGGAGCCAGGAGAGGAGAGAGGAGAGGAGCCAGGAGAGAGAGGAGCCAGGACAGGAGAGAGGAGAGGAGCCAGGAGAGGAGCCAGGAGATGAGCCAGGAGACGAGAGAGAGGAGCCAGGAGAGGGGAAGAGGCGACTGGTAGCACATTGAGGCCTCACATTCAGTCTATTGGACGTTGTATCTCATTGCCTCCAGAGACTTAAAAATGCACTAAAATATGCAATAAAAGTGAATACAGAGATGCTTATTATTAGTATAAATAAAATATATTTAGAACTATATGTAACAACAAGAACAATGATGATAATAATAATAATAATATTAATATGTTAATTTAGCAGACGCTTTCATCTAGAGGTGACAATTAAGTATGAGGTATTTGAACTTGCACCCTCATTTGATTCGAACGTGAATCAAATGAAGTCTACAGTCAAAAGGTTTTACCCACTGAGCTGCACCCACCATGACGTGGTAAACAAATCACTGAATTAAAATTAATTGCCTTTGACGACGTCACACTTCTCAGGAGGTAAAAAGTCAATTCCCAAATTAATTGGCTGCCGTGCGCCACATTTGAACCCGACTCAAGAATCTGCATAATGATGCACCGTTAAGACGCGTGTCTGAGAACTTCTGAGAACACTCGCCTATGTCTCATCTCATTTCTCTGTGATGGACGCTGCTGGGTCGGGCCAGGAGAGCTATGATGGATCGATGAGTACAGGAGTTCAAATAAGAAGTCAGGGTCGGACAGCGACGACCGGAGATGGACAAACGGATTGGCCTGGACACAGATGATGAACGAGGATGAACTTCCAGGGATCACAACAAGACGAGGACAGAGGTAGAACCAAACAAGAGAGGTGGAACAGTTTGCAGACACCAAAGATGGCTTTCAGCTCGTACTGCTCAGCCAGGCAGCACTCATTGCAGCCATCTGTATTCAAGGCTTGGTTTCTGTGTTCATCCGTGTAGGTCTCTCCGGGGAGGCGATATTGACCACGTCCCGCAGGTGTCTGTGCGATTCCCTTCTACTTGAGACAGCATTTGAGTTGTTAGGCTGAAGCCCAAGCTGAGATTACCTCTGTAGAAGGTACTCAAACTTAGAGGGCCCACTCTCTCTTCCCAGAGGTCTGCCTTTGGAAAGTCTTCTCAGATGGAGCCATTTAATAATTAGGCTGATTACTAAATGGTGTCTACTCAAAAAACAATAAAGTATATGAAAAGCTAGTCGACCAATCCAAACCAAATGTCCCCACCATTTGAAACTGCCCTGGTCCCTCCATTCAATAAGACCAAGAGCGTTCCTGTTCGTGTCCAACTAGCCTTTTTTACTGCCACTAAGATACACACTTCCAAACGTGCATTGCACGACCACATAACAACAACAACAACTCATTCATCAAACAGTTGTACCCGAAAGCGACGTAAAGATAAAATGACCTTAATGTGCAGTGAGATGTTCCTCCACAGAGCTGGACCCATCCCTCACCTCACCTTCCAGAACTTCTTGGCCGTCTCCACCCTGGAGCGTTTCCTGGTATGCCGGACCAGTGCAGGTCCATGGTCGAACATCATCTTCAGACCAGGTTCTGAACTACCTTCTGTACCAGCTACAACTGCCTCCACAGCATCTGTCAGGCTAGTTCCCTAGGAAACCACGCCCAGGCCATTAGGAGACGGGTTTCCATCATGAAAACAAACCCACCCAGCCACTCTCTCCTGGGCCGCCCCTGCTGAGGAAGCTGTGGAGGGGGTCTAATGGAAGCTGGCGGCAGGGACCGAAGGACGGGAGGGGGGGGGGGTTCTCACTTTCACTGTCTGCTCCCCAGGCCTCAGATGGTGGGAAAGAGAGGCTTTTCCCAAACCACAACCACCATCTCCACTCTCCTCCCGGACAGACCTCACACGTGATTCTGTTCTCAGCTCGGCTGTCAGGACGGTGTGATAAACCCCAACCGTATTGACGCTGGGGGGTCTGAGTGCTGGAGCTCTGACGGACGGGGTGGGGGGGGGGGCTGCCTGGTGGGAGATCTCCCAGGAAACCGTACACCTCCACAGGAGGCTGTCGGCCCAGAGATGAGGGAGCGATCGCTGCTAAGCTGGTTAACTGGCCATTAGTCTGGGAGTCGCAGCTCAGCACGGTGCCTGACTGGAAAAGTCTAGTCATGCACCTTGCGCCTGAGCTGAGAGGTTGGCAGAGCATGGGTGACTAACACATGCAGATGCCACCCAACCACTGTCCACAGTGCCTTCAGTATACACTGCATACAAAGTATAAAAGATCCAATCTTAAAAACTCCCAAAACTTTGAGCCTGCATTCATTAAGACAATTCAATCTAAAGCAACATACATGTGTACATATACACACTATTGTATGTTGTCTGTATATTTGTCCGTATATCAACTCTCACGCAACAAAGTCAGTTAAACTCGACGGTCCGCCTTTAAATGTCTAACTCTCCCCCCACCTGACTAAATCCACACACACCAAAGAGACCAGAGCCTTCAAACCCTCTCAGCGTCTAGCGGGAGTCCCAGGAAAACCGGAGGCCAGGGTTAAGTGTCTAGAGAGCAATGATGTATGTTTAGCATAAAATGGCCTTTCGCCACTGCAGGACGACAGCTAATCACTGAGCTCAGCACTCTCTGTCTCCTTCAGTGGACACATTTGCATGTGCAGCCCACACACACACACACTCATACTCAGATGCAGCGCATTCACACACATTTACATTCACACACAGATATGCACACACATCATAAAAACTCAAATGGCCCACTTTGGAAACTCGAGTGGTAATGTTGATAGAATTGCCAAGGTTGGACTCTGCAGAAGTTTGACATGTTGACCCTTCCCACACTATAAATCATTCGAGTGGGTTTAACTAGCCATGCTAACAGAATAATGTAATTCCAGGGGACACAAGGGGTAGTGGAGCTAACCATGCTAGCAGAACAAGAGGAGGTATAGCCAACAGCCAGCCAGACTGTGTGGAGTTGCAGCAGGGGAGCCAGCCTGCTCCGAGCAGAGCGGACAGGCAGACCGAGAGAGTAAATCCTGCCTTCTCACACCGGCATGCCAGACAGCACCTGCAATGCCCCACTGATGGATCAGAAAGAGCCAAAGACAAACAACCGCGGGAGCATGACTACTGTGGGGCCTGGTACAGAGGAGGGATGAATGGAGAGAGGGATGGAGAAGGGTGTGTTAAAGGGAGGGGATGGGGAAGGGGAGAGGGGGGGAGAAAGAGGGAGACAGGGAGAGAGAGGGTGACAGAGGGAGAGTGAGAGAGAGACAGACAGAGGGAGAAGGAGAGAGGGAGACAGAGGGGGGAGGGAGACAGCGGGGGAGAGGGAAACAGAGGGAGAGAGAGGGAGACAGAGGAAGAGGGAGAGAGGAAGATAGAGGGAGACAGATGAAGTGAGGGAGTCAGAGGGAGACAGAGAGAGGGAGAGACAGGGAGACAGGGAGAGAGAGGGAGACAGAGGGAGAGTGAGAGAGAGACAGACAGAGGGAGAGGGAGACAGAGGCGGGAGGGAGACAGCGGGGGAGAGGGAAACAGAGGGAGAGAGAGGGAGACAGAGGAAGAGGGAGAGAGGGAGACAGAGGGAGCGAGGGAGACAGATGAAGTGAGGGAGACAGAGAGAGGGAGAGAGAGAGGGAGAGACAGGGAGAGAGAGGGAGAGGGGGAGAGATACAGAGGGAGACAGGGAGACAGGGAGAGAGGGAGAGAGAGGGAGAGAGAAAGACAGCGGGGGAGAGAAAGACAGTGAGGGAGAAAGACAGCGGGGGAGAGAGAGAGACAGAGGGAGAAGGAGAGAGGGAGACAGAGAGCCAGGCTCAAAAAGAGAGAGAGAAATAGAGGTCAAGCAAGAAAAAGACGGTTCAAAAATACAGCTTCAGACGCTCCGGATAAAAAACCACCTCAGCATACTCAGCTTTGTGTCCAAGGGGAAGATTCCAGAGACACAGGGATTGTCCCTGCCTCTCTCTAGGCACACTGAACACTGATGCATCCCAGGAATTATCATCACAATGAGCTCAGCAGGAGCCAAGTGGTATTACTGCCCTGCCTCTGCTTTACAAGGCTCTTGTCAGTTCAGTGATTGTGGGACTGTTGCTGACTGGGAAACTGCACTCCCTGGGCCAAACTCTGATTGCGTGTCTTTGTGAGTGTGAGAGCGTGTCTGCGTGTGTGTGAGAGCAGCAATGGATCTTTTTCAGTGTGTGCGTGTGTGTGTGTGTGAACTTGTGCGTGACAGCAGATTGTGCTGACACAAGCCCGAGTGGCCATCAGTTGACAGGAAGGGGTGTGAAGATCCTTCGCAGAAGAATGGAAGTTGGGGCAAGCTTTTCACAAATCCCCCTCTCCTGTCTCTGTCGACTGACAAGATGTGCCAGAGTGTGTTTGGAACTGGCCCATTATTTCCTGCTCTTGGTCTGGGGTCCTCTGTGCTTTAGGGTGAGCTGTTGCTGACAGGGTATGAACAACGTCACATCCAATTCTCACCCGCAAATCGCAAACACATCCAGCACAACCTACGCTGTTACCTGACGGTTCTGGTTCTCTGTTGTTGGCCCGTCGACAAGTCTGATTGGGAAGAATCTTAAAATATTCTACTTGGTCAACCGGAGAACAGTAGACCTCCACAAAATAGAAATGCGCTTCGTTCTCCGGGTGTGCGTATCCACGCACAATCACAGGCTCACCTTTGAGCGAGCGTTACACTTATTGTCAATTCCTCACCGCATCTTCTGCAGAAACATTATTCAAAAAATATAGCTCTCACGGGCCACACAAAAAGCAATTTTCTTGGATGAAAATATATATATATTTTTCCACCCTATTCCTTTCAGTTCATATCAAAAGGTAATTTTTCATGCACCGAAAAAACAACATTTGCAGGGACTGCAAGCCAGGGTTTGAAATGCTCCCATAATGGTTAAATGAAAGCACAACAAATAAAGAGTAGTGTGTCTTGATGGATGCGCTACTGCATGACTCAAAGCACAGGCCATTCAGATGAGAAGAAGAGAGCAAGAAAATGGCCTGTGTGCGCGCGCACGCGTGCGCGTGTAAGTGTGCACAGTAACAGCAGGGGGGGGCACCAGGGTCATGTGAACACTGCTGTTACATGTGTTTGCCGTAGAGAGAAAAGGAACAATAAAAGATAGTTCTTTCATCGGTCTGGTGAAGGAGCCAAACAGCTCCAGTCCACGACAGGATGACAAATACACCAGGGTTGTTTGGTTCTTCCAGTGCTTCTGTGAGCACGTCTACGTGCGTGCGTGTGTGTGTGTGTGTGTGTCCACGTGCGTGCGTGCGTGTGTGTGTGTGTGGGTGTGTGTGTGTGTGCGCGCGCATGTGGATTTTCAATCCTCCAGAATCCTTGTCTGGCCCTCTTCCAGCCAGTCTTACTTGGCAATCACAGTACCAGCTAAGACACTCTATATTCTAACCCCCGCTTCCTCTCCAGCCATCCTCTCCCCTCTCGTAGCACACAAACCAGGCTCCGTTGTCAAGATACAGGGAATCTTGCAGCCAGCACCCTGGTGACCTGAGCCTAGCCTCTCAGAAACAAGGCTGCGGCTGTAATGTTCTGCTTCAGTGGGTTGACACCATCCTTTAAGACGAGAGGGGGGTCGAGCGAGGGCAGGGAGAGGAAGCAAGGCGCCCAAGGTCTCCCCTCACAACCATTCAACAGGTCTGCAGGCAAACAGACACCGTTCTACCTGCCGGAGCGTGGATATCATCCGAAGTGCGGGCGTCGGATGAGAGCTGATCCAAAATATCATCATGACGCGACGACGCATAACCGCCGGCTCGCCTGACCGACTGCAGAGGGGGAAACCTGCACTGGTTAGTGCCGGCCATCGACACGGCCTTCTGCCACAACAGGAAACAATGTTGCATTACTGAGGCTTTCTGGTGAAAAGAAAAGTTCTGGAAGGTCTCAGCGAATCAAATTAATGCCACCAGGTGTTTTGGAGACAGGGGGGGCAACCTACCTATGGGGAAGAGGAGAGGGGGCGTGTAGTGTTTTCAAACGTCTTTCTGGAACTGTCTGAAGGCCAAATGGGAAAGTAATCTACAACTTCGGCTTTGCTTTTAAAAAAGCCGGCGCAGCAACAAATTAGGAGGACGGGGAGACTTTAATTGCATATTTGAGTGTGTAATTGCAGAGTTCTCTCTTGGTTAGGTATGGATGGGGCAGGGGAAGAGAGGGGGGGGGGACACTTCCTTCATGGAGGAAGGTGGAGAGAGGACCTGCTGAGATGTACACAGGAGGTCATTAAAAATTGTGAGCACAAATACAAACACAGATTTGTAATTCATGGGAAACATGGTTTCATTCTGTTCACTCTAATCAGTAATGTCAAAACGACCATCTGGCAGGAAATGGCTTCCTTGAAGAGACCGCTTCTGATCTTCAGATGACTAACATAATACATCAAAGTATTCCGTCAAAAGTATACAAAGAGAATACACATGCTGGAATGTTCCAGAGAATGTGTAGAGGCAGAGAGGAGAAGACCCAATTAGAGTGTGGAAGATCTCCACAGGTCAGAGACTGCAGGCCATGCTGACAGGCTGAGCTGACACCAAAGGTGGATTCCATGGGTTTCAGGACCCCTCCCAATTACTGCTTTGGCCATGGCCTGCAGGTGGCCCGCCTGTGTGTGTGCACGCGTGTGCGTGTGCGTGTGCGCGTGTACCGTCAATACACCCTGACTCTATGGATAGACACAGACTCGGTGCCACCTCTGGAGTGAACTGCTGGTAGTCTATCAGGTCTGGCTTCATTTGGATTCCAGACAACTACAACAGTTACTGTCCCAGGGGGGGGTCTGGGGCTGGGCTGGGCGGTTGAGAGCCTATCACAACACACTTTCTAGCAGGACTGGTAATGCAGAAAGACCAGCACAACACACTTTCTAGCAGGGCTGGTTCTGCAGAGAGAGACTAGCACAACACACACTACCTCGCAGGGCTGGTTCTGCAGAGAGAGATCAGCAGATCACAAACTACCTAGCAGGGCTGGTTCTGCAGAGAGAGACTAGCACAACACACTACCTAGCAGGGCAGGTTCTGCAGAGAGAGATCAGCAGAACACACACTACCTAGCAGCCTACAAAGCTGTATTATTAGGTATAAAACAAGCTGTGCTGCAATGGTTCATCGCTCAGAGAAACACGACACAGCCCTGTTGCACAGATGATACAGAAGCAAAGCTCATTCTTTTTGTTACTGTACTTTGAGCTTTAGCAACACTGTGGTATGCTGTGGAATCTTGGGTACTTGTATTAAGCATTGTCTTCGGGTCTGTGTTGTTTCCAAAATGTGCGTCAAGATGAATGACTCATCCTACAGCAAAGCAAATCTATCGATGAGTCCTCTTAAAGTGACCTGAACCTACCAGGGAGGTTCTGAACGAGAGCTCATGAGATGATGCTGGGCTGGGCTGGGGGCATGAGATGACGCTGGGCTGGGCTGGGAGCATGAGATGACGCTGGGCTGGGCTGGGAGAATGAAATGATGCCTGGCTGGGAGCATGAGATGATGCCTGGCTGGGCTGGGAGCATGAGATGACGCTGGGCTGGGCACTGCTGCTGCAGCTCTACAGACCCTCCAGATCCAGCTGCTTCTGACACCGTTGGCTTTCTTCAACCACCGAGAGTCACCTCAGAAAGCCACTTAGAAGTTGGAAAAGTGTACATCTTTGATCTACTTTCCTCTTGATGAGGTTTAGACGCTTTGACGCTAACGCACAGTACCCGTTTGTTCAGCAACTGGGTAGGAAACTCTGCCCTCTGTAGTCAGGTCTCTGTAGTGACTGCAAGTCATCTGCAAGGACGTATATGGTGGGCTTTTTTATTTTACTAAATTTTTTTACACACTCAAATTTCACCTAACCGTCTTATTTACATGTACGTCTTCCTCAGCCAACTATATGGATTCAGACGTAGTTCTGAATGTATAGGTCGACTCTCGCTGGGTACCTGGATGCAAACCTTCACCTTCCTGTGGTTTGAGACTTCAATAGGAAGAAGCCTCACTCGCAGCCGCTGTGAACTCATTAGGCCTGGGGGGCTGGAGACATGGGGTCCTGGAGGTCGGGGCGAAGTACCTGGGGTCTGGTGGGAGATCTGGAGGCCTAGGGCACTGGTGTGTGTGTGTGTGTGTTGAGGGGGGGGGGGTCTGTACTTTAGTGGAGGGGAGAAGAGAGGAGGAAAGGTCTGGAGTCATCCATCATGACCTGCGTCTGTCGGATCCCACCGTAGGACTCCGATCACGCAGTCTCTGAGACTGACCGCACGACACGCCCTCCATTTACACCCCCCCTCCTCATCTCCTCCTCTCCCTTTCTATCTCCCTCCCTCCCTCTCTCCCCCTCCCCTTTTCCCTCCCCCTCTGCAGCCAGGGTCTGTCTGGTCTCGTCCCAGGGGACTGCTCCACCCAGTGCCTGGTTGCGTTTGCACTGCCAGTGTCTGGAATATAACGAAGCCTGCTCTGTCACGGGCCCAGGATAACCTCTAGTGGCAGGACTACAGAACTCCAGTTGAGGCCATCGCCACGCACCCTAAGAAAAATACCCCAACCTTGAGCAACATACTGCAGAACCACTCGAGCTACTTGACCATGGACACGTTAATATATATAAATATATTTTTTTATACGATGACGAAGAGTTATTCTGTCGCTGCAGTACTCATGCCTTTCAGATCTCTCAAAGTGCAAGCATCGGTCAATCTCCCTCCGAACCTCAACATTCAGAACACAAGACGCTACACTTGATCTCCTCAGGACCGAGAAAAACTTCACAGGCCAGGTTTGTATCGGAGAAGAAGCAGACTCTTCAAATCCCAAACAGATCAAAGACAGTGCTGCATCTACGGCTACACAAACCAGACATGCAACTCCACATCTACACACACCTCAAAACAAGAGCACAACCAAGTCAGAACTGCCCAAATATAGAGCGCATAAAGAGACAGCTGGGCTTCGTCTTGTGGGAAGGCTCCTGGAACAAGCCAGGAGTTGATTTCAGGAGAACCTCAAGTCTGAAGGCGCCGAGAGGTGAATTGAAACAACAAGAACATGAAAGCTTTGTTCCTGCTCCGCCTGATTCTGATGTCAGGCATGGTCCAACTCCACGCATGTTAAACACAGGAGCTCATCTGGAGAGCAGCGCTTCAAGTATCCCAGACACACGCAGTGTTTCTGCCCAATCTCAGCGTGGGTCATAAATAATGACTAAAACAGCACTCCAATCTGCTGACCCGTTAAAGTGGAGCTCAGCGCTGCACTTAGGGTCCCACACTCTCGTGTGTGTGTGTGTGTGTGAGCAGCAGATAGATGGATATGGAGTGTGGATGCTCCAATGGAAGAGCTCGCCTCAAACCCTGGAGGAAATGCCTCTCATTTCCTCCTCACCTCGAGTCATCCTCCTCCTCCTGCTCCTTCTCTTCCTCCTCCTCTTCCTCCTCCCTGGTGGAAATGGCTCGTGAACAGGACGGATATGAATTCATTTTACGCAGAGATGAAGTTATTAATGCCTGCCATCTGTTATCGTCAGCGAGCTGCCAGACAAGCGCCGGGAGAGGAAGAAAAAAGCAGAACGACATCACAAACTACAGTAAGAGGCACCAGACGTCAGCCATGCAGGCTGGAGTAGACACCCTAATATGGAGAACTCTCCTTGGGCTTCCCTGCACACAGCCAGGGCTGGTACCTGAGGAGATGGGGGTCGTCGTCATGCTACAGTGTGTGTGTGTGTGTGTGTGTGTGTGTATGGGGGGGGGGGCGTTGGTAAACTAGCAGCCGTGAATGAAAGGGGGGCTGCCCTTATGTCAAACATCACCTTAATGAGAACCAAGCTCTGTGTCCTTGAGAGGCTCCAGCTACACCAAGACACACACACACACACACAGGACGTACTGCAGCCTCCTGCCTCACTACCTCTGAAACCATGGTAACAAGGAGGCAGGCCCAGGGAGAGGAGAGGGCGAGAAGAGCAAGGGCGGAATGGAGGAGAGGCGAGGGAGCAGAGGAGAGGAGGAGGGAGGCGAGGGAGCAGAGGGGAGGAGGAGGGAGAGGAAGAGGTGGAGAGGGAGAGAGGAGAGGAAACAAAAGTAATAGCAGTTCTCTCATTACTCTGTACAGTTCTTCCAACAGCATTCAGGCTTCCCGGATGGCCCTTTTACAGTCTATCCATTATAAACACACAGAGGAGCTCAGACACTGCTACATTAAAACCACCTCCCAATCGGGCGCGTTGAGCCATATATGGGTCCTTCCCAGCCACAGTGATTGGTCTATAAATACACTCAAACCGCATAGCATAACCGTAAGTCATCGTTTTTATATGCACCTTATTGGGTGTGGGGACGTGTGGTGAACATAAAGCATTCCTCTACTGTAGTTTGCACCCCACAGCACCTATAATTCATAAGAGGAGGATTCGCTTCTCCTGTAAAGAGGTCAGGAGGGCATTTTACATGAAAAATGTAGCAAATGAACCTACAGCATTTGTTATCGGGACCAGAAGACAAACCTGGTAGTACTGCCAAGACACTTTCACCATCCAGTGTAGCAGCCCTGAGCCCTGTTCTGTACTGGGCCATCTTCCCTCCCAACGTAATTCGAAACATTACTAGATGCCATGCTTATTTTATGAAGTGTGTGATGTAATCCTTTCCTTGTGCATGACAGAGCCTAAGTATTTATGTTATGGCTGGGAATGTTATCCTGGGGAGATTGCAGCTGGTATAGAGTAACAGCAACAGGCAAAAACAATTACAGTTGTTGCTTTCTGGTTGAAGTCAGCTGTCCCCCAGAGCCAGGCTAACTGGCACAGAACACAGTACATCCCCATACCAGCTGTGCATTCAGTCGCTCTTCCTGTAGAGACTTTGAAATGCTTTTGTAACACTAACACACGCGCTCTCTCCTTTACAAAAGTTATACGCATACGCTTACTCTTGCACATACACCCCCTTGCCAGAGTCGGCTCCACAGGGAGGCATTGCCAAATAGAATGTTGTGTCCCCTCCCCTTCCATTATTTTAGCGTTTCTATGAGTTATATACAAAAAGCTATTCTAGAGCTGAGCCTGTATCACACACACGCACACCAACGCACACCAACACACACCAACACACCCGCTTCTTCAGCCTTAGGGTTACTCTAAGATTCTGTGCACTGCAAGATGACCCCCATCCGTTTGTGGGGAGATCAACCGGATAAGCCAAACCACAGCTTCATACCTGCTTCTGATGCATTTCTGACATAGCTGACTGTTCTAATCAGGGTTCTTTTTTCTTTGGTAGGTACCACAGAGGAAAATATTTCCTATTGATTGTCTTTTTGATCGATATGATGTTTGTTATGGGAACGTTCTGTCAACGTGCTGTAAGACTGGGCGGTTTGGAGGCGTTTTTGGTGAATTCTATCAGGCCTGAAAATGATTCTGGGAAACAAAGCAGACATATACTAATCTGATCACTGTGACGTGGAACAGTCCTGAAAACTGTGGATCAAGGGAGAGATGACTGATCAGTCCATTAGAGAGAGCAGAGACAAGGCTAGCAGCTGGGATGCAGTTTAGCCCAACACAACAAACGGATTGTGGGGAAAAAAAGGAATACGCTCCAAATGTTGGAGGCAATTTACTTCCTGCATAATGCTAGATCAGCCCAATATGGTCTGAGCAGAGTATGGTTCCTGAGATAATGGATAAGCTCCGCATGTATTTGCCTCAGTGAAAGTACAAATTGAAGACACACCACAAGGTTTATTTACAGCCTCGTTTTGCTATTATTCATATTCGTTCGGCTTATCGTCAAACTGGGATCCGCTTAACTTTCAGCTCAGGTTTTAACTTGGGAGGCCTTGGCGTCTGATAATCCCCCAGAAAGCGAAACATCTCCCTTTGTTTGTGTGTATGTGTTCACTTCCGCGTGTGTGTGTGTGCGTCTTCTCTCCTGTGTCTGCGCGTGTGTGCCAGACATAAGTGCAAACCAGTAAAGTATATCAGGATAATTGGATTGAAGAGACCCCCCCCCCCCCCAACTGGCTGCACACCACCGGTGTATGAAAGCTCCTGATAGGACTGGAAGCTCATCCGCAGCACCTCCAAAGCGGCGAGGAACCCCGTCCCCTGAGCCCCATTATCACTGTGCAGCCCAGGACAGGCAGCGAGCGTCCAAACAGAGATGTTTACCCAGTAAAGGAGCCTGTGGTAGAGATACAGTACAGCCATGACTTTGGGGAGGCTCTGTCTGTCAGAAACGATTCTTTCTCACTTCCTCTGCCTTCTCTCCAGGTAATGCCACGCACGCCGATACAATGAATCAAGCTTCAACGCACGGCCTCAAGTGGGAAGTTTGCTGTTCATTTGTCCAGTTGCTGTGGGTGAACGCTGAAGGAGCAACACCTCCACCCAGTAGGAGGAGGATTGATAACTAGTGTATATTATGTGGACATGTGGAGGACAAGAATGTGACCAGCATCAAGTCGAACTTTAAACCCTTGCCGTAAAACAGAAAGAAAGAAAAGAAATCACTGACAATGAGAAGACAGAACAGAAGGTGACTTGATTGCTGATTGCATTCTAACAAGCTTTTCATCTGACCCACCAAGTGCTTCCGAGCCAATTGGTTATGTGAAAACGAAATTATCTATTGACAAAACAGGATTTTCTTCCACAACATAGGATAATCCCAGGCTGAATGCAATCCTAATTAATCGTTTTAAATTCATGGCCTTTTTTCGAATTTGGGGGAGGGTGGGGACTTATTCCTCTGCATAAACTCTGTGGTGGGTGCTATAAATCAATAGTTTTACTAATAAGAGGCCTTGGTGCAGGTCGCGGGCCACATTCACCGTGACCAGACTGACGAGTCGTTGCGTTAGCATGGTGGCCCCATACTGCTAACATGGCGTAGCAGAGACAGGGAAAGGGAAGAGGAGGAAAGGAGAGGATAAATGGTATAGCAAGAAGGGATGAAGACAGGGATGGGAAGAGGGGGATGAGGAGAGAGGATGGAGTGGAAAATGTTGGTGAAGAGAGAAGAAAACACTAGGGGGGGAAGGGATGAGGAGAGAGGGGAGGAGAGGAAGATGAGCGAGGGATGAGCGGAGATGAGAGAGGCCAGCTGTGCCACGGTTCTGAAGGCAGGAAGTCGATATAGATATTTGATCTAAATGTCACCGGCACCTAGGGAATTCATCTACAGCAGGTCACATGACTGCAGCCCTGCCCAGCAATAGGCCCCCTGCGGTGTGAGGGAGGGAGAAGCAAGCTGGGGGTAAAGGTCAACGCCAAAGACAAGTAACACTTGCCATAATAACTAGTTGATAATATTGACGTTAAACTGACTGTAACTCCCCAGTTCAGGGTGTTTACACATCAAAACCCCCAGTGGGGCCTGTGGATGGTGTTCTGCATGTCAAGTGTCCAAAACAGCTTTGAACCCCATTGCAAAAAACACTCCTTTGAGTCAGCGTGGGTCTCTGAGATGTGGAGGAGCTTGGAGGACAGACACCATCCCCCAGTGAGCGCATTGACTTCAGACCATGTAGGGAGGACTCCGAGTCAACAAACACAAGAGGAGGATCACCGGTCAATAAGTCAATCTCATGTAAGATTCATGTAGACCTCAACCAATGTTTTACTGCATCCCACCAGTTCTTACTAAATTGTGGAATGTGCTGGTCAAAATAATGCCTGTTATTCTAGAAACCAAGATCGATTTTGAAATGAAAAGTACTATTTTCAGATAACTTATAATGGCATATATTACACGTTCCAGGTTGGATTAGGCAGGGTACAGTGAACACAGATATATCGTCAGTAGTCAATTTTGGTGGGTCTGGGCAAACGCGACAGAACTAGTGCAAGTTAGAACACTTTCAGCACCATGGACAGCACTATGAAGGCCTGGATAGCCCCCTTCACTTTGACATAGAATTTCTGCAATTATTATTATTATGTTTAAACCAACTGCTAAAATGATGCCACGTGACGAATCGCAAATTCATCGTAAATCCCTATGGTACAAATACCCAAAATAACACCACCAGCCGCTAGACTGCATGTTCCAAGCCATCTGTTGGGTTAAATAATACATGGACTAGGGAGGCGATCTAAAGTACTACACCACGTGTCGATAGATTGTTTTTCTGGAATATTGACAAAGAAACTGACAGTTCCGTAAAGCCACTACAGTCTACTATGTCGTGTTGATAACACAGAATGTTGGCAACAATTGACTCGGAAATACAAAACACTTAAAATAGACTTTTCCTGACCAAAGAGGTTACTTGAGCTTTATAGATCATTTACATGGTTTTAACTGCGCGAGAGATACAAGAGGGAGGGAGGGATGGATCGATGAGTAAACTCAGTGTTTTCTTACATCCTCGTCTTCGCACTGGGTCCTGTAATGATACTGGAAACGGCCTCGCAAGTCTTCTTGGCCGGGCCGGGGGGTCTTCACCACACTCTCATCCTCAGCGGTCTGCCCGACCAGGAGGCGGCTTGCCTCCGGACGGTTGGGGAAAGTGGTGTTGGTGTTGATCTTTCCCGAGAACCTCTGATACAGCGAAGCCATTAGTACTTCTCAAAAAGCACCAAGTATGCCACTAAAGTGAATTTATGTCGATCTACTGTCCTACTGGACGGGTGAATACTTTGTAATGACTTGGATCACGGGAGTTTAATGCGTCCATTCATTTGCTGTGAAAAAGTGACACCATGAGCTATTTTTGATTGAATGGAATATAGATGTATTTGAGAAGGTCCGTGATAAAGTGTTCCGCTTCAGTTAGCGTGAGCAGAAAGGCTGAGGGTCCACGGGGAACGAGACAGCCGTCCACGTCTTTCTAAATTCACAGCACGTACTTTCGTCCGTCAGACCGTTGAAAAGTACGGATCCTTTCGTCCATTCGATTCTGCACGAATGTTCCTTCACCTCTCAAACTTGATACAAAATTGATATTCCGAAAGTGTTTATCACGAACAGGACATACCTACAGCGATATTTGTCCGCATCTGAAAGCGAGAGAGAGACCGCTCCTTTTACACCTCGCGCTGCCCTTCTTCGCATAAAGTGACCGCTGATTGCAAAATTGTTCATAGACTAATCCACGCATTTTTCACAAAGAAGCGAAATCTAAATGCTTTGGAACACTTCGAACACATCTAAATGACACAATGCACAGCCAGCCAAACAGTCTATAAGAGTATGCGGCAAACAGCTATTAACAATCATCTTATTTGTATTTGATCTATTACTTTGTAATTTCATCAGCTAGGTTCAGCCTGAAACTATCACAGTGCAACAGTGCCACCACGTGGCATCCCGGTTTTCGAATGACAACGAAGGACGTTTATATTCACATTTATAGGACATTTATAACGTTCTATTACTTCGTGTTCTTGTCGAGAACTAATTATTTTAAAACGATTAAATCGAGTTATAGGGGTATAAAATGGCGAGGCAGACGGGGCGATTACAATAACTGTGCAACATGGAGCTGTGCGTAATATACCATCACAGAAACATCACACTCAACAATACTAGGATAATTGAATTAAGGACTACCATACCAGCGTTTGTGAATTATGTGTTCGGAGCCTGAAGATTAAACTCCGAGGTATTCCATCAGAAACAACGTGTGTGACATGTCACATACACCACAACAAATACCACAGCACAAAAGCTTCCCACTCCAACAAAAATGAGTTTGTAAGCTGGTTTAGTCTTGCATTGCCTCCACAAGTAATTGGATATAGAGAAAATCCCTTTGTACTCTGAATCATTTTGCACAGTACAGAGGCTTTTTGTACTACCCAGTTCCAGGGAGAGTCAAATAATCTGGAGGCTGGCACAGTCGTAAGTCAGCAGAAACAGGGGTTCTGGGAGTAGGAGGAAGACAGGTGCTCTGGGCTAGGGGACTTGCTTATTGTGAGGACACCTCGTAAATGTTAGAGCACACCACCCAACACACCTGCGGGGACTACATTACTGGAGTTCAGATTCACCCCAAGACAGTTCAAAGGAGGCCTGAAAACTTTGATGGTTGGCGCGCACACGCACACACATACATGGTGTGAGAGAGGGAGAGGGAGAGAAAGTGATTCCATCTGAGCAGTTTCCCTCTGGGGAAGAAGATAAGGGTGGATGTCTCCCCTCTTCACACAGGGAGGGAAGGGACCAGCCCCAGAGCCCAGAAGACTCCCTGCCTCCCCAGCCAGGGCTCCTGTCAAGCTGGGAGAGGAGGAAAGAGGGTGGCCTGCTTTGGCCTTGCCCTGGAGGCATGTCAACATCACTGTGCTACTCTAGCCTCCTGAGGCAGAGGACAAACTGCGAGGATGAGGAGAGGAGGGGGGGGGGTTGGAGGTTGGTTTGGAGTAGCATAGCAGTATCATACTGTGGTCCGCAGCGTAAGGGCTTGGTGCTACTGAGGCATTCAACCCCTGCAGAAGCACTTCACCTGAAGAGTCTGTCTCTCCAGGACCATGGCTGGGGGCTAGCTGAGTCATGGTCGCTGTCACGGTTCTACATGGCCTTAAGATGTGTCTGGGTGTAAACTATAAGTTAGCTGTGCCAGTTAAAAGGCAATATGAGGTGAAGAACAACCAGCTCAAGTTTGCCTGCTCAGAGCATTCATCTCCACTAAAGAGTATTGATGGCAGTGCTTCTGCCAGTGCAGCAAGCGCTGGGATAAACATATCTGTGATTATTACAGCCGGTGTAAGTCGTGGTCGGTAGCGTGAACGAGCACGTATAAGTCACAAATCTTCATTACTGCTGTTTGTAGACAACACAAACCCAATCAGCCAAAAGTGAATCAACACTGGCATCTAGTGGATGAATTACGGCATCTTAATGCGTTTTAGGCACAGTTTGCATTTTGCTCAATATCCGCTTGCATGCGTTACCCAGAATTCAATTTCGCCCATTAGTTTAAACAAGTATTCTCTATCAGTGGGGTTGTGGTGGTAAATCTGAAAACGCATGCTGAGGAAGTAGATGGAACATAGTTTATTTCCAAACCTGCCCAATCCTAGTGCAGCCCATCCATAAAACATAACTTACATTGAAATACTCCCACGAGGAACGACACAGCTTCCTGACATAGCAGAATGTATTTGTTACGTCCGTCCGCAGGACATTAGGGGCTGTCATGCTTGCTGTCCCTGTATTGTTAGAGTTCATGTCAGCAGTGATAGGCAGCCATAACTAGGAACCGCCTGAGGATTCTCCAACCCCTGAAATCAGCCTGACAAAAAATAATAATGATTGAAAAAAGCCTGCAGTTTGTTTGAGATTTTTTTTTAAAGTAGCAGTGTGCATGTCTTTCTGCTGCTCTCAGATTCTGCACTGCAACAGACCTGTGGCAGGACTTTCAACAGGATTTTACAGGGAAGTTGAGGAGTTGGCTGAAGTCATGTTTCCTCGAGCAGTTTTGACCTTGTCAGGGAGAGGCAGTCAAAACTATCTTAGACGAGGGCTCAGAGAAAGAGTGAGCCAGAGAAAGAGGCGGAGGGAGGGAGACAGAGGGAGAGTAAAAGGGTAGACAGCTAGAAACAGAGAAAGAGGGGTACAAAGACAAATCCAGGGAAACATAGATATGGGGGTGAGGAGGGCGCATTAATTTATACTCTTGTGTCACATTGCTCTCAATGGCTCATCTCTCACACAGAAGTCTGTCACACGCTTCAAGCCCTTACACGTCCCAGCTTTAGATTGCGAAGATCAATACAGCCATTACCTGAGATATGTGGGACTGTTGTTCCTTTCTCCTTTATGCCAGAGAGCTGGAATCAGCACCTGCAGTCCCTCCAGCTAGACTGGAGCTGTGTGTGTGTGTGTGTGTGTGTGTGTGTGTGTGAGGCCTCAAGGCAGCAGGCTGGACACAGGAGGGTGGAGGAAACGTCTGGGTGGTTGCACTCTCCATATCCGTTTAGCTGTGCAGTCCGAGGACATTGCTGTGTGTGTTTGTGTGTGTGTGTGTGTGTGTGTGTGTGTGGCTACCAGGAAAGCCAGGGCTGATTGACAGGAGGAGATTGAAGGTGCTGGAGCCTGACAGTGTTGGGCTAAGAACCAAATGGTGAAATTAATAGTCCTGTCATTGGTTGCCACACAGCCTCCATTCGTCTTCCACCAATCAAGCCTCATAAACGATACCTCCCATCTGCCCAATGCCGTCGCTCCAACTTCTCTTGACAACACTCTGCTCGTCACATGGAAAGCTAAATCTTATATCTGACAAACTCAGAAAAGAGTTACAACACGCACCATTTTTTCGGCCACTCTGCAGTTTTATGATGTATCTAAATCAACTGTGGAATTGCGACACACTGACATGAAGCGAGGCAAATTGAGTCTCAATCCTATTTGAAATGACCAAGATAAAGTCCCTAGGAAATTGTCAGGACAGGAACCACAGGGGCAGAGGGGAGGGCGGAGGAGAATCTGGGTGGGAGGGGGAGGAGTTGGAGACAGAGAGGAAGTGTATGTGCAGGCATACAGCAGACAGTGTGTGTGTGTGTGTGTGTGTGTGTGTGTGTGCGCGCGAAGAGAACATTTAACTTGTCGTAGGGGCATTAGGGGGATAGAGGAGATCTGATAAATATTTTGTTAGAGGGGAAAAAAATGCTTTGCTCTCATTTCATTTCTCTGTTGGCTAAAACCAGCTTCAAAATAATGACATGACTGAGATGGACTGGGATAGTGTGCAGCAGGAATATTTGATGAAAATTGTCAACCACTGCTCTGGACACACAACAACTCCCCTGTACAGAGCAATATGTATCCGAGAAGGCATATTTCCTCAGGCCGATACGCAGCTGTCATGAGTAACTTTAACATTCGGACATTTGCAATCGGGAGTTTATGGAATCCAATCTAACATGGCCAGTTACTTTATCCGTTTAGCAGGCGTCCTCCTCCGAGGCAGCATCCAGGCAGATGTGGAGGCTCCAGCCCGCTGTAGGTGGCATGCACTGCACTCCACTGCAGGGTGAAGCTCCACCGCTCTTCAGACGGAGCAGGACGCAGTCACAATTCTCAGCAAACCAAGAACACCCTGATAAGTACTTTGGGGTGAGCGTTTGCTAAATGGATGAAAATGAATGTAGCGTGGCCTCTTTAGGGGAGGAGGATCTTGTTGATGTGTGGCAGAGGCAGGTTAGCGAGGATTCTTTGTTGCCAGTGTCATAGAGGGGGTGAGGGGCGGAGCCAGGATGAACGACAGGCCGGATGAGACGGCAGGTTGTGGCGGCTGCTTCTTGGTTTATTACTTTGTCTTTTGGCTGGGAGGGACGCCACCGAGGCACGAAGCGAGAGGCACGAAGCGCACCTCGATCCAACGAGTTTATTTGTACCCGAGGACGTCCTCAGACCGAGACTGTGGGAGATGCGGGGCAGCTGGGGGAGGGAGGGAGGGAGGAGGGGTACGGGGCTCTGGGATGACAGGGAGAGATCAAAGGCAAACCAAGGACACACAGCTGGAATGAATGATACACTGGCGAATACCTTGTCTTTGCGAGTTTTTGCGATTGTGTTGGTGCTTTTCACACACATTATTTTTCTTCTTTTACACACACTGATACCGACATTCTTTCCATAGAACAAAGACCTTGCTAGCACTTTCAAAAAAACTTTCTAATTACATACTAAAACTAAGAATTCTAATTGAAACTCAAATGGATGCTTTTTCAATTTGATGTGGTAGCACTTTTTTTTCTTTACACTACTAAAGGCTGATTCTATTGGCTCGCAAAAAAACTTAATCTAAAACTCCACTTTGAAGAGAATCAATATATTCAATTCCACATTTGTCATTTTCTCATCTCAGCTATTTGATTTGGTATTCAAGGCAGGAATACGAAGGCCATCTGAGTGACAACAAAAAGCAACAGGCTTAACGTCTTCATTGATTTATTTGTGGAGAATGGTGACTTAAAGGCCAAAGAAAATCAGTTCTGGAGGAAAATGTCCACAGAGAAAAATCACTTATTCACATCTTAGCCTTTGCTACGTGGTAAATTTTCAACTATCTGTCATTTCACAATCCGGGGAAGGAATCAATACTGAATCTGGGGTTTTCATATTTCATTCCCACAATATGAAATCTCCTGTTGGACACAGGACAGGTTTTGACTTATGAGCAAAACTGTGCTGAACGAGTTCTATTAGGAGAGAATCTGAGAATGTGATGTCGTATCGATGCAAGGTACAGTTCACATCTACTGCAGGAGTGTAATCAACAATACAGATCTGCACTCCTCCACCGGGTGGGAGGACAGAGAGAGGGAGACAAAAAGAGAGACAGAGAAAGTAACAGAGAGAGAGAGGAGAGAGAGAGCGAGAGAGAGAGACTGATTAGGGGTTGGGAGCATGTGTTTGGGTAACTCTCCTGAGGTAGTAGGGTTGGAGTGTGTGTGTGTTTGGTTTTTGAAGCCAGAATGTGAAAAACCTCACTGGGCTAACACCTGTTAGTGAGCCATCTGTAACTCCCTGTTAGAGCGACCTCAGCTCAGGACCAACATGGTGAATGCAGAATGAGACCATGACTGCTAGATGAACACTCTACACCCAGTATATAACCACTATGACTACTGAACTGCCATCACTATATCACCATAATCGATGTATAGGTCACTGTATGACCACTGTACAGTGTTTGCTAACCAAATGTCTACTATATAAATAAAATGTGATCCCGAAGCAAAAGGCAGAGACTGAAGACTGAAAGGCCACCACGGAGATGGCTGCTAACGTAGTTAGTGAAAGGTCAGAGCTGGAGAAAAAGCCCATGATAGCTGGAAACTGAAGTCCCCCACTGCCCATGTGGTTTTAAACTGGTCAATCAGAGATTCTAATATTGATGAAAAACTGCTGACTGGGCAGGGGCACGTGGCTGAAAGAGAAACGACTGGGGTTTAAAATGAACACATGAAGAGGAGGAAGGATTTAAGAAGGAGGGGGAGAGAGAGAAGGAGACAAAGAGAAAGAGAGAGAGACAGAAAGAGAGAGAGACAGAAAGAGAGAGAGACAGAGAGAGACAGAAAGAGAGAGAGAGACAGAGAGAGAGACAGAGAGAGACAGAAAGAAAGAGAGAGACAGAGAGAGAGAGAGAGAAAGAGAAAGAGAAAGAGGAGAGAAAGAGAAAGAGAGAGAGAAAGAGAGAAAGAGAGAGAGAAAGAGAGAAAGAGAGAGAGAAAGAGAGAAAGAGAGAAAGAGAGAGAGAAAGAGAGAAAGAGAGAAAGAGAGAGAGAAAGAAAGAGAGAGAGAAAGAAAGAAAGAGAGAGAGAAAGGCTTAAGCAAGCCATAAAGCGAGAGTGAGGTAAGAAAGAAAGAACGAGAGCTTTGTGCAGGTTTACCGCTCTGCCCATCAACAGACCACCCCTTCCTTGTTAACAAACGCCACACCGCACGCCACTCCGTCACACACTGGTGGCTGGCTTCACCCCTGCGGCCGTGCTCGCCTCAGGTGCCCTGCTCACCAGCTCACATGACTAGGCAGCGCAGGCATGGAGATCGTTTCAAACAGTCCTAATCACGTGGCCATGCAGGGCAAACGCTGTCCGAGTCATCAAGTAATTACCGAGATGACGTGAGATGGATAATGACAATCAAAGGAATAGGCGAACTATGTGAAGACAGAACTGGAAAAACAAACAACAACAACAACAACAACAACATAAAAGCTCTTACCATTTTGGAGGTGGTGGTGTCAATGTGGTGCGTGGCAATTAGCATAGACATGGCGCAAGTTGGAGCGATGACACAAAGCTCTTCAATCACTCGCTTCTCTCTCCTCTTCCTCCTTTACAAGAGTCCTCAGCAGGTCTGGTGGGTGGAGGAGGAGGAGGAGGAAGGGGGGGTGGGGTGGAGTGGGGAGGATAATTGCAGCTCCCTCACTCCCTCAGACCCCCTGCCGACTCACACACTCCAACCGCACACTCATTCGCTCGCTCGCTCGCACGGTCTCTCTCTCTCTCTCTCTCTCTCGCTCTCGCTCTCTCTCTCTCTCGAGCCAATCAATCACACAGCGTCCCTGTCGCCAGCACGCCGCAATCCATTCACCAGGAGGGGAGCACTGGAAGTGTGTGCCTCCTCTCCTCTAAATCTCTCCCTCCCTCCTCACCCCCCCACTCTCCCGTGCCTCTTTCTCGTTCACTTCACCGGCCCCTCAGTCGGTCTCGTTGACTCACAGGCTTCACGGTGCGCCGCTTCGCTCCGGCTCTCCTCCAAGTCCTCCTCTCAGTCCTTCTCCTTCAGCTATCTGTCTTGTTTTCCCAACCGCCGCCTCCCCCTCCTCTCCCGCGGTCCTGTCCCTCAGGAGCAGGGCTGTTTTCGGAGGGTTCAGCACCTGAGCTAAATTGAAGCTTTACGCGAGAGCTGGGCGGAGGGGGGGGGGGGGGGGGGGGGGGGGACAGTCGGACCGTAGAGAAGGCATCTGTCAACACACACCGCCAACACCACACATCAGCTCTCCATCTAACCTTTACTGAGCCAAACAGCCGAGCGTGGTTAAAGACTGTTTTCCATTAAATGGATCTATTAATTGAGATGCACCACTATATAAGTAGATACACACACAGCCGCAAGTTTCTTTGCATATGTGTTCAGTAACACGCACCCAGTGTATGTTGCTTCCTCTCAATTAACACAGTGTGCCTGCTGTCTGCAGGGCCAATGTGGATCTGGCCAATTAGAGGCCGAGCTGCAAACACGTCCTGGAGGTGTATGTTGGGGTTGGTGAGTCTCCACCTCATAAATGACTGCAGGTCACATGATGCAACACCAACAATGCAGCTTTAGTTCTCCAGTGCGTCGGACGAATCAAGGCTTGCCTGGCGTGCCAAAATCCAATGACCAATCAATTCACCCTCGAGCAGCAGTGGCCAACTTCTGGTGTGAAGGTGTGTGTGTGTGTATGTGAGTGAGGGGAGGCAAGGAGGAGGAGGCCAGGCATGTTGAAAAGTGAACTTGAGAACTTGAAAAGAATGAGATGTGCATGTCCCACACAACAGGAGGACTAACCATCAATTTCAAGCCACAACAAGAATGCGCGCGCGCGCGCCGCGCACGTGCTCGCGCGCACCCCCCCCCCCCCAACACACACGCACACACAGAATTAACACATTCAAATGTTAAACTGCAGCGGCTTATTGAAGCCTACTGTATCCTGAGCACAGCACTATCTGACAGATCACCTAAGCCCACATAGTAAATCAATGCTTGATCTCGTGGCATTACTCCTTGGGCCCGGCCGAGCTTCTGCAGGGGGTGGAGGAAAACCCTGCAGCACAAACGCTGCAGGTCCATCTGGGAGACTGACAGGTGCTGGCCAAGCACCTCCTGCTCAGCTCCTCTGAGTGGACACACACACACACACACACACACAGTTTGGCTTGCTTCACCTGGACCAACAAAGTACACACCACACACACACACCGCAGTAAAAAAGTTCTTACACAGGCATGTCGCACTTTGCTAGCGCTGGTGAACCTGTAAAGAACATTCTCCCTTCCTACCTTCGCAGAGTAATTGCTCTTATGTGCTCATGCTACCTATTCCTTCCCCCACATAGTCCACAGTAGATAGGGCTGTGTCAGGAAGCGAATCCTCAGCTCAGTATCCGTGACAACACGGTTGGGAGCTCCCTGCTCTTGCAATGGGCGTCTTTGAGCGCAGACAAGATGGAGTCTCAGGTGTTAACCAACGTTCAGGTCGCGAGCCTGCACGTCCTACGTGCTCTCCCTCATCCCTTAAAATCCATTTGTTTCATTATTGAACCGCGACTCCCCAATTCCCCCACCTCATGAGGAGACCAGATGAGGAAGATCCCCAAGGCCTGCTGAAGCACTGGAGGCAATTCCAAGATATTGTCTGGCAGGATCACGGAGCCGTAGGAGAGATGGAGGCAAGAGCTGCCATTTCCTCCGCCGACGAGACACGCAAGGGGAAATTAAGGGGCTGTAATGATGATGCTGGTGTTAATCAAGAGGAGCCTGAGACACCTGACAGAAAGCAGGAGAGAGGGAGAGAGAGCGTGAGCGAGAGAGAGCGCAGGAGAGAGAGAAGGAGGGCGAGAGAAGAGAGCGAGAGTGCTAGAGAGAGAACGAGAGGGAAGGGTGGGGTAGGGTAGGGGACATCTATAATCAAAATATTCCTCTTTTTGCTCTAAGATATGAGGATAGGAGCAGGTGAAAAGGTATGAAGCCATCTCTGGGAAAAACGATTACAGGAAAATAAAAATCCATGTGAAAACTGTTACTTGTTTTCCCCAGTAAGCAGTTCAGCATAACTAATACAATCTGCCTTCCATATGAATTGGATCTGTAGTACGGCCTTAGTTAATATGTTGACATTCAGCAAACCATTCTGGGCTCTTTAGATAAGTGATAGTCCTTCCTAAACAGCCACATGGTTTCACTGCCAGATTGCTGCATTCCTCTTAATAAATCGATATGTCTAAAAGCATAACAGCTGGTATATTTTAGTGAAATTGTTATTAATAGGACTACTTAGATATTAACACACACAATATGGATGCTGTAAGGTCCAACAGTCTGAGACCACTAGTCTTAGAGTCTAGAGACTTTCGCTTCACAATACAGACTGAAAAGTTGAATCTCATGAAAAGTGTACTTGAATTGCAGAATATCTTAAGTGTTTTTTCCCGTATGTTTGCTTTAATGACAGCATGACAGGACCTCCCCAAACCCGACAGCTCCTATTATGGCACAATGACTTGACTATGGCTTCTGGTGATCCCAGAATGCTTGGCTTTCCGTTCTTCCGTTCTCCAATTAAAAGTTCAATGTGATCACAGACTTTAAGACCCTAAACTTGAAATACTTGAATGCGTTCAGCATTTCCATATGCCGAGCAAGAGGGTGAGAGCGAGCGAGAGAGGGCCAAAAGAGAAAGCGCCAGAGAGAAGAATAAAAACCAGGTGATGCAAAGAGAAGAGAAGATTCTGCGTGAATAGAAGCGTTTGGGGCTGTCACCAGCAGGTCACCTCTCTCTGTTGTTGCGTCCCAGTCACCTGAGCAGGTGCTTGGAGGATCGAGGGACTCGTGTCTACCTGGGCTGCTGGCTACGACCAAACCCAAAACGCTACGAGGAGGGGGGGGGGGGGTGATTGAAAGAAGTTGCCTCAATCACCGCACTAACGTATCACGTGTGTACAATAACCCGCCCCTTCGTAATCCTAATCATAAAGTGTTGACGTGAACCTTGCGTCTCGTCGTTTAAGCATGTTTTCTCCTACGTGCGCACAACACCGAAGGCAAACGGCGACCGTGGCAAATGATCCGAACCAGTTAGACGTTACAAATGAGAGTCCTGCAGCACCTTTTAAAGTGGCGTGCACACGACCGACCGCACAGTCGTTCACCGAAACAACTGAGAGTGAGGCAGCAAGGCAAGCTTATTAAGTGAAACAGAACGGATTCTTCCTCCACCTCCCCAAGAGGCTTGGCCAGGGTGGGAGTGGAAGGGGAAAAGGTCTGCTCTATCCTAATTTCATACCATACAGGAGGGATGGATGGATGGAGGGAGGGTAAATGGTTTAAGTCGAGAACTCCACAGAGCCCATAAACACTGATCTATTAAGCTGGCTGCGGTTCCCTTCTCCATCGCTCCTGCTAAGCTGTGTTTGGGCCGAGGCCAGGGCCAGGGCCGGGACCAAGGTCAGGGGCCCTCTGCAGCCTCGTTATTGATCCGAATGGCAGGCTAATTCAGCCATGGATGATGGATCGAGGAGTCGGCCAATCAGCTGCCGTGGTGGAGAGGGGGTCATTTTCCTCTGGGGCGTGTCTGGTGAGTGATGGGGTGACGTTTGCTGTGTGTTATATAATGTAAAATGCCTGTCAAAACAGACTCCTCAAGGTGAAAGGCTGCGGGAGGAAGAATTCAGAGAAACCTTGTTTTCTACAGGCATGGAACGAGACACCTGGGTCCTTCAGGGCGTTTGGTAGTTTATAGTCATGGGCTTCGGACGACAGCCTGTGCGTGGATCCATTAACTGTCCTCCCCGCATCGCCAGCGAGGCCTGGTGGAGCGCAGAGCCATTCATCTGCTCACGACCTCAACCCTGAGAGAGACGAGCCAGCGAAGTGTGGAGGCCAGCCGTGACACGGAAGGACGGTGACACTGCCTGTCCAGACGCCCCAACGCCCTCAACGTGTTTCCAACAACGCCAAGAACGCCGCGGCCAGAGGACCAGCCCACCACCTGCTGCTGATGTAATGGTGACTGACGCAGGTTACGTCTGAGTGACGTCATTCAGAAGGACCCCTGCCTGTTCACAGATCTCTACGTCGTGAATCCTTCTAACCATATCAAGCCAGTGGGCAGGTCACTTTCCAAGTCCCATGTTACCCTCCTGTCAGCGGGGGTGATGACAGGGAGAGGAACAGCAGGACAACTGGAACTTCCATCTGTAGGCTCTATGTACTCTTCCGTAATGTAATGTTCCGGTCCTGGCTGTTGCACCATCGCTGGTCTAGAATCAAATTTAAACAAACATTTATGGTCTTTGCAAGCTGCTCAATGTGCCGTTTATGGATGGATCCTGATGCCATAGGGGAGACAGAGGTGTCAAGAAGTAACAGGAATAGCAATATGAGGAAATCTGAAAAGTAGCAGGATGAAGGGATGAATCAGAGAGAAGAGGACATGGACAAAAGATCAATCTGAGGGAGAAGGGGGGAGGGATAGAGGGATCTAGAAATAAGAGGGTATTTGGAGGTTGGAAGGATGGAGGCATGAAGAAAAAGGAGGGCAGAGGGAAGGACAGATAGGGGATAAAGAAATTGAAGGGAAGTGAAATGGAGAGATCGGGGGATAGAGAAAACGTAGGGATGGATGGGGGGTGGAGCGGAAAAAAGAAGGGCAGAGAGATGGAGGGATCAGAAGGGGTCTTCATTACACCTCTCTAGCACACATGGGTGACGGACACCTAGGTGTGTGTGCATGTGTGTGTATGTGTGTGAGGGGGGGACGGGGGAGGACGGGAGGGGGAGCCACTCAGCTGTCCCCTTGTCTGCAGACTGTCAGGGCCACCAGAGTTGTCTCCGAGCTGATTCCACCATCCAGACTCCTTCGTCCCCTGAGTTTGGCAAATGGAAACAAAGGAGAGGGGGGGGGGCAGGGCCTGCTCCACCAGCAGCCTTCTCCATGTCTCTGTACTCACACGCTGAGCACAGGAGGACGCTAAGACAGACCTTTTCCTGCAGGATGAAATGGGTAATTTCCTGTGTACACAGGGCGAGCGTGGGTAGGATTGGCAAGCAGCTCACTGGTGTTTGTATGGGTGCGGAGGGAAATATTAACACTGAGACCTTACACAGCCACAGGGTGAATGTGGATGAGTTAGCGAGTAGCTATCTGGAGTTTTAGGGGTGTGGTGGGAAACCTTGGATCAACACCAGGGCCTTCCGCAGGCGCGGCTCGGAACAAGGATGCTGTAAGAGGCTTTATGCAGCGCCACGAACGGCGCGACACTTATTTGTTGGCGTTTCCTGGGGCATGACAAACGACCTCTGGACGGTCTTTCAGGGTGCCACTCCGCTGTGGAGGTGACGTGTTTCATTCGCAGCTATGCAGCCTTGACGATGTGACAGCCGCCGTTAAAGACGAGGTACGATCGTGCTCTGGGATTCAACAGTTCTGGCCCAAGTTGTAGGAGGTGGTAAGGAGCTGGAATATGTTGAAAAGACTTTGAAACTGTGTGTGTCAGTGTGTGCACTGTTTCTATTCAGACTGCATCAAAAGTTGAAATGTTATGGTTGGAATACCACTACGGCACCATGATGAAATTACAGTTCCCATCCACCACGCTGTCTGCGAGAGGGGAGAAGAGGGGCTCAAATCACCTCCCCGACAAAGCCCACCCCTGACAGCTCTCATTAGGAACAAACACAGCCATCACCACGCTACACGCATTTGGATTTATTCGGCCGCAATCCGGACCCACAAAATGCCGACGATAGATTTGTCTAGACGTCATTACCTTGCGCTCCATGTCACCAGAGACGCCCAGCAAGGCTGGATGCTGGGGCTAAGGGCTACCTAGTCATTCAAGCAGCAACGCCACAGAAATGCTGATACGTCTCCCCTAGGATGTCTGGATGCTGTGCTACTACAAATCCTTTCAGTAAACACATTTTCGCCCAATTTGGCATTGCATTTGGAATGCAGTAGCAGAACACGACCATTCGAGAAGTGAGACTGAGGAATTCTATAATAGCCTTATTTACAAGCTGAGGGAAAATCTGACGTATTGATGCCTGTGCATGAATTACAGAGCTTTTTAAAAGTTGCGGTGGGTTTCTGAAATGTGTATGGGGAGGGGTTTTTTTTGCAGATATGGATTTCCGGTGTTTACAGCTAAACTGATCCTTGGAGTACGGCTGTCCAGAGGTCAACAATATATCATCCTGCAGGGGCTTTTTCCTGGCATGTTTTATCCTTGGTTACAAATTACTTGTTGAGGATTTGGAAACTCACCCAAGATAACTGTCCACACATACAAGCTAGCCCCTTCTACAAAATAAGTACAACTGATAGTATGCTGTCAGTGCCCTGCAGGATACTGGCAACGGTTAAGCAATGAGATGCCTAATATATCCCAGGAACAGGAAGAGTGCAGTTTTATTTGTTTGTTTTTTTTATAGCTTGTATGCGACCTACCAAGCACGAGCCATGTGTCTGTCCACCTGAGCTGGAAAAGCTTCAACACAGCTCTTCAAGAGCCTGCTGCTCTCTTCCTCTGCTTTCATGAGGCTCTGCAGAGCCAGCATCATCCACACGCAGACAATTTCATAGACCCTAATAATATGACCACAGAGGCCTGGCCGCGTAGACGTGCTCGGCTAAGGAGGGAGGGAGAGAGAGGAGAGATGGGTGGAGACAGCTAATTACAGATGGAGGTTTGGCATCAGAGATGGATGGAGAGGGGAGAGAGGGATGGGGAGGAGGGGTTGAAAGGAGGAGAGAGAGAGAAAGAGCGAGCGAGCGCAAGAGCAAGAGAGAGCGAGCGCAAGAGCAAGAGAGCGAGAGACTTGGCAGTAAGTCATCGGTGCTCTGGCCTTCCTCCCAGCTGAGCAGCATGGCCACTGTCCCTGGCAGCGGACGAGACTCCCACAGTGGGGATGGGAGGGAAGAAAGGGACGTTCAGACACCCTGTCACACCCCTCCCTCGGGGGGAGGGGGAGGCGGGGGGGTCCAGCTACACTCCCTGGCCTGGGTCCTTCATCATGGCTCTCCATTTAAACAGGGGATGATTCTGGAAAATGTGCATTGAACTGGCAGATATCAAGTTGCCGATGCAGCAAGCTAAACAATAGTTCGGATAAGAGATCCTCGCTCGCGCACATGCACTACAATTTAAATTCAAAAGGCAGGATTTCATGGCCAGTACATTAGCTTTACATTAGAAAACTACCATTAAGGGAAAGATGGTCCTTACAACCAATTTGCCACTGAAAATAGTGGGGCTATGGCGCGTTAGCCCAAGGAGGATCAATGAGCCACACCAAACTCTATTAGCCTTGATGCTAATGTTTTCCTGTACCCAAGGCCCTGACAGAGGGCGAGGGGCCAGGCCCACTCAGCACAGCAGATTAGCAGGGGCAGCCAGAGCAGCCTGGGTCCACTTAGTAGCCTCTCTGATCTAGCCCCAATTTGGTCTCTGCTCGGTGGCCTGCACAACCTGGACATGTGAGCTGCACACAAACAAGTGTTGTTTTGTCAGGGAGGGGGATCTCATTCGAGGAGTCGAAAGCAGATCCCTCCGTTCAGGATCTGTAGATTCACCAGATGCTTCTTCACAAATTCAGGGAGAGGTTCGTTAAGCCGTTTCAAAACACCTTTTTTTTTAATCCATACGACACCTTGTCCTTGCTTGGTTAGTTAAGCAAGTCTGGCATCCCTGCAAAACCAAACGGATACTTTTCCTTTTAGAAGGTTTGTTGGATGAAGAATCTAGTTCTATTCTAGAATTGATGGCTTATCTAGTGACAGCCACTGATGCAGCAGACACATGGACGTGTTTTAAACTAAATCAGCTCTTAACTAATAATATGTCATTTGCATTCGACATCGCCTGCAGTGACCCAACTACTGCAGGCCCACCAGCTCCCTATACTGAGTAGCAACACTGACCAAACCAGCTGTAATGTGGCTGCGTTCACGCCACACATCTAGTAGCTGTAAACCTCAGGAGCTGGTGGACCATCAGACGCCTCCACGCACCTCCCAGCAGCCGTACGATGGCGATGACTGCCTCTTGGCGCAAAGTGGAAACGTTCCTGGCGAGCAGATGGCAGTGAACTTTAAGCTCAGCGGGGGGGCGTGCGTCCAGCTGACAGCTAGGCTGGCCAGCCTGATGTTTGATTAAGAGGCACGGTGACCTTTCCTGGGCTCCAGGGGGCGCTGGGATATGCCTCCACCTGTGTGCGATGACAGCACACAGGCCAAAGACCCCCCCCCCCACAGACACACACACACCCTCTTATCCTCTACTCTCCTCCACCCCATCCCTCTCCTCATTATGGCCCCAATCTATCAATCTACTCTGTGGCTCCTCTCCCCGGTTTTGCACTGTAAATGTCAGAGTCATGGATAAGAGGGTGGATCAGAGGAGGTTGCATGTAGGAGATGCCGTGATTTGGTATGTTTTTCATGTGTGCGCGTCTCTTTGCCATGGTCTTGTGTGTGGCTGACGCTGTGTGCGAGTGTGTGCTGAGACTGTCAGTAGATGGATCGTGTACGCACAAAGCACAGAGAGACTGCTGCTGAGAAATCAGCCAACTTAGTCTGCGTGACGCTGACTGTGTGCTTCCTGTCAGAAGCCAACCTTACACATACACCACCCGCTACCAAATCTAGTCCATCACCTTTATAGGCTCCTATAATGAGCTTCAGAAAGCTTTAGCAAAAACAGCATTGATAGGTTTACTGAAACCTGTAAACAGTGGTGACCAGGACTGAGGAGAAAGTCATTCTGCTTGGATGGTGAAGGATGGTGGACCTTCAGCTGTAATCAATGGAACCTTGTGGCGTTGGTTAAAGCATCAGCCTTCATGAAGGATTAGTTTTGCCAGGCTCAAGGTAATGCCGATACATTTAAGACTTGAACACACACACACACACACACACACACACTACCATGTCAAACAAAAGCGAAACCTATCCCAATTCGACACTGCACAGCCTCCTGCTTCCTGATTACCCGGAGCGTTAACCTGAGGCCTGGAGTCTGCCTGTGAGCACCTGGCCCAACAGAGTGGTCAGGGGGTGGGGGGAGGGGGGGGTGAGATGGTGCTCCACTATCCTTCCTTACGTCAGCCTCACTGGGCTCTGCATCCGCCCTGCTCTGCCAGAGAGACATACGATGTCCTTATTATCCTTCTCTGATGCCTTGCCTGTAGATCTGTCTCTGTCACCCGCATCGCTTCACATGTAGCTTCCAGTAGAGAGCGGTCTGAGGCTGCATGCTAGCAGCACGAGTCAAAGCTAAGACTATCGTGGCATTGGCCAACTTTACTCAAATTTGCTGACTATTTAAAAATGTTAGTAGGTACTACATACAACATCCCTATGCTAATGATGTCAGTATGCTAACCAGAACACAATGCTAGGAACATCCCCATACAAACAGCATAATGCTACCAACATCACTGTCAATTACTTCGCCATGCTAACAAAGTCACTATGCTATTGCTACATTGTGAGAGACAGGCCATGCGCCGCAGGTGGGCAATCGCTATTTCCTGTTCCTGATTTTTAATATGGGCCGATGGCAACACACTCATTACTGTCATGGCAGGGATGAAGGTAGAGGACACAGCATGGAGCGAGCACAAAATCAGACCCAATCACCTATGTGATGGCTTACCAGCTGGGTAGATTCTGGTCTTGAATCCCAACACCCTTAACAAGCCCAGAGTGTTGCGTGCAACACCTCCAGGGACCAGCTTCATGACACAGTCCCAGTGCCAGCCTTTAGAACCTGAGTCCGCGCAGCATATGGGCAAGACTGACATGACAAAACAGCAAGCAGTAGTCCCATATCAGGACTCCATAGAGAGGGTTGGCATGGGGGTGTCTACCTGACTTGGCGTGAACATTAGAATGACCAGGGAGGACAACAGATTTATGTCCGGCATCCGAAACTAGGCATCACCATCCTCCCTTGGGATGTGTATATGATTGCCTGTGCCCATCTCTGTGAAGGAACGAGTCGATGGAAACCAGTATTGGGAACATCATCTAGATGCTTTGGATTTTGATGAATACTAAGTGATCTGCGCTGAAAACCTCTGACCCCCTCAAAGTCAGGACCCACTGAACAAGAACATAGCAGAAGCAGCCCAAGCAGGCAAAAAGCCAGAAGCAAACACACAAACCCAGAGCGCACTACAGCCCAGTGAAAGAGACTGAGTAATTCACAGCTCATGAAACGAACCTTGATGTCCATATCATCCCTTATAGAAACAGCAACGTCAGTTATAAAAGGTTGTTCTGTGTACACATGGAGTGCAACACCCAGTGGAACCTGTCTGGGATCCCAGATTTAAGGTTGGCTGTCTGCCCTTCAGCCTCAGTGCCACAGACACACGCCATGACAGACAAACAATATCTGCAGTTCACGCTGGGGAGCAAATCCCATAATTTGATATTTCAACGCCGAGCTACATACTGTGACACCATGCTCAGGCCTTCCAATGCATGGTGAACATTTCACAATGGTTTCAGGTGGGTTCAGTAAACTGACCTGCCCTTCAAAAATCTACAGAAAATGCCACAATGATATTGATTTTGAGATGGAACTACACACAAAAACACATTTACGCATTAAAAACCACTAATGCTGATTACGTAGATCATTTGATTCCAGGAGCTGTACGATTGTCTTTGAATGTTGTGAGGAACATACCAGATTCAGTCATGCAGGTGCTAATTCATATTCTTTCTGGTAACCTGTAATGAATCTGCAAATGACTAGCCTACAGGAAGCAGACCAAGCGCAGGCAAGGTGGAAGCGAGAGGTAAGATTAGGAACGGCACACTGAAAAGTAATCTCCTATAAACAGCGTGTCAGCCATCTTTCTGGCTGAGAGAAAGAGTGGCATTGTTGACGTGTCGCAGATGACATTGGACAGCGGAGACCGTGGGTGAGGCTTGTTTAAGAAGTCAAACTGAATATGGCCCGATGCCCTGCTGCTGTAGAGGGGCTGGAGGCTCAAACCAAGCACGTTGGTTACAGGAGTTGTCATTTCAGAATTCCTAATGGGAGTTTCCACTTCCTATGCCAGAGCCAAAATGGTGCTTATGAATCACTGTGTCTTTGAAGGCGAGAGGGGGAATGGAAACTAGGTCTGTGCTCTCTTCATCTGTGAACCCTCACACTGCACATAACCTCTTTCATCTAACCCCACGTGCACACACACACACAGACGTACACACACACAGATGAGAAACCCTTTCAATAGGGCCACAAGATTAAAATCTTAACAGATTCTTATTATATTTTGTTAATTTTCCACAATTCAAAAAATCAAGGACACACACGGTCTACATTTAATGAGACAAGAACACGGTCATTTCAAACAACAAAATACCCCCAAAACATGAATACCAACCACTCAAATACCAACCTCCTATCAACACATGCATTTCATTAAATTGAAATAGCTGGCTTTGAACAAGGTTTCCGACCTTGTGGCGAACACATCTTGTGAATGGTAAGCTGTCATTGTAGCTGAGCCCAAAGTAACAGAGAGCCACCTTGTCTACAGTCTAAGGTTTCTGCAAACCAAATTAGCAGATGCACATTTTCATTTTCAAATGGATTGTTGAAGCGCAATCATTATGAGTAGCTTCTGAAGCTTGTTGGTGGTATGCCTTACCATAACGCAGCAGCCAAATGGCAACCAGAGATAAAGTGCAGAGAAATGACTGTCTCAAATCTGAATGATCATTAAGTACGACACTTTGGTGATATCAACAAAGACCAAACACTGGATCGTGTATGCTCTCGGAGGCACCGCTTGGCCAGCATTCTGCACAGCACGTAGCAGAAGAGATGGCTTTTACATGAGACAAAAAAGACACCCCTCTTTCATTTGGAATGTCATTCATTTGCCATAGCGATTGCTTACCCTTACAAGGTTTAAATGATGAAACACTTCAGACTTCATTCGCAAATGTATCCGTCTGTATAGAGATCTACCTCAGTCAATTTATCTGTTGGTTTAAACTATTTTCTCGTTTGACGGTCTTTCTCACTAGTGTCTGCACTGAATTCGTGTTGACAGGTAAACACCTCTGTTCTTAACCTGCATATGTATTCCTTAATGAACTGTAATCAAACCCCTAGGCACCAGTTAGTAGTCTTGTATCAAAACGTCTCCCATCTCTGGTCTTTTCATCCAAGCTACTTCCTCCTTGGTCGTTATGCAGTCATAACATGTCTCCTGTCCACACCAGCACCTTCTCACACACCCACCCACCCACCCGCACGCACGCACGCACGCACACACTCTTTCTCTCTCTCTCCTCTCCCCGCCCGTTTTTCTCCTCTCCTCTTTCTTCCTACCCCCCCCCCCCCACCCCCACCTTCGAGACATGGCAGACCACAGCAGATCCCAATGGGAACACACCCCCACCCCCACCCCCACCTTCGAGACATGGCAGACCACAGCAGATCCCAATGGGAACACTGGGCGACCTCAAACAATGACAGGGTTTCGCTTGCTCTCTCCGTGCAGTCAGGCTGGCCTGCGAAACACAATTAGACTCAATGGGATGAGTAAGTGGTGGATGGGAGCTTATGATGGCCGAGTTCTAATCAGCGGCTCTGAAGGAAATCATCGTTAAGGCAGAGCAGGGAGACGATTGTCCCTGGGAGGGAGGGACTCGCAAAGCTCCACACTTCTCTTTTTTTCCCCCTGACTTCTGTCAAGTCTATATGCTAATGACCACAGACCTACACACATCAATCCCTGCCCGATGCACTCCCTCTCCCTTGCCCTCGCTGTGTTTGGCATCCCTAAAACAGACCGCCAAATTAGCCTCTAATTACCTGCCGACCCACTGGTGATGTGAACGCGGCTTCTCCAGGGAGCATCCTGAGCCCTCCGTTAGCAGAGGTTACAAACGGCTCTCATGCACAAGGAGAAACAGGCTCCGGTTCTTAATTGCCCTGCTGCTTAGGATGTGTCTATGCAGGTGTTAGCGGACACGGGTAGACTGGCTGAGGGCTGGACATCGATACAACCGACGTCCATGATAACCTTGACTTAATGCCTACATCAAAACTGAAAGGTCACAGTCCAACAGTTTATCTTCAATCTAAGAATGAGATTTTCTAAAGACAAAAAAAATTTTTTTGCAAACAGTGCTTTGTTCCTTTGCCAACAATGAAAACAATTAGAAAACATGTACGATTACTCTCGAACCCCATCAACAGATGCAAACAATGCAAGCAGGAATGACGACAAGAAGAAACTATGAAATATTCATTCATTGTAAACTCATTATTTTTGCTGGAGCGCCCGGCGTGGTCTTGCCTGGCTAAGCGGTGATTGATTGCTCAGGACTTGGGAGTGTGTGCACTAGAGAGAAACAGCAGATATGTGCGGGGTGAGAAAATGCTTCATCGTGCGTTTGAGGTTTATGTGGGACAGCATTTCCCTGTCATGGCAGGCAAATAGGATGGGGCACACAGCGTTTCCATCTCGCACAGAAATATTCCGTTCCAGACACTAAGAGTGTGCCTCATTGGAGGAATGGACCAAGTGTGAACATTGCAATGATGAAATTGGAGAGGCTGTCATCTCAGTGTACACATTGCTCTGCATACAGCATATCCCAGACAATGAAACACGTGCAAGGAGACACCGGAGAAAAGCCAGTGTCAACAGAGTCTTTCGTTGTGTCTTGAATGAAATAATTGAACTGAATCTCACATCAATTCTTCTGGATTACCAAAACAGACAGTCCAAATCCCCTACAGATACAGATCAACATGTGACTGAACTTCAAAAGAGCCTTTTTTAATTACGCAAACAGCAAAGGATTACCCTTAATTACACTGGCGCTAATGGGCAAGCCTGGTCTCCAGAGCGACAATGCCACACTCAGACTTTCTCTCAGTCGTCGCACCGTCATCTCTAGAGTGCTGAATAAACAGCCTTTCAAAACAGAAGGGCTTGTAATCACCAGAGCAACCCTTGGGGCAAGAGAAACTTTCAATAAACTAATCACGGTAAGATACTGTAGACGTACCCATTCTGACACAGTGGCTGGTTAAGAGTATGGGGTGAGCCAAGCACAGCTATCTGATCTGAAGGACGGGCAGATCTTGAGGAAGACCAATGCAGTGTTGGACCATACTGGCCACCCACTGCAGAGGCAGTTTGAGCTGTCAGGGCATATGGATTTCCAAGGTCTATAACATTCAAAAGACTTGTTTGCACAGCGGTTAGAAACTGAATTTAAGTTACTGCTTTAAGTGAAGTAAAGCACTTTTTGCAGTCAGATATTTGCTTATTCATTGCCTTCATGTGAACAGGTCACATCACAAACCAGGACAGTGTTCTGGTTTGTGATGTGACCTGTGTGTCCTATCACAAACCAGAACACTGTCCTGGTTTGTGATGTGACCTGTGTGTCCTATCACAAACCAGAACACTGTCCTGGTTTGTGATGTGACCTGTGTGTCCTGTCTAGTATGCTGTCATTCACATTGCATTTATGATGGATGTAATTAAAATATATATATTTTATTTTATATACCTTCCTGCAAACAAATTTGCCCTCATAGAATCACAAAAATGTTTACTTGACTACATGAAAATGCTAACTGCTAGCAGCCTACCATCTGTTGAGAAACCCTCGTTTGAGTACTGCTCTGGCCTGCATCTCTTTAAACCCTGCATATCCATTGAGGAAAAACATCCAGTATGATGGATTCCAGCATGCCTAATGAAACGCTGTGGTTGCACAGTAACAGCGTTGAGGAACGGCGGCCCACTTAAAGGTCACTATAAATCACAGCCCTCGTTTCCCCGGCCTATGCCTCTCCCGACGACGCGCAGTGGCAACCCCAATCACACGAAAACAAACACCGGGAACATCTGCTGAGGCCAACACAGAAGAAGGTCGCACCCCTCAGACAGCTGAACGCTAACTCCACTGCTAGCTCTTTAGCGTTGAACGTGCAGTCTGCAGCTCATCCGTTTCAGTTCCAACTGCCTCTGTCGATTAGTCTCCGTTTCGTTTTTTGGAGTGTGGATTGTTTTACAGAACACGGTCACTGTACGAACAGGGGACTGTTGAAACTTGGTGCTGTCGAATTCAAGTGTTCAGCTTCTTGACTTTTAGTCATTCAGAGCACTGCTCGAAAAAAGAACCCCCCAAAAACTAGGAGGGGGACTAAAAAGAGCAAGATGAGGGTGCGGGCCTTTGAGATGTGCGCATGGATCATCTGAAATGTGTGGAGAATGCATTAGCTGTTCCCCAGACCACCTAATCATGCAGAGTGGTCCTCCAACAGGATGCATCAGCAGGCAGAGGCGACACAAGGAGTTGGAATAAGCCAAACAGCTGTCTGAGGAACACAAGTATGCTAATGCACCTGCATTCAAGGGGCATTTCTAGGGAAATGCTTTTGTGAGCAACAAATGAAACCGGACTGTTTGCATAAAACTGGTCTTACTGCTGAGTACTTTGTACTACCTCAATGCTGAGGTAATCAAGTTGTGTACAATGTACATGAGCGAAAAAACCACATTATCATCTGAAATTACTCATTAAACCCCATCAACGTAGTTAGTGAGAATTGGACAGTTTGCCGTTTAAATCTACGAGGTAAATCCACAAACCAACAGGTGAGCACTAATATTGGGAGTAGACTTATGTGAAATAATGTTGTTATACCTGACAGCACTGAAGAGGCTCTGCACCAAAACAATCACACAGCCTTTGAAGTTATGATAATGCGACGAGACAGGCTATCAGTCTGAGTGCTCTCTTTGTTTGTAGCAATGGTAGGGGGAGGGAAAAAAACCTGACTCGCAAGGTTAGCTGCTTTGTATTTCTCCTATTTGGGGCGAGATAACGCCCCGGCTACAAAAACACATTTCATTTTCAGTCAAAGGCAGCAAATCATTAGATGTTCAACAACTATGTCCACTGTGCCCTTGAAAGCACTATTTGGGGTTGCAGAGAGCAAACAGCACCAAGCAGAATGAAAGTGCTGGAGGACGACCAAGTACGCCAACCGAAAATGGATTCTCCTCCAGAGGCCGTAGAGAGGCAGACGCTGTCTGGTAAAACGGTTGCTCGGAGCCCATTGTTACTGTTCATAATGAACCAGCGGAAAGAGAGCCAACATGTGATCCATGTAGGGCTTCATCTACAAACACTCCTCTTTCTGTTGCCCATGACGTCTCTGGAATTGGACTTGATTAGCAGCAACAGCCTCATCAGATTTTACTAAACCCTTTGCACGTCGGTTAGTTGAGGCGAAACCAATTTCACTTGAGGCTGTGTTCTGGGTGAATGTTGTCGTGGTTACATGCGACGTGTGGCGTACGTGAGAACTAGGTGTACAGGCTTTTCCCACGTAGTGCGAGACAGGAACACAGAGGTTTTCTCCTCTGAGTGAAGCCCAGCTTGTCTTATGTCACATGGAAAAGACTACAAGAGGAGGAGACACTTGAGTACGAGTCCTTTAGACTGTTAATGGTACATGGGTCTCTAGGGTGGACAAGCCATTATCGAGAACAAAATACATCAATCATCATGGGAATACATCAATAACCTGCTCAATAAAGCCGCTGGAAGATTGATATTTCTTAAAGGGGAAGGGTTCCTTGTGAAACGTTAGCCACACTTCTCATTAGGGGCTTGGAAGTCTCTTCTGAGATGGGGGGGGGGTAGACAGAAATGCTTGTTGTTCTCCGCCGAAAGACGGAGCTACATTTTCGGCCGTGCTTTAGTGAGTAAGTGAAAGTGACAGGTTGTCAGGTAGATGTTACTGAGAAGAGGAGAATTGGCCTACAGCTCAATCTGCCAACTCACCTTCTCTCTGGAAAAAGATCTGAGAATTGAAGTGAATGGCTGATGCCCTTTGCTTGGCTGAACTGAATTCTATTTTGTATTGTTGGGAAAGGGGCTTTGGTTTCGGAGGCAAGAGGAACCAGTTGAACGTAACCTAATTCAACACCTGCTTACTTGATGAACTTACCCTGGGGGCGATGCACAGCATAAGAACGCACATGCAAATTGAAAAACAAACAATTAATTTAAAATAACTGAAATAGAATGCCCTGAAAGGACTGCATTAATGTTGTATTCTGTTTTGCGTATAACGATTATATACCTGATTCTAAACCGATCAAGGTGCTAAGCTTGGAAGCCAGTGGCCGGAGAAACTAACAAGTCTTTCCAGGCTAACAAAAATACTAACTTTGTGTTTTTTGGTAGATGAAGAAAGGTTTACTGTTCTCTGAACATCCTACAAATCAGTAAGCCCAACGAGATGGCTGACTCACACACATACTGTGATTTTGATGACTGTGTTCTCCAGGTGGACTTGGTTATATCCTGAGATACAGGCTGCAGCTTAAGGTGTTGTGAAACATTTATGAGGTTATTGAGCAGAAAGTTAGATTTGCCCTTCAAGCTTAATAAGCACTTGGCCTAAAGGGCGACAAAAACTTCCTAACTTTCACAGTGAGGATACTGATTAAACGGCATTGTTATGAAGAAAACACAAACGGATGACATTGTCTTCATCATGAAATACAAAACAAGCACACAACACAGTCAAGATGTGTGTATTCCTTGTATGAATTGTCGTATTATTCCGCCACAACAAGCCAAATGAAAGGAGACGTAACAAAGGGCGATGAATGCGTTATATTTCGCCACTACTCCCAAAGCACCAGCTTGCTTAACAGTTCAAACCTGCGCGTCCACAAAGCGCAGAAAAACCACTAGCCTGCTGAAGGCTACTTCTAACCGACTCCGTGTGTGTAGGCAATACGAACACCCCAAAATCGTTTTGATTTAGTCTGTCAGCTAAACATGTATCGCTTACCATCACGTTCCCCTGCATTTTCGCCGTCTCGATAAGATTCTTTTCCTTCATTTTCTTTGGGATGCGCGGATCTCCTATTCACTATCTCTTCGTTTGACTTTTTGGACCGCTTCTGACACTGTCTCTGCCAGTTTTGCGAGACCACCAGGTTGAAAGCTACTTCACAGACGGGTGGGCTTGCTACGCATCGATCAGACACATACATGCAGTGCGTTTCTCCCCCCAATATCCTGTTGATTGATAAATGTTGCTTAGTGTCTCTTCCCCCTACGCAGTACAGGCAGAGCAATGGAAAATGGAGGGAACTTCCTTACATCGATTAAAACGTTAATTTGCAAAAGGTAAAAAAACAACAGGGTAGCTTCCCACCCTCTGAGATGATGCGCGTCTATGTGAATGAAACAGGATATTCCACTTCCAGCTCCAGCCGCTGAGAATTGACAGTCGGCGCGTGTTGCCAGAGCTTCCACGAGAATAAAGATAATCGCTAATTTACTATGGACAGCACGTCAAGTAGTCTACTGTTGATGATTCAGACAAAACCGTTAAAACGCGCACCTCTTATCTTCTCACTTTAATACATTTGATCAGCTGAGTTGTACCAAAAATTTTCGCACTACAAGCACATCAGCCGATAAAGAAGTTTCCATGCATCTCTGAACATTATTTTCCTTTTGAAGTCACGGTGCTGTGGAGGTGGGGTAGATCTGTGGAGGATAGTTTTTCACTGCCTTGTCAGTTAACGTGCAGTTAATTAGTGCAGTTGTATGATGTATAGTTTAAATCAAAGATTTTCTAAGCCACTGGATACTGTGAGACAGATGTACAGATGTGTACTGTAGCTTACTGAACGTGTATTTTCGTTTATGGGGCAGCCCACTGCAAATGGCGCAGTCTGATTATACAGCGCTTTGCACCTCAGAGACAGTATGAAATAACTAATGCAAGTCTCCAAATGATATGCTAAAAACAGTAACAGTGTAGGTTACTGTAGACAGCTATGGGTAGTGTTCATTCTGAATTTCAATTGCATTTGGCCCTCTCTGCTCCTTTATAGTCCAGTTGTCTCAAGTTAATTTTGAGGTAAACAACAACAAACAACAACACCTGGGGCCTGTACTTCAAATCAAGATTTGGCATTGAGGAGGTCACTTCAGGTTCAACCCAATACAGAAACCCCTGGAATGAACCTGAGGTGACCTCGTTAACCCCAAATCGTGATTCGTGCTAACGGCCCCAAGAATATAGAGGCAAGTTTCAACTTCTGGGACCATGACAACAACTCGCCTCTACCTTTTGGTGTTGAATTTAGATGTGGACATTTCTTATTCACAGCTGCCTCATAACCTACCGACTGGGGAGTGAAAAGCACACTTCCAAAAAAAAAAAAAAAGGGCTTCCAAACATCTCGGTCTAAATGACAGCGGAGGGTGCTGTCTGAACACAGTAATGAGGACGGTCTCCCAGGGACAAGCCCGCTATGCTTTAAAGAAGGATTCAGTATGCAGATGGAAGGCCACTGCCGACACACAGTGCAGGCAGCTTCAATAACTGACATGATCACAAACTGAAGGATTGAGATGCTCATTTTTTTTGAGAGAGTTATGTTAAGAGCACGCCAATATGCAAATGAGTCAACAGGAACCTAAATCGTGCATTACTTTTGGTGTTTATGAAACATTGTGCTAATTTGCCTTCTGTTGGGAAAACAAGGTAGCAAGCTCCTCATTTGGACACGTAATTTGAACTCGTATCAATGTACCCAAACCTGGATGGCGCTGGAGTTAATCACACCTGAAAGCAACACATATTTCCTCATTAGACGTACTTGGCAGAGTCTGAATTACAGGCCTATATGTGCGATTGCCAAGGACATCTGTGTGTACAGCCGTGAGTGCACAGACAACAGCTGCCTGCAGTGGAGGGTCTGGGAGACAGAAGATGGCTAGCTATGGATGGGTACCCACCACTGCACACAGCTAGATAGCCAGCCTGACAGACAGACAGGACAGTGAGAACTAGCATGACCATCTGCTGAATCATGCTAAATTATAGATGAGATTGTAGAGATGAACTGCAATCTATGAAGGAGATGGTGCTCTCAGAGCATTGGTCTTTTTGAAACAACATTAGACTGTTCCTATGGACTGTGAATACTGTAGACACTTCTAATCCCAGAATTTCTGCTGCACTTACTGTGGGGATAAAAGTGTCTGCCAAAGGAACAAACATATACTGTATGTAGCACCATCTCTGTGGGAGATGGAGGCCAGGATGACCACTCATTCAGTGAAAAGCTGAAGTATTGACATACCTGTTACGTTTGTGTCTCTCTGTGTGTATGTGTGTGTGTGTGTGTGTGTGTGGTCCAGACAATATACTAAGCCCAGGTCAGAAGAACTGCAAGTGTGTGACTGTTAAAAAGTCCATCGAAGTACCGAATTGATCTGCTCGGATTCCCCCCAGAATTAGTCAAGAGGACAGTGCTTTCTGGTGACAGCGATCATCCAGTACAATAAACTCAACAGGGACTCACTGAGGGGAAATCAATGGGTTCATTATCAACTCCATTACTCAATAACATACAGCACCTTGCTTTCATCTCCAGGCATTGTTGGTCCCCTGACACCTGGAGACGTACTAAACTAATTTCAGAACTTGGGAAGTTTTATTTGAGGTGATCAACCTTTGGCACACCCACCAGAATTTAATAAAAAGACTGTGCTTTTTTTTTGCTTTTTTTTTTTACTCAGAGAGTTAAAATGATAGCTTTGGAAAGTTACAACTTCAATCAGTCACATGAGATCTCCTTTGAAGCACAGGTACCAACATGAACTCAGTTTCTCTTAATAAATTGCACCTTTCAGCTCTTAGACGAGGAGCAGGAAAGAGAGGACAGAAGATATATAAGAGCGCTGTGGTTCTGACAAGTTAGTCTGACTGACCTTGCCTGCCCTCCTCTGTCAGGAACAGAGATAATTATTATCCCTAATGAATTCAGCTGCAGATAAATGGAGCAGAGAGGTGTAAAGCGTTCATTTATCTAGCGGACTTCATGCTGGCGGCCAGGCGGTCTATTAGCAAGGCATTTCCACTGCACATGCACGTATCTAACATTTGCTGTCCCAATCAATAGATGCTACCATTACACATCGTTGTTGGCAATTAAACGATTCTTAACATCTCTTAAAGTACTATGTAGTAACAGTGTGCTGCATATGGCATAAACCTAAGACAGCACAAGTATTTTTGCTGCATCTGATTGGTATGTGCAGATCTTACTGCATTTTCTCTTACTGACATAAAGTGTGTTATCACAGCAGCTGGCAAAGTTGTTGTAATGACTTTTCTCCTTAAGGACGCTTTTGGTATCATCCTGAAGGATGTGTTGAGCGCATCTGAATATTAATGGGATGGTTGCCGTGAACAGCAGGCATCTGTCAGAAGCCTAGATCAGATTCATCACTTTAACCTGCTCCGCTCCGCTCAGGGGGAAGTGATGAGATCCTGGTGCTCAGCAGCGGGCTATGTCTCCCTCTCCTCCCCTCCCCAACCCAACCCACCCCTCCCACAATCTCCCTCCATGCCACCCCCCTCCCTAATGCCTCTCTTCGAGAGCTAAAAAGGACGTTAATGGGTGTGTGTGCACCTCATGTTCACGCTTACACTTATTAAGAAAGATTATGTAAATAATTAAATGTCAACTACTGGTGTGTGTGCGTGCTGTGAAAGTACCGTAGACAGATTCAACATCAACCAAGACAGTCCAAAGTCCAATTATCAGTTAAAACTTTTTTTATAATGACAGAAGCAAGCGCTTGTAAATATATTTCCTTAAAACATATTTATTGAGCCACTAACTCCCTGATGGGGATGATGAGATCATAAAGCCAGAAAAAAGAAATTGAAAGCGTGCAGAGCAGACATGGGCTGGATTCAGATACCTTGTTGGAAATGTCACTGTCATCACCTGACAAGGCCTGTGGATGGAGAATGTCTCATGTGAACACCCATTTAGGAAGATTAAGTACAAGAATCTGCTTTACTGTCAGATACCAGGAGAGAGGTACAACTCATATCGCTTCCCCCAAGGTGGTTTCTGGGGCAACCGAGCAGTCATCAATCAGCCGGGTGTAATCACCACGGCAATCGTTTTCAGCATGCAGATCAGCGGCACTTTTACATGTGCACACTTAAACACTTATTAGGAAATGTGTAAATAAAAAAGCTATTAAATGTAGTCTACTACTGGGTTGTGTGTGTGTGTGTGTCTGTCTGTAGCCCACTCACAAGAGACACCAAACACATAAAATACAGCTCAAAATAAACATACCAGTTACAAAGACAGCATCTAACCTAAGGCCTACGGCAGTGAAATTATTTGATTTTTTGGGGTCTTTCCTCAGAAGAACTGAATATCAAAGACCAGAGCCTGACATCAAAGCAGTCAACTTCCTGAGCAGGGAAAATCGGATGAGATTGAAAGACGACAGTTGTTTTCCATCAGGCACCATTATGAATATCTCTGAGATCTCAGTGAATTCCCCAAACTATTTAACCCTAGGTATGTTGCAAGAAAGGGAGGGGGGGAAAAAACATGAAACAAGATTTTCATTTGACAAGGGAGATAACCAGAAGCGGTTGCTCCCAAGTGCCCCCAGCAGATAGAAGGCTATCACCCAACAGCTGTTCAGCATCATCCAGTCTGGCCAGTTGTACATGGAAGAAACCGTACACTACAGCTGATCCTAAATCAGCAAAGAAACATGAGTGTTTTCCCACACTGCACCTGCATCCTTGTCCTATTTTCGACTTTCCGGTGCACAGCTAGTTTGGGGATGTCTCCCATGGCAAACACAACGATGTCAAAACAACATGGACTAGCTTATGAACACTTATGTCAAAGAAAACGGCATGGAAGCCGTGTCATGTGTGATTAAATTGCAAGTCCACATGGCTGAAGGTTAGGAAATTGCACAACCTTGACACATCCTGTCATCTGAACTTGTTCTTTCAATCTCCCCTTCCCCCTTTCTCCTCGCCAACCCTCCGGAACACGTAACAAGGGAAGAGGAGGATAGCATAAGCTTGGCCATAAGATAAAGGATCTGAAGCCTAACACACAATTTAATAAAAAACATACCCCAGACTGAAGTGTTGACATGACATGGGAATTATTTACCAGGCATTGATTGGAAGAGCACAGACTCTGGTCCAATAAAAATGAACGCCGACCATGCCAGCGTTCATCGTCAAGAACAACTGCTGCTGGTTTTGGGGGCTGGGGTTATAGCGGCAGAGCTTAGGCATAATACCCCACAAATCATCTGTCCCAGCAGCCAGGGACAAGCAGGCATGCTGGGGCTCACGAGGTGGTTCTACGCCAGCGATCCGCGACAAGTCAATAAAACAGTCTGCAGCAGCTCTAGGAGGAGACAGGGGAGGGAAGGAGACACACCTTTCTGCATTTTAACTAAAGGCCAACGGCCAGCAAGTTCAGAGAGGTGGGCGCAGGTCAAACGCCCCAGCACACACCTCAGCTCATCAGAAGGGCAGCAGCACAGCAGGAGGCGAGAAGCGACCACACACTCTCCAGCTATTTTGCATAGCCAGACTGCTTACTCTACGTGAGAATAGTGCATGAGGGCAACGCTGCTGTTTATCTGGGAGCTTTAAGGGGGAAGCAAAAGGCACAAGGTTCGATGGACAAGCCAGTTTTATCCCAACTACAGGCAACACAAACTCACAAGCAGAACTCAAAGGAGTGGAGCATTTCTTACGCACAGCCCCAGTGCTTTCATCGAGCGTAACGATGAACATGAAGTATGACTCCAAAGGACATTCTTTGGCTGGAGAAGCAGAGAATTGTCCTTCTGTTTGTACAGAGGTTAAGAGGTTATGCTGGCTGGGATGTCTAGCAAAACGAGGATCACAGGCAGGACGCAGGAGAGAGAACATTGGATATTCATTTGGCTTTTGTCTTAGAAACAGGAAAGATACGAAAATTATTCCAACGAATGAAACACCTTGATTGGGTCTGGCTGCGCGATGTGACGACACAATTTGGAGCCAGATCCATGGAGTGTGTGTCTGTGTGTGCCCTGCTTCTCACCCTACAGTGCAGTTCAGTTGGAGCTTTGGCCTCACAGCATCTTTGAGAAAACCTTACAGTAGGTGCCACCAGTTGCTGTCCTGTTACAATATCGACTTACGCTATCGAACTGAACCAAACACTGCCAGGACTCAGATCTAATCTAACACTCCAATGCCTTTTATGGCATCAGCAAAACTGGTTGTGCAGTGTCACCTTGTGACTGACAGAATAAGATTCAAGTCATTTGTGTGTGTGTGTGTGTGTGTGTGTGTGTGTGGGGGGGGGGGGGGGGGGGGTAGGGATAACCACATATACATCTGTATATAGTGATGTAGAGGTCTTGTTGATGTGTAAGTGGTGGTTGGTGTAGCTGAGGCAAAGGGTGTCATTCTCCATGTTGTTCAGCAGAGGGCAAGCTTATCCAGACCTGCAGGACAACCACAGAATTCTTTTTTTTAACCCTTGTTTTCTCTTCAGGGGCCAGAATGACCCAAAACGCACACCCACAATGAGACATTTAGATTGTACATCCTTGATTGAACTTAGACTAAACTAAATCTTTCTTATTCATGTGCAGCATGGCTGTACCATTTCAGTGCCCAAAAGGGTACAGGGTAAACATGTCATTAAGCTGCTTCATTTCAGGGTTGAATGTTGGGCTTTTGACCCTTGGGACAGGGGGAGATGCAGAATGTGGAGAGCACAAGGGTTATCATGATCTGTTTCATATGTATGTCATTGATGTGTTGACATATCTCAAACTTTTCTAACCTGTCCTCTACAAGGACCTTCAACACCACAGGCTACAGTACAACTGCCAATTACATGGTTATTCTGACACAGCATCCTGTTTGATGTACATCACTTCCCCTCTGCCCCCCCCCCCCCCCCCCCTCTCTCTCTCCCCTCCCTCCGATGGCAGTTGATCACTGCTGTGGGTCCATTTGTCTCAGCGAGCCCTCGTTGACTGGTTTTGAAGCTTCGCCAGACGGGCTGTCATGACCCAAGCGTTTTGCCGAGGCAGCCGTTTGCTCTAAGGGCCTGCGAGGTGTCGGTGACTCACGCCATTATGCTCCCTGGTGTGTCAATCACAGCCAACACACAGGACATCAAGCTGCCAAGGCCAAACAGTATGAACAGAGTTGAGGAGAGACGCTCAGACTGTGATTCAGCCAGTTTGGCTGAATGGAGGGCTAAGTGTTTGTGTGCTAATGTATGCACGTGTGTCTGTCTGTGCGTGTTTGAGGGGAAGTGGCCTAACACAATAATGGCCACTTTTCTTCCCAGTTCCCTGGTGTGCAAGGGTGTGTGTCCTACTCACAGCATGACCACAGCCCAGTCAGTGCTGCTGCCTTCTGAAGGAAGCACTGCTAAAGATGGCTTCCTGTTCAAGGGTGTGTGTCCTACTCACAGCATGACCACAGCCCAGTCAGTGCTGCTGCCTCCTGAAGGAAGCACTGCTAAAGATGGCTTTCTCTTTGCTCACATCAAACCTACTGATCCCTTATTTCAAACCAGGTTTTATTACACTTTCCGTAAGAGACCAGGATATGTAAACAAAGTCTAGATTGATTTTTCCCCATGATATCCACATTTTGAAATGTGAATTTTTTGTAAAGTCTACAATCCCTAACAGTACAATATTGTAGATGAAGGCATTATGATTGACAGAACGGTGGCTACAAAGTTATGTAGGTTGACTGTTATATCTAACCACATCTTAATTTGAGTTCATCAAATATTGAATAACTCTAGAAATCTACATAAACTGGTTGCTATCATAGTCAAGGTGCATCACCAAAACATCCTGTTGTGAAATCTGAGTGGAAAATGATAACCTGATCCGCTGAGCATGAAAGCTCTTCACATGCTACAATTAGGAGTGTGAAGATGATTAAGCCAGGCGCTGTCTTCACCTTCCTCCAGCTGCACTCTCCAAAATCGATGGTCATCTCCACAGACCTTGGTGTGGGGGACTTGGGGAGTAATCCTAACTATGCTCTGCAACTGGTCTGTTGGTGTGATGGAGAACAGATCGATGCTCGGCACGTGTGTGTGTGTGTGTGCGCGTGTGTGTGTGCGTGTGTGTCTGGTCTTGTGGGCTAACAAACCCTCTGTAATTAAGAAGCTCTCCCTGCCAGGAATCCTCCTAGCTTTCTCTTCCACACTCTGAGCTGGGGATTATTTACCACAGGTCCTCCTTAATCAACCGGATTTTCAAGACGAGTTGTCTTCATAGTCTTACATGAATCAATAACCACATATAAAGCATTGGCTTTTTTATGTAATGATGATATTGAGCTAGAAGGACAATTGGCCGGAGGGGCTGTTCCGATTGTGTGATTGATGAAAGTCCAATATCTCCTTTCAGCTGATAGAGACTTTGTTATGTGATCAATCTGTCTTTGGCTAACAGCAGTCTATGCATATTCATTACTTGGGGCTATTCATCTTTTTTGTTTATATGTGCCTCAGTCGAGAAATATGATTTCACTGTAATGATCTCATTATGACATTGTAATTAGTTTGGGGGTAAAAGCATAAAAAGAGCATTGAGATCTTTGAAGATGAGGAGATTAGCCCGGGTTCCAGAACGACTCTCAAATTGAGCTGGTTAATTACAACTTCTGGAGTTCACACCAAGCTGTCTGAGAAAAGGGAATCGTGCTTGAAACCCTCAAATGGAAAAGTGAGAAACGACATTACTAATGTTTGAAGTAAAAGTATAATTTGTCAAAGCACCCACAGCAGGAGCTGTACAAATCAACACTGAACACCCAAGTACTCCACAAACCACCAGATTCACCTTCGCCTCAGGGAACATCAGTATCCAAGGCTCTACAATGGCGACCTCTAGTGGCAGCTTCTGCACATTACTACCAGGGGCGATATCACAAACGATCTCCTGTAGACAAGCGTTTGGATGAAGCAACGGGATAGGCGGACAGTCAGGAAGGAGAGGATTAGAGGAAGGAACAGTACAGGTGTCCTGCTGATGAGCACGAAAGTTCACCTCAGCAGGTATTCAGTCACAGTAAGGGTTTCAAATATTCCTGAATCTAAGATGCCTCCTTTGAGTCCGTCTAATATCATGACAATACAGCCGATGGGTCACAGCACACAGGAGCAAGTGTCTAATTCATTTTAAATCATTCTTATAGAACCAACACATTTGGTTCAAGCATAGGTTAGAGTAGGCGAATGTGTGGAAACGCATACTGACTACACAAGGACAACAAACCAGCGTTATTCATTGGTACACTTAAAAACCCAAGCAATAGCTGTATTGTAGGCTTGTCAGAAGATGATGCCAGTAATACAATACATGCTTTGGGGGAGCTCTGTCTGCAACACACAGCAGCCCTAATCATCTCTTCATTAATGTGTGATGAGACCCTTCTGTGGCTGTCAACAGTGTGGAAATAGAACAGCAACGACGATAACTTGATCAAATGCAGACCCTTCAGACAAGACAAAAATAGCCAAACTAGCCAAACTATCTGCACGACGATCGGCCCCACTGCCCTGAGACGGATCCTGTTGTCAAAGGGCAGACTGCTCTCCTTGCGTCCGCGTGACTCGGTTGTGCCGACTCGGGCCAGATGTGCTGGGAGTTGGGGAGTCCCGACCTTCCCGCACGCCGCTTCTCTCCAATGGGCTCGTTAGGAATAAACTCCATGAGGGCTCCTTGTCTTCTCTCCCCCCCTTCGCCCCCGAGTGACTCAGGAGTCCAACAGACCCCCCCCCCCCCCCCCACAACTTCCTCCCCAGATCAACAGAATGTGGGTCACACTGCACAGTACTAGAGCAAACTGTATTAAGACGAAAAGTCTCGTTTAATTAGACTGTAGAGGCACTCTGTTGTAGGCAATTTCTAGCATCAGGGAATGTGTACTCTGTTGGCTACAAAGGTGTTAAGGCTACAGTAGTAGGTGCATCACCAAGTTCAACTAGAACACTCCTAACAGACGATACTTTAACATTTGCCCTATACTAAAGACAAACATCAGGTTCCTTCAACAATCCCACGACTGTGTTAGTCATTCTTAACAGAGGAACATAGATTGAGAAGACGATATATGAAGAATAACTGGCAAGAAAGCTTTCTTGTGTTACTGTAAAGAGGAATTGTGGGTGAAGATAGCTGCACAGCATTTCAGAAAACATTGATTCAGCATAACTGAAAATTGTGCATACTTTCATATTATAGGCTGTCCAAACAGTTTAAAAATAACGTCCTGTACTTTTTCGTACAGTTTGGCCCGGCGTGCGCTGGATGAACAAGAGCCGCAGCAATTGCTCTTCCATTCAAGACTTCCATTTTATGAGTCAAAACATGTTTTGATACATACACAATTGTTACACTCCGTTTGTTTTATTGATGTGAATCGCTAATAATAGATTTCAGGAAAGCTACCTGTCACATAATCCCACAGAGAATATGCTACCCATAAAAGCACTTTGTTAAATATATCGGTGAGTTTGTGTTAGAAAGTGAACTTTCAAATGTTCCGACTTACCTTTCCCCCTTTAGAACATCTTCGATACGTATTTGTTGCTCCTGCTGTCTGGTTCATTTTCACGTCGCGCGTCCTAGCAATTGAAATAAGAAATCATTAGTAATACCTCAAAGTGGTTACTAGTACAACCTATAGTATAACCAACACGACCGTTTGAAATACCTGATATTTCAGGAGTTTTCCGAGAGGCTGGTCGAGTGGAAAGTTTGCCGTATAATTATATTGTCTATTTAAAGAGCGGAAGTTCTCCCCGAAGTATTCCAAGCTGTTTACAGAAGTGCAACCGATATCCAAACGCAAACACACTTGCATGCGGAATCCCCAAGCAACCATTCGTCAACTGCCCTAGCTAATTCGAAAAGTCCCAACTCCCATATTAAGATAAACCAAACTCAAAGAGAAAGTGACAATTATTTAAAACCGTTTGCTTGGTATATCCAGTCAGACTGCAATCCTTTCCGCGCAAGGAAATTGGTTTGGACTTAAACTGTCCATATGACCAGGTGCCAATTGATTGCGCAAGCGCAGACATCCCAGAAAACTACGCTCGAACATTTCTGTTGATGCGTGTGGCACTAATGCTGAGATGATTTCTCTAACTGGATTGTAAGTGCACGGTTTCGTAGCAATTGTATTCAACTCTCAAGGTGGCACGCGCAGTCATAAACTGATTTGTATATATACATCAATCAGTGTCCTGTTTCAGAAAGATTGATGGATGGTCATTTTTACCATTTGTAAACGCTATTCATTTTGGGGCTTATTAATGGCATCGCCAAACGTGTACTTGCCGTGTCTATATACTGCAGCTTATTTATGTCCATCTCCTATTTCAGACATCTATCTCAACCAGGAGATGCGTTTGCATGTTCATAATTTAGGTTCCCTTTAACAAAGTATTTGACTGACAGCCTTACGACTTCAGTAAATCACCAGTGATTAATTCATGTTGACAATTGTTATCTTTATGTTGATATGAGACCGTTTGTGAAGGAAGCATGACAAATTATTTTGAAATGAATGGCTAATGAATATCAGAGGAACATAATTGCAATGAGGTGTGACTATTCGAAGGACAGGAGGCTGTTGAGGTGAGAATGGTGTTTCTGTCACTCAGTTGGAAGAAGATAGAATTAAGCCTGACAGGCAATGTACACATGGTTGCTTTACTAACCACATTGATGCCCTGGCCCTGCTTGAAAATGTGGAGCGCTTCGGCGCTGTTCATGGAGCTCATTGTCAAAATTAATATTTAAATAAAGTTAACTATCGTAATACATATCATTTGACTTATTTTTGTATACAAATGTGGGGGTGTTGGATACCCGCGGTGCTGATCTGTACAGTGCCTCAGCAAGCACACACACACACAAAGATTTGAGCGACAGGATTTCAGCATTTAGGACATAGGTACAGAATTATTAGAAGTAGGAAAAATAGCAACATAAATAAAGGCTGTGCATGCACAGGGTTCTCTGTTGCCCTGATGCTTTTGGCACCATTTCTTTAGGCTGCTGTGTATTCCAGTTGTCCCCAAGCACTAATGTTGAAGTCCCATTGATTGCTGAGTCTGGGAACTTTTCCTGGGTGCAGATTTTATGTGGGTGCAGCAAGTAACCAATAAATAAGCCATGAGGTTCTATTCCCAAATCACATCATGGATACTTTATGGCTAATTTCTCCCTTTTTAGAGTTAGACCTACAGTTGATGATCGACTTCCTTTCATGTTTTTGCTTCTTTTCCTTTGCAGCTCCAGAACTTGGCCCCGGTGCTACGTGTAACATATTCCCACTGCCAGGCTTCCTCAACGTGATGTATGGGAATGCAGATCGTCAACATTTTTTAATTCCAAAAGGCAAAAAGTTTGAGCAAAACTTTTTATATGCAGACATCATTCAGAATTGGCTGGTTGAGAGATCTGGCACGGTCCAAGTGTCTTGCACAGTCTGCTGGGAACTGATGAAAATCTAAATCAGGACCATGGACAGTATCAAACAGCAAAAGACTAGAGCATTCACGGCAATTCCCCCATAATGATTTTCTACGGACTCAAATCACTACAGTGATTGTATCCCGCTGTCTTCAACTAGCACCACACAGCCATGTTAACAGCCTCCAACAGAAAATAACATCGGCTTGCGGAAAATACCACGACGAAACATTCTGCCACGAAGTTTTGAAAAGTCAAAAAGTAACGTCTGCAAACATTAAAGAGTTTGAACGCATACTATTCCCCAGAGCCCTTGTATCAGCACATTGGAGATTATCTTGATAGGCTAACCTTTAGGTAAGCAGGCCCTTCGAGAGCTCTGTCTGCATTTCCCACATCCATATTGGGAATGTTAATGTGAGCTTCTGCCTGCCGTGTCGCTGTAACTGTATAATGGACTTTTGCATAATAATGCTCGCTGGGGATAATCGAATTCTGGAGCCGGGGTGTGAGTCTCTTTTTGATAGCATTATAATACTATTTCAGTAACTTTTTACGGTGCTCCAAACTTTATCTAATAGTGCAGTACTCAAATTGTGAAAGCTTTCTAACAAGAATGACAAATGACTTTCATATGAATGACTACATTGGAAAACAGTGACTTGATTCCGTGTCTCTCCAGTGCTCAGACTGCAAAACCTTACAAAACCTTACCTTACAGTAGCAGAAGAAAGACAAAATGCTGATGATGACTCTTAATCAAGCAAGCCTTTTAAACCTACATTACTCAACAGTGGCCAGAGCCAGTCATGTCTCCTTCAATAGAAGCACTGCAGTTTTCCTCTACCATCAAACCCTCGCACGACACTTTACGCAAGGCAATATAACGCGGAAGCACATTTGATGAAATTAAGTCAACAAAGTGGGGTGCGCTTAAGGAAAATAGACTAACAGACTAGAGATTGGCTTGGACACAGACTCTTTTCAAGTCTGTTGGCAGGAGAATCTCCAGACATGGCTGTGAGCTGTGCAGTGTTTCCTGTGAATTGAGCAGATGGTGGTTGATCCCTCCATCCTGTGCCACTTACCTGCTGCTTGCTTACCTAACTCAGCACAACAGCCCTGCTGCAGAGAGAACTCTTCAACACCGGGCTGCAGTGTTCTGTACTGCTCCGGTTGCGCAGCAACACTAAAGATGCCAATTAGTCCTCAACCACTTTACTGACAACAAACTTCAAAAATGTACTCCAGTGTGCGTGTCGGTGTGTGATGTGTGTGAGTGCGTGTGCAGTTGTGTAAGTGGGATTTCTTTCTCTTGTTTCCTTGGGTTCTTGGAGAAAGACAGAGCTCATGGTCTAGGCAGCTCCTTCTCCTGCCAGCTGCTCAGGGTTGTGCTTCACAACATTGCCCATTCAGATATACGGGAGCAAGTCAGGGGTCTGCTTTCCAATACTGTACATACATCCCCCACCTGGCCAGAGGACCAGGGATGTACCTCGCCAAAGGTGATTGGTCAGACCACTGGATGGAACGGTGTTGGCGCATGAGCTGGAGTCATATTCCACGAGAAGAATGGGTAGACTGAGAAATTGTGTGATGATAGCTGCAGAATAGACAGTCAGCGGGTATTTTCCAAATGTCACACCCTGACTGACTACATCTCCATGATACAGCATTTATCAAAAATTGTAAACGTTGATGTAATATATTTCCTATTTCGGATAAGGTTTTTGTCATGGATAACTAGCTTTCATTCAATACTCACTCTATGAAAATCCTTCTAGAACCGTTTTTTGAAATTACATTATTCCTTTTGAGTGCTGAAAAGGTTCCCTTAGATTCATAAGAATTGCATTTATTATAAAGTCAAAGAATCTCATATCTGCATCTCTCACATTTGCACAGCTGGTGGAAATGTAATCTTAGCCAGAATCAGATTGGCATAAATTAGTATTGGGGGCCCATATCAGTGTGAGATGAGCAGGGGAACAGTGTCCTGGTGATTCTGCAGACCCTTAGGCCCTGCCTACCACCACAGGCAGGGAGAAGCTCAGCAGTCTGATTCCGATCAGGACCCCTCTTTGCAGGGGCTCAGGAAGTCGTTTCTCCCTGGCCATGGTTCCAGAAAATGTCATTTTGAATTTTTTGCCCCTGTGGGAATCTGCAGACAAACCAGTGCAATGGGAATGTCTTTCTTGGTCATTCTATGGGGACCATTGGGTTTGCACTGCTGGTGCCAAGTGTTGATGACCTGTTAGAGGGGGCTAAAAACACATGTATGTCACTGATTGTAATTTGATGGACATCATTATGTATGAGCCAGAAGACTCTCCGCAAGATCCCTTTTTATGATTAAAACAATGATGAACGATGACCATGAATATTGAGCAGCACGCATGTGAATATAATATAATGACCCTCAAACGCATGGCTGAGGAGTCCAGGATGGTCAGCCCATTTCTCTGCAACACATTATCACTGTAGTACGCCTTGTCTGGATGTACAATTACTGGGGGGAATAAATAAACGGGCCATTTAAAGCAGCAAGCTTTTGATGAAGGTAATAATGCTTTGAATACATCTATAAAACAAAGTGACATTATTGTATCTGGTTGACATAATTGGCAGTTGCCAGCCAGTTTGATCATCCCTCTATTGCTCCTGAACACTGAACATGTCCCTTGGTATTCTGCTGTTGTCTTGCCTTCCTTAAAAAAGTTGTCTGGTTACTGGAGCCAATTTGAAGATGTACCCATTTGGGTTCTGCATGGGGAGCACATGAGATTCCTGGCTGTTGATACTGGTTTCACATATATACATTAGATCTGCACATGTGGTAGAGTTACTGGTATTTGTAGGATATATCCATCCTGTATTGGTTGAGGGGTGAGACAGGGAGCTCTAAGGAGGGCAGGAACCAGGTGATGACAGAGTGGGCTTTGTGGATGCCTCAAACCCACCGTACAGACGTGGTACAGCTCTAATCACTCTCGTCATTATGATTAGGCAATTATATTCATGAAAATGATTATTAATAACAAGCCCCTGCTTTGTACGCAGTACCTTGGACAGCTCTTGGTCTGTTCTCCAGTCTGTTCTCAAGCTTCAAAATGACTACAGTTCTCTCTGATCTCTTTGTTCTCTGAGGTACCTACAAAAAGACATAAGGTGGACTGAGTTTGTCTAAAAGGAATGCAGTGTTTTAGTCTATATAGAAACGGATTGTCATTGTGCAGAAAAACAGTATCACATCATAGCACCATGTGACCTGCATGTATTATAGATTTTTTTATCAAAAAATTGTGTTGTTTGCTGTTTTCTTCATATTTTTTATTGCTTTTGGGCAAGACAACATGATGAATGGTAATTTCAAGTAATACAGGAAAGTAAAATGTTGCAATCCAGTACATTCAAAGACAAACTGTTGCTCATAAAACATAAACATTTCAGTGTACAGTGCCAACTGTGCTTGGATTCAAAACTTGCTGCAGCTTTTTAATGTGGTTTCACGTTACTCTGTTACAATACGCTTGCTTGGCTGTACCGAAGTCTCCAAGTTTGTGCTGATCATCACAATGAGCTTTTCCTCTTCATAACACTTTGATATCAAACCCATCAATTCATGGGTTACTCACGATGCCAGATGGCAATGTGAGGTTATTACTGCGAATCAACCATCCTTTTAAAGCCCTCTGAACAACTTGGTGATGAACTGTCAACATATACTAGGTACGTTTTCATTTGATACTTTAATAACCCCTTTCATGTGCGATTGAATGACAGTCCTTGCTTTTAGACAGACCGGCCAAAGGTGCAGTAATACACGCGTTTCATGATGTATTTCAGGCAGCATGGATGCCCTGGTCATCTCATTGCTTCTGAAAAATACTCTGTAAATATAACATGGACAAATACACGGACTAATGGTGGAAAGGAAAGGAGACATGAGTCATGTGAGCTGACAGGAACACTGCCACAGCATGTGCTTTTCAAGGTTAATGGCTCGTTATCGCTCAAGTGTAAATCACTGTGGTTCTTTAACCAAAGAAACTATTAGAAATGCATGGAAAACATTCAGATCACCGAGGGATGGACCTTTACCGAGATGAGATTGGAAGTGAGTTTAAAGTGTTTGGACCCGAAACAAACGTATCCTCCACAGGGTTTCCACACATAAAAAAATCAGCTACACGCACAAAGGTCATTTCTACCCAACGCTTAGACCAGTAATAGAGTGCTTAAACGGCATTTTGACAGTCGTTACTCCGGACCTGATTATTGAAAAGATGGCATGTCAGCGGCGTGTCTCCCACAGCACTCCCACTCAGGCAGGAAGTATGCTAATCAACATCCTGTAGTGTTGTTTATGAAAAGCATCCAGAAAGAACCACCGCCGCTGTCTTAAGCCTGGAGGAGCACCCAGTGGGAGTCTTCAGATGGTTTCAACACTTGACTTATTTTCTGTGGTCGCCGAGGCTGGGTTTGGATCACGACAAGATGGAACAGCAGAAGACCGTAATGTCCGTTGATAGTTGTTAGTCTTTTTTCTGCCAGTTTTACCATTACAAGTGTGATGTTGAGTGTGTGGGGGGCAAGTTCTATTTGTGCACTACTTTGTGCGGTGTGATTTGAAGCCCAGTATTTACAGCACCCCGTTTAGACACATTCTACCAAGTTGATTAGAACCTAAAAGATGGATTTCTTCCAACAAGAAAACCATTAGACATCTGTTATCTCCAAAGTAAATCAAGACAAGCTCCCCATTTCAACCCAAATTAAAGCCAGCCCTGAATATAGCCCTCCTTCAGAACTTCACAGGAAACCTCAAAAAAGCCTCCGACCGCACGTCCTGTGGCAGTGAGATGACAGTCCTTGTGACCGTGATAAAGAAGGCCCAGACGACAGGCTTCGTCTCGCCTCTCTTTCCGCCACGTTGCAGTTATTAAAACACGGACTCGTGGCTCAGCAGTTTTCATGCATGATATTGATGAGAAATTCCATCATGGAGTTGTCTGTGTGATAACTGAGATGGATCGCCTTAGGAGGGCAGTTGGTGATAGGTTTAAATTAACATCTGGAAGATGATTGGCCACAGGAACCCTTAGTGTCTTTTCCAGCAAGATCATGAAGATTAGAGCACTCACATAAACCTAAATGCACAGATATAAAATTCTGGGACTGTACAGATTAACTATGGACCACAAAATCAAATTCTATTTGTGTAGCCCTTGTTACAAGCAGACGCAGAGGGCTTCGCCTATGTCTATTAAGCTGCACCTAAACCAACCTACAGTATATCAGTAAGTCATCCCTTTGGTGAACTTGCAGTGCTACAGCAGTAAAACACAGTCAGTTATTCATCAGCATAGATACTCCCAGTTCTTAGGACTCTAAAGAGTCCTGAGAGGACAGACGATAAAAAAGAGGAGAAGCTGTTCTCTCTAAAGCACATCGTTTACAGCAAAGTCTGATATAAATCTCTGGTTAGTTAGCTGGAGCATTGTGGTAACTGTCCACCAGGCCTCAAACTGAGACCACCCCGTGAATGTTGGTGGGAAACAAACAAACGATTTGTACTCATCTTTCAACCTTGTCACTTTACAGGGATCGTTTGAGGCAATCCAGGGGGCTCATCCATCATTCAATTATCAACGTTCTCCAACACGTTGAGAGCGTGAGAGCGCCTGGCGTTTGGATAGTAAGCACTGTGTTGTGACTTTGACACTGTGTGCCGAGTTCTCTGTAAGCATGTCAGACGTCAGCTCTCGCCGTTACTGCAGCCAAAACATTGTTTGTCCTCATCACACGGCCAGCCCATTGCCATGGAAACAACACTGTCACACTCTGTCTTATTGCATTACAGTGTAGCTGTGGGCAGAACTGGAGGAGTCCTCCTTCTCCGCTGCATTGATTTCTGCTGTTAAACATTGTGTGAAAGCTGCTGTGTGGGAGCTGGGGAAGAGAGGTATGTGTGACAGCTTCCTATACAAATATCTCCATAAATAAACTCCTTTGATTTGGAAGTGGTACTCTGCATCAATCATGGCGTCACAAGAAACCAGTTGGTTAGAAGCTCAGCATCAGTTAGCTAATGAAAATGAAAGGTTGCTATCTTTGTTTTGTCTTTCGATAAGAGTCCCAGTTTCCAGCAGAAGGGCTAGTTATCGCAAGAGGCTGTGCGATAATTCCACCGCCTTCCTCTTTTAATCCTGTCCCCCATCTCTCTTCTCTTCATCCTCCTCTCACCCACGAGCCCCCAAACATAAAACTGTTTTTACTTCTTGTCCTTTAATGTATTCGCTTCCTGAACAGGAGGAAACCGGAGGGAGATGTGGCAGCCAGGGGAAAATCAAATGGAATATATTCATGGTGCTGAATCCTTTTGGCCCCGAGGAGGCTCACAACTGGGTCTCCTGTGGCAGAGTTTTACCCCCACTTGCTTCACACACTGGAGACCCAGCACAGGGCAGGATTGCCTTGTGGTTGTCCATGTTGTCTCCCGAAAATGAAACAAGCAAAACACTTAGGCCCTGACTGAGCCTGGAGTGTTGTTTAAGGGGTTACGACACTAGCAATGATGCTCGGATCTGATATGGTCAGCATGGCATTTCCAGTACATGGTCCATCTACAGCCAAGACGTAAATACACAGCTGGAAAATACAGAGTGAACATAGGTTTTTTACACATTCAAACCATGTTCTTGTACATACATGATGAATGATGATGGGATGATGAAGACTGTCGTTCCACAGATGTTTGTTGACATTTACAGAAATGGAGCCCAGATCTGCAAATGAACTACAAGCAGTGAATTAACCAGCCAGTGAATTATGTAGATCCAGTGAATAATCTAGATCGGTTGGGCTCTGTGTGGTATTCTCACTCAAAGACAGCATGGATTGCGTTCCTGCAGGGATTTGATTCTGTCATCCTTGGGGCCACAACAACCCATTCCTACTTTTTCGTGCCAAAAGATTTAAAAAGGAGATTTTGGTACAGTGTGAGGGCCTGTGGTGAATCATTCAATAATATCAGTTGCCTCAGGTTTTACAAGCTCTGGAGACACGACAAAACTGTGCCTCTCAGCCCAATACAAATTTTATACTTATTGTACATTAGATACATTTGGTGGTTTTCTGTATGTATATGCATGCACAGGAGAACTGTAGAGGAATGTTCTAGTTTAATAAATCTTAGACCACGCCAAAACACATCTGCATGAAAGTGACGTTGTATTCATGCTCATGCATTCTCCAGTTTCACTATATTTCCACAGGAGTTGGGGCAGTTGACTCAGCCTTCATGCATGGATTTCTTGGTACAATTTCAGTGTCTTAGAATCTTCCATTGTACCTTCAGTGTCTCTCGAAGCAAGCATCAATCTTGTTCCGTTTTAGTTGTAAACAAATGTGGTCACGTGGACTAATGTTCGACTAAACCCATGTCATGTTATCAGTCTGCCACAAACGTATATCTTCTCAGTATGCCTTTGTAGTCTGATTTGTTCTGTGATGAATCAATAGATAATACATCACCCTGCGAGGCATATCGATCTGTCTCTTGTACACAAGCTTGAACTGACCACATGCTCTGTCATGTGTTCTAAATGACCGTTTAAATGACCACTATTTGTCTATGGTCAGTTTGGTCTATTGGTATATGATCTATTTGACTATGGTTAAATAGCTCCAGTAATAATTACAGTAGAATTTCAAACATTTGCGTACAATAGCTCTTTCAGGATGTGCAGAGGTGTGCTACAGCAGAATGGTGTAGTCAAGGCTGCAGAGTTCTATTTCTCAGACTTGTAAGCACATGAAGCCTTTTCAGGCAAAGCTACCACGGTACCATCGCTGTGATGTTGAGAGACATGACTACGGGATGCTGGTTTTAAGGCCAGCATGAGTGTCAGCCACCGTTGAACTTTCCAGGACGTCTGGTACTGGTTTTCAAAGAGCTCTGTCAGGAGCTGTGGACAGCGGTCCAGAGAGCAGTATGAGCACTGAACCGCCTGTTGCCACGACTCCCAGCAGCCATCCTCTACTGAAGTGCAGGACGAAGAGCCTTAAAGGAGGAAAAGGATATTTGACATTGTGCGTTATTATTAGTTATCCAGAGCTGTTGGAAACACACCAGTGGAGAGTGAAGAAAGTGCAGAAGTGCAGAGCTTCCAGTATTTCTGTGGTTTGAACCAAGAAACCAGTCAATGTTCCTACCAGCCACAGTGCAGCAATACAATCTCAACCAAGACATTACATAAATGCTGCAGCAATCCAGCATCATATCTTAGTGCTGTATGCACACTTGAAAATTGGAAAACTGTTTTTGTAGGTGGGATCTGCTTATGAGGCAACAGATTAAAATTAAATATTTTATGTCTCAGACTTGCAACGTTGTTGCGATTCCAAAAATCAGTTTTATCCAATGTCTTCTCATAGGACAGCTGTCCCAGATAAGCTTTTCTGAAGACGCTCGATAGGGGATATTTTGCTGAAAAGGTTACTGCTCGATTTCATCTGATCTGGGGGATTGAAACTTGTCTTAAGTTGACATTTTGTTCTTATTAGCCGGTTTCACGTGTGTGTTGTGATATGTCGCTGGCCTCACATGCTTTATTGAACATAATCCATGAGGTATTGACAGCCCTCAAGCTTTGCACTCTTTCTGGGTGAAAAGCCTCTTCCAATCCACCCCTGCAGCAACTAAGTGATCCTCAGGATGAACACAGTGTGTTGTCCGTACAGTGTGTGCTTTCCTGCTCAGAGGGATCTTACAATGCACTCAAGTAGTACAGTTCACGTACAGTACATACTCCTACAACCTCACGCAGAAGGTTACTAGAGTGTCTGACACTAAATGTGAATGCACTTAGCAGATGCTTTCAACCTAAGCAACAATCGGGAAGGTAGAGAGCGGTGTTAAACCTGAAAGGTTTCATGATACGCAGGCTGACGCTCTTGTCCATGTCCATGTGTACTTGTCTGTTCCAAAAAAAACAACTGACTTGAATCACAAGGCAGTGGTGTTTCATTTCAGACTGTCGTTCCTCATACTTGGGGCTCTCTGTCTGACACTGAAATTCTCCAGCGGCATTCAACAGCCCCAGATCATTTAAACCTTCTATCCTTGCGCTGACCTCGAATTATCCAAGACCCAGATCCCTGAGCTGAGCTTAAGTCCCTCCGTACTTCTGGTCCCCTGACTCTCCTTAATATTTCCGCTGTGAAGGTGGATGAAAGCCTTACCCTCTCCTCCAATGACGACACTGCAGAGAACCATAGCATGTTCCATAGTTAGCATCCTGTACTGGTGTACAGCGGGGGAACCACTAAAACACTTTCTTTTTGGCTTTGTTTCAGAAAGGACCATGTGCATCACCTAACATGAGTCCTTGGGTTCATCATGTGCTAGATCAAATCAGCTATAAAGACTCATTCTCATCTTTTGTGTCTTTGGCTTGGCCTGGTACTGCAGTGTGCATGATTAAATAGCCTATTCTTTTCTCCACTGAACAGGATGTGCTGTTATCAACCATTGTTTATGAGTGTGCATGTTTGATAGTATATTTTAAGGAAAGGATTTAAGGGTTCACATGTGTTGTGGCAAGCTGTTTCCTACAATGTTGCTTTAGTGGTGGTGTATTAGTTGTCCCTTGAGACATAAAAAAATGTTCAGCTCCGTGTCACAGCATACAATCAAATAACATTAAAACAAGGCACCTTCAGGAGTATAAATTGGGATTCTGATGACTATTTAGCCCAACAAGTCCAACGTCCCTGGGGAAAATATAGTTTTACCCTTCAAACATGTCCTACAGCTTTTTTTATACTGAATGAATTACCATATTCCCAACGCTAGCTGAAAAAAAACTGAAACAAGAATGGTCTGCATGCCACAAGCAGATGCATTATTCAAACTTGAATACTGTGCTGCTTCCAGACGCTAAATAAACCCAAATTAAAAGGGAGGCTAAAAGATAAGTGGGAATTATTTTCGAACACAATTTTTGCACTGAAGCATATTAATTGAACACCCTTAAACAGTCTCAAGGTCTACGTATTTCAGAAGTGCATTCGAAATGGCAGTCTCTTCTGTCAGATTGACTAATGCTCTTCACTTTTTGGTCTTCAAGGTGAATAACAGCCCTGTTCTATGCTGTTCCTCTTCCTCTCTGTAATGGCTCCATAGGGAACCATAATGGCTTTCTGGACGAGCAGGCGTCTCCTCATGCAGTCATCTCCCACTTACTTATGAAAACTGAAGTGACAGGATAGTCTCTGGAAATGGAAATGGAAAATCCCAGAGGAACATCTGAATCAGCAAAAGAGGACTTCAATGAGGGTCTATAAATGGAGTTTGTCTAAGATTCCTACTGGTAGAAAGTAAGATCCGTCGGAAATAAAGCCTTAAAACTGCTTCAGAACTGTTCATCAATATGACATGTCCAAGTACTTAAATGAAAATGTTCACTTCACATTAGACCAACATATGCAATTGTAAATTGTTTGTACTAAAACATTGACTAAATAAGTAGCTATAAGGCGTATAGTAACACTAAACAAGATTGTAGTTATTCATTCGAATTCCTGTAATTTTAAGCAAAATATACTTTTTGTCTCTGTCTTTTTGTCTCACTCTCACAGTCAAAGTTTTGCACCTATTGAGGAAATGTGAAAAGGAATGTAAGCAAATCTTTTGGGTGAGTATAAGTTGATAGTACAAACTACTGATTTAACTTGTTTTCTCCCAGGGCTTAATTTATACTCCTGGGAGAGGCACTATGCTGGAATCAAAGCTTGGAGAAGGTAGCCATGTTTGAAGTGGAAATACCTCTAAGGTCAAAGGCTTCAGCAGGATGATCAGCAGGACCTGATGGGAATGACAACAAGGATTTGGATGTTTTTCATTCACATCAGAGTCTCTCTCAGAGATCAGTCATTCCAGTCGTTCCGAACGGAACGCAATCCTTCAGTGTCCAATGTTGATTTGCAGGTTCGTTTTTTCCCGTTTCCTGTGACTTTTTGGGGCTTTGTGCTCTCTGATTTTATTCAAGATGCAAGAATCATTTGTATGGATTGTGAGGTTTTCATTGGGCACATCAATTGTTCTAACTCAAACAGATGGATATCGCTACACAGAAATAAGTAGTCATAATGGATTTGTTACGGCCTATTTAAGGACTCCAGAGAGAGAGAGAGAGAGAGAGAGAGAGAGAGAGAGAGAGAGAGAGAGAGAGAGAACCATTTGGTTGTCCAGAGATCATACCATACAAGAGGAGAGCTCTCGGGACATGCACTACATTAATGAACGTTCGTCTGTGAAATTCACACTGAGCCTGAACACACTTATTAGGCAGTACGTCATTTTGTTAGCTAATCCTAAAGTAAATGCTCAGCCAGAGACTTTGTAATGACTCAGAAAGACCCTACTCTCAAGCAAAGGAGATTTTTTAGAGTTTTGGATGATCAGTATTAGACACTGTTGTATTTATAGTTCATTATGCGAATGTAAAATCTGCTGACTACAGAGTCAGACTTTGCTGTACTGTATTGATAACCTGTACTGTAACCTTTGAGCCATTCAGATGCAGCACGCGCTCCTTTAAGAGACTCTCCGAGCACTCGTGCTTCCACTGGGTTTGTGACTCATCCCTGCTCATCCCTGCTCATCCCTGCTGTTAGAGTTAGCACAGTGTTGCTTAGCATGGTCCACGCTTCGTTTCTACTGCAGACAATGTTCTGTGCTTGTCCCTAGAGCACAACACGGTGATGTTCTGGCTCTGTTCCAGAACATCTGCCCTGCCGACCCCCCCCCCCCCCCCCCGCCCCCATCCACGCGGAGTTAGCGGGGCTCCTTGTGGTCTCGTGGTTGGAAGCACCTCACGTTACCTTACTTGTTTTGTCTCTTCATTTAACACTGCAGAGCACTTAGGAGTCATGGCCCTAGTTAGCTTGAAGGACCTGTGTAATCAAATAATCATGGATTTCTGCCTCCCACAAATAGTACCATAGAAAATAACCAACTAAGTCACAGAACCTTTGAAGACCCCTGGGTAAATGCAACATTAAGAAGCCAGGGTAGTTAGTTTGAATGATGGTCACATCTTTTACGGGGTGCTCTCACCATCCCTGAGGGCTTGTTACGTGTTAGAACATCCATACATGCGACCAGGACTCTGGTAAGGTGCCTGGCCTTAATGGTTTCCTCTGTCCAGGTGTGCAGAAAGTGAAATTATGTGTAAATGAACTAAAAGCATCTCACAAAACACTTAAAAGGGTTTTATCCTCAGAGAGCTACACCAGCTGTTTCCTGTCGGCCTGAGTTAAATATATTGAGCTGCTATGAGGTGAAGGAATGGGCCATTTACATGAGAAACACATTGAAACGGACAAAGAAACGGATGCCCAATTATTTATTCATCAACTTTGCCAACTGTGGTGTCAACTGGGGCATGTGAGCGAGTTAGATCAGGATGATGACCACTGAGTGGGGGTTAAGGGGTAGTGCCCATGATATTAGACACATGACATGCCATTAGCAGGAGACAGTCTTTACATCCCATGGCAATCAACAACATCTACCCGCCACGTAATGGCTACTTTAACAGCTGTAATTAGTTTGTTTACAGATTTTAAGAGCGCAGTGAATATTAAATTTTCCTTTGGGCTGTGTTGACACTTGCTCTCCTGGAAGACTAAAGTCAATCCACAGCTTTTCCTTGACAGACGGTGGCAGGATGCTGCGACTGCAGAGCACGGGATCATTCAAGAACACAACCCTAATTGTCGTTGTCCTGTAGTGCCGTGCGACGCTACAAAATGTACCCTCAAATCAATGAAAGGATAGAAGCCTTAACTCTTCGTCGAATCACCAACTTTAGAAGTCAGGATGCCACATCGTGTTCAGTCTGATTGGTTGTGTGCTTGATCTGTTACTCCAGGCCACAACACATCATTAAGGACGTTCTCAGAATCCTTTGAGGTTTTTAGGAACATTACTCTGCATATTGATCCCTCAAAGAGCACGTCTCCCAACGCAACATAGATCCCTTCATCTTATTTAATGTCTATGTCCAGAGTGATCATTTTTCCGAGTGAAAAATGACTATTGAAAAGAGAATAATCTGTATACCTAGCGTCCTGCTGATTGCACACCCCTGACAGTCAATTTCTGCCATTCATCTCCACCTCTGGTTCACAAATTGTTCTCCATTTGTGAAATTCTCCTGGGCTTAATGAGCAGTGTGTTTTTTATGGTCCCACCACACACACACACACACACACGCAGAACATGTCTACTGAACACAGAGTGAAAGATTACTGTTGTTTGACTAATCGAAAGCCCCTTTGCTTGATTCAGCGTTAAACAATCCAGCTTCTAGGTGTTGGGTTTACCAATCCATACTCAGGAAATGCTAATGTGTGTCCCACACTGGGCAGTGGAAGCCAAGGGTCGGATGCTATTTCCAGACTACAGCACTCTAAAAGTAATTGCAGCGCAAGACTCTTGCCATTGTGAACAGTAAAAGAGTGAAAGTAAAAAAGAATGGAGAGAATGAGATGGCGGTGAGAATTCACAGCATTTTCTGTCCAAACCCTGTATTCTGCTCAGTGGCAGCAGAGCCTTTGCAGCTTCCAGCCTCCAGCTAAACAAATAACTGCGTTATGGCTCCTTTCAAATAGCTGTGTCTTTGTGGAGTTCACGTACTGTAGAGGAAGAGAAAAAGGGAGATAAACATCGCCGTCTTGTCCAGATCGAAGAAGATTACCAGAAGTACAAGCTCACCACACAAGACATGGCGGACTGATGCATTTCTACTCAACTCTCTATAGATCAGGAACAGCCAAGGGGACAACATTCAACTTTATCTCAGAGTACAGAACCAACACATGCCATTCCTCCACATGCCATTCCTACTGTCCAACAACGAGATAAACCAAGCATGATGTCAGTGGTTAAATACCCCAAGTTTGGATTTTCAAAACGTTTCCATCTTGTTTGATAATGGCTTTGGATAAACGCTGAATAGTTATGCGCACATTTAATCTGTTGTAAAACCATAAAGGTTATCAGTCTAATTAACAAGGTTTTTCCAGCTGTTGTTAATTGTCCAACTTTCCAGAGCAACGTTTGGAGCCAGAGGCTGAGATAATAATGTTAATGAGCTTTAATAAGAGTTGCGTGAAAACACATTTAATTAGGCCATATTTACAAACAATGACACAGAGAGTGAAGTGGCACAGCAGTTTGCAGCTTGTGGTTGCTGTGCATAATCTCATTTAAATGGAGTTTGCCTTTTTGATGAGGACATTCACAGACTACAGAAGAGGTCACAAATAAGTTGACTGTGGAGTCAAACTAAAAGCATCCATTGACACCTGGAAAGATTGATTGATTATCCAGACACATCTAACCTATTACATTTAAATTCTTAAGCCCTCCCATCTCTCGCCATCCAATTTCATACTGGGAATCTGCTAGTCTGCTTATTTCAGTTCCAAATGTAACCTCTGCACACACCATTCCTGGTGCATGGTTGAAAATGATGTGACTGAATACTGGTGTGATTGAAGATATATTTAACAGCAGGATACTAAGACTAATTAAAGACAGTTCTATTTGACGTTTGTTTCAAATGTGTCACTATTAGTCCCATTACAAACGGTAATAATAGCAATTTATGGGGAAAATCAACACCAATTTCCAAATATCTTTTGTTTTAATGTTTGTACGAAACATGCTGATCCAAACAGCTTCCTGTGATGTCACAGAAGGCTTGCCTTTCTCAGGCTTCAATGTACCCATTAAATATTCAATGTGGTCTCAAACCTTTGGACTTTACAGTCTATTTGCTTCTGTAAATCTAAAACTAGAATCGGGTTAGTATTAAAACACAAGTCTTAAATTGTCTGTGACGATTAATGTTCCTATCTACAAATTAACACAATATTACACATTGCATTTTCCCCCGTGAGCTAATTGTCTATGACTACATGCCCAATGTGTAAATGGATCTTAAGAATACATTAGCTTCCAGTTTCCCAAGGCTTTGAAGACTGATTAAATTGAAAGACCCTATTGAGAATGAATGGCTTTCTTCCGGCACAATTATCAACCCACTCAAAGAGGACAAACTTGATGCCGGTTACACAACGCTCAGTCACACAGGCGCTGCCTTGTGTCGAATTGTCGGTTTCGGAGGGGCTATCTGGCAGGTTTGTGTCAGAGGGGTTACCAGGGAACGAATGGCAAAAAAGCCTGAGGCAGCCTCACTGTCTTTGATGTACCTCCACCCTGGCTGTGATCCTAAACTCTAGAGCCCCCTGGTGAAGACTTCCACACCTTCGGGAGACCATAGAATTGATTGTTTGAAATACTGCAGCTGCCTGACCTTCAAAATGTGAGCGGACAGCCCTCAGCTGGTTTTACTGCATGGTTTAATACACTGGTCAGATTAGGAAGAGGAGATATGACTTATTTGAAAACCTCGAATTTGACTTCCCTTAAGGACGTTTTGTTGCTTATATCCATGTACCTGTGTGTGTCTGTGTTTAGTGTTTTTAAAGTGGAGCTTAATGTATAATTCAATACACATTTGTTAACCTTTTTAGATAACTCATCATTGGGCGTGAAAGTAATATTCTTTAATAAATCAGCCAACGTTTTCAATTGAAGGCCAATAAGTCACCTTTCGAATCCACTTTGCAAGACTTTGCGATCGATTGAAAAGTTAATGCTCCAGCCAACCTTTGGTGTTCCATCGGCCAATGCCTGTGTTAGAGCTTCATCGAGTCTGTACTTGACTCATTAGCAGAGAACAGAGCAGCGAAGCCTGAACTAATGTGGGAGTCTTGTAGAATACCTTGTCTTCACAAGCTTGGAGATTATGTCTAATGGCCAGTAAATCGGGGCCCACTGTCAATTACTGTATTGAGCAATGCCGACGTGTTCTTGGGTTTCTGACCAAAGCTCATTTGTTACGTCACAGTATCGAGGGGAAGAGTAAGAGTCTGCTCCTCCTTGGAACACAGGCTAAATTAAAGGGCGGGGTTCAAGCGTTTTCCGTAGAGTGCGTTCGATTTGTCGTAGAACGCAGGTCCACAAGGTTGTCGAGAGCCCGTGAATTTCAATCCCACAGATGAAGGCTGTGAAAGTTACTCTTTATAGAGAACAAATCCAAACGGTGCATTTAAAGGATAAAAGCCAAAGCTTTTCTCAGATATGGGTTTGACCTCTGCAGCTCATTAGCAGTGGGATTCAGGCACTCACCATACTTCACGCAGCCTGTGAATCGCTATTAGAGAAAACCTTTCATGTTAGTGCCTACATACATGCGGCACATATGATAGCCAGCTTGTTATACACACAATTGATTGGAAGTGGAAAACATTTTGAAGTTGTTCTGGTAATGAGGCCTGCTTGAAGTCTACTGTACTTTTGCTCTTAAGAGGCTTCAGAGCACTGCCAGAGAAGGAACATTAAGAGTGTCTGAAGAGAACCAGAGATGTAGGATGAAACATTAATGATCTAGATGTCATGCACTTTTACATATTACGAAGGCACCACTGCACAGTAGGAAAACAGCAAGATGGAAAGCTTGAAGGTCAGTACTAAGTGGACCGTTTAGACAGAAAGTCAAGCCAGACAATTGTAAAAGTCACACAGGGTTCCGAGAAGAAGATGTTTCAAGTTGAGTTATTAAGGCTTGACAAATCATCCTCAAAGAATTACCTGGGATGGTCTGAGATCTGTGCAGCACTATATTTTTATAGCAGTACTCTGACAATTTAAAAAATGATTGACTTGGCTTCATATGCAAGATATGGAAAATGAACCAAGCCATGGCAGTTCTTGGGGGCCAATGTTCCTGTGAAACCATGCTTGGACTCAGCTTTGGCTCCCCTAAATAAAGTCTGAATAATTATAAACGCGGTACTTAACCTGTTAAAGTCTTCAATCTTGTGAAGAAAACTATATGAAAACAACAATATTCCGTGCAACTGGCCCCAACAGGAAAAAATACCACTTTTTAAAAGAACCGCCACCAAAACCAAGAGTCATTACAGTCAAATTACAACTTTATGGAAAAAACTTCCATGACTAATGCGTGTTGGGAATCGTCCCAGTTTTCCTTTTGTCCAACTCCCGCTAGCCTCAAAGCTTTAACAAAGATATGGGCTTGCAATGGGAACAGCAGAGTATGTTCCTTATCATTATCATTTGCAACAGGAAGCTTTCAACTGATTCCAGGAAGCCCCGGCAGACATTCTCCATCACAACATACACACCACCATCCATCTTCCTGCCATTCATTGAATATTAGATCAGAAATAACATTACTCAACATGACACCCTCCTTTCTATTAGCTGGTGTACAATAACATAGGTTAAACTGTCACTTATAGAATTACAACACTAACGCGAGTCTGCGCCACTACGCAACGCGCAGACCGGGAACGCCATCGGAAATATGGAGGACGTATAATCTGGTGACTCTGAAGGAATAACATGTTTAGGTATTCATGAGGTTCGTGAGTCGTCTTCTCAGTAGAGATGAGAGAGGTCTGACGTGTGACGATTTCAAACAGTCTTATCACTTGTCACTGGCTGCTGGCTTGCTAAGTTGACATGTTCAATGTAACCATTGAACTCTGATGGTCGTTCTCGAGAAGGACGGGGAAGGTTGGGTTGGTGTGTGCGCGCACACACAAAATGTATGAATCCACGTGTGGACGTGCTTTAGTGCAGAGACTCAGATTTTGTCTTCAGGTCTGAAGTGAAACAGACTGACATTTCCTTTGAACATTGTGAAATAATATCCACAGCATGACTTTAGATTATATCACCACTGATACGTCATCATCTCCTTACTTCTGTATGTACTGTACTGTCGTATGTACTGTACCAAGTCGAGGCCTCTGTATGTACTGCGTGAATAGTCAATCCCTCTGTATGTACTGTGTGAATAGTCAAGCCCTGTGTATGTACTGCATGCATAGTCAAGCCATCATTTCTGTCAATTTCTCTTTTGTACAATACAGTGCTCCTCTGAGAGGGACTGTAACCCTTCCCTCACATACCATAAGGAAAAACAGCCGCTGATTGTATGGACACTTCCACCTACACACTTACACACACACGCGCGCACACACACACACGGATACACACACACACACACACAGATACACACACACACACGCATGCGCACACACACACAAACTGACACACACACACTAGAAAGTCATGAGATCCAGTATCTGCCAGCCCCCATCCACAGACAGTTTTACACAGAGGAGTGAAATCCTATGAAGTCAGGTGATAAAAGGCAGAATGAAAAAAGAGAGAGAGAGAAATAGAGCGAGATGGAGAGAGGAGTGTGGGGAGGCATATCAAATTCTTTCTCTGGGCTAAAGTTACCACCACACTATCAGAGGCTAATTCTGGATACACTGTGTGGACCTGAAGCTTTGCTAAAATCCCATTCCATTTCAGAGAGCCATTATTTTACAGCTTTAATGAGGAAAAAACCCCTCGCCAGAAATCATCGTACATTAAAAGAATCTCCAGACAGCTGAGAGGCAGGTTGACCAGAGGGTTCGGGTGTACAAGTCTCACTATGAGAACCTCAGGCCAGGAGCTGAAACCACACTAACCAGATCACAAACTGTCATAGCTGCTACATGGCAGATAGATGTGTCCACTTACACCCCTTCCGCCTCCATCTTGCCCCCCTCTTTCTTCTTCTCTCGTTATTTACCTACAGTAACCGCCCCTTCTGGCCCCAGGAAGATGGTCGACAGCCCTGCTTCCTTGCGTAGTTTTGGAGGAAAGTCCATATATTTTCCTGGGGCTTTTTTGTTTGATTGATTTTCAATTGAATTTAATTCTATTTTTATTTCCCAATTTGGCGACCAGAATAGGACTCTGCACCACATTAGGAGCCGCAGAAACATAGTGTACAGGATGTCAGGATATTTATCTCCATATCTATCTATAACATCTAGATGCAGCTTGGCTTGCTGTTGATGCAAATACTCTCTAGAATCCAACATGTGCACACACACAAACGAATTCACCCAAATACACACAAACACACACTTGGTAGTACAAGTTTATCTTGGTTCCACTTGTGGTTTGGAGAAGCACAGAATAATACAGAAAGCCCGACTCCCACACAGTTTTTATGAAAGCACAAAGGACAAAATCCAATCCTCATCATGTCTGTTTACCAAAAACCCTGTTCAAAATCACTCCCCAAGGCACGGTCTGGCAACTGCACGAATATGTTTGAGATAACTTTTAACCTTTTAGATAGAACAGGATTAGGTTAACTCCTGATGTCATACTACCATTTACCAATTAATCTGCCTGTATAGCAGAAAACAAGGACATAAAAAAAAGAAGTGTAATAGCTTTTCTCTTGACTGGGCTGGGGTCTCGTGGATGGGTTACCTGCAGCTGAGCTACACTTCAATGTGTGAGGAAAGTAACACTTGCAAGACAAATGCATAAAAGAACACAGTCCACTGTTTTATTACTCAACTATGAGCAGATGCGGTCTATAAAAATGTGCAGAGAACACAAGCACTTTAGGACAGCCTGAGCACAGGGTGTGCTTCGTGCTTCATCATGTGTGAAATAGAAGTTGTCTATCATCAGGACTTCAGACATAGCTCCATGGTTTCATTAATCACTAATGGAAACCACAGCATGCTTATTCTATTACCTTGACTTGGGTTTGATGGGATGTGGGTATGTCCTTTATGGTGTACCAGTTTAATGGTGTAGCATTCTGCTAAGTTTATGTTAGCATACTGCAATGCTGAACGTGGTGCGCATTAGGTTCACCCAGGAGAGTTAAGATGCACAACACTGAATGTGGTTTTGGGATTCCAAAAATATCGACATCTAAATATAAAGAAATGGCCACAAAGTTTTAAAGCTGGAAGCTAATCAATTTGGGTCTAGTGATTGTTACAAACTCCATAAGTTAAAGCTCAGATGAACCTGCAGGAAGAGCTGAACACACACACATGCATACACAAACTCACACGTACACAGAACGACACCCACACACAGACAGATACAGTGTCCACACAGAGACACACACTGTGGGCCTGTTGCCAAAAGCAAACCACAAGGCTTCGTCTTTGGAGATCTTTCTTGATCTGTAATGTAGCATGTTTTAGAGTCACAACTCTGAGCCTTGTCTGCCATATGGGCCAAACAGAGTTGGGAGGGAGGGTGGCGAGAGGGCAGTGTCTGTGTGTGTTTGAGTGTGTGTCTGTGTGCGTATGTGTGGAAGGGGGCATTGTGAAACGTGAAAAGAACCGTGGGCCACCTGAAAAGCACGACCAACTTGTTTGCCAAGTTTTCCTATAAGTATGATCTACTGCGTCATTTGCTTTCAAACGTAGCTATTATCTTGAAGGGGTCCGAAAGAGACGACCCACCACACCACAACAACAAGCGGGAGCGCTCAGTCATTCCAAATGATTCTAATGACCAAGAACACGGGGACAGACGCGTGACTGTAGGGCAAGTCCTTTTTTGAATGGACGCCTTTTGTCTGTTCTGTTTCGACGGTCATTTCCTGGAATAAAAGGCGGCCATCTCTTTGAGGACTGTGCTAGAAAGGAGACTGGTTTATCTTTTTCATATGGAGCCTCTTCTGCAGCCTTCCTGTGCATCAAAGGAACTTTGAACTTCGGAACCAAAGAAACTGAAGAGGTGACCTTGACTTGTCGGTAACAAACCGTTGTCAATGAAAAGAAAAGAGAGATAAAAGAGTCGTGGATGGTTGATTAAATGTTTGGTTTTTATTTTCGTAATTAACTGAGCTGCGCCATACAGTATCTCTCAAAACTGAGAGAGAACGTTGCTAAGTGGATGACATGCGTTCAAGGAGAACCTTTTCAAGCATCAGTTGGGCGCAACTAGGAAATGGAATGAGCAAGTACACACAGGGGTTTGTTAAAGCGTCAGGGTCCTCAGGGGTTATATGCTAGTGTGTCTCACTGGAGATAGGTGTCACCGGAGACTGCCTGTTGGAGGCTATGTCCCAGATTCAACTCACACATCGACGAAATACATGGGCTGATTTTGAAAAGTTTGCATTATCTAATCTCATTGCACTCCAACAAGCAACACGCCGTGGAGGCTGCCTCACATCACGTCTCATCATAATAAGCTTGCGACGCCTCAAAATCAGAAGTTCAATACAATAAGGCTCACTGTTTTGCCACGGAAAGACTCAAACATGTTGGCCTGATTAAGTGTCTCGAGCCCTGAAGTACATTTTCCACTTGAAAGGCTGTCTGGATAAGGACATAATGCTAATTAGACACTAATAGAGTCTAAGACAGCCAAACAACAAACAAGAAGATGCCATAATCAAGCAAGCAATGAGATAATTACTTCCTCTAAATTAGTCGGCCCATGACCCAATTTAACGGTGAGGGAGCAACCCGCCCACACAGCCCCAACACTTCTCATTTACCAAGAGAACGCTCCACTAGCTCTGGCTGGGAGATGGGATCTTCTGATATGGTCCATGTTCTAGCTGTGGATAGAATCTTGTGAAATGGTCCATGTTCTAGCTGATGAGTCTCTTTGCTCAACATCAACAGGTGCCCCTCTCTTCCTCCCATCTGGTTCTGCTGGTGGCAAACCAAGCATAAGCACCTTGTTACACAACGTTCTCCGTGAATGACACACTGAAGCGTCAGTAAGGGACGTGGTCAATATTGATGTACTTTACTTCAGGGATGTTGTTGGACCATCGTCACCCCTGGGACCACGGTGGCCTCCAGGATGGGCAAAGCCACTGCTTCGGTAACATGAAGAGACAGTGATGGTCTTATTAGCTGACCCTCACTTTCTCTCTCTCTGTCTTTCTCTCTCTCTCTGTCACTTTCTATTTCACTTTCTCTCTGTCTGTGTGTCTGTTGGTCTGTCTTTCTGTCTGGCTGTGTCTCTTTCCCTCCCTTCCTCCCTGCCTGGCTAGACTCCAGACTACTGAAACAGTATTTAAGTGCCACAACACACATACTATTCCGAAATGTGTGCTTTGCTCCCAGATGCTGACGAGGGATACAGAAAATGTTTTATTTTCCTTTCTTTCTTTCTTTCTTTCTTTCTTTCTTTCTCTCTCTGTCTATCTCGCTCTCTGTCTTTCTGTCTTTCTTTCTTTCTATCTTTCTTTCTCTCTCCAGTCGACGGTAGAGATGTTCAGCCCACTGATAGAGCACAGTCCCCATCCATACCTCGTGAGAGCACTGACAGGGCCCTTAAAAAGCAACTGAAAGCCACAGTGACTGACGTCTGAGTTCAGAAAGGATTCTCATATTCAAACATCAGCACCACTTAGTCCTGTCAATCGGGATGAGTGCAGGTCTGAAAGTCTGCGGTCTAGTTACAAAGAAAGTGCTATTGTTATTCACCATGGATAGGCTCAGTCGGGTGATACAAGAGAAGGATAAGAGAGCTCTTTTGAGTCAAGACTGATTGGAAGAGATTCATGGAATTCATTAAATGACGCATACTTTTGGCGCTGTTGCAAGAGCTGCACCGTAATTGCTTATGAACTTGATTTGAATGCGTGATTCGCACAAATACAACTTTTACTCATGGAATTCACATTTAATAGAAAACAAGAAATGAATATGGGCATGAATTAAATATACTCAAATGAATCAAGCATGGTTATCTAATATTCATGACTTTACGTCACATTGATCAAGGGTCCCTCACTTGTTATCACATGTTGAATGAGGCTGTGCTGGTGTATTCTGTGTTTCACCTTCAACACCACTAAAATGAAACTGGAACATTAAACCACTAATGATAATCATAAAAAGAGGATGGTTTTTTGAATAAAAGGTTGTCCATCCATTATGCACAGTGTCTGGTGGTTTGTCAGTCGTGCCAAAAGATTCCTTTTCTCTTCATTTGAGTAAACATCAAATGATGGCTGAGGAAATGTTTCCTCAAACTACTCATCATAGAGATATAGAGACTGATATCCTGGGAAGAGAAACTTCATATCCACATTCAACAAGACTGTCATGGAGCTTTGTAGAAGTCCAGTCGATTGCATTGGAGACTTGGGACTTTGAAAATGGTTGCATTTTGTTGTGGAATCTGTTCAAGGCAAATCAATCTTTTCCACTTGCTTCACCGAGTGCTTTCACGATGTCTTTGAATCTAAAGGAGGCTTTGACAGCATGTGAGCATAATGTATGTGGTAGGTAAGTGTTTTGAACATCTTCACCACACAGTTATACCAACTTTCAGCTCTGCATTTTCCCCCCACTGGCTTAGAAACATTATGTACTGTCTGCACTGCAAAGTTAAGTTTAGGATTTAAACTTTCAAGGTGTGTTTATTTACAAGGCCAGCTCCCCAGATATTGGAAATTATTCCAACCGATGGGATACTTCAACATGAAAGCAAAGAAGAAGGGGACTGACCAACTCTTTAAAAGATTTTTTGGGGAGGTTTATGTGCTTTTACAGAGCATATAATGCTGGTCTGAAGAGAGATGGATTTATTCAGAGTGCTTTTGACCATTTGCATGTCACATTGCAACTGTAGTACTGTAGGATATAAGGAACCCAGCTTTTTGTAGCAAAATCAGGATGTGCTTGAACTCATCACCCATACTGCAGCACTATCAACTCTCCAGCTTTAGTATGAGAACAGTTCCAATGATCCCAACGATTGTATTTTAATTTAATACGCTTGACCATGTCTCTTAGTATTTAAAATAATCTTTACATCAACGTTCAACGAGTAAAGGTGGTTTCTCCTGCAGACGTTTTTACTGCAGTGGTTATATGTCAGCCAAAGCTTTCGGTGGACAAAGGGCATTCTAACAGTAAGCGTACAGGTAAAAACCCTGCCCTTGATGGGGTGTCAGGGAGACAGTGATGGAAGAGGTTTTCCTTTGTGGAGGAAGGACAGAAAGCTGGAATCTAAATAGCTGTGGAAGGCCTCGTGGCAGATATATGCTCTCAATGGCCATGTCTCTCAAGTGGTGTTTTCTGAATCGGGTGTGATAAATGTGGAGGAGAGCTCAAGTTCACACTCAGATGACAGGCAGCTTGTTATGTGAAAATGTCTCTTAAAACATTCTTCAAGGCTCGTGGACAAAGTTGAATTCTCCTAGCAAGTAGGTAATGGTGTGCATGCAGTAAAAAGCCTATTGACAAGTTTGCACATATAATATTAATCTTTCACGCATGACTTTATCCTCCCTCCATACAAATTAGAAAACAGTTCCTTATCAGGTAAAAAAGGGAAATATTCTGAACGTGGGGGCCTTTTCTTGTCATCATTGGCCTGGATTTGTTATTTTTGTTTCGCAACAGTGGCAGCCAGTCTGACAGGCCACGATGGCCTTTTAAAGTGTGTCTGCGAAAAGCCATGCTGTGCCTGTTTCCAGGGAACCCAATCTGGTTAAATGAGGAAAAGTATTTCAGGCCAACTGAGAGGACCCAGCAGTGTCAACGTGCCCTCCAAGGCCATAGATCTCCCAACCTGATCAATGCGCCGCCACGCAACCAAACAGCCTGGTTTTCGACTGAAGCTCCTCCAACATCTGCAATTCAAATGTATCTTTATCATCATATGCCAAGAGTAGCTTGCCCACAACACCTCTGTCTGACTCGACGGACAGCTCAGGGCTCAGCAGAATCCTGGTTTTGTTGCCTCAGATCAAATTCACGTTGGTCTAAAAAAGAAATCCCACTTTGTTTGATGGGTTTGTGTTTTGATGATGGCTCTGCAGTATTTGAACTATTACCAATCATTCTAAAATCCTTTTTTCCCACCGTTTTCTGATCAAAGTTTGACGAATTTCCAAGCCCCCGTCTTACAAATCCCCAACTGACTTAGTAATGAGTGCATACAGTGTGGCTCTATGGTTGTTAAACCACTGACAGGGAAAAATATTCTGATTCTTAAAGTTGAGTAGTGTATTCAGCCATGTGCATTTTGCCTTGATTGCTAACAATGTTTTTCCATGCATAAGAATACATGAATACTATTTCACAATAATACAGCCATCTACTTTGGGCCACCTTTTCCTGAGAAAGATTGTCAACAAACCAAGGTTCTGGCACAGTTTATTGAGCTCTCTCCCTATCTGGGACACATCTGGTGTCGGACTGATGTAAGCGTTGGTGTTTTTTTTGCAATTGCTTTTTAGAAAGGAAGCTGCTTCTTGAACAGGTGGGTATAAAATAATGTTGTTACATTTCTCAGTTCATGTACAGCATAAATCATTTGGCCATTATTGGTGTTATAATACAATCCTGAAACTGTGACAAGGGTGAATTGGGTTTCTCTGGCTCAATTTACAGACAATTGTAGATTTAGTTATCTTTTCTACTTGTGTAACTCGCCACAAATGCACGTAAGTATTCTGGTTTAAGAATACTGAAGGAAAACATTGCTTTACTTTGTGCAAAGATAGTTCCAAAAACGGTTGAATATGCACTACTGAGCTATTCTTGATTCAATCTTGACTGAAATCCTGGACAGAATGCTGTCAGTTAACGTTTTTTAATCATTGGTAAAATCGAAGAAAATTCTTGTGGATGGACAATATTTCTCCATCAAAACAGTAATCCTTGTGCTGAGTCGGTGGATTTTCTGAGGCACAATTTTCTCTTCAACAAACATTTGATTCCAACATTTGGTTCATTGATCCAATGACTCCCTAAGGATATTGCTCCAGCCTACAGCCAGTAGAACACCAACAAGTATTCTGCTGATGCCACAGATTCTGTACACAATGTAATCACCAGCGCTGGGGTGACTAAGTCGCCATAGACAAGCAGCACCACATATAGGCTACATGTTACACGGTACACACATGCACACTGTGCATTATTACAGGAAGTCACTGATTACATTCCTTCCTGGGGCCAATTTTTTACCAACCTATACTTTCTATGATATTTTTAAATCTATCCGGGTTGCTTGGCTACCTTCGAAAACGTTTCATAATCACGCTGCATTGTGAAACACAAAGCATTTGGGTCAGCTGTAAAGAATCCCTGTTGTGTTTGACTGCAGATCCCACGCCCTGAGTCTCACTTAGGTTAGCCACGACACCCTGCTGGAGCTAACCAAGCGTGTGTTCGTGGGCTGGACAATGTGTCCACCTTCTCATTGGCAGTGCTCTCCAACCCTGGGGGTGACATCCGGGAAGGCTGAGTGTTGCTCGATAATGGCTCCCTCTGGACCCTGGTCTCCACACCTCCACCAGGGGTGGAGCCACGCTGAGCCCAGCCTGGGAAGAAGAGGACACAGCTAAGCTGCTTGGGCGAAGAAAGAAAACACGAATAAGTGATGATTAGGTCTTTCTGTGAAAAGCTCTGGAGGCTCCCAAAGGTGAGAGAGTGTTGTCGTGAAAGCAGAGAGCTGGCTGCAGGTGAACGGGATCCGGAGCGACCCCTGACAAGGACAGAGGAGAGCTCACAGACAATTCAGACTTTTTTTTTCACAGGAGTCTCTCCTCAAGGAAGGTGTCTTCACAAGCTGTGAGAGATATTGTCTCGTGTTGGTGTAGGTCACAAAGGTCTGCCCCTTGGATAAGAAGCTGAAAGTGCTGCGGAAGAGGTTCAAGCTGGGTTTAGAGTCTTTCATGAGAAGCCTCAGTTGAAGGCTGTCTATTGTGAGCCTGAGGGGGTTTCAAAAAAAAGGCCACACACCCACCTGGCCTCAGTTACGGAGCTGAGATCCAGCTGGCAGGTGACACATCTGGATCAGGATCTAAGCTGAGCTGTGTCTGTGGAGAAGCAGGGCTGGGATTACTCGTTCGCAAGGTGCCGGTGTCTTTGGCACATCTTTCAGGTGGTTAATCGCAGAAGCATTACCCGAGTTCACCTATCCTTAAAGCCCTGTAGAGGTCAACCAGGTCATATGTTAATGAGCAGAAGTCCACGGTGAAGGCTGGGTATGCTGACATGGTCCTGAGACTGTTCGGTCACATGACAGACAGAACATGAGATATTGAGGGGAGGGGAGAGGGCAACTGGCTGGCATTATGCTAAATTATATGATTAAAAGCTTTACTATTTAACCCCTGATAGTAACCATTTTGAATACTGAGCGTCAGATACGGCACCATTTGAAAAAGGCAACGATTTGAGAAACACTTACATACCTGAATCCAAAATGATTTCATTCTGGCTTATGTTAGAAAAAGAAATGCTCAATAATTACTAGTCTTCTTGTTCAAGAAATTGGCTGCACTGCTATGAAGAGACCGCAATTCCTGCACTCATAAATATTTCTACAAAGCTTTCATGTCCCCGGCGATCCAACTGAAATAGAAGCCTTTAAAAGTGGGACAGTTACCATTGGCATTGTTTTTTAAAATGTAGGATGTTTAATAGTCAAGACATGCAGGCGAGGGCCTGTAAATATGATCAACAAACCAAACATACCCTGGGAAAACACCCAAACCCCTCTGAAACACCTCAACCTGAATTATTGACGTCCAATGATAACATGGTCCCGAACGAATAACCCTCTGTCAAAGCAGGGTTACTGGATCAATCTCCAGTTAATGAGCTTTGGAGGAAAGCCTTATCTGAATGCTTTTCTTTTAAGATGAAGACAGTGGCCATGGAAGTCTCCAAGGACTGCACGGCTTGGCAAGGTGTAAAGGTTGACATCAAGGTTGTTTTTTTCCCTCATGCTTGACTTCTATTCTTTGAATCCGGTTGGGATTGGTGTCAGAGGTGGAAGGGATCTCAGCAGGCTATTTTCCAGCCAATAACCAGCATCATTCAACTCTAGTGAGACAGCGAAAAACATGTTTAATGCTGGCTATTGATGTCGCTGTAGTTGAAGTAAGAAGATTAGGATTCTTCTACCTCAGGTATACGGGGTATTATTTCCGTCGAAAAAGCACCTTTCTGAGAAAGTTTGTATAATACCGCTTCTGACTTTCTCATTGAACTTCACCATTTGTTAATCAAGGGCTTTTCTCTAATGTGCTGACCAACGCATCCGAAAGGGTTTGAGACTGAAACGCCAACTGAATCGCTAGCTGAAACGCTAGCTGTAACGCCAACTGAAACGCCAACTGAAACGCTAGCTGAAACGCCAACTGAAACGCTAGCTGAAACGCTAGCTGAAACGCCAACTGAAACGCTAGCTGAAACGCCAACTGAAACAGCAACTGAAACGCTAGCTGAAACGCCAACTGAAACGCTAGCTGAAACGCCAACTGAAACGCCAACTGAAACGCCAACTGAAACGCTAGCTGAAACGCCAACTGAAACGCCAACTGAAACGCCAGCTAAAACGCCAACTGAAACGCCAACTGAAACGCCAACTGAAACGCCAACTGAAACGCTAGCTGAAACGCCAACTGAAACGCCAACTGAAACGCCAACTGAAACGCCAACTGAAACGCCAACTGAAACGCCAGCTGAAACGCTAGCTGAAACGCCAACTGAAACGCCAACTGAAACGCCAACTGAAACGCCAACTGAAACGCCAGCTAAAACGCCAACTGAAACAGCAACTGAAACGCTAGCTAAAACGCCAACTGAAACAGCAACTGAAACGCTAGCTAAAACGCCAACTGAAACAGCAACTGAAACGCCAACTGAAACGCCAACTGAAACGCTAGCTGAAACGCCAACTGAAACGCCAGCTGAAACGCTAGCTGAAACGCCAGCTAAAACGCCAACTGAAATTTGAGGATAATTGTGGAGACCCCCTGTTGGGCATCTGTAAGTCCTGTTTGGACCCCACGGCGAGGATCTGTGGATGCATGGATAAACACTGACACCTGCTGGATAGCATGGCAAAACCCATCCAGCAACCAAATATTCCCACAACCAACTCCTCTGTTGAGAATACAACATGACTGTAAGAGCCACTTTTTCCTCATCAAGCGTGTGAACTTTAATTACAGTTCCAGGGTGTCAAACTAGTTTTTCGGGGAATTGCCCGGCAAGCGTAAGAGGCTTGTCAACTAGCTTTCATCAGCCTGTCAACAGATATCCATCCCCTCTCTGTCTGTAAGGGTTTGGGTAATGTGAGAGTGGCTGTGGGGCAACTTGCTGAAGGTTATGAGATGGGAGGAGGCATTGAAGTTAGCTTTACCCAGAGGCGTGATTTAGAAACTCATTCCGGAAGCATTCAGTGAAACATTACACCGTCTGTTCTGAAGATGGGCAGATTTTAGGACAAGCTGTTCTGAGACTCTCTGCGTGCCAGTCAACAATCCAGTCCTTGGGATGCCTTAACATCTTGCTAATATACATACTGGTAAAACTGCAAAACGTTGTGCAATATGTTTATTATACAAGTCCCTGAAACTATATTTAAATATCCATATGTATGTAACATTATGTACATAGGTAAATGGTTACATGGCTGAATTGGTAAATAATACTTAAAGGACAAAACCATCAGAAATGGTTGTGTTGATCTTGACACAAACAGTGAACATTTTTATCGCACCTATCAATGTGCAGTCAACATCTTTTACGAGTATAAAACTATAAATAAAACTATAAAACTACTTTTGTTCATTTTTCCTTCATCTTTCTGAACGTGTTTCAATCTCAAAATGCAATTTTCACAGAATGTTTTTAAGATACTGTCTCTTTAAGAAGGGCATCTGTTGCTGAACACACCAATGATCAATAGAGACAGAAACAGATGTGTGTGAATCAACCCCATCAGATACTAAACATTGTGCCCATGTAATCCAGGCAACTGTAAGGCGGTATGGAAGCACTGTCATATTTCTACAGGACCAGCTGTCACTCAGTAACTCATGTTCACATCCAGCGGGCGGTTCTGTAAGTGCCGCCTGATGAAGTGGGCGGGCCCTGCGTTTGGATGTCGTTCAGAATGACGTCTCTGTTGGACGTCTCAGAGATCACACTGTCAGCAAACACAGAGCCTATGATGGAAGGAGACAAACCGTGCACACACACACACACACACACACCAGTGTTTAGATCGTATTTTGTGAATCTAGCTATTTTTGACATGAGGAAAGGGTGAAATAAATATGTTCAACACACCACTGCCATTGGTCGCATCACTTGTGAGGGAGGATCTGCGAGAGGCAGAGTTTAGAGGAACGTTGGTTGCCGAGGTTACAGACTGCTGAACGACACGGTGGGTTGCTGTGCGGCTCCAGTCTGTGGAAGAGAGAGGGTGTTACTACAGTGTCTGAATGTATGTCTCACTGTCTGTCTGTCTGTCTGTCTTATCTGTCTGCCTGTCTATGAAATGGTTCACACCTGAGTTCTCAGCCAATCGAAGCCTCCCACAGCAGAGGAAGGTTCTCCACTGTTTACGTACACTGTCCTTCACAGCACAGTGGAACACAAAGATGAAGAAGCCTACAGAGGGAGAGGTACAGAGAGAGAAAGAGAAAGAAAAAAACTTAGATTACTGGCACCCGTTAAGTAAATGGAGCATGAGCATGCACCTGTGCACGCATGTGTGTGTGTGTCTCACCCTGCAGGGAGTTGAAGATAGTGAAGAGGAAGATGAAGGGCAGGTAGAGGTTTCCCCAGGCGAACAGAGCAAAGCCCCAGGTGAGGCCCAGCAGGATGATGAGGCCGGCGATGCTACGCAGGTCAGCCACCACACTCCTGTTAGGGGACACGTTCTGGGGGTTCTGCTTCTTGACCCGCGCCAGCTGCACCAGCACAACAATGAACACCACCACGCTCAGCACAAACACAACCAGGAAGTAAGCTACCACGCCCACGTAGAAGACTGTGGGGTTTCGGATCCAGCAGCTGGGATGGAGACAAACACACACAAGCACATGCAGACACACACACACACACACACACACACAGATGGTTACCATCCTAAGCCACTCTGCTGTGAGAAGCCTGCTAACAGATGGAATGTTGCAGCACCAAAACTTACAAGTCATCCGTTGACTGGTCTGCGTATGTCACCATACCATAATTGTTCTTGTCCACCGCTATCACCACGACAACTACTACAGCCGGGAGCCCTGGAAAAAAATACATTGTACAAATACATTGTATCAAAAAGTATTTTGAAAAGTCACAGGTTAATGGGCACAGTTGTGGGATTTGTAGTTTGTGCAGCCATCCTCACCCCAACCCAGCAAGGAGAGCTTGAGCATGTATCTGCTGAGGTAGGGTGTGAACACCCTCACAATGCTCAGGTACATATGGAGCGCCTCCAGCCCAGTCCAGGTGAACGACGTCAACAGGAAGTAGTGCAGGAAGAAGGCAGTGCTGATGCAAAGGCCCGTGGCGGGGTAGAGAGCGAGCCATCCATCCAATAGAAAGAGCAGGTTGAGCAGGAGGAGGGACAGACACAGCTGGATCAGGATCTTGGAGGGGGTGTCGCGTCGCAACTTCCTGTGGGGAAGATGATTGGGACGTCGTCATGCCAACGATGGAAAGAGGACGGAGAAGGTGCGTGTCTGTCTGTGGGTGTGTGTGGGTGTGTCACGAAGAGACAGAGGAAAAACTAATACAGAATAAAAGAAGAGGATGAATAGAAGAATGAGAGAATCCAGAGGAGGAAGGGAGTAGGAAACAGGAAATAACAGGGACATAAAATAAAGAGATGAAGAGCGAGAGAGAGAGCAAAAGAGAGAGAGAGAAAAACAGAGAGAGAGACAGCGAGAGAGGGCGAGTGAGTGAGAGAGAGAGACGGAGAGAGAGAGAGAGGAGCAGCCTTACTGGAAGGAGAGGTAGGTCAGCAGGGTGACCGACAGGAAGATGGCTGACAGCCCACAGCCAATGTAGGTGATGAAGGTCAGGATGAGCTCCACCTTCTTGTCCCTGACACCTTGGCCCGTGTGTTGAGACAGGTCCTGTGCAGTGGTACCACACAAACAGATAAACACTCACACACACAAGAATACCTGTCTGACAGCATGCAGTACAAGTGACAGTACATGCAGGTTCACACTAGTGAGCAAACACTGACCAGCAGTATAGCAAAGGAGGTGAGGTGATTGCAGCTACAGGTGGTGTCTTCATCACTAATGTTGACCAGAACGCAGCCAGCAGAGTTCCATCCCCCTGCAAAGTCTGAGCACAACATGGAAAATGTCATCATGCTGGCTCAACCAGGAGGACAGGGCAGGAAATGACATGACCTGACTTCCTGCCCACTCACCATTCCGAGTGAAGTCCCAGAACACACAGGAAGCTGTATAGTTTCCCTGAGGAAAGAGGACATCAGCCCATCAGACATCAGCCTGAGATATACACGCACATACAGTGCATGCACACATGCATTCACTACCACACACACACACACACACAACTCACAGGGGGGTCCTTGTTTCTCAGGGTGAACGAGACGTTTTCTCTCAGTCCACTGATTGACAGGTTGGCCACACTGGAGCCCAGAACAGGACTGATGACCTTCTGCTTTCCTATGTTTCTGTCCTACACACAGAGAGGGGGGGGGATACAGAGGGGAGTCTAACTGTTTACTAATTTAATAAGACATTTTACTTACTGAAAAATGAAAGACAGAAAGAGGGAGAGGCTAGGAGAGAGAGAGAGAGAGAGAGAGAGAGAGAGAGAGAGAGAGAGAAGAGAAGAAAGAAAGAGGAGAGGTTACAGGAACAGAGGACAAAGAGAGGCAAAGACAGAGAGAGTAAAGACAGGAGAAACAGAGAGAAAGAGGAGAGGAGGTACCTGGAAGAGAGAGGCGTTCTGGTAGAATGTGAACTGGACTCTGCTAGCCAGAAGCTGTTGCTGAGGACTCAGGCTTTCAGTCAGGGAGGAGGGCAGAGACACAGACCCTATAGGAGCCACCGACCTCTTGGACCGCCCACCTGCACTCACCTGGACGACACACACAGGTGTACACACAAACACACACACACATACATACACATAGAAACACAAACATCTCAACATCAGGGGAACGACACCACTGATGATGGCACATGCTTGCACTCAACGAGGAACCCATGCAAGGAGCATGGGTTATCATGGACGCCAAGTATAAGGTGATGTGTGATGCTGGTGCAGTGTTACCTGCAGGTTAGTAGGGCTGGAGATACTAAAGGAGGCTCCCTGGAAGCTGGTCCCATCCACTCTGGTGACAGCCAGAGCCAATGAGTCAGTCAACAGCACCCCGCTGTTCCCATCAAAGTCCAGCTTCAGCCCCAGGGTGTCCACGGCTTTGATCAGCCTGGGGAAAAGGAGTTGAGAACACATGCGAGTGTGATCAATTGTGTAACCGCGTGAGTTCAAGCGTGTAGGGGGGTACGTGTTCAAGTGTGTATGTTCAGGTGTCGGTTTTCAAGACGATCGTGCTAACCTGTCAGCAGAAGCTGACAGAGCTGCGGGGTCGGCAGCCATTAGGTTGCTGACGACGGTGAGGGCCTTCTGTCCCACCGACTTGGAGACACTAGGACTCTCCAGAAGCTGCTCCAGCCTGTTCACCACCAACTCCACCTGCAGACATCAGACACAGCTGTCAGTACTGAACCCACACACAGCTCCCAGTACTGTGACCCCACACACAGCTCCTATTACTGACTCCCCACACAGCTCCCAGTACTGTGACCCCACACACAGCTCCCAGTACTGTGACCCCACACACAGCTCCCAGTACTGTGACTCCACACACAGCTCCCAGTACTGAGACCCCACACACAGCTCCCAGTACGCTGACTCCACACACTTCAATATGGTCACAGTTTAACCAGCCAACAACTTTCAGTCCTCCGGTTACCCGAGGGGGAGATGGTGATAGTGCGTTTTTAGTTTAGAACTATTTGTAACAAGTAAAGGTTCTGGTACTATGGTATTATTTAGTCCTCTTGACAATCGCTAATGGCCTATTTAAACTATTAATAAATAATCCTATTATAAATAACAGACATTTCTAATAAATGATCGAAACCTAATAATAAATCATCTAAGCCTGCAAATAATCACCTAAACCCACAGTAACTCATCGAAAACCTGTAAGAAATAATCGAACCCAGTAATAAATCATCAGAAGCTGTTGTAGGTGGTGTGCTCTGACCTCGGAGGAGTTGAGCTGGCCCTGAGTCATCTGAGACAGCTGGTCTGCTTCCTGTTCCTGCGCTGCACTGCTTGAGGTGGGCGTGGCTGTGGCTGTGGTGGGCGTGGTTGAGACGGTGGTGGGTGGAGCTGTGACAATAGTGGGAGGAGTCTTGCTTGTAGTGCTTTGAGGCTTGGCTGTGGTGGCAGGGGTAATGTCTGTCATGGGTGTGGTTGAGGATCTGGTTGGTTCCGAGTCATTTCTGGGCCGAGTCGTTTCTTCTTTGTCTCTGGTTGTGTTTGGATTAATGATCGGGACAGCAGTGGTCAGCCTGGTTGTATTGTGGCTGATGTCAGCCTCTGTGGACGTAACAGGGTTGTAAATAGTGGGAGATACTGAAGGCTTGACTGTGGTTGTGTTGATGCTGGAATTGAAGTTAGCTGTTGTATTAAGGTTGAAGATGGGGTTGACATCAGTAGTCACTGTCGTTGTGTTTCGGCTGGTTAGGGCGGTTGTTATCACTGAGCTGTTGTCAGACGCAGATATGGTGGTGGAGGTGTGGTTTCCGTTATCAATTGTATTACCAGGGGTACCAGTCGTGTAGTTTGCTGTTGCATTACTGGGGTAAAACGTTGTGTTGTAAATTGATGCACTATGTGGAGTCGTTGTTTTGTCTGTTGTGTTGTCAGAGGCTGTGGTTGTGCTGAGAAATGTAGAGTGACGTGGTGTTGTGTTGAATAAAGCAGATGTTGTGTCTATTGATGTGTTATCAGGAACATTGGTGTATTTGGTTATGTTTACAGGCATAGAAGTTGTGTTGTGTGGTGTTGTGTCAACAGGGGTAATCGTTGTGTTGCCAAGGTTAGCTGTTGTGTTGTTAGGGCTAGCTGTTGTGTTGCCTGTAATAATAGTAGCATTGCCAGGGCTAGCCGTTGTGTTGCCTGGGGTAATTGTTATGTTGCCTAGGATAGCTGTTGTGTTGTCAGGGCTAGCAGTTGTGTTGCCAGGGGTAGCTGGTATATTGTATGGGGTAGTTGTAATGTTGTATTGTGTTGTGTTGCCAAAGGTTGAAGTGGTGTTTTGCAGTATTATGCTGCTAGGGGTGATTGTCGTGTTGCTAGGTGTAGAAGTTGTATTGTCATATGTTGTGTTGTCTGGGGTTGTTGTTAAATGTATTGTTGTGTTGTCAGGGTTAGAAGTTGTGCTGTCAAGGATAGTTGTGTTGTGAAGGGTGGTTGAAGTGTTGTGTTGTGTTGTGTTGCCAATAATAACTGTTGTGTTGCCAGCGGTGGAGTTTGTGATGTCAGGTTTAGAGGTTGTGCTTGAAAGTGTTGTGTTGTCAGGTGTAGAAATTGCTTCAAGTGTTGTGTTGCCAGGGGTTGTTATTGTGTAGTTTACTGTTGCTTTGTCTGGCATAGTTGTTGAGTTGTGAAGTGTTGTGTTGCTAGGGGTGATTGTTGTGTTGTCAGAGTTATCCGTTGTGATGTCAGGGGTAGTTGTGTTGGAGAGGATTACATTTCCAGTGGCAGGAGTGGTTTTAGGAACTGTTGAGTTGTCAGGGGTGAAGGGTGTGCTGTGTAGTTGTAGTGTTGTGTTGCGAGGTGTGGTTGTTGTGTTGTTACGGGTAGCTGTTGTGTTGCCAGGAGTAGAACCTGTGCTGTCAGGGGAAGTTGTTGTGTTGCCAGGGGTAGAACTTGTGTTGTCTGGGGTAGTTGTAGTGTTGCCAGGGGTAAAACTTGTGTTGTCAGGAGTACGTGCTGTGTTGTCAGGGGTAGAGGTTGATCTATAACCTGTTGTGTTTGATTGGAATGGATAGTTGGTGCTTGTAGTCCTGTTGGCAGAAGCAGTGAGTGCCTGTGTTATGTTAGCTCGAGTCAGGGAGGTGATGTCCATGGTAGATATGCTGGTCCCTTGAGCAGTGCTAGTGGTAGCATTCTCAAAATTGGGCTGGGTGGGTGTGGGCTGTGGGCTGGTATTGGGTGAAACAGGATCAGGGCCAGGACAGCTGTCCGTCAGGAGCATAGCAAGAGTCTCTCCTTTTTGACTGTGGGGAGAACAACAGAGACACACAATGACCTCCAGCGAGAGAGAACATTCGTTTTTAACACAAAGGCTGAGCCCAGCCCTGTTAGCTGTTAGAGTAACACAACACTAGCCAGCCCAGTCACACCCAACACTGCTCTACTGTTGCATCAGCCCTGTGCTATCAGACAGTCAAGGTCACCGGTTGATATAGCTAGAGTGTGTATTGACTGTGTAGAGGTGTGTATTATGTGTTTCTGTGTGTGCACGTGTGTGACTGACCAGGACAGTAGGAAGGGTGACTGGCATGTCTGAGTGTAGCTGAGGGGGGTGTAGCCCCAGGTCAGGTTGGTCTTCAGCAGCGCCTCCAAAGCCAGACCAGGGGAGCCACACAGCACTGAGAACACACACACACACAGTCATACACAGCACTGAGAACACACACACACACACACACACAGTCATACACAGCACTAAGAACACACACACACACAGTCATACACAGCACTGAGAACACACACACGCACAGTCATACACAGCACTTAGAACACACACACGCACAGTCATACACAGCACTGAGAACACACACACGCACAGTCATAAACAGCACTAAGAACACACACACGCACAGTCATACACAGCACTGAGAACACACACACGCACAGTCATACACAGCACTAAGAACACACACACGCACAGTCATACACAGCACTGAGAACACGCTCAACGTGTCACACACTGTCTGCATGATACAAAAACACACACAAACACAGATGTATGTACTGACCCATGCGCATCAGAGGTCTATCGTATACGATGTCGTTGTTCTCGGTGAGGATGGATTTAATAACGGCAGTGAGGATACATATGTCCGGCACAGACTCAGAAAACTGCAGCAAGACCATACAGCTGTACAACCTGAGAGAGAGAGAGAGAGAGAGAGAGAGAGAGAGAGAGAGAGAGAGAGAGAGAGAAAGAAACTGAATTCAAAGTCAAATTACAATATACATACCCAACACAATAACAAGAACACACACACAATGCTCTACCTATTGTTTGTTCCTTGGCACTCCAGGTGAACCGCCTGCAGAGATGACAGGATGAGTTATTGCACTGGTCGTCAACCAGAACATCAAGGATTCGACATGTGCTAAACATGACTGATATGTACTCAGACTCTTGTTGACTACCTGATAGAGCCTCAAAACCAACGAATATCCTTCACACAATGACCTGATGAAACAGAGGGATGGAACTGAGTTAGACTAACTAGTTAGCTAGTGTGTGTCTGGGTAGCAGGGATTGATGTGAGTTGTTTTGGTCTTACTGTTGCAGTTGGTTACAGCTGGGCACTTTTTGGAGGGGGGACATCTGCAGGACAGAGGTCCGAAGGAGTCAGTACTGATCATGCACAAACACACACAACCCCCACACACGGACTACAAAACTGAACATCCACAAACAACGAATAAAAACACATCTAACCATGGTACTAATTTGACTGGCCGTGACGTTGGGATTGGTGATGTTGATGCTGAAGGCATACAAGCCATCTGGGTGGAGATGATAGAGGGAGAGAGAGAGAGAGAGAGTTCACACATGACTACGGAGGACACTCATGGTATGGTTACTAAGCACTGAAGCAGATGTTTATCATGAGGTTGTCACAACACAGTTAACACAGTTAAGAGATCTCTTCTGGAGACACAGCTGCGACAGAAGTCTTACTTTTGCTGTTACAGAGAGAAGAACAGTTGCAGGTTTGCTTTTCCGTGTTGTCTGAAACACACCAAGACAGATGCCGACACACACACACACACAGACACACACACACAGTTAACGACAGTGCACAGATACTATGATTATGACATTAAAATGCTGAGGAGAGGCAACGCTCAGAATGTGCGAGTCAGCACTCACTCTCACAGGACTGACTGGGCGGAATGTATAAGTACTCAGGACGAGATCCTGGGTCAAGCAGCGAGCTGGAGAAACAAAACACAGTCAGGCTTCAGAGGCACACGCATAAGCACGACAAAAACGCACGCATAAATCTGTGTGCGTGCGCATTTGAGACCGCAAACACACTCATCCCCATCTTACCATGTGAGATCGGTGTGCGTGTTTGTTTGACAGACGTCTTCCAGCGGAGAGGATGAGGTGCACTTCACAAAGCCTCCATTAGAGGGCGCTGTGTCCATACACAACCCACGCCCTGACAACGTTCCAGCAATGACAAAAGCAATGATCTTATTAGATTGTTATGATAATGTATTGTCAGGTAGGTTTGGGGTACAGCACTGCATACAAATGTGAGTTTTGGTAACTAATGTGTGTGTTGTTTTTGTGTGGGTGGGCCTGCAATGCCTGTGTGTGGGAGCACATTGTGTACGTGTTTGTTTTTGGTTATTTGCACATGTATGTATATGTGTGAATGTTTGTGCGCATATGTGCGTGTGAATGTGTGCGTATGTGTGAACGTATGTGTGTGCAAATGTGCAAATGCGTGTGTGTGAACGTATGTGCGTGAATGCATGTGAGAGTGTGTGCGTGTGTGGGCATGACTACATGTGTGAACGTGCGTACGAGTGCGTGTGAATGTGTGTACGTGAATTTGTGTGTGCGGCGCCCCTCACCTACTCTCTCCACCTCCCCCAGGACTGTCACCTGCACCCCAGCCCCACCACTCTGCAGAGCTGCCTTCACACTGCAGACAGAGACAGGCTGGCTGAGCTGCAGCAGCACACTGCAGTTGGATCTCCTGCACACACACAGACACGCACACACACACACACACACACACATCCCAGAGAAGAGTCAGACAAGAGCAGAAGGGTGTGAGACAGTACACAAAACCTCCAATGATCCCTCTGGAGCAAACGCTCACTGCACACACACACACACACACACACACAAAATACCTTATGTCTCGTTTTTTGTCACAGGTCACCTCCATCCCCTGAAACAGATGGGAACATATAGGAAAATGCAGTCAACCTTTGCGGGATCGAACATTTCAGAAGCCAGTTGAACAGTGAACGTTCGACTGAGGCCAGTTCATGACTGGGGATGATGAGGCAGTTCTGGACCTGGGTGTTTCCCTGGCACTTCAGCAGACTCTCTCTTGTTGAGGACCCAGGAGTCACGCTGGAGTTGGCAGACCCTGAGCCCAGCCCGCAGCCTTGGGTTGTAAACAGACCAGCCACCTGGAGAGAGAAATCATGGGTTAGAGGGTGAGGAGGTGGGGGTGAAGGGGTGAAGAGACAAGGGGCAGAGGGGTATGGGAGAGGGGGGCAGGTGCAAGGGCTGAGGCCGAGGCCAGCTCAGGGGTAGGAGGCATGAGAATAGGGCATGAGCAAGACTGGGGCACGGGGAGTCAGCTTCACCACCCAAAGTAATGAATGAAGAATAGTGGCAGTATAACAGAACAGGTGGCACACTGGGCTGTTGCACTGATCACACCATTGCATCCATCCAGCCCTACCCAGTTTAGGATGTCTGCCTCACTCTTATTGGCTCCTGTGGCCTCAACGTCAATCAGCACCCAATAGAAGGCAGCTGTGGAGTAAATACAGAAAGTTGTGAGGAAAAGAGCACAAGTCATTTTGATAGGATAAATGGTTAAGAAGTTTGAATGGTTTACTCACTCTGATTGGAGCAGAGCTGTGTGAGATTGCATTGCACCGGTGGAGACCCTGTGGTTGAACATCAGTACAAAGTTGCAAAAACGAATCAAAACTGAGAGGGGGATTTCTTCAGTGCACACTATATGATTGTATAGTGAATGTAGACACAAACATAAAACATGTTTAACACTGCTCACCTGTCAACATTGTTGTGATCAAAGCTGAAGGTGTGGTGGAGGAATCAGGAGTTCGAATAAAAGTGGTTGTTTGACTGGTCGTGATCTGATTGGCTGAGCTGGTTGTGGGGGGCAGGGTTGACGATGTAGGTAGGGGTGTGGTTTTAGTGCTTCTTGAGATATTATTCGTTAAACTTGACGTAGGGGGCAGGGTTGACGATAATGGTGGGGGTGGTGTTTCAGTGGTGGCTAAGATGTTATTGGTTGAGCTGGGCATAGGAGGCAAGGTTGACGATATTAGTGGGGGTGTGGTTTCAGTGGTAGCTGAGAGATTATTGGTTGAGCTGGGCATAGGAGGCAAGGTTGACAATATTGGTGGGGGTGTGGTTTCAGTGGTAGCTAAGATGTTATTGGTTGAGCTGGGCATAAGAGGCAAGGTTGACGATATTAGTGGGGTTGTGGTTTCAGTGGTAGTTGAGAGATTATTGGTTGAGCTGGGCGTAGGAGGCAAGGTTGACAATACTGGTGGGGGTGTGGTTTCAGTGGTAGCTGAGAGATTATTAGTTGAGCTGGGCATAGGAGGCAAAGTTGATAATATTGGTGGGGGTGTGGTTTCAGTGGTAGCTAAGATGTTATTGGTTGCACTAGTAGTAGGGGTTGGGGTTGTAGGGGTAGTAGGGGTTGATGAATGAGATGGGGGTGTGGTTTCAGTGCTCGTTGAGATCTGATTGGCTGACCCGGTTGTAGGGGGCAGAGCTGACGATACTGGTGGGGGTGGCGTTTCAGTGGTAGCTGAGAGATTATTGGTTGAGCTGGACGTAGGGGGCAGAGTTGATGATACACGAGGGGGTGTGGTGTCAGTGCTAGCTGAGATCTGATTGGCTGACCTGGTTGTAGGAGGCAGGATTGAAGATACTGGTGGGGTGGGGGGGTCCGTAGCAGTTGATAGGAGATTGGCTGAGCTGGCCTCAGGGGGCAGAGTTGATGAGTGAGGTTGGGGTGTGGCTTCAGGACTGGCTGTGATGGGCTGGGTGATTTCATTGTTTATCAGGGTTGAAGTGACTGTTGTAGAAGCTGGTGTGGAATTGGGGTTAGTTGGGTCATAAACTGAACTGCGAGTGGTCAATGCTATCATTGGGGGAATGCTGGTTGTAGGTGGATTCGTCGGTTGATTCGATGAGGGAGCAGTTGTGGTGGTGGTGGTTGGAGAAGCTAGAAATCAAGAGGAACCAGTTACTGTACAGAGAAGCTCCACGTTCTAAACAAACATCTCCTTCTTCTTAGATCTCAGTCTTTCTATTACATGCTGCCCTTCAATCAATGGATGTTTTTCTTCCCTCAGCAACGTCTGAACATTACGGGCTTTGAACAATCAGTACAATGTACTCATACTCATGTCTACGGATGACAGTCCTCACCTGTGGCCATATCAACCTGCTTGCGTAGGGTGGGTAGAAGTGTTGCCAGGGCATTAATCACAGAGTCTGGAAGAGAGGTGGGAAGGGTAGCTGCAGGAGTGATGACACATAACCATCATTTTCATTTACCAGAAGCTTCCATCCAAAGTGAAGTACCAATACGAAATGTAGTGATAACAGAAGAGCATTCAGAACCAGATGGGCTCAGTTCAAACATGATGACAGTGGTGAGTGCCAAGGAATGAGCTGTATTTTTTTTTTTTCTAGACACACTACAACAATGAAATCGACAAAATGCAACATTACTCTGATGATTTTACACTCTGGTTGTTTAGTATTGTGGTAGTATTCTTAGTATACTGACAAGGGTAGGAGAATACTCACTTGGGTCTACAGAATTAAGAGTGAAGTCTCGTCCCGGTCCTACAGTGCCTGAAAAGGAACAGTAATTCACTAAGGACTGCACTGACACAACTCGCCCAGTAGAGAGCGCTTGTTCACACACCCTCACACAGGAGGACATGAGCAGACAAACACACACACACACACACACACACACACACACACACACACACACACACACACATGAAGGCTCACACACAAACATATGCATAGCAGACACACACATTCACACATACTGTCATGGGATTCATATACATAAAAACACACACATTGGAGACAGACATACCCAACTACACACATACAAATAAGAGACATACAGACCCACTGCCATACACACAATTAGAAGATGCATACCAACAACCACAGACACATACAGGAGATGGACATGTTCTTAATGTATACTGAAACACACCGAGCTGTTTGTCGACAAGCCCACGTCTCACCCGTCTGTGGTCTAAGAGAGCAAACAGAAGGTAACATGCAACATACTACACACAACATGCATCTACACACTATGGCTACTGTAGGCAACTCAGTGTAACACTAATGGATAGCATGCATCCACTAACTCCTTTGGAAAACTCAGTGTTACTGTAACACTAATGGGCAGCATGCATCCACTAACTCCTTTAGAAAACTCTGTCACAGTAACACTGATGGACAGCATGCATCTACAAATTCCTGAAGACAACTCTCTGTTACTGTAAGGCAGACTTTGCACATGGAACATCAACCGGTCACTTTCATACCATGCATTTTCTCAATGAAAATATAATTTTTTTATACGAATCTCTGGTCATTTCGAGTTTTTGCAATCCATGCTAAATGTGTGCGTGTATGTATATGTATGTATGTGTGTGTGTATATGTGTGTGTCCTTACCACCACACAGCAGACTGACGTCCCTCTGTCTCGCCTTCCCACTGGTTACTCCCCAGAGTCGCGAGTCCCAGCCAATCACAGAGCCATCCTCACAGGGCTCGTGATCCCCAAGGTCCTCCCACACTCGGAACATATACAGCTCTACCTGGCCAATCACGGTCCCCGGAGCCAGGTCCCTGGAGCGACAGCCCAATCGGAGAGAGCCAGCGGGGGGAATGGCCTGAGCAATGACTGTCCTCTCAGCCACCAGACTGCCGTCCACCTAGAACATTCCATAAAGTCCCAGACACACCGATGCAGGAACACACACACACAGAGACACATGCAAAGAGGCAAGCATAACTGATACGGAACTGAGATAAAAGTATCACTGTTCTCTGAACCTACAGCAACTGTTTCTGTAAAACAAGAAGTCCGTTTTTCACCTCTAGACTGAAGCTGTCCCCCAAAACATCCCTCCTCAGACACACCCTGTGCCACTGTGTCTGTGAGAGTGTGATGGGGAAGCGGTGTCGGACGCCCAGCAGCCAGCCGTATAAGGCCCCCTCGTCGCCCTCCAGGCCCAGGTCAGGGCGGGGGGCCCGAGGGGAGCTGTAGGAGAAGGCCACCCAGGACCCAGAGGTGACCACGCGGACGTGAACACACACGGTCATCTGGAACAGCAGGGGCAGGAACGTGTGGTCCTGGAGGGTCCAGAACTCACTGCAAGAGGTCAGGACTGCTTTGCTGTCCCCCAGGAAATATCCCATCCCTTGAAAGAGAGGGAATGGAGGGAGACAGAGAGAGAGAGAAAGATCAGTCAGACTGGATGTTATCAGGGCTTCTAAACAGTAATAAACGCATGACGGTCTCCCACCCTCTCTCTAGTTCCCTCTCCCCCACCTGTCTGTCCCTCCATCTTACTCAGTCTCTTGACCTTTAGCTCTCCCAATCTCCCTCTTGTTGTCCCTCTATATGTCTCTCTCCCCCCTCTCTCTCTGCCCATCTGCTGCTCATCTCTCTGCTCTTACCCGGGGGTATGTGGCTGAACAGCACACACAGCCAGAAGATTGTGAAGAAGGGTCGTATCGACCTCCTCTTCTCTCTGATGTTGAGGCAGAACATTCCTCTGAAAGTACACAGTCACAGAAGTTAGAATACACACATTCTGTCTGTCTGTCTGTCTGTCTGTCTGTCTGTCTGTCTGTCTGTCTGTCTGTCTACCCATCAGCCTGTTGGGACAGTTTGCTTACATGTCTACCTGAGCATCTTTCTCTGTTTGCCGACAATTCTTCTACTGGTCACTGACACGTAATATTACATGATTTACATGCCTCCTAATTCATTTATTCGTTGTTTGATACTTTCCGTACAGCAAGTCAGTGGAGTATTGAAAGCAAATTCCCATCAGCCCCTTGCATACAATCGTCCACATTGTGTCTGAATAGAGAAGTCATGATAATACACGTGCTGGGAGTCACTTCCTTCTCATACAAGTTCTTCCTTTTTGTGCACTTTTTTCGTGTGTGCCCGCCCACGCATATTAATGCTTCACCTGTGAGAACATCAAAAAGGGAAGCTGCCATGGTGTACCCTCTGCATACCCATGTTTGTATATTCATTCTCCTCCCATTCATATGCATAGTGTCCAATACACTTGTTTGCATCTCTTCTTGTCAACTTAAAGGCAGGGTATTCAAAATGGTTGAGACACACTCTTTGTCATATTTGCCAAACGTAACTTCATATTTTGATAGCAATCAATATTTCTACAGGTTTGACAGTGGTATGAAATCATTTTGACATCTGTGGGAATTGCAAAACCAAAGAGGGGGAGGGTGAAGAGAAAGGGAGAGGGTGGAGAGAGAGGATGAAGAGGGAGGGAGAAGGTGGACAGAGTGAGTATGAAGAGGGAGGGAGAAGGTGAAGAGAGGGAGGATGAATAGACAGGGAGAAGGTGAATAGAGGGACAATGAAGAGAGAGATATGGTGAAATAGAGGGAGAGGATAAAGAGAGAGGGAGAAGGTGAAGAGAGGGAGGATGAAGAGGGAGGGAGAAGGTGAAGAGAGAGGGAGGATGAAGAGAGAGTGAGAGGATGAAGAGAGAGGGAGAAGGTGAAGATTCAAGGAGAAGGTGAATAGAGGAACAATGAAGAGAGAGATATGGTGAAATAGAGGGAGAGGATAAAGAGAGAGGGAGAAGGTGAAGAGGGAGGGAGAAGGTGAAGAGAGGGAGGATGAAGAGAGAGACAGGCGGTGAAGTAAAGGAGGATGAAGAGACAGGGAGAAGGCGAAGAGAGGGAGGATGAAGAGAACAGGAGAGGATGAAGAGAGGGAGGATGAAGAGAGAGGGAGAGGATGAAGAGAGAGGGAGAAGGTAAAGAGAGAGGGAGGATGAAGAGAGAGGGAGAAGGTAAGGAGTCAAGGAGAAGGCGAATAGAGGGACAATGAAGAGAGAGATATGGTGAAATAGAGGGAGAGGATAAAGAGCAAGCGAAGGTGAAGAGAGACGGAGAAGGTGAAGAGAGAGAGAGAATGAAAAGAGAGGAAGTAAGTATAAAGAACAGAGAGAGGGAGTGCCCACTATAAATAGAACAATGTTGCAAATTTCAACAATGATTGTCTGTCATCAGACATGTTCAAATCAGGAATGCCGATTAGCCAGATTTTTGATTCTGCTGCTATGTGTTTGCCGTCATCAAGCCAAACACAGCAGACTAACACTCAAGTCAGACTCCAGTGTCATGGGTTTTGTGATGAACTGTGACTTAATATAGCTCAGGTTCAGATCAGATTTCTATTACTGTAAAAGTCATAATGGTCGCTTTTTAATGATCATCCTAACACTAACACCGTTACGCCCAGATGGCACACGTTTTAAATATCACAAATCCATCATATGGATTTGATGGAAACTCATCTTGATTAGATAAAACATCCGGAAAAAAGAAACAGAAAACATTGCGGAATTATTTGCAAAGTTGGACAGATTATCAGCAGTCAACCCAATATATTTTCATATTCATATCATAATATCTGATCACATGTAAATATGATTACTGTATTGACTGGGTGTTGAAGACAAACAGGAACCTTACCTGTAGCCTCGCTGCTCTGGTGGTTTGGAGCGCGTGTCCACTCTACCAAGGAAAAGTGCTCTTCTTTGCGTCGCCCATTCTGTTCCTGAATATCCCCATCCCCATCTCCACCTCCACAGACTTCCCTCCTCAAACGTCCCGCAATCAGCTTTCTCCAAGACACCTGAATGTTGCTTGACTTCAGACATCCACTCAGTTTCGGTGCACTCTATGGTCTCACACTGCTCAGTGAATCACCTGTCACCTCCACGCCCAGACACCTCCTCTGTCTTCCTGTTGTCTGCGTGTGTATGCCTGTGTGAGAGAGTGTGTGCGGGCTTTGTGAGAGATTCAGAAGTTCTGAAATGTGACTCCTGCCCAAAGCAACATACGATGACACACCTGCTACACAGAAAGACAAGAGAGAGAGACTGAGCAAGGCAGAGGGAGAGAGACTGAGAGAAACTGAGCAAGGCGTAGAGAGAGACGGAGAGAGAGAGAGAGAGAGAGAGAGAGAGAGAGAGAGACTGAGCGAGATAGAGAGACTGAGCGAGACAGAGAGAGAGACAGAGAGAGAGAGAGACTGACCGAGGCAGAGGGAGAGAGATAGAGAGACAGAGGCAGAAAGGATGAGCGAGGCAGAGAGAGGCAGAGATGAGAGACTGAGTGAGACAGAGGGGAAAAAGAGAGAAAGATAGAGCAAGGCAGAGGGAGAGAGGTAGAGAAAGATTATGTAAACCATATATTACTTATCTGAATGCAGCTGTTCTAACTGGAAAATACAGAATAGACTGTAAATTGTGATCATGTAATGGATGCTAAGATAGGCATTGAGGCATTGGGCACAGAAAATCCACTCGCCAGACAATAATTGATTGAAGAACACTGCAGTGTTAGATGATACAAGTAAACACATTTGTGTTTAAAAATCAAGTTACTCTGATTCATATGTGGTGTGTGGTGGGTTGACATGTACTTGTGTGGTGTGTGTTGTGCGCTAAGGGCAGGCAGCTGGCTTGTTGCAGGATGTGAGGCGTAGACATTATCCTGAGGAAAAAGTCAGTATTACCTATTAATGACCAGAGGTGTGGTGTATCTGAGTGTGTGTGTGTGTGTGCGTGAGAAAGAAAAAAGAAAGAAAGAGAAAGAAAAGAAAGAAAAGAGGGAGGGAGAGGTGAAGTGGTGCACAGAGTGACTTTGAAGGGCGTATTGGGTAAAAAATGAAATGCTAGATGGAAGTCAACAAACTGGTAAAACCAGTCCTCCTCTACCACATCACACACAAACACAGACACATACACACGTACTCAAACACACACGTACATACACACACACGTACATACACACACACTCAAACACACACACTCAAACACACACACGTACATACACACACACTCAAACACGCACACGTACATACACACACACATTCAAACACGGTTTATGAATGTAAGGAATGACTCTGACGTCTGAAATTGAAATGAATATAAACAAAAGACAGAGTCTAAAACAAAAATAGCCAGAGGCTTTCTCTGACTAAGCTTGTGTACTGTGTGCGTGTGTGTGTGCGTGTGTGTGGTTGTGTGTGTGTGTGTGTGTGTGTGTGTGTGCGCGTGTGACCACAGGGGGGCACTGTTGATGGCATTTAAGGACATAAACACTCGCAGACAAACTTCTCATCCTTACTTTATTCTTCACTAACTGATAGAAACACGACAGTACAAAACCACAGGGGCTGTGCACAAGGCTATTACTGTTTTGGCGTGTGTGTGCATGTGACAAGCTTGGTCCTCTTGTTTTGATCCCATGCTGTGATCTGCAGTTGGCAAGAAGTGCGAAAACGCCGGCACAGTCTGAGAGTGTTTCTCTGGAAGGAATGGTACGATCCAGTCCTGGAGGTCTACAGTGGTACGTTCCAAACATCAGGCTCTGAGTTGGTACATTCCAAACCTTAGGGTCTGCAATGACGTCACATTCCAAACAGTATGGTCTGCAATAGTATGTTCCAAACCTGGGGGTCTATAAAGCTACGCTCCCGCCCTGGGGGTCTACAACGGTATGCTCCAAACATTGGGTTAGTTCAGCAGTGCCTTGGGGGTCTACAGTTGTATAACCCAGTCCAAGTTGATGAGCATCTGGAAAAGCCTACCAGATGTACCAGTGTCCCAGAGGAAGTGTGTGTGTGTGATTTACATCTTGATTGATCAGGCTTGAGTAGCTGCATGCCTGTAAGGGAATACTGGTGTCCTAGAATCGACTCTCAGTAATTGGCAACGCCTCTTTTCAACACGGTATGGCTGAGATCGTTATGTGTTGAGTTGTGTGTTGGGTCGGGGGGTGGTGTGCATGGTAAGGGTGTTGCGCGGCAGCAGCACTTTTCAGTAAAATATACAGGTAGCACGGTCTAATGATATATGCGCGGAATGGGCATGATGGAGGATAAAGGGTCAGTAGGCAGCTTGTGCCTGGAGGTCACTATACACCTGGTGGCACGCGCACACTAGCTACACTTGTCCTGTCCCACGTAAAGGCACCCACACAGCTACATACCTCTGCGATATGCAACCTAGCAGACTCTCACCTGCCTGTCATATGCATTTATAAATTCACCCTGTCCGCCACTGTCGGCCATACACCAACGACCTGCTGCCATTCGACTTGCACGCATACATACTGACTTTACATTGGCAAGCCGCTCGCCGACTGGCAACTAGCTGGATCCACTCTTGCCTGGCCACGAACAACAGCCCACACAGCCGTCTGCCACTGCAGCGCAACAACAACACAACTGCTCTCTGCATACTTGGCAACCCACAATACAAAGCGCTGCCCTGCCATCTAAAGGCAACCGCCTCCGAGCACAACAGCACCACTCTAAAATGATACCCTGTTGCCACTGTATCAACACCTGCCTGCCACTCGCTTTGCACCAACATGCTCCATTGCTCTGTCACTGCACCAACACACTGGCCTGCCACTCGCACCACAACCCACCTCGCCTGCCACTTGCATGCCACACACCTGGTCTGCCACTGCCTCACAAATCACTGCCTCTGCCTACTAGCTTAACAGAAACATTTCAGTTTTCACGCACAACACAATAATGCCGTGGCACTTAAGAAAACCACACAGCTACAAAAGTGGAAACGAACAATAGTTGCCTGCCACTGCACCACACACCTGTCTGCCACTGCATCACACACCTGTCTGCCACTGCATCACACACACCTGCCTGCCACTGCATCACACACCTGCCTGCCACTGCATCACACACCTGCCTGCCACTGCACCACACACACCTGCTGGCACTGCATAGCATAGACACATGTTTCGGACGCTATGGGCATCAATCACTGCGCCATCTTTCATACAGGTTATTGTAGCCTTATATATTCAAGCTTTGACAACAGCCACGAACACAACATACAGACATGTCTCTGGTGCACTCACATCATCACCTTAGATCGTGCCACTGCAAACACTAATAAACACACCTGCCTGCCACTGCTGCACCACACACACCTGTCTGCCACTGCACCACACACACCTGTCTGCCACTGCACCACACACACTTGTCTGCCACTGCACCACACACACACTTGTCTGCCACTGCTACACCACACACCTGCCTGCCACTGCTGCACCACACACACCTGCCTGCCACTGCACCACACACACCTGTCTGCCACTGCACCACACACACCTGTCTGCCACTGCTACACCACACACACCCCTGGTTCACCAGCAGGAAGGGCTAACACAAGATGACAAGATGCTGGGTATATGGCCAGGTACCCTAGTGATGGGTATGGGATTGACAGATGACAATTGTTTCCAACAGTTGCATGGACACAGTGTGGTACCCTGCCTGCCAGCCAGCCAGGAGTAGTAGAGGGCTGGGGCCCAGGACTGGCCAGCAGGACCGGGGAGATAACCTTGACCATGTTTGCTCTTTCTGACTGTGGTCTGGTAGCCTGAGGCAGATACATGAAGACATGACTGACCTCAGTCTGAGAGAAGAGAAGGAGAGGGAGAGAGAGAAGGGCAGGGAGAGAGAGAGAGAGAGAGAGAGAGAGAGAAGAGAAGCGGAGGGAGAGAGAGAATGAGATGGAGGGAGAGAGAAAGAAAGAAGGGGAGGGAGAGAGAGAATGAGATGGAGGGAGAGAGAGAGTGAGAGGGAGGGATTGAGAAAGAAGGGGAGGGAGAGAGAGGAGAAGGGGAGGGAAGGAGGGAGAGAGAGAAAGAAGGGGAGGGAGAGAGAGAAGGGGAAGGAGGGAGAGAGAGAGAAGAGGAGGGAGGGAGAGAGAGAAGGGGAGGGAGTGAAAGAATGGGAGGGAGAGAGAAAGAAAGAAGGGAAGGAAAGGAGAGAGAAAGAAAAAAGATTCAAGAAAAAAATAAAGAAAAAGTATCCAGGAATCTCCCCAAAATGACTAATTCATTTTTCCAAATTACCATTGTAATTTCCTGTTCTCACCCATCATTCTGTTCAAGGTGAGACAGCAGGATATCCCTGAGGACACCTGTTAGCTAAGACAGGGCTCTAGTGTGTTATGTCTCTACTTAGGCCTGCAATTTAATGTCCAGTCCTGAACCCACCCTCAGCATCTGATTGGCCCTTCGGAGCAGAGCGCATCAATATGCAATACGGCGCTAGCAACAAGATGGTAACCATGGAGACATTGCACCACTCTCTTCTTTGCTCTCGGTCTCTCCGTCACTCTCTTTCTCATCCACTGTTCTTTCTTTTTTTTCTCTCTTTTGTCATTCTCTTTCTCTCTCTGATTTTCCTGTATGCGTTCTCTTGTTTCCTAACTCGATCTGTTTCTCCACCTGTTTTCCCTCCACCTTAGTCTTCTGTTGACTCCACCTCCCGCCTCTCTCTTAATGAACATTTCACCCTCATGCTCATTGGACGATCCATCACAGACAGACCAATCCCCAGTGTGCAGTCCCTGCAGGGCGTGTCCCCGCCCCACCACGCCGACCTCCTGGCCGTCACATCACGTCCCATCAGACGGTGGTTATCTGGTCGACCACACGGGTGCTGTCATTCATCTCCACGCACTCCACTTCCTGCCTATGCCCCTCCCCACCAGGGCGGCGTTCCCGGCTCTTGGAGGGCGGGAGGAAGGTGAGGAGGGTGGGGAGGAAGGCCAGTGTGTGCAGGGCAGAGCAGCCAGCTGCCAGAGCCAGGCAGCGGAACAGCGTGTGCGTGAGGTTGGAGCGCACGCATGCCACGGGCACCAGGGCGGCGCTGTAGCACACCAGCGTCTGAAGCGAGGGGACGCCGTGCCTCTCCAGAGCCACGCGCACCCAGCGAGTCCGGCTGTCGCCCCGGCCTGCCGCAAAGCCGCACAGCAGGGGTCCGCTGCAGTCGGTCGCGTGACCCAGCGCTGAGATCAGACACAGCACGGACACGCAGTCCAGTTCCACCCCCCACAGGGTCATGAAACCCACCACGCCAAACTGGACTGACACCAGGGTGAGGCCCAGCCACACCGCCACGAGAGGCTCCACCACAGCCAGCGACGACAGGCCCAACAGGAAGAGCACTGCCAGCAGGGAGTGCCTCAGAGGGTAGCTGACGGCAGCGGCGTAGCGGTCCAGGTAGACGAAGGAAGGGTTGAAGATGAGGAAGCGGACCCGAGAGGTGAGTGACAGGCGTCGCAGCGTGTCCAGCAGCACCGACATCTCCTCGCGCTTGTTCTCCGTCGTTTTGGCGACCAGGAAGACGCGGGACGCGGCCACCTCCGGCTCCTCGCCCTGGCCGCGCTCGGCGAAGATGATGTCATCGGCGAAGTGGGCGTAGCGCTGCTCGCGGAGGAAGGAGAGGCGGAGCGTGCGGGTGAAGCTGTCTCGCGATTGGCTGGTGGACAGGTTCTGTTCTGTGAGGTACTCCAGATAGGATTCCAGCCAACTGATTCGCTGGAAGCCTTTAGCGTATTCCAACAAATCCCGCTGCACAGAGGCATTCCAGTAGGGCGCACTTTCATACACATAGAAGCCAATCACAGGAGAGTAGGAACTGAAGTAGCGCTGCTGCGCTCGGGCATACAGCACAGTCGCTGTGTCCATGGCAACCAGGGCACTAGGGTCTGAACCCTGAGTCACCTGAAAAAAGACCGCTGTTAGAGACACACAGACTAGTGTGTGTGTGTGTGTGTGGGTGAGACAGGGAGAGTATGTGTGTTTGTAAGAGATGGAGAAAGTATGGGTACATAAAAGTCTGAGTACGTGTGTGATTGGGTGCATTTATGTGTGTACATGCGAGAGTGTGTGCGTGTTGATGTGTGTGTGCCTCACCTGTAGGACTCCCATCAGACCGAAGGAGATGTAGACCAGGTAGAGCAGCACTACAAATGGCTTCACGTAGGTGTTAGTAATCCAGTCTCCATAGCAACGCCGAACGCACCCTAGCAACAGGTGGGAGTCCTGTGGGTAGGGGTCGGGGATGACTGTTGAGGGATGACTGAGCGCATGTGTGTGCGCGTGCGGAGGGTTCGAAGGGTGTGTGTGAGCTGGGTTTGCCGGGTGGCCATGAGGGTTTGTGAGATTGGGATTGGGCGCGTGTGGTGCGTTAGGTGTGTGTGTTTGAGAGTTTGTGTGTGTCTCATCCTGGTAGCGTGTGTACATGAGGCAGCGGTACCAGGCCGGTTTGGACTCCAGCCGCTCTGGTTTGGGGACTCGCCTGCAGAAGCAGCCATGACGATACCCTGTCTCCAGGTAACCGGTGAACACCAGACAGGATGTGTAGAAGGACAGTGTGTAGAGGTAACCGACGGTTACCGCCAGGGCACCGGTCCGACAGAAGAGTCTTACAGCCTCCATGTTGGTGAGGGGGGAGGCGGCCAGGCCAAGGGTCGTCAGGTGCAGCATGGTGTTGCCGGAGAAACGCAGCATCACGTCGCCAAACACGCCAGCCACGCGTTCCTTCACATGCTGGTCCTCCCGTGTGCGTCTCCACGAGGACAGCATCTCAAACGACCCGAACAGCCCGTGACCTAGGAAGAACCACATCACCGCCAGGGATCAACAAACACACACACACATTCGCACACCAAACACATACACACATACACACACCCACACACCCATGCAAACATATTCAAACACCACACAAATACATATGCACTTTCATACATCACATACACACACCGCACAGCCATGTAGACACCCCCTGAGTTGTTATATCAGGAGTTATTAGCAATAAATACATGTGATATGTCTGTTTTTGTGGGGGACTTTTTCACAAGTGTGTGCCTGTGCATGTGTTTATATTCGGCGTGTGCACATGCATGTGCAGCAGATGGCATTCACCTCCATGGTTGCCATGACACCTGTGAGTCACCAGTGACAGAGACATCTCCTCCCTGCTACTGTGACCTACTGTTACACTACAACAGTAAAAGGAGACATCTCCTTGAGAGTGTATGTGTTTGTCTCTTCAACTTAGGCTCCTGTGAATCCACGTCCGAAGGCAAAGTCTAGCCTCCCACCCCTCTATCTCTTTCTTTCTCTCTCTGTATTTCTCTTGCTCTCTCTCTCTCTCTCACACACACACACACACACACTCACACATGTGAACACGCAGTTGTCTGCCCATTCAAGCCTCTGGGTTTATAACATTCTTTCACGATGAATACAATCTCAAATATGTCTAGTCTACGGAGTCTGAGCCTGTAGCACAGCAGAGTGACATGCAAGGCTGTGCTAAAATACATTCTCGCACTCACTCACTCACTCACTCACACACACACATACACACTGCATCCTGATGCAGAGTGAAGTGTTAAATGCGTAGGGTTGTGGGCGGGGCTCCAGGCCTGAGATGAATAGAACACTCACAACTAATTGCTCATCTGTCATCCTCTGTGTGTTCTCACTGCATTAGACACAGATAAAAACTTACTATCTCTCTCTGTCCATCTCTCTCTTCTCTCACTCCGCTCTCTCTTCTCTCACTCCTCTCTCTCCTTCTCTCTCTTTTATCTCTCCTCCTGAGCCCTGTTTCACTTCTTGTCTGTGCTTTCTTCTCTATGACCACTTCCTCTACTTTATTTCTGGGTGTTTCATTGCTTTCACAAAAACCGACAGACTGATAAACGGATGGATACAATAAGAAATCGTCACTGACCAGACACTCAGCAGAGAGATGGGCGATACAAACTCAAATTGAAACACAGTCTGTACAAACAATGTATCACCGCAATATTACAGTAAAACAAGTGGATACCAAACAACTTTCAAACGAAATATGTTTCTTTCTTTCTCTCTTAGTGTCTCTCTCCTTCCAGACAACAGTTGAGCTTTAGTTTTTACCAAGTGTGCTTCTCTTTGTTTCCAGGCAGTTATATTTGGCCCAGCAGCACCTCCCACACATGACAGTAATTACAACTCAGAGAGAGAGAGGGTGTCCATGTCGACATGTACAATGCATGAACAGCCACTGCCCTTCTGAAAAATGCATGGAACTATGTCTTGCAGTGTTTGACTGCTTGATAAGAGATGAGAATAGAAAAGATGAAAGGTGAAGAGAGCAGAGAGCAGAGGGAAGGAGAAGAAAAAATCAGAAGACAATGTTGCAATGCCACAGGTGTTTGGACTAAAGGTTAGCATTGGTGTGTGTATGACTTCATAAGGGTGTGCCTGCATGTCTGTGTGTGCCTGTTTGTGTGCCTTTGTGTGTGTGCCTGTGTACCTGTGCAAATGCATGAGAACTGAGAAGCAGTGATGGATATTTCTGAGTGCGTGTGTGTTTGTGTGTGCGGGTCTGTGCGTGCGTGAGTGCTTACGCGCGTGGCGTACATTGTCCGTGCGTACTAACCCAGCATGATGAAGGGAATCCCCAGGTAAGTGGAGTTGTAGGTGGCTCCCGTCAGATTGAGGATGCCGGCCGCGGTCAGCCCTGACAGGGTGATGGAGAGCAGAGCCAGCAGGCCCAGCCAGGGCTTGGAGCGGACACAGTCCCTCATGGAGCCACACAGCACCGCCAGCACGCTGCAAGCCCCCAGGCTGGCCAGCAGGGGGCGGCGCGACAGCACCGTGGAAAACTGGAAGTCAGTCCTTAGCGACGACGAGGTGAACGGATACAGACCCAGCTCAGGATGTCCCGCCCCAAACTGCTGCAGCTCGGAGCAGAACGCCTTCTCCCATTGGCCCGCCACCCTGTCCATCAGAGCCCCGCGAGCCTGCAGGTAATAGGTCAGCTGTAGAGCCCTGGCGGAACGCACTCCCTCTCCTTTAGCTCCTCCCCCAGGAGTCCTGGCCCCTGTCGCTGCTCCCCATCCCTGCACGCCTCCCAGCTGGTGACCGATGTATGCCTGCCGTCCGTCGGCGAGCCTCGTGATGGGATAGCGCAAGGCTGAGGCGGAGCGGTTGGAGGAGCGAGCTGATTGGATGTCCTCCATGGCGCGTATGATGTCATCGATGATGCAGGAGTCTTTGACGTCGAGGAGACACAGGTGGGAGAAGGAGTAGTTGAATCCAAGCACTGGAACCTGTATGTGGTAAATTAACCTGTGGAGCTGGAGAGAAAAGGTGGGAGAGAGTGAGGGAGGGAGGAAGGGAGGGAGGGAGAGAGAGAGAGAAAGAGAGAAAGAGATGAAAAAGTGTGTAAAACAGAAGGAGAGCATGAGAGAGAGGGGACTATTTTGATAATTTTATTTATTGTCACCTAAGAATAACATGGTTGCACCGCGGGGGAGTAACCATGAACAACAGCCAAAGCTGTTATGAGAAGCACCTTTCTGACAGTGTTCCCTGCCCACACAGCAGTGTGGATGCTGGATGGTGTTCCTACTGTGGTAAGTGCGTTAGGCAGGAACGAGTCAGCGCTATTAAACACGAACTGGCAACTCAACTGTACTGGCAGTGAAGGCTTCCAAATTACAGTCTGTGTGTGTGGGTGGTGGTCGTTGTCTAGTATCACAGAGGCAAACCACAGCTTCGCACGAACCCTCCTCTGTTTCTAGGGTGATCACAGTGGCAGCATCCACACGGGTGCGGTTACTAAGCAACAGCTATGATGCCAGTTTAGGGCCTGCCATGGTACGGTTAGGCAGAGTGGTGTCATAACCATGGACACCACACTCCTCCATGTCTGTGTGTGTGTGTGTGGGGGGGGGTCTAGGATGTGGCTACATGAGCGTATTCATGTGTGACAATCGTGCAGTCAGTTGGTGAAACTTTGTCAGTGCAAAAGTATGTTAACGATGAATCTGGAGCACGGGGCCAGCTGTTGATGCTGACAGATCACTTTCTGAAGAGCGTCTGATTATTTAGACTGGGACCGTTTTCTGGGACCTTTCTTTAAGTAGGTCACTACTACAGGATTGAGTCCAACACATGCTCATAGACTACACAGTATATAAAGTCTGTGTTGCACAGCACCTAAAAGCCTTGCTAGAACCAGCTATGACATCCTGTTGAGGCGCAATCACTTACCTGATCGCAATGCAGGTGTGTCATGAATAGGATAAAAAACGTTAAGCCGTTAAGGTAAGCATATTCCAACCGCATTAGTGACAGATTTCGTCATCTTTTTTGCTAATAGATTCATTGAAAACTATCTCAATTAAATGAAATTGATATTTTGAATGCTTCAATCCTGCCCTGTTCTAAGTGTTGTAATCCAATGGTACTTTGGAAACTGTGTGTTACTGTAACCCTGTGTGTGTGTGTGTGTGTGTGTGTGTGTGTGTGTGTGTGTGTGTGTGTGTGTGTGTGTGTGTGAGTGTGTCTGTATGCGTGTGTCATACGCCTACCTTCAGGATTAAATCCAAGTGAACCGGGTCCAGAACACTACCCCTGCGGGTGGTGATGATGACGCGCCCATACCGGCCCGGTGTCTGCAGATCAGAGTAGAGCGCGTGCTTGGACCGGTTCACCGGAAACAAGCTGTCCACTAGGTTCCCCTCGATCTTAGCCAGGCTGTGTTTGGGCGCAAATAAATATTCCACGTTTTCCTCCACGCGGTACCTACTGAAGCTCGCGCCCAAAAGGATGGAGAGGAGAACGGGAGCTGAAGCGAAGAATACAGGGTGGCTCGCGATAAACCGACCCAGCAAATGAAAAGAGCTTCTCAGGCCCGCATGCAACACCTGGCGCAGCATCCTAGCGCGCGGCCGCGGCTCGAGCCTCTCCCACCGACCGGAAACTCCGGAACCGCCGACCATCAGGCGCTCGCGGCATTGGGAGCACCGTCACTCTTTCTTGGCCAATGCTTGATGCTGTCCCCGGGCAGACAGTTAGAGAAACGCGGGGGAGAAACCAGGTCTCCCCGCTCAGAGTGCTCCTTCTCCAGGGATTCGGTCATCAGACTCGGTTGCAGGGCGCAGCGCAGATAGCGTAGAGAGATAGAAGTCTGCAGATGAGCAACAGGATTCAGAGGGAAGCGGCAGGTATGATGTTCTCTGACGGAGTGTGGTCCTGTGAGACTAACCCATGTTACTGAAGACTCTGGTGTAGCCCATGCATGCGCGCAATTAGGAATCGGACAGGTTGTCGCTGTTGGGAGGGGGAGCGCAGAGAAAAAGAGATTTAACTGACAGCACAACGATCAGATGAGACTATCTCGGTCTTGTCACGATGTCCTTTTTCTGTGGATTAGATCGACAGATAGCCTGATTTCGCCCTGTCCGTTTTTCCGTTCACTTGGTCGGGTAGTCCGGCTATCCGTTTGTCCGCTAACCTACCAGCAGGCTGGTGGGAGACCCAGGTTTGAGTCAACAAGATTCTATCCTGCCCGCGCTGCTGCGGAGTCTTTGTCATTATCTCCTCGCGCGCCACTACCCCTATGCCTGGGTGGCTGTCCGAGTTCTGTTCATCCACGCGACACTCTTACACCAGCTGCAAGCTTCGGTAGTCTTTGCAGTACAACCGACGTCACAAATTAAATGTTAGTAAGCAGGCGTCCGTTAACACAGCCGTTCAACTGCTCTTTGCCGGTGTGTCAGAGCTTGCGCGCCCCGCCTCTTTTGCCTTTCGCGCCGGTAATGCAGAGAAACTCAGCTCCGGGTATCATTCTAGCGCGACTGGGAGCGCCCTGCAGCCCTGTGTGTGTATGTGTGTGTATGGGTGTGTGTATGTGTGTAGTGTGTGCGTGCCTGCCAGTTTGTGTGTGTTTGCCTGTGTCCAGATAGACCACCCCTTCCCCTAAAACTATATCATTTCAGTCATAAGGACAAAAGTGCAACAGATAATGTGTTGGAGGTGAGATGAGGAAGGCGAAAAAAGAAGGGGAGGAACAGAGAAGAGGAGAGGAGAGGGGAAGAGAGGAGAGAGGAGAGATGAGGAGAGGGGAGGAGAGGAGAGGGGAGGAGAGATGAGGAGAGGGGAGGAGAGGAAAGATGAGGAGAGGGGAGGGGAGATGTGAGATGAGGAGAGGGGAGGAGAGAGGAGGGGAGATGTGAGATGAGCAGTCCTAACAGACCAGATCAATGGGCGTTTTATCTGCCCTAGTGATCATGTGTAAAGACATATATCAAGGCACTGTAAACCATGATCAGACTATATGCTGTGTGTCGTGTATTTAGTTGCTATAGTAACCAGACAAATCACTTTCTCTCCAACAAATCTCGGTTCCCATGGTGATGGGCTGATGGTGCTGTGCCGATGCAACACGCAAAAAACTAAAATGTGAAAACACACGCACATTCCTGCTGTCTTCAATCTGGCAATGGGGCGGAGGTGTCTGTCACACAGACACAAAACACAGAATGTGAGAGAAAGAGAGAGAGAGAGAGAGAGAGAGAGAGAGAGAGAGAGAGAGAGGAGGGGAGGCAGAGGGAGAGGGATTGAGATAAAGGGAGTGGGAGGGAAAGAGATTGAAAGGGAGAGTGAG
>BROE01000024.1:4147608-4162608 GCA_036571765.1 Plecoglossus altivelis | reverse complement strand
TCTATCTCTCCCTGCATCTCCCCCTCCTGTCTTTAATAGACTGCTGTGTTTTGGTTCTAATTGCTGTGTATTGATGACCGCAGTATCCCAAGGAGCTTTGAGTCATTAGTCATTAACCCTACCCCCTGCCTGTCTGCGCTATACACACACCCACACTATCGCACACACATACACACACATGACACATACACACAAACTGGACGTAACACACACACACATACGCACTATCACACATAAGATGAAACTGTCACACGCACACAGTCACACATGAGGTTAATCTCAGTCAAACACATACATACACACACAAGCCCTGTTTAACACACTCACAGACACTCACAGACACACTCGCTCTTCGCACCAACATGGTGTCAGATTTAAATGCTTTTTCTAGACACACTAAGTTGCCATGGGAACTGCAGACATAACTGAATGTGAACCTCAGGTTGTTACTCCACTGGTACTTACAGCGAGGCATGCAGGCGAGGGGGGAGTAGGAGAGCGTGGGTTTGTGTGGTGGGGGTAATAGCTTGTCTCATTTTGTGACTTCTTAGGAAGATCAAACAAATAACGAGACACTCACATGTCAAATTGTTCTCTCTCTCTCTTGCTCTCTCTCCGCTCTCTCGCTCCCTCTTTCCCCCTCTGTGTCATTTTTTCTCTCCCTCTCTCTCTGTTATTTTCTCTGTCTCTCTCTCTCCTCTCAGGATAATAGATCGTAATATCCATGCTATTCACGCACATTAACAGTAACTGTGACAGCCCCTCTGAATCAGATATATTTTATTACCGACGCACAACAATTTTATCTCCCCTCCTTCCCCCCCCTCCTCTCTCTCTCTGACACACACACTCACACACTCACGCAACCACACTGTAAACAAGCATCATCATACAGTAGATAACCATTATTACAGCAACAAATCAAAATCATCGTCAAATTATAACCATTTCATCAAATGATAACAATACATAAGGTTATTAAGGGATAAGACATGTGGGAACCGAGACAACACAGAATCAACGCAGAACTGGAGCCAACTGACTGTCACCTCGGAGCAGCAGGAAACAGGACATCTTGTTAACAAGCAAGAAAACACTCGCACACGAGCACATACACACACTATGCAGACGCATCCTTTAATAGTCTGACACATAGACAAGCTGTACGAAAGAAGAGTCAGTGATTGTATAGCTGGAGGGTCAGATGCGTGAGGTTGACCACAGCTTGAATACTAGCGTTCTGATAGCTGGTCACGTTCTGGTTGCGTTCCCCCTGGTCAGTGACCAGGGGTCGACTGCTGGACTACCACACCCGACAGGACTTCGCCCCTCGATTCATGGCCGATGAGTCAGGGCAGTTGAAAGCACGGCGGAACTCCTCGTAGTTGCTCATCGCCCCGACGACCCTGCAAAAAGAGAAGGTCGAGGTGAGAGACCACGTCTGGTGTGTGCATGTGTGTGTGTGAATGTGTGTGTGAGTGTATGTGAATGTGTGTGTGAATGTGTGTCACCTGTATTTTGGAGGGCTGTGGGCCCCACTCTGGATCTGATCCCGAGCAGCTTCAGGTCTGTATGAGTTACAGCGCACCTACACATACATGCACACACACACACGCACACACACATGCACACACACACACGCACGCGCGCACACACGTGCGCACACACACACAGACACCAATGATGATATCTAAAATAGCATGCTCATTGGCATTGTTTTAACTAAATACTTGAGTTGATGTAGCTTACATGTGAGTAGCTCAAGAAAAACAGTTGGTTGTTGTTCAGACCGACTCCTGGCAACAGAGGTTCCTCCATGCCTCCCCTGCTCTCTTTTATCCACTTCCTGTAGGCCTGTACACACACACACACACACACACACACATGTCATGTTAGCTCTCCCAAGAGATGAGATGGTGAAAGATGACGGGAGAGAGGTGGACAGAGAGAGACAGAGACAGATATGAAGCGATGGAGCCAGAGATACAGAGACGAAGAGTAAAATAAAGAGAGAGATGGAGAGAGAGAGAGAGAGAGAGAGAGAGAGATGGGGGGAGAGAGAGAGAGATGGAGAGAGAGATGGACAGAGATGGAGAGAGAGAGAAAGATGGAGAGAGAGAGGTGAAGAGAGAGAGAGAGAGAGATAGCGATAGAGAAAGAGAGATGTAGAGAGAGAGAGAGAGAGAGAGAGAGAGAGAGAGAGGTGGAGAGAAAGAGATGATGAGAGAGATGGCAAGATACCCTGAAAGCTTCTCTTATCCCTCCATTGTCAGCAATGTTCTCAGCCAGAGTCCTCTTCCCCCGCACCTACAGACACATCACAATGAAGAAGCCTAATCATGACTGGGAACAAGAGGTTTCCAACCACATACTCACGCACACACACACGTGTGACGGCTTGTACTGCTATCCAACTGTACAGACACGTGGATATTGAGGACACAGTGGATTTGTCCTTACATTTAACCCCGCCTCCTCCCAGTGGTAGCTGTTGTATTGGTTGATCATACACTTGGTCTTCTCATCAAATGCTTCTATGGAGGAGTTGGTCCACCACTGGTCCAAGTTACCATTTTTATCATACTTCCGGCCTACAAACACATAGACACAGAACACAAATGTACACGCTCATAGAAACAGTATGTGACAGTGAAAGATTAATCCCACGACCACAGAACGACTGGTTTCCTTTGGAGCAGCGACTGTCAGAACTCACCATTGTTGTCAAAGCCATGTGTCAGCTCATGTCCTACTATCACCCCTATGGCCCCGTAGCTCAGGGACCTGGACACACAGGGACACACACGCACACACACGCACACACGCACGCACACGTACGCACACATACACACATTTCAAACACACCTTATGGGTAACAAATCCCAATTTGTATTCAGTTGTGTTGAACTATACTTCAGGTTAAAATCCAAGCTTGGTGCAGTGTGTGTGTGTCTGTAAGAGAGAGAGAGAGAGAGAGAGAGAGAGAGAGAGTGTGTGTGTCGGTAGTATAAGTTCTTCTCACCGAGGATATTCTTGACCCCAGAAGAAAGGTTTCTGCAGTTCACCAGCAGGGAACCCTGGGAATTACACACAGAACACAAAACCATGAAGAGGTGAGAGGTCACAGCTCATCAAATCTGAACTGGAGCTCTCTGTCTTAGTCAGCCATCCGTCTGCTTCGTTGGTTAGTCACAAGTCTTACGGATCTGATTGGTTGAGGAGCTGTAGAAGGCGTTGACTGTTGTGGGATTGGTGAACCACCTTGAACGCACACAGGATGTGACATCATAAAACAGGAAATCAACACAGAAAGAAGCCAAGGGCTAAGGTCTGGGTGGGTTGCCGTGGTAACTCACTCTGTACGAGGAACGGGCTTCCGAAGCCAGCCCAGATCTGATTGGGCAATAAACTTGAGCGTCTGCATGACGTTTCCAAAGTAGTCGTTACGAGTAAAGTGGAGCTGGATGCCAAACATACACACAAACACATGCGCGCACACACACACACACACGTGCACACACACACTTGTTCATCAAGATGTGAAAAGCAGTCTTTATTGACATGACCCATTAAGATACAAATTCATTCCAGGCCTACCTCTTTAATGTCCTCATTCAGGTAAGTGTCATTCAAAATAAATTCAGGATAGCCCACTTTGGCCAGAACTGAATGAGCCTGGAGACAGTGAAAGAGAGAGAGGGAGGGAGAGAGGGAGAGAGAGAGGGGGAGGGAGAGAAAGAGAGAGAGGGAGAGAGAGAGAGGGAGGGAGGGAGAGAGGGAGAGAGATAGGGAGGGAGGGAGGGACAGAGAGTGAGAGAGAGTGAGTGAGAGAGGGGTGAAGGACAGAGAAACAGAAAAAGGGGCAGAGACACAAAGATCATTTTGAAGTAAAGGATGTTTGAATGCATGGAGGAAGGGAGGGTGGGGAGCCTGAATCAATGGATGGATAGATGGATGGATGGATAGATGGATGGATAGATGGATGGATAAATCAGTTACCTTCTCGGTCGCTCTCTTCTTTGTCTTTGCATCCATCCAGTCATTCTCTTTCTCCAGCATGTCAATGAAGGCCCAGCGAATCCCATCTATCAGCTCCTCCATCTAACCCACACACACATCACACACATCACACATCACACACACGTCACACACACACACATCACACACACGCACATCGCACACACACACACATCGCACACCACACATCACACGCACATCACACTCATCGCACATCACACACCACACAACACACACACAGACACACGCTCACAAACCAATTTCACTTATTCTGAAGACACTGACTCAGTAAAATCACACTGTGTTCTTTCCTGTTCTCATATTGGTTTTTGCGTTTGCGTCCGTGGTCACACACCATGTGTTTCTTGTCCTCCTGGAAGTGTGTGTTGACGAAGAGGCGGCCGGTGGAGTAAACAAGAGTGTTCTCTACGTAGTTCACACACTTGTCCCAGCGAGGCGTCAGAGAGGTTGTGCCTGTGGTGACCTGGAGGGGGGAGAGAGAGGAGGTTGTGTTTCTGTATGTGTGCTTGAACAGTGTGTGTGTGCTTGTGGTTTGTGTGTATGTGTGTGTGTGTGGGGGAGGTGTCTGTGTGTGTTTGTTTGGCTGTGAGTGTGTGTGTGTGTGGGGGGGGAGGTGTCTGTGTGTGTTTGTTCGGCTGTGTGTGTGTGTGTGTGTGCACGTATGTGAGTGTACCAACCCTCGCAAAGTCCAGGTAGCGATAGAGGAAGCGTCGGCTGAGAGTGGTGACCCTTGAAAAAACGGTTCTCCAAATGACGTAATTAGCTACGGTTCTGAAGAGAGAGAGAGAGAGAGAGAGATGGGGGGATAAAGAGAGAGAGGGGAAGAGGTGAGGAGATTGGGTCATGAATTAATAACACGCTTATAATTAGATACAATCCCCCATTGCAAGAGTGAGAGCTGCAAGTGTGTGTGTCTAGATGTGTGTGTGTGTGTGTGTGTGTGTGTACCTGGGCTCGGTGGTGTTGATCAGTTTGAACAGTTCCTTCAGGTAGAGAGGTGCGCGGACAATGACCGGCTCTGATGATGACACTGACAGATCGGGCTTGGACTCTGTCACTGCCTTGACGAAGGACAGCCAGGAAAAACTGTAGAGAGGCGGAGGGGGGGGTGGTAGAAAGGGGGAGGAGAGGAGGGCGGAAACCAGGGAGGGAGGAGGGTGAGAGGGAAGAAAAGTTGAAGAGAGAGAGAGAGAACGGTAGAGGGGAGGGGAGAGGGGGAGAGCAAAAGAGAGCAAGAGAGGATGAGAGGGAGGGGAGTTGTTTGTACGGGCTGAATGAATGACGTGTGCCTGTGTCCAGTGATGTGTTGAGCAGCAGTGTGTACCTGCAGGATGCTGCGTTGCAGGCGGGAGAGGGTGTATCTGTTGTACATATTCTCCCCGGTGCGGTTTTCATAGGGAATCAGAATCTGCACACAACAAAACATTAGAACCCCAAAACTTTCTCCGCATAGTTAAGGGAGACAGGGATTTCTCCGCAGTATGAGAATCTTCTTGAAAGTCACACACGCACACATTCTAGCACTAAAACACACACGCACATTCTAGCACTAAAACACACACGCACATTCTAGCGCTAAAACACGCGCACACACCTGAGCAAGTTTGACCTCAAAGGCAAGAGCATCTCTCATCTGGAGCTCTGCTGTCTCCTGTCTGGCTCCCAGCATCACAGCTACATCTACCATCAGGCTCAGCAGGGCAGTACGGTACTGTACACAACACACACGCACGCACACACACACACACACACACACCACTCAGCTTTGATGCACACAAACAGCTTTGTATACAGTATATATTCCTGGTCTATGTTAGCAGCTCTTACTCAGATAGAGAGAGAGAGACAGAGAGACCTACTTCCTGTGCTGCAGAGGTGGTGATGTAGTCCTCTCTGGAGGAGAGAGACAGAGAGGCCTGGTCCAACTGCACAACAGAGAGATGGAAAGGTGAGGGGTGAGAGGGAGCCATGTGTATGCTACACACACACACACACACACACAGACATGCAGACACCAACACACACACACACCACACCAGACATGCAGAACACACACACACACACACAGAATGTAGACACAACACACAACACACACCACACAGACATGCAGGACACACACACACACACACCACACACACCACAGACATTGCAGACAAACATGCACACACACAACACCAACACACACACACACACAGACATGCAGACACACACACACACAACACAGACATGCAGACACATACACACACACACACACACAGACATGCAGACACATACACACACACACACACACACACAGGCACACGCACTCACCTTGATGATGTAGTAGGAGGAATTTTTGTCATCGGGGGCGACGTAGAGGCGAATTAAAACACTCTTGCTGTGCTGGTTCCTGATCTCGGCCAATGTCTTCAGCAGGTCCCATTGCTCTGGTAACCACTGCCACTTCCCCCCCAGCCCCTCCCCCACAACTGGCCAGCGGAACTCTGGGATTTGAAGTTCTTTCAGCAGAGGAAGGGCATCGACCCGCTCTAACTCAGCTGTGTGTACCCATACAATCCAAACACAGACACACATGCACCCACACACATACACACACACACATGCACGCACGCACACACACACAGGGTTGACCTAAATGTAATCCATTAGGCAGAATGGTCCTGACAGTTATACCCCCTGGCCCTGCTTGTCTTAGCACAGAGATAACAAACGTCAGAAAGGTTTGGAAAGAAAACAGAAAAGTGCCTAACCAGACCTTGGACCAGACCAGACCTCACTACACAGAACTGGTGTGTGTGTGTGTTGAAGATAGAGACAGAGATAGGAAGAGAGAGCGAGTTTGGAAAAGAGAGAGGAGGAAAGAGAAAGTAGACAGAGAGCCTGAAATAGGGAGAGCGAGAGAGAGAGAAAGAAAGAAAAGGAGAAAAGGTAAAAAGGGAGAGAATGAGAGGACAGTGTTCTGCAGGGGATAATATGACTGAGTCTGTGTTGTGTGTGGCTGTGTGGCCGTGTGGCCGTGTGGCTGTGTGGGTGTGTGTGTGTGTGTGTGACTCACCCTCATTCATACAGGACCGGTAAAGAACCTTGGCCTTGCCCACTGCCTCCAGCTCATCAGCCTCTGATGGTGCCTCCAGCAACTCTAGATAAACACAGCTACACTCAGACGGTATGTGTGCATGTGTGTGTGTGTGTGTGTTGAGGGGAAGATATTCACAAAACACACACACCTTTGAGCCTGATGTCGACGTGCTGGCGGAGCCAAGGGTAGATGCCGTAGGAGGAGGAGTCTTCAGGGATGGGGTTGTCCTTGAGCCACCCCCCACAGGAGAAACCATAGAAATCCTCACAGGGGGGCACTGACCGGTCCATCTTACTGAGGATGGAGCCCGCTGAGGCGAGACAGACAGACAGACAGACAGTCAGATGATCAGACAGACAGTCAGACAGACAGTCAGATAGACAGACAGACAGTCAGTCAGACAGACAGATGAAACGGACTGACCATGAATCAGCATTCTTAGATTATTTACATATATTGTGGGATAGTGGAATAACAGCCTAGTGCATGTGTCAGTGTCTGTGTGTGTGTGTCACCTGCTTCGATGCATTGTGGGGTCAGACACAGCTCCTCGTCTGCAACGCTTCTCTGGGAAACTGACAGATAAAGCAGCACGTGAAACCCATCACGTGACTGAAAAAGGATGGATCTCCAAGGTTACTATGTTACTGTGTCACGGTGTGTGACACAGGTGTGTGTCAGGCTAAGGGTATTACAGTGATGTCACAGTGATGGGCAAGGTTGTTGGAGTTAGGGTAAAGGTCAGGGGTAAGGTTAAAGACAGGGTCAACAACATTACATATGGTACCTTTGCATACTAATTTTAGCCGGAAAGATTCCGAGAATTTGCTGACTCACAACTGGCCTCTAGTTTTAGCGGTTTAGTTCAACAGAGCAGAAACCTAATCCATAAGGATCCAGTCAGCTAGAATTATTCTACTTTTTGTCACATCATCCTCGGTCTCCGTAGAAACCAGTTCTACCGGCTCAAATTCAGAATGAAGGGTTGATTCTGATTGCAGAAGTGTTGGCGGTCATTGTGAATGGAGCACTGAAAGCTTCAACAGCTGTGTGTCTCTCTGTGTGTGTGTCTGTGTGTGTGTGTGTCTGTGTGTGTGTGTGCGCACGTGTGCGTGTGTGTTTGTTCCCACTCCTAGAAGCACCACTGACCCTGTCCTGCTGTGACGTCTGACCGAGAGCAGCCCTTCATAGTCCCTGACCCAAGCTCAAGCTCAGTCTCTCTCTCTCTCTCTCTCTCTCTCTCTCTCTCTCTCTCTCTCTCGCTCTCACTCTCACACACACATACACACCAGCATGCACACACACACTATCAGCTGTCTGAAGTTTCAGTGTCATTGAGAATCCTGACCTACCACACATACCAGACAGGCTACAAATATAAGCTTGCTCGCTTTCACTCTCTCTCTTGCGCACACACAATTACACTCTCGTAAAAACACAAACACACACAGCTTGGTAAAAATATAAAGGCAATCAGAGAAACCACTTGAAATTCCTCTGTTGGTTCCTCATGGTTAGAGACGGTACTGGAAGCATGTGTGTACTTGTGTGTGCGTTTGTGTGTATGTACGCATGTGTGCGCGCGTGTGTGTCTGTCAGCATATATACAGAAAAATGTAATTACACTTCAATATTACCACAAAAATGCTAGCTTCCCTCATAAAAAATCCAGCCCCAGCCCCTAGACTAGGAAAACAGACATGACACCCCTAACCCCAGTCTCATACATACGGGCCAGTAAGCACACACACACACACACACAGACACACACACACATATTTGGAACACACACTTTCCCCACTCTGATTCCACACAAAACGAATCACATTCGTATGACTCTTTTTCCAAGCTATGTACGAGGGCTTCACCTATTCCCAACCTCAACCCTCAAGGAAGACAAGGAAAAACTTCCAAAGCTTATGTAGATTAGGGGACCCTGTTTATGAGTGTGAACTAATATCTGTAACACTATCTGAGACCAAAATAGAACACACACACACGGGAGGAATGGGTCAGGGAATCAGTGTAAAACACAGTGTGCTGGTCCCCGTGTGCATATGTTGGATATCATCATGTATTTTGTATGGGTGATGACCTGACTCTGAATACCACAGCCATCACTTACAACTTTATACAGACATGAGAGACCAAAGGTTAATCTGGGAGTGTGTGTGTGTGTATACTCACCCAGGATGACAGCGAGGAGCAGAGCGACACAGAGACACACACACACAGCCAGCGCTGGTTTTAGAAGACGGCTGCTTGCCCCGTCCGGCTTGACCCCCCCTCCTTCAAGACGCTCCAGCTCCATGACGACCGACGCACACACACACGCACACAGGCACGCAGGCAGGCACTTCACTGAGGGCACTAATATGATATCTCTCTGTCCCACACAGATCTATCAAAAGTGGACCACCTGTACACCACCTCTGCCTACACACCTCCTTCTAATCCTGCCGGACTCTCTGGAGCTCCTTCACTGAAGCACTCTCAGAAGAACTGCTTTGCTTCCCTTATCCCTCTCTCTCTCTCTCTCTCTCTCTCTCTCTCTCTCTCTCTCTTTCTCTCTCTTAAACTATCTTACTCTCTCTCTCCGTACCAGAGCCAGCAGTTAACTCTGTCTCTTGATCATTACTCTTACACTTCAACCAACTGTGGCCCCGCCAACTTTTCTAACGATCCCCCTTTTCAAGCTGCTCCTCCCTCTCTCCTTCTTTCAACCTGTCTCTGCTCCCGCCCTCTCTCATCCCTCCCGCCCTCATCCCTCCCTCATCCCTCCCTCTGTCCCCTTTCGGCAAGGACAGACCTCGCAGAGAGAGCTTCTTTACGTATTAGCAAACAGTCCTGTCTGTGTGAGTGTCATCTCTGAAACTGTAAAGGATGATTTCGAGCAGACACTGATGTGTATCTGTGCGTTTTCCATCTGGATGCAGGTCTGTGCAGCGTCTGACCAAAACACATCGTTAACAGACCTTATTATGGGGATATCTTGCTGTGTGCTTGCGAGACTGTGCGACTGTGTGTGCGTGTGTTTGCGAGCATGGGTGTGTGCGTCTAATCTCCTGTTCAGAACCCCAGTGTGTCCTGTTCTTGGCCTTTATCAGATCTGACAGAGCAGAACAGAATTAGTGGAACACAGGCACACACACACGTGGACCTCCACAATAGAGATGACAACCACAACAGAAAACAGGAAGTAAGTCACAAAGACAGTGTTGGCAGGGGGGGGGGGGGGTCAGAGGGAGAGAGAGAGAGAAGCAAAGGAGAAAGAGAGAAAGCAAGCAAGCAAGCAGCAAAGCAAGCGAGATCGGGGGAGGTACAGGCTGTCGCACCAACACTCTGTGATAGGTTGTGATCCCCCAGCTGTGGCCAGGGGCCATTCTGCACGTGCTCATTAGGGTTTGGGTGACGGCCATGTCTTCCTTATATAGACTGTGCTTCCTGTGAAGCCTGAAGCCCTCATATAACATTAAGAGTCTATTGTTCAGAAAATAGATGCCCTCACCCTTCTCCCGCACTCTTCGAAAGTAATGGTTTGAAGACATGTCTCGTGCGTGTTGTACCTGTTTTATTTAGCCGACGGTTTATTTGAGGATTTACTGTTTGTTTTTTGCGAGACGTCTGTATGGTTTAGTGAGAGATCAACACTTTGCTGCGCACCTTGTAAATCATAGAGAGACAAAACAAAAGATCGGCCTCCCGGATTCTCCGAAACGAATCTGAAACCCTTTCGGAGTATTTCCGTGTCAACCCTGCCCCGCTCCGCAGCCCTCAGAGGTACCCGATGAGACGGCCCTCATTCAGCAGCCGTACTGACGTTGTGCCGACTCCCTCGGAGGAGACATCTCATCTGTAGACTGGGCATGTTATAGACCTCCTCCTCTTCCTTTTCCTCGCCTCTATCCCACCATAACTCCACTCCTCCTCCGCATGTTTACAGGACCTTTTTTGCAGGCTATCATTACCAGGAGATAAGCAAAGAAATACACGCACAGCCTTCCTATGCACTCGCAACCACACGAAGACAAACACACGTTGTCTCTACATGCTATATCCTGCGCACCTCATTACAACATGTACCAAGATCGTCACACACACACACGCAGAACACACGAACGGTTCCGTTCCCTGGTAACAAACACAGGCTCCAGTGCGTACCCTCCCACTACACATTCCATAGCGTTCACTCTCTCTTCTAGGTCTCTCTCATCGGTCGGTCATTCGGAACAATTACATTTTTAGGGCCCATTAAGGAACAGTAGTAATTGGCAGAAATCATACTAAAAATGTTCAATGAAATGAACAATTCTAAAGTGAAACCTCCATCCCACTAACTCATACAGACATAGACACAAGAGCATACTGTATACACACACACACACACACACATAGTAGACATAGTATAAATACACGCAGTCGCACAATAAGAGAAACCCAGGAGCTGCTGACGAGTGTCTTTGCTGATGTGTGGTCACATCACACCCTCTGTGATGACACTGAGGTAGACCCAGCTAGAATGTGTCTGCTGAAAACACCCTTCTAAATTATAGTGTACATCTCTCTCTCTCTGACACACACATACACAGACACACACGAGGGAGAGAGGAAGCGCAATTGTACTTCCTGAAACCTCTAAAAATAGCAGCTCTTCACGGTGTTGTCACAGTCCCATCCCAAGCATGTTGTCGGTGTATGCGTCAGCCTGTCCCGGGTTTGTCACTGGAACTTGGACTGGATCAAAGCAGCGGTGTGATGTCAGATCCCCAGCCTCACGCGGTTCCTCAGGACCAGACAGGCGGGGCCGTCTGTGGTGACCGGCTGCGGTAACCATCAGGTAGCACCACCAGCTCTCACATCAACACTGTTTTGGTGTAATCCTCTGGATTACAGGAAGAGAGGACACTTGGACAGAAGAAAGAAAGTCTTCCTCCATGCCTAGGATACATGGCCAGTCACCGTGGCTGTTCTTATCAGCTTCTTAACAAACACAAGGAGAAGACTGTAGACCAAACCAGTTTATTCAACATGATGAACAGAGTCGTGAAGACAGACAAGACGCGTGGCCCGTACACTGCAAGATAGAAGACGTTGACAGGTTTGACAAGATGCTGAGGAGGAATGTGTGAGAAGGGGGGGGTTAGTGAATGTGGGTGTGTGGGTGTGTGTGGTGCATGTGTGTGTGAGTCTGGAAGAACCATGGTCTTCCAGTAGTATTCAGTTCCAGTAAGATTTTGCAGAGCTGCAAAATATATTTCCCAGCCTTCTGGACCACCACACATCAGGGGTAGCTGGGTACTGGAGTCTCCTTCAGAATGAGGAAACAGCTTCATCCAGAGGTTGCAATCCACAAAGGATAAATCCACAATGTTCTTTGGCATGGACAAGGAGCAAGGTACCCTGGGAGATGTAGTCTCTCATCTCAAAACATCCGTGAACAGCCTGTTGCCATGGCTTTGGTTGCCATGGTTACCGGGCAGTGACCATCCACAATCCCAGCGCCACATTGGCTGCCAGCAGGGTGCTGCCCCCCAACAGCAGGAAGAAGCCAATCAGCTCCCTCCGCTGGCGGTCCGTTACTACGGTGACCAGAGTGGCCTCCAGGAGAGCGGACAGCATCCATTGGCCGTCCAGAGCAAAGCAGGGGACGGAGTTCACCACAGCTAACGCACCGGACAGAGAGATGACATACCTAGGCCTGGGTCAAGGACTACACACACACACACAGTAAGACAGAGAGATCACATCCCTAGGCCTGGGTCAAGGACTACACACACACACACAGTAAGACAGAGAGATCACATCCCTAGGCCTGGGTCAAGGACTAAACACACACACACGTACGCACGCACACACGCAGTGTGAGACACAAACACACACACACTTTACTCAAATTCATGCACATGTGCGCACACACGCACACTCACAGATAATCACACACCCAGGTCAACACACACACACACACCCACACACACCCAGAAGGATACTTGCAGAAGGTTTCCAGAAGCACCGGCAGGTCCAGGTGCATGAAGGTGAACCGAGGCACGAAGTTGGTCAGACTCACTGAGGAGGAGATAACACAGGTCACAACAAACTGCATACATGTACACACATAAACCCCCTCACTCCCAACACACACACTGAACACACGACACATCATACACGCAACAGCAGGCTGTTTACCTGCGTAATGGAGGTGTGGAGGGTAGCCCACGAACAGCATGTGTGTGTTGGGAGGGTGTGTGACGCGGATGAAGCGGGTCTGGTTCTCCAGAGAAGGGGTGACACACACGCTGGCCGTCGAGGAGTGAGCGAGGCAGTCAGCGTCACTGTGGCACGCCCGGGTCCCCGTCACCATCTTACGCACCGGCAGACACGAGTACTGGGCAGGGTCACACACAGCATGACTAACCTGTCCTGCACACTCAAAAGTGTGACCATGCACTTGAGTGTGTGTATGTCTGTACTAGGTACTGTGTGTCTCTCTCTACACGTGTGTGTGTGTGTGTGCGTGCGTCTCTCTCAGCTGTTCATGTGTGTCCACAGTGTGTGTGTGTGTCACCTCTCTGAGCTCCTTGTCTTGCGGGTGGCTGAAGGAGAAGCAGAGGTCTGTCAGACTGTTGTTGCTGCAGCACTCCATCGAGCCGTCCAGGCGCTTGAAGGCTGGGGACAGACAGGAGCCACACACCTGCGTGAGTGTGCGGGTGTGCGGGAATGTTTCTGGGTGTGTGAGCATGTGAACGTGTGCATGTATACATGCATGTATGTATGTATGTATGTATGTATGTACACTGCCAGTCAAAGGTTTGGACACATTGTCCCATTCTTGATAACTGGCCCCACACTTTTGACTGGTAGTGTATATAAATGAGTTAGTGAGCGAGCGAGGGAGGGTGTGTACCTCGTCCGTGAGCCCAGCTGGGCTGCAGTCCGGCCCTGGGCACACAGTAGCCGGTCTGGGGTGTGTGTGACAGGTGGGACAGGCAGGAGGCCCAGTCCTCCACCCCTCTGACAGGACAGTCTTCCAGCCCCGTCACCAGGTCACCCACACACAGGCCTCTGGGGCCGTCTGCTGAGGAGCCCTGTCACACACACACACACACCGGGCAGGGAACACACACACACACAGATGTGAGGACATACACCATACACGGTACATCGAACACAGGTCAGAACAAACACAAAGGTTGATAACAACCCACAAACATTAAAAGTGAACAACACACACACTCTTAATATGAACACACACTAACCTGCACCACCTCTGTGACCAGGGCTCCCATTCCAGTGGTGTAGACAGGAAACAGTAATAGAGGCAACAGGAAGAGGAAAAACAACGCCACCAAGCAGAGAACAAAGTTATGCCATACTCCTAGAAGGAGAAAGAGAGTGGGAGAACGAGAGAGAGAGAGCAAGTGAGCGAGAGGGAGAGAGAGAGAGAGAGAGAGAGAGAGAGAGAGAGAGAGAGAGAGAGAGCAATGAAGCGAGAGAGAGCAAGTAGCAAGAGAGAGTGAGTGGAGAAGAGAGAGAGAGAGCCGTGAAGCGAGAGAGAGAGAGAGCAAAAAAAAGAGAGAGTGAAGGAGAGAGAGAGAGAGAGAGCAAGTGAGCGAAGAGAGAGTGAGGGAGAGAGAGAGAGAGCAAGAACAACAAAAAAAGAAACGGGATTACATTAATACAGAACTTTCCCAGTAGCGCTCTGCTGCTCTCTGCTGGACATAACAAAACACTGCAGATGCAGCAAACTCCTCAGGTGCACCACTGGTCTCCACACGGTGTTGACCTGAAGTCAGACCTGTGGTGCTGCGTGAGCAACCTGAGGCTCTCCGCTTCAGACACAGGCCTGCTCACCTGCACAGAAGATGCGGAGCTGCTGGGTGGGAGAG
>BROE01000024.1:4083345-4147429 GCA_036571765.1 Plecoglossus altivelis | reverse complement strand
AGCAAGAACAACAAAAAAAGAAACGGGATTACATTAATACAGAACTTTCCCAGTAGCGCTCTGCTGCTCTCTGCTGGACATAACAAAACACTACAGATGCAGCAAACTCCTCAGGTGCACCACTGGTCTCCACACGGTGTTGACCTGAAGTCAGACCTGTGGTGCTGCGTGAGCAACCTGAGGCTCTCCGCTTCAGACACAGGCCTGCTCACCTGCACAGAAGATGCGGAGCTGCTGGGTGGGAGAGATCAGGTTGAGGTGGGTGGTGAAGAGGTCTACGAAGGCTCCAGGATACACCACAAACACAAACATCCCAAAGCCATTCACCCTCACCTGCTCCCTGCAGACACACACAAGCACATACACTGCCAACTGCAACTCTGATTTCAACACTTTTCACGGTGTGTGCATGTGCGTGCCGTGAGGGTGGTATGCGTGTGGTGAACAAGAGTGTGTGTGTGTGTGTGTGATGAACATGAGTGTGTGTGGTGGACAAGAGTGTGTGTGTGTGATGAAAATGAGCGTGTGTGTGTGATGAACATGAGTGTGTGTGTGATGAACATGAGTGTGTGTGATGAACATGAGTGTGCGTGATGAACATGAGTGTGTGTGTGATGAACATGAGTGTGCGTGTGTGTGATGAACATGAGTGTGTGTGATGAGTATGAGTGTGTATGGTGGACAAGAGTGGGTGTGTGTGATGAACATGAGTGGGTGTGTGTGATGAACATGAGTGTGTGTGTGGTGGACAAGAGTGTGTGTGTGTGATGAACATGAGTGTGTGTGTGTGTGTAAGTGTGTGGTGGACATGAGTGGGTGTGTGTCTCACCTCAGAGCTGCCACCGCGTGGCCCAACTCATGTATGATTCCACTCAGCAGCAGAGCAGAGAAGAAATAAGCAAGCTGGCTGACAGGCAGGTTCACTCCTGGTACCTAGAGTCACACACACACACACATACACACGAGTCACTACCACAGGAGTCACAGGCATGGCTCTATAAGAGAGAATCACCCAGTGGCGTCTTCACTCACCACCACCTGTAGCGTCTGCTGACTGGCTCCCTGAGGGTTGTCTGATGTCATCTGAGCGAGCGTCTGCTGCAGAGTTCTGCCTAGCAACAGCACCGAGCCCACCATGGCCACCACTCCGAACACCAGACCACTGCTGAACCTGCACACATCGTTACGCCACGTACGCGCAGCACCCACGCAGCATCACAACACAAAGTCCACACAACAGAACAGCTGCTTAACAAACACGCAGCGTTGAACCAATGGCTGGTGCAGCACAGCACAATACTGTCCCAAAGGTAAACTGACATACTCGGTACACAAAGGGTTAAGGAGAGAGAGGGAGGGAGAGAAAGCAATAGGGAGAGGGGTAAATGTGATGTACATGCTGTTGGGGTTCCGTCCAAGTTGGAGGTTTGAATAAGAGTTGTGTCGGTGTTAGGTTCTTACCACAGGTACAAGACATGGGGATTGATGCGTGCGCAGCGTGCAAACAGGCGGTTGAAGAGCGATGTTTGCCATCGCAGGTGGAAAGGAGACAGCGCCAGACCTCTGCTCGTCAACCAGGCTTCATACCCATTACGATGCGACACCGACGACTGTGTGGGGAAACGAAGTGAGCACCGAGCCGCACGAAGTCTTCATAACGACTTACCACGGCCCTTTCGCCACCACTCACCACCAATGGCATGTGTTCCTCTGTCATACAACCCTAACCTTGTAGGTGTCTAATTCTTGTCTTCGTTAATGTGATGTTGGCATGCTAGGATTAAGCTACATCATAGCTACTTTAGCACTTGCTTTCAACGGAAGTAGTCCTGCAATTACTTAGTAACGAATCCTAACATCAAGCACACTAGGATATTAGGCGATATTCTACTTGCACCGGCGTTATCTGTTATGCATTTTTGTTTTCCTGATCAACTGACACTTAACAATGAGCCCTCGGGTGAGGACTGGTTTACCTTCAGCAGTGTGTCTGTAAGGTACACAGCACACCAGCCCCCCAAAACACACACCACCAACGGGACGGGTATCATCGCTTTTGGGGTTGCTCACAGGATAAAAATGTCCTCCATTGCTGCCCTGCAAGAAAGTTCACTTTATGAAGATACAGGTAAAACCGAGAGCTATCATTGTTCTTTAACAGACGTCTTGTACTGGAGGAACGTTGTTGACAAAGCGAGTAGCGTCAGCACTGCGCGACAGACTGATTTCCGGGTTGGGCTAGGCTATAGTCATAGGAAAAGTGGTCGACATGGAACGGTCTTCTTCTTCCTTAATTTAATGACAGGTTGCGAACCATCTTCCAAGGTGCATACCGCCACCTACTGTGATGGAGTGTGAAAAGTGCCTAAACCCTCCTATGTCCTATGATGGAAACCACTATTGTTAATACATTTCATGACTGCCTGCACTTGTTTTCGTGAATGTGGATCATCATGTAATAAACTGGTCATATTCAATTCCTGGCATCCTACTGCTTGTAATTCTTCATTAAGAATCCTCCTTAGTATTATATCTTGCATGTCTGCATAACATACACTACAGTTTACTCCACTAAACAGTTATCACATAGACCTGTGTCATATTTCCCTATACTGTGTAAAGTGTGATTTAGATTTGAATGTCCTGTTTGTAAATGCGTGAAAATAACTTGTTCTTTTCTACTTAAGTTATGCTTTATTTTGCTTTTCATGTAACTGTCGTTCAGAAACCCAAAATGTCACATATTTATTGTTGTCCATTCCAAACGCCACCTCCACATACAGACATACATGGCATCTTCCATACGACCGACTATAAGGAAGCTCATAAAAATGAATTCAGGTCTGGTGTGGGCCTATGTAAAACACCTGTCTGTGATCAGATTGGATCGTTTCAATATTTACTGTTTCCTGGTAATGTCAATACTCAGCAATGTTTATACCTGAAACGTCACTGTATGAGAGCCAATGGGTTTTTGTATCGCATAGGCCTATAGTTGAACCATTTATGACAGTCACTCTGGCTAGCATTTACCTAGAGTCAATTCAACAAGGAGAGGGTAGTTATCACACACACACCTGGTAGGCCTACTCAGAGTCACCACGACAAGGAGAGCAGTCACCAAATGCACACATCACACGTACGACAGAGATGGCATTGTCCTCCACTCTCTTCAAAACACAGTTCCTGGTCCCTATAGTTTAACAGTGAATCAGTAGGCAAAAGCTGCTGCCGACACACAGACTGTGACACGAAGTGTATCTGATCGCTGATAGACTGCAATTATCAAAGATCAGAGACGCTCACCTGTATGCACACAGCACCGAAACACTTCACCCCCTACAGGCACCCCATCTCGCACACACCAGAACAACAAAGAGACAAAGACGCCAAGCAGCCTTCGAGTCAAGTCCTCCTCCCAATCAAGACTGCACGATGCACGAGGTATTCGGCCACGAGAAGGACACTTGTCATGGATGTGTCGGCTGGGGTTGAGAAAAGGCGAGGGAGCCTGTGAAGTGGGAGCGTGGGGGCGGACGCTGCTCGGGCGGGATCTGGATTTGCATACCTTGCTGTGCGTATCAAGTAGACGAGAGAGGCAGCTCAGTTGGTGACCTGCACACAGACCGGGTGTCAGTGCGTCTGAGGGACACCGCTGGGGGTGAGAGAGCAAGTGAATCCAGCCCAAACGGAAGGAGAGGCGAGGAGAAGAGAGAGCCTTCCTCCAGCTGGAACCTGGTTCTTTTTGGAAAGGTGAGTGAAAACCTCTGTGTCACCCCCTCCTTGTCAGACGCACAGCATCCCTTTTTTGTTGGCAAGAACCCTGGACGCACACACGCATACCTGAAAAAGGACCTCCAGCCGTGCCGTACCCGAGTGCGTATGTACACGTGCAGGCAGCCGTAAGTGTCACGGCGACAGCGTCTCTAACGGGAAGCTGTTTAGAAACCTCCAGTGACGTCCAGTCCTCCAGAGTGCACTACTTTTAACCACACAGCAGCTGCGCTTCGTCACAGCGCTCTGGCCAGAAGTAGTGCATCGCGCCTGGCCAGCCGTCTATGTGGGACGGAGTCCACGCAGGACGTATCGACTCTCATTCCCCCTTACCCTGATCCCAGATCGAGTTCCGTCGTGGGTGGAGCTTCTCATCTCCGAGCCAATCGGGAGGAGCGGAATCAGGTCAGGTAGTCGAGGACGACCAGAGAGAGACCAGGCAAGGCAGTGCGGCCACACACAACCAGGAGGTAAGATACCTACCGCACACACACACACCTACACACACCTTTAACCCCTTGAGATTACAGGTCCCCAGGTTTGGTGTTACTGCGTGTGTGTTCGCCTGAGCATCTGCCTGTGTGTGTCAGAATAGAAATAGGGCAGTGCCATTTTAGTCACAGTTTTAAAAGAGATGTCTAGATGAGAGTCATGGTTGCCAACGTCTGCGCTTGTAGTTCTTGAGCCGAGAGCGCCCTCAAAGCTCTGCGTGTTTATACTGGGTCACTTATGTTGTCCATGTTTCCAAACTCTGTTAGTGCACTACTGACAAGACTCTTCACTGGCTGAACCAATGAGGTTCTTGTCTTAGCATTCTCTGTTTGTGTTGGAGACTGACTCGCTTCATATTCACTATTAACGGAGTGTATCATTCCATCAAAGGCTGTTGCATATAAAATGTCTATAGTGTGGTGCGGCTCGCTACCACTATAGCACTATAGTCTGAATTTTTATAATGTGTGTCAGTGATGCCAATCACCAACTGGGGACGTATGACCACCCGGCTGGATGTCGGCTCCTCCATTGTCTCGTCTGTGTGTGTGTATGTGGGGCAGGGTGATGGAATGGGGGAACGCCCGAGAGGAGTCATATGGAGTGCTGCCTGCTGAGAGACAGCCCTCGAGACGAGGATATAGTTCATCACAATGAAAAGTGTCTATTGTCTGTCTGGTGTGAACGGTTCGTGCTTGTGACGAGTGTCATGTGAAAGATACGCTGTTCCAATAGCTAAGTGCTCGTTCGTGTGAGTGTATTGTCGAGTGTCCAAGATAAGAGAGTACATCGTTGTACGCTGTTGTGTGTCCCGTGTCCGCTCTGTGTATCGTGTGGACGTTTGCAGCGTCAAAAGCGAATCGCATAGAGAGAGCGACCCGCAGAGAGAGAGAGATGACACCTTTACGTCATTTTCAGAGACCGCAAAATACGTCATAGTATTCCCTGAGATGACGAGCCTTACGTCTGATTAGCTGATAGCGAGAGAGAGAGGAAGAGAGAGAGAGAGAGAAGAGAGAGAGAGAGAGAGATGATAGAGACAGGCTGGTGTGGACAGAAAGCAGGTCCCCTCTGTATCTCTCTGCTATTTATAGTGAGAACAAATCCCAGATATGAGAGGAATCTATCTACCACTTAGAGACAAGGGAAGGGAGAGAAGAGGAGAGATGGGGGAGGGAGGGAGAGAATGGGGGAGGGAGAGAATGGGGGAGGGAGAGGAGAAAGAAGAGATAGGGGGAGAGAAGAGAAGGAAAATGGGGAGGGGAGGAGAGGGAGGAGAGGTGGGGGCGGAAGTGATTATAGATATATATAGAGGAAAAATGCTTCCAAGGAGATGCAGAGAGAAACTGAAAAAGAACAGTGGGAGAGACGGAAGCAAGCAGAGAGAGAGGGGGAACGGACATATTGAGTGTGTATGAGGACCACGAATTGTTATATTCGAAGGATTAGACATTAGAATTGTATTTCACGCCCTGTGTGACGCAGAAGCAGGAGAGGAGGAAAGAGGTGACTGGGAGAGACAGAGAGACAGGAGAAAGAGAGCGAGTCAAGAAAGAGGGAGTGGAGAGACAGAGAGAAGGAGATAGCGAGTCAGAAAGAGGGAGTGAGAGAGACAGAGCGAGTCAGAAAGGAAGAGAGAGGTAGACACAGAAGCAGAGAGAAAGAGAGAGAGAGAGCTAGAGGTGAGCGGTAAACTAGTGTGACAAAAGTCAACCATAAAAGGATATTATTCCATCAACAGGTAAGAGACATTGTGTGTGGAGAAACGATGTATGTCTTTGTGTGTGTGTGTGTGTGTTGGCATGGGTGTGGGTGTGGGTGTGTTTTGGTTGTTCAAAATGTAACAGGCCCCAACTTAAGAGACCTTAGGAGCAGTTGCACATCACATCACATTATTTACAAACTGAACAAGAATCCATACACACAGAAAACACAGGGCTTCACTGTTAGAAATCTACATCTTCTTATAATGTGGAAATAATGTCTTCGTTGGAATAGTTAAGGTGGTGTTAAGTGTGTTGTTTTATATGTTTTGTATAAGAGGGAAATAAAGAGAGGGAAGGAGGGAGGGAGCGGGAGCGAGATGGGGAGGGAGAAAGAGAGAGGGAGGGAGGGAGGGCGGATGAAAAAGAGGGAGATAAAGATCAAAGGAGGCGTTAGGGACAGCTGCCCTGTCCTGGCCATTCAGGGATATCTCTTTTGGCAAACAAATACTGTATAGCTCCCCTGTGGTTTAGGGTGTGTGTGTTCAGAAGTGTGTGTGTGTGAATGTGTTGTGAGTGTGTGTGTGTTCTAAATATTGGGGTCTCTGCATTTCCTCTCAGGGCTCTAGAACAGCAAAGCCCCAACTGTATATTGACACACAAACAACCTCCTGGATACGGTAACTAAGTCTGGCCAGGGGGTTGGGCTGCACCCAGAGAGACTAACACATACACACAAAACTATTCTGGCCTGAATCTCAACCTAAAGTCAACCTGCCAATACACAACCTAGTCATTTGAAATAGGACTCGTTTCCAACTGCTTGTTAGAGCTTCTACCTTTTCTGTAGGGAAGGAGGAGGGAACGCAGGCAGGAAAGAGAGAGGTTGAAGTTGAGAGGTAGAACAGAAAAAGAAGGCTCTAGATCATCAGCTCCCTGTTCAGATCAGCCATGACGACTTCATTTGCTTCCATGTATGTCAGCTGCTTTCCATACTGCTATTGCGGAAAGCAGAGGCCAAACTCTGGCTCCAGGAATCGAAAACAAGGCTCAGCAAAGGGAGGAGGATATCTGATGATCACTTTTTGATTACATAACAAGAACTCATAACTACACAGTGGTGAAGGAGTAAAGGACAGTTTTTTACAGCTTTCTCTATCTCTCTCTCTCTGTCTCTTTCTATCTATCTATCTATCTATCTATTTATTGCTCTCTGTCTCTATCTCTCGCTCTGTCTTTCTCCAACTTCATTCTCCTTTCTGCTTCCATATCTGTATATGTCTGTAACTCTCTTTCACTCTCTATCTCTCATTCTCTCGGCCTTCTCTCTCTCTTTCTCTCCACCTGGCTCTGTGATAAATGATTCAGGTGATAGTGCCTGTACCTGAAGCTCTCTATAGAAGTCGCTAAGCAACCGAAAGACTATCCAAAGCCTTGAAAACCACAAAGCAACATGCCCCCAACACACACACTCACACACAGCATCTGCTACATGCCTGCGATGTTTATTGTACCTCCGCAGGACAGTGGACTTTTCCAGGAAACCATGTCGAAGCCATCGACAAACGTCAAAGCCCTACAGGTATGTTTGAATGAGCGTGTCTACGTGTGGATGTGTGTGCGCACCTGCATGTGAATGTAGGAGCATATGAGTTTCTGTAGAGTGCACACGTGTTTCATAACTTGTTGGAACAGTTCACATATAACACAAGCTTCTTTCTCTCCCTTGTTCTTGTCATGAATCATTGAACATCTACAGTTTGTTAACATGTATTTATTGATAAAGGCAGTGCGTCTGAATGAACTGACAGGACATGTACATGCTGCTGTAGCAGTGGAGGATTTCCTGTGGACTAGGGGCTAGGATCACACTGGATGTGTGTGTGTGTGTGTGTGTGTGTGTGATGGGAGGTAGGGGACATTCTCTATCTCTCTCTCTCTCTATCTATCTCTCTCTCTCTCTATCTCTCTATTTCTCTCTCTCTCTCTCTCTCTCTCTCTCTATCTCTATCTATCTATCTCTCTCTCTCTCTCTCTATCTATCTCTCTCTCTCTCTCTCTATCTCTCTATTTCTCTCTCTCTCTCTATCTCTCTATTTCTCTCTCTCCTCACTTTGTGCTCGTTGACTCATCTAACCATGAAGTAAACAGCAGGAAGCAGTCATACTTAGCGTCTTCTGCCTTTAAAGTGTTGAGAACCAATACCAAACCTTCACAAACAAGCACATGAAGAAATATGCTGTTTGAAGCTAGCAGATAGTGATGTCACTGCCTAATAGGGAAGGCTATGCATATAGTAAGGATCAGGGTGATTAGTAGAGTAAAGTAGAGTAGAATTCACATCTATTCAACAACAGTTAGCCATACTTCCTCGATAGCTCTATGACGATCACCTCGATTAGGTGAAACTGCAGTGTAGGCAGCTTGCAGCTCCCAGAGACTTTGGCTCCACAAACAACACAATCTGTAGAAATATACAATATTACCGATCATGACATAAAGAATATACACATCAAACAAAACTGAGAGGCGTTCAGCACTTTCTGCGTTAGTACATGCATGCGAGCAAGTGCTAGTACGCAAGCATCTGTGTATGTGTGTGCTTGTGTGCGTGTGTGTGTGTGCGCGTGTGTGCGCGATCATTTCCATATAAACAGAAGGCTCTTTGACAAACAGTAGTGGTCTTGATGTTCTTTGTGGAAAGCCGCTGGATAAATGCCACAAACATACACACTCACTCACGCAGACACACCAACATACACTACAAACCACACACTGGAATGAAAAGTGAGGATCTTGAGTTTCTGTTTGGTTGTTCTCCTTGTCCGTCAGGCTAATTTGAATATCCCAATGGGAGCTCTGCGTCCAGGGGCGGGACATCCTGTCAAGAGGAGAGAGGATACAGTAGACATGGTAGAGGTAAGACAAAATAAATGACACACACACACACAGATGAACACATACCCAGATACACAGACACATACTCACACATGCACACATGTGGTCTTATCTGCTCCCTTTTTTGTCTGGCAAGTTGCTAAAACAGTCAGTTGATTGGTTGATTAACGGATTGATTGATTAATCGAATGAACGACTGATTGATCAGCCCCCCCCAGAGCCGGACCAGGCTTCTCCCTCAACGCCAGAAGAGAAGAAGGCAATGCCAGGAGGGGTGAAACTTCCTGGTCCAACTGTCAGCCTATCAGAGCTTCAGAATGTAAAGAGTGAACTCCGCTGGGTCACCAAGGATTAACATTCAGGTGCTTAGAAACACACATATGCAAACCAGTAGCATAGCCACAAGGTAGCCTGCGAGGCCCAATGTATCCTCATTTACATGTATATATTTATGTGGACCAATTCAAATATACTGTAGAGAAAATGTACTGTTCTGTTGGACATGCAGTTCCTCAGAAACACCACAGGGGGGCATTGTAGACAGTCCAGGCATCATCTTTGCGGTAAGGAGTGCATTTTCATGCCTCTGTGTGGACAGGAGGGGTGTGAGTCAGGATCTATTTATACTGTATGTGTGTGTGTACGTGTATGCATGTGTGCATGTGTGTGCGCGCGCGCGTGTCTGTCTGTGTGTGTGTGTGTGTGTGTGTGTGTGTGCAGCTGAGAGATAGTCTATACTGTGACTTTGTCAGCGGGACACCACAAAACAAACACACAGAGCTGTGCCCTGCCCTAACCATCTGGATACATGCATGAGTGGGAGGTGTGGGTAGAAGGAGAGAGAGACAGTGAGAGAGAAAGAGAGAAAGTTATAGAGAGAGAGAAAGAGAGAGAGAGAGAAAGAAAGAAAGAGAGGTAGAGAAAGAGAAAGAGATAATTGAGAGAGAACGATATAGAGAGAGGAAAAAAGAGAGAACCAAGGGGAGAGAATGTAGCTAGGAAGAGACAGCATAGAAGGAGAGAGAGAGAGAGAGAGAGAGAGAGAGAGAGAGAGTCGTCACTGTGTATGCTGCTGATCCAGTAGACAGATAACCTTGCCCCCTCCTTGTCTTCCCAGCTCCCCCCCTCCCACTTCCACAGCTCCCCCCCCCCACCTCCCTACCTACTCCCCTCGATCTCATGTGAGGAAGGATGTTAATCCAGTCTGCACAGTCCGACCCTGCCGTGTGAAAAGCCCTGTGTTCCTGTCTTTCCCTGGGGGGCGGGGCTTACAGGAAAGGGGAGGGAGGGGGGTGGGCCCAGACCCAGGCTGCCAGCGCCGAAGATGCTACTGAAGACCACACACCAAACCTACGGATGACCAACAACCGTTGAACTGAAACGACAACCGCTGACCGACTACAGAATCCCACTGACAGCACCCACCAGGAACGTAACCCCATGGAAGCTACCACAACCACACACAACCACACACACCAGACGAAGCAATGTGCTTCAGCTCACCACCAACCAACTGACAATCGAGCTACTCGAGTCATCAACTTCAACAGATCTGAAAACAGGCCGTTCCAAAAAAAAACAGGCTGTTAATCTCGACAACAGGCTGTTGTCACATTGTGATCACCTGAGATGTAATCCTGACATGCAGCTAAAGTTTTTTTTATTTTTATCGCTTCATGTTCTTTTTCATTCTGGTTATCTTACGGTCTTCCTACCATTAATATTTAATAGCAATATCACTTTGAAATGGAGTTTGAGAGTTTGTAACCGAAAATGTGTACAGGATTAAGACAAATTATAATGCTTTCTGTTTGAAATAAATACTTGTGCTCTCATCAACACGTTGACATTGCTTGTGTGACATTGGTGCGTGTGTATGACGGTGTGCGTGTCATGTTTTAGAAGTTTTAGGGGCAGCTGGGAGACTGGAGTCTCTGGAAGTCTGTCCTTAAGCCAACCAGAATCCAGGATAATTCAGGGTGGATATTTACACACATCACTCAGAATCCTAGAAATTTCACGGTGGATACACACACACACACACACACATCTCCCTGGAATCCTGGATAATTCCGAGTGTAATACCACTGAAGAGAACAACAGTGGCCGCTTCATCCCTCTCTCCATCCCTCTCTCCATCCCTCTCTCCATCCCTCTTTCCATCCCTCCCTTACTCATCCCTCACCACGCTCCCACACACACACACACATCACCTTTCCGCACACAATTCCACATTGTTTTTTAGATCATGTCTAATGTCTACTGTTGTAGACATGCAGTTCCCAAGAACACACACACAGCAGTGTCCCAGGACAGCTGTGTCTAAGTTTAGTCTCTATCAGGTCACAGAGCAAACAGACACACAGGAATGTGGGTTTCAACCAGAACTCAGATAAAGATTCGACTCAAACAGGAGGCCAGCGGGGCTCCTGTAGAAGGAAGCTTGCAGTGTTATTATAGATCATCATGTCATGGGTTCATTTCAACAGATGTCTCCAATTTGTTTTTAATAGTTTATCTGTGCTGGATTGATATTGGGAGAACGCATGCTGCATTTTGGGACACACGCGCGCAGACACATGCGCGCGCACACACACACACACACGATACATTTCAGCCAGCAGCTATTCAGAGACGATGACCATGCAGCTTCACGAGGTTGGGGTGTGCGAGTGTGTGTGCCCGCCTGTGTATTGGACAGAAGTCAGACAGCGGTAAATCACAGAGCAGACCCACATTCATTAAACCAGCATAAACACAGCAGACACTCTGCAGTCTGTTATCCTTCCTAACCCCCTCTATCCCTTCATCCATCAATCCATCCATCCACCCCCATCCATCCCTCCATCCCTCAAACTATCTCCTCCACTAGACACAATGACAGGCTACAGGCATAAAATAACAGAATTACAAGTGTGCATTGATCAGCAACAAGCCACTAATGCACCAGAGTCCGTCAGCTGTTAGTGGCTTGCATGACAAGTGAAGCGATGTTAATGCATTGGGTTTGGCCCAAGAAGGATGAGCCAGCAGACTGAGCTCTGTCCCACTAGATCTGAACCAACACGCCTGCAGAACATCAAGGATTCTGACAAAAAGACACAAAAGCAATGATGCCCCGTTCTCTATCTATTGGTGCGTGCGTGTGTTTGCGTGCATGTGTTATGTGACTTTCTGGCTTTGATAGTGTTTCTATTCTTGTCGTCATGGCGATGGGGGCACAGACAGGAGTCGTGGTAACGGTGTTCCGGAATGTTCGGCGCTGACTAACAGCTGCCTCCTCTGCCTGTGACCTCATCATCCTTTGGGACGGTGAACCCAGGAGTAAGAGCTCACACAATGTGTGTGTGTGTGTGTGTATGATTGTGTGTGTGGTAAGAGATACTCCCTCCTGGACAGAGAGAAAAGGGCAGCTCACGCACTCAATCACACACACATAGAGGTCACGGGGCGGTGTGTTTTTTTTTCGGTCAGGGGGCGGGTTGGGTGAGTGTGTGTGTACTAAGGGCGGCTTGTCAACCTTCCTATCCCAGTGTTAATGTGTCAGATGCCTGTCGCTGCAGAGAGAGACACAAACAGACTGAGAGACCTCGACACCGAAGACACTCATCTTCCCTCTCCTCTTCTGTGTCCTGCTCTTTTCTTTTCTTCTCCTCTTCTGCAGCTCTCCAGCTCTCTCCCCTACACTCCGTTCTTCCCTCCCTCTCTCAACCTTCACCCTTTCTACTCCTTCTTTTTGTTGTCCACCTGTCCTCTCTGCCTCTCTCCCATTTTCACCCCTCAGCCGGTCCTTAATTTTCTCTACCTTCTCTCTTCTCTCTTCCCATTTGCCCTTCCCCTTTCTGCCCTCTCTTCTCTTCATCTTTTCTCCTCCTTTGTCTCTCTGTCTCCTACTTCTGGATGGAAAGTTACTCTCTCCTCTTCAGTTCCTCCCAGGGAGCGGGACTTCTGTCAGGATTTCAGCGTCTGCGATCTGATAGGAGGATGTGCGACGTCGTCCTGGAAACTGGAGGGGTGTCTTTCCCGTGTCACCGTGTCCTATTGGCCAGTTCCAGTGAGTACTTCTGGGCTCTGTTTGGAGAGAGCACGGCGGAGAGGTTAGCGCCCACTGTTGGCCTCCCGATGCTAACTCCTCAGGGACTAGACATCATCCTGGACTTCTTGTACTCCGGCTGGCTCAGCCTATCTCCTTCCATCCTGCCCATTGTCCTGGAAACCGCCAGGTACCTGCAGGTGCATGAGGCTGTGTCAATATGCGATCGCTTCCTTAACGACGGGTTGTCACTCAACACCTGCTGTCTCTACGCAAACTTGGCAGAATGCTATGCCCTTCCGGAGGCCCATACTGCCGCCAATCAAACCATTACCACAGAAATGGCAGCGTTGTTAAGAGACAAAAGGGGGGATCTCTTAGAGCTCAACATCCAATCACTGACAGCCGTGCTGGAGGCTGAAGAGATTCCCGGAGCTAAGGAGGCAGAGCTAGTGAGGCTGGCTCTGGATTGGTTGGATGTGAACGGACCGCTCCCGTTGCTACGTTCGAATCTGCTGCTCAGCCGTCTACGTTTTGGATTGGTCAGCCCCTCTGACCTTGCGATACTAAGCCACGCCCATCCAGCAATGGCCACACCTCTCATGAGGAGTCAAGTGACGCGAGCACTGGAGTATCACGGGCAAGGTGCTGCTCGACCAATCAGACAGAGCAGACAATCCACTCTGAGATCATCAGCAAAGCATGTGCTGTTAGTAGGGGGTGGGGTCAATCCAGACTCTCCAGATCAGGAAGTGCTAACTTTTGACCTCAAAAACAGGAAGTGGTCATCACTGGTCACCAACCTCCCGCAACTGCTAAAGAACCATTGCGTGTGCTCCATTGGAGGGTTCCTCTTTGTGATTGGAGGAGAGGTGGTTGTGGGAGGAACCGAGGAGAGAGGAAAATCTCTCACCACCACAACATCCAACCAAGTGTGGCGGTATGATCCTCGCTTTGCATGCTGGGAAGAAGTGGAGTCCATGCTGGAGAGAAGAGCCCAGTTCACATGCTGTGTGGTTGATGATGTCATATACGCCATAGGAGGACAACACACAAGCGCAGACACACACACCTCAACGGCATCCGTGGAGTTTTACAACATGACTGCAGGGGTGTGGCGGAGGGCCACCCCTCTGCCCCGCCCCCTTTATGGCCATGCCTCCGCCGTACTAGGACAAGCTCTGTTTGTCTCTGGAGGTATCCCGGGCAACCAGGGCTGTAACCAAGTTGGTAGCCATGGGGACCAGCGAAACAGCAGCAAAGAGCATCTTTCTCTAGATCTTGGCGCTGGAGGGAAGACATGGGAGACAAGAGCTTCCATGTCCATTGCTCGCTTCCGGCACCACATGGCAACAGTTGCCGGGAGAATCTATGCCCTTCTGGGAATGTACGAGCCCTTCTGCGACATAGAGCAGTACGATCCGCTGGCGGACCACTGGACCCGCCTCCGTCCTCTCCTCACAGGCTCGTTCAGCTATGGTATGGCTGTCACTGCGTCCGAAACCATCCTGCTTTTCGGAGGCAGAAGGTGGATGGACGGACAGGAAGTCACTGTGAAAAGCGTTCTAGAATACGACAGGGAAAAGGACCGCTGGAAGGAGATATGTCAGCTACCCAGACCTCTGTGTGGCTCTGAATGTACACTGCTCGCTCTGCCGAACTAACACACACACACAGAGACAGGAAGGAATGATTAGACAGATCCATCAAACACGAATAAAAGAGAGGAATATTGTGTTCCACTCCTTTTTCAAAACAGGGAGAGAGAAAGGAGGAGGAGGAGGAGGAGGAGGAGAGATCTCGGAATGAAAAAATGCAAATCAGGCCTGGATATAGTGGGAGAAGCAGGAAGTAACATTTCCTAGTTGCTTAGGCTAACTGCCATCCTCTGTGAACATCTGTAGGAACGTCTTATTTTTCTGCTGAGACGTCAGTAAATCTTCACAAGGAGCCTTTGGCCTTGGTCTTCTGCTCTGCTCTGCTCTCTCCCTCACCCTGAGAGTGCAGTTTGCTGCTCAGCCGTCAGTCACAGAACATAGGGCAGCTATGGCAGGTAATAAGCCCTTCCGTTCCAGAATCTGGCTCTTTGTTCTACTTTAGTCTATTAAGAATGTGCTTGAAAACAGTTCGAGCGGCATGTCTGAATCTGCTGTGTTTGTTTCCTGTGGTTTCTGTAGACCGAGTGTCAAATTGCAATAACTCAACCAAGTGTGAATACTGAACATTGTCTATAATGGCTAAAACATCAGGTGCCATATGTCATCTCTCTATCCATATCTAACAAATGTATATCCCATCTGCTATCACAATGGTCAGAACAAATGTGATTATTAGCTAGTTTAACATTCCAAATGGTCGTTGAATGAGGAAATGTGAAAAACATAAAGTTTCTGTGATCTGACGCGTTGACTGGTTGTGGTCATCTGTCTGCTACTCTGGGCATGTTGGCTTCATCTTGGAATGGGACGGCTTTTATGGCCTAGTCTGTCAAACACACAGATACACGCACACATGAACACACACACACAGTGTACACGTACACGGGTACACACATACACACACACACAGCATACACACAAACACACACATTTTCACCCTTTCGATGACAGAAAAAGACAAGCAGGTGAGAAGTTCCAAGCCTCAGAACGATCCCGGACAGACGAACCGGAACACACAGCTCTCCTCCCAACAGCTGAACTTTATTAACTCCAGCTTGGCCCACACGTCAACGTCATAGATATATAGATATATTTATATTTATATATGTATATTATAAATATTTATAAACAAACAGAATTAGCATCATTAATACTATTGCTATACCATAAACTGACTCAACGGAAAGACAGTAAGTCAAAACAATATATACTGTAGCACTACTGTGTGTCACACAGGGAATAAAGAGCGATCGAAAAAATCTATGACACAAAATCTATATCAATAACAACACATGCCACTAGAACCCACCACAATGAGCAGCATATGGAGAGCAACCAGACTGAGAACAATGTGTGTGTGTGTGTGTGTGTGTGTGCGCGTGTGTGTGTGTGTCTACTTTGTGCGGGTCTGTGAGAGTGGTCTGGTGAGGGGGGAAGGGTTTCGCTTTAGTGGATAGAGATAACATTCTGAATGGAAGTGAATGGTTGGGGCCATCTAGGATAGTAAAACAAAATTGTGTGTGTTATCTTCTGACCTACACGTATGTGCACAAGTGCGCATGTGTGTGTGTGTGTGTGTGTGTGTGTGTGCAGGCATGCGCGTGTTTGTGTTTTGTAGATATGTGTGAGTGTATGCGCCTGTGTGTGTGCATTTGTACGTACGTATGTGTGAGTGAGTGTATGTGCCTGTGTGTGTGCACTTGTACATATGTGTGTGTGAGTGTGTGTGTGTGTGTGTGTGTACACTAGTGTACAATTGCTTTAGTTGTGTGCAGCGTCTCGAGGGAGAGTGCAGTTGGCGGCAGCAGTACAATGATTACATCTGTAACAGGTATTCCTATTGAGAATATATAGAATATCTGGTATAATCTAGCTTCTAGGTGACATGCACTGCACTGCCTGACATTCCGCAGGAAGACCAGGTTTTGAGCCGGAGCCCAGACCTAACACATGCGTAGAAATCACACAATCTCTAAAGTATGATCTCCCTCATGCCATGTGAGTGAGACCCAAAACCTGCACAAACTCTGGCCCTCGTAGAAAAGAAGTGTGCGCATCATTCCTACAAGCTGACTACACATAAATATAAATAGAGTCCTTGCCTGCACAAAACACTCAGTGCCTTATACACAGTTTTGTCAGCATCATAAACATTCGCTAGGTATAGCGCTCTAAGTATCGCTAGAAGGCTGCATCATCGTACTGTGCAAACACAACCTGTCCGGTGATACAAACATGGCACATCAAGCAGGATATAGAAACAGACTGGAAAACGTCGGTCTAATCAGACGTCAGAGAGACACTGCTCCGTGCCGCTATCGGAGGAAGCGATTCCACAAGTAGTCTCTGGTCCAAGCTCGTTTAGGGCCCTTTTAGACTGCGTGTGTGCGCATGTGTATGTGTGTTGCGTTGATGTGTGTGGATAGGTGTTCTGTGTGTGCCTGTGTTACAGCCGGGGCAAAGCAGTCTTTCTCGCTGATGCGGGAGTGGTCGGAAAGTGGTTCCTGAGCTCTACCTATCCATCGTCGTCTGGAAGAGAAGACGGCTACAAACCATGCGGAGGCAGCAGGCAGCTGACGTGTCTGCTACTGTCTCTGTGGGTGCTGCTCGCCAGAAACAAGTCCAGTTCCTCCTCTGGTACTGTCGGCCTATTGCACCAACAGTCTGGCAGTCTGGGTCCATCAGAATGGGGTTTATTTGCTTCTGGAATCATTCTCAACACCGTTTAATGTGCGAGCGTGTGTGTCAGACGTGCGTCTCGATGTAGGAGTGCGTGTGAGAGAGCGAGGGAGTGTGCTGGGCGGACTCGGACTCGGCCGGTGTGACTGGGTCCTGAGAGAACAGCTCCTGATAGGCTCGCTTCCACTCCTGGAATTCTGCCGACGACAGCTGGGGATTGGCCAACAGCCTGTCAATCAGAGCTAGTTCCCCCTCCCTGTCCTATAGGGACGCAGAAACAAAGGAGGGGCCGGTCACTCGCTATGTTTTTCAGAAGACACATACAATCTCTCTTTTCTCTCTCTCGCTCGTTTCTCTCTTGCTTCTCTCTTTCTCTCCCGCTATGTCTCTCTCTCTAATTCTCTTCATCTCTCACTTTCTCTCTTATCTTTCGCTCACAAACAAGAACAGACAAAAACACACATTCAGCACGAAAACAGGACGTGCTCCAGGACTCACGGCCTTCGCGCAGACGCCAGACAGATGCACAAGAGCGGTTTGATCAACAGCAATGCTAGCAGCAACAGCAGCACAAGCTCCACCCCCTGACGAAGCTCCACCTCCTAGCAGCACACACTAGCGACGTAATGACGGCCACACACAAGGAGCCGGACACCTGGGCGTGGTCGCCAAGCAGCCGTCTCCATAGCAACAACAGTAGCAGCCACATCCGTAGCGACAAACCCGCAGCGACATGACCAGACCCCAAGCAGGACAGGACCATGGAGCGTATGGATGAAGATCACAGAACAGATACACACACACATGATACACACACACGCACAACACACACTTATACACAAGGATTCTTCACACACATACATAGGGTGTGTAGAGTTACGGTTTGAAGTGATGTTTCTGAAAGAGGTGTTGTGTCTGTGTGTGTGTGTGAGTGTGTGAGTGTGTGTGTGTGTGTGCACGTGCGTGTGTGTGTGTGCGTGTGTGTGTGTGTGAGTGTGTGAGTGTGTGTGTGTGTGTGCACGCGCGTGTGTGTGTGTGTGCGTGTGTGCATGTGTGTGCGTGTGTGCATGTGTGTGCGTGTGTGTCTGTGTGTGTGCGTGCATGTGTATGTGTGCGTACCTTCAGAGTGGAGGTGAGTATGCGCAGGCGGTGCAGGCGATCGTTCAGCTGGGGGTCGGCCGCCCTGCGCAGGAACGACTGTCTGAACTCCGTCTGACCTCGCAACTCTGAGGGCCGGCCCAGAGGACACACCCCTCCCTGCTCACATGCACGGAACAGGTCGCCCAGCGATGCCCCTTCACCTGTGCCTACACACGCAGGCAAACACACGCAGGGTCAAAAAAACAGACATACACACACACGTGCAGATCTCGCGCACACACACTCACAGTTCTGTTCAGAGAATGAGCACTGTTGTTTGAGACTAGATTTAGCAGGGGAAGTGATTGGGTGACATGATGAGTAACACTTCTCGAGGTTGAGTTTCGTGAAGCTTTGTTGACATGGAGCAGCCTGGTGTGTCTGGGACGCAGCGCACAGTGTCACCATTAGGGAGCAGTAGTGGTGCATGTGTTTGACACACAGACCTCACTCTTATCGAGGAAATGCCAAGGATGATAGCCACGTAATGCATGTTAAGCACGGTGCTAGTCTGGGTGTTTGTGTGTGTTGGTGTGTGTGTGTAAGTGAGAGAGAGCGAGAGAGCGAGAGAAAGCGCATGTGCGAGAGAGGGACAATGTGTGTGTGTGTCTAACTCACTTGTGTGTGCATGACAGAGAGAAAGAGAGAACGAGAAAAAGTGAAAATGTGTGTGTGTATGTGTCTAACTTACCGGTGTGTGTGTGCTGGTCCTGTCTTACAGGTGGTGCCAGCACAGCGTGCAGGTTGCTGTCTCGAGGTAAGGTGTAACTGCGGGGCTTCCCTCCATGGGTTGCCATGGGAATGAGTCTCTGGGTTGCCAGGGGATATGGGAGATTCCTCTGTGCAGGGAGGGTGTAGACTCCGCCCACTGCCATGGCCTCAAGCCCTACCACAGGGTCCGCAAACACAGCGTCTTCTGGACAAACCAAGCAAAACCAAGCTACCGTGTTACAAACCAGGTACAAATATGAGTCAAGCTGGTCAGAAGCCTAGTGGTCTGGTCCATTTACAGCTTCTAACAGACATTTTCATCTGAAGCAATGTACGTGAGGGATTAAATTTGAACCTGATACCTTTCAATCTGCAATCTAATATCACTGAGCTATCCCCATTACCTCGGGGTCCAGTTACCTAGCAACCCAGTCTACAGCCCTGACTCTGACAGGACCAGTAACCTAGGGGACCAGTAACCAAAGGGATCAGTTACCTAGGGGTCCAGTCTGCAGGTAGTGCAAGCCTGCCTCTGTTAGAGGGGTCTCTATCAGGTCCTGCCATGAGCGTCGCTGGGACGAGGAAGAGCGCCCCGGGGAGCCTGTCTCACTGCTGCCGCCCCCGGGACTGGAGCGGTACTACAGGCAAAGGGAGAGAGAATGAGACAGAGAGAGAGAGAGGCAGAGGGTAAATAAAGGTGGCAGACAGGGGGAATTCAGGTTACTAATATCCAGGGGGCGTTGGTTTGTTTTTAAAATGTGGGTTGGACAGCTTTTTTTATAACTGAGGATGCGGATGATAACATACATTAACAAGTTTTAAAAAATTATAATCAAATCTACACCCCTGCCTATGTCAATCAAATATTTCATTTATCAAAATAGAAAAAAAAAGCTCACTACCGACCTCCACAGGATCGCAACGGTACTGTGTGTCGCTGCTGCTGCTCCCAATTGCCTTCCTGCCACTGTGAGTGCTGCTGCCTCCCCGTGGTCCAGAGTGGTACTGCGCCTCACTGCCGGCGAGTGCAGGCTCGCCCAGGAAGTCTTCCTGAGAGGAGCGGGAACGAGACGTCTCCGTTGACGACAGCCGGCCGGTCCTGCCCTCCACGTACGCGCTCATCTGAGAGAGGGGGGATAAGAAACGGAGGTAGGGATGTAAAAGAGGGAGGGATGAAAGAGAGAGGGGGAAAATGAGAGGCAGAGAAGATGGTAGGGAGGGATAGAAAAAGAGGATAGAAGAGAGAGCTTGAGATAGTGGGACAGAAATGGAGGGGGGGGTGACAAAGCAGGGGAGTGGAGGGGGCTACCCCACTGGGGTTGGGGGTAGGGCTGGTGGGGGGGGCTACTCACTGAGGGGGGGCCGGGGTAGGTGTCGTAGAGGGGTGCTACTCACTGAGGAGGGCCGGGGGTAGGTGTCGTGGGGGGGGCTACTTACTGAGGGGGGCCAGGGGTAGGTGTCGTAGGGGGGGCTACTCACCGAGGGGGGTCGGGGGTAGGTGTCGTAGGGGGGAGGGGGGCTGTCCTGTTTGGGGCTGGAGGGAGCTTCATCCTCCTGATCACTCTCACTCCAGTAGTCTACAGATCCAGAAACACAAACGCACAAAAGGTTACAGGCAGGGACATAATACACATATGGTAGAATGTCTGTGTGTGTGTGTGTTGTGTGTGGTAGTGTGCCTGCGTGTGTGTGTGTGTGTGTGTGTGGTAGTGTGCCTGCATGTGTGTGTGTGTGTGTGGTAGTGTGCCTGTGTGTGTGTGTGTGTGTGTGTGTGGTAGTGTGCCTGCATGTGTCTGTGTTGTAATGTGCCTGCATGTGTGTGTGTGTGGTAGTGTGCCTGTATGTGTATGTGTGTAGTGTGCCTGCATGTGTGTGGTGTTGTATGTGTGTGTGTCTGCGCGTGTGCATGCTAGTGTTCTCACCCTGCTCTTGGCGTATCCTCTCTGTGTATCCCACAGCAGCCATGTTCAGACGGCTAAGCCACCTGCAGGCCACACCCACAGGAAACAGGAAGCAGGAAGCAGAACTAGATCAGACCCTCAGGAGTGGACTGACATTGCACACTGTCACAACCACACAGTCTACATATCTCAACCCTGGAGGAAGGTGCTAGTGGAGGGGTCACATGTTGTGGTCTTGTTACATAATCATGATTCGGTGTCATGTGACTCCCTAACCTGTTCATGTCATCCACGCCATCAGCAGCAAAGTAGAAGCTCTTAACTTTGGGATGGCACGCTTTGAACGCACTGGAGGAAGAGGGAGAGTTACAAAGACACACAGTAACAGGAGAAATGCACTCGCAAACGACTCCAAAAAACCCTAATCTTGTCAGTGAATACTCACTACTTCTTGCGACACTCGCTGGCTCTGTCAATCTTGAACTCTGGGAGACTGACGAAGCCTTCAGCCTTCTCATCCTGGGGTAAAAAAGAGAGAGAGAGAGAGCAAGACCAAGAGAGAGAGAGAGAGAGAGAAAAGAGGCGAGAGAGAGAAAAGGCAGGAGAGAGGGGAGGAGGTTAGGGGCAAAAGAGTAAAACAGAACTCCAGCTTTTGTCTTAAACTGTTGTACATCCTTTGAAGAAAACACACACCCACACAAACACACACACACACACACACACACACATAGTGGTGGTCTCACCTCTTCGTTGATGTACCAGTAGAGACAGGTTTCTTTGAGAACAAACCAGTACTTCTTCCACTTCTGGGAGAAGTACCCCTTGGCGTCTCTCTTCCTCCAGAGCCAGCCCTCACAGTCTCCCCGCCCCAGGGCCTTGCAGGACACCCTCCTGCGGCTGAGCAGGGTCAGGCCTCGGCCTGGACAGGTGGGAGAGGGGAGAGGATGGGCAGGAGAGGGGGAAGAGAGGTTGAGGAGGAAAAAGACAGGAGAAGGGCTTCAGACAGAGGGATCAATGTGTTTGCGACCTGGACTCCGCCCTCTCTCTAATTAGCATGACAAGACAATGCCTGCTGCCGCCTGATTGGCTGCTCTCCTCCCTCACCTTTGTTCTTCTTCCTGGTCTTAGAGAGAGACGTCGACTGCTGGTACGTCTAAGACAGATAGAGAGGAAGAGAGAGAGAAGGGCAGAAAGAGAAGAGAAACAGAGAGACAGCGAGAGAAGGGCAGAGAGCGAGAGGAGATAGAGAGAGGGGGAGAGGGAGGGAGAGAGGGGTGGAAGAGAGGGAGAAAGAGGAAGAGAAGAAGATAAGTGAGGAGGGAGAGAGGAGGAAGCTGTCAGGATGAATCAGGGATCTTTGCTCACTGCATATATTTCTGGGAAACAAGACAAGACAGATCTTAGTAGGAGTAGGAAAATAGAAGAAAAACACACAGACAGACATACACACAGTAAATACTGTGTCGACACACTTGACACACAGAATGACAAAACAGCCTACATGCTTACACACACACATACACACACACACACAGCCACACACCCACACACGCACACACTCACTGGGGTCCAGAGGTGAAAGTCACCCTCACAGAAGGCTGTAGCCCCATCGCACCTCTCACACCTCTAAACATAGAACAGAAAGATGGATGGAGGCGGAGAGAGAGGGCGAGAGAGGAGACAAGGGAGGGGCAGAGAGAGAGGTGGAAAGGGTGATGAAGCAAAATGACCTGCAGATCATGTTGATGGATGGATTATAGAAATACAAAAAGGAGTGGATTGTTGTTGGTAAAAGTTTGATGCACTACCCCCAGGCCAACATCCTTTAGATTTGTATCTCCTTTATTTGGACTCATTTTGGGGGGTTTTACCTGCTCTGAAAAGCAAATAGTATTTGCAATGATTTCCAAATCCATCTCACTCTTCAGACTTCTGTCAGCCTGGTGTGATGTCACAACCTAACACGTGAGTGAGCTGGACCCTGGCCAATCACAGCACTGCACTCAGTAGGACAGATGACATAGACCCGCCCACACCTACTGACACACCATCTGCCATCTCCGCTTCCATACACACACACACACACAAGCACATATTCAGACACACACATACGCACAGACACTCCCAATGATACACACACAGAAAAAGATAGACTCGTACACCTAAACACATGCAGACACATGCACGTACACACTCACTCGCTCTGATGTTGCACGTTGCCCTCACACACACACCATTACATAAGGCAATGCTGTGAAGAGACTTTGGATTAGATGTAAAGTGACAGCTGAGCATGTCTGAGGGGACAGGAGGGGACAGGCCAGAGATGGACAGATGTCATGTTCCAGTATGGAGAGACGACCCACTCCACCCTCTCTGCACCCACACGCACACGCACACGCACGCACACACACACACACACACACACCACACCTCTCCAAGACTCAAAGCAACAGCAGGAGGCAAAACTTGTGGGGCTCCGGAGACTTCTGTAACTCTGTAACGTTCAGACACGACTCGGAGCAGTGAAAGTGCCCCCACGCGCGCTGCGGATGAATCAGGAGCTGCAGAGCGTGGACGCGCTGTTGGACTCCCCTGCTCTACGCTACACTATCCCCCCTTGGAAACGTCAATGATGACCGAGCAAAAGTAAGGCCCAAATCGTGTTTTTTGCTAACATGTTTGTTTCGGCCTGGACAGGCTGATCCAGACATCAGAGTCTTCTGTTCCTGTACACTCACATGATACAGAGCAGCTTGCTCTGTGGGCGCAGCGTCTCTCTGATTGGACTGAAGGACATAGTGGGAGGGGCTCTGGCTGTGATGGCTCCGCCTCTTGGTGCGTTTGCCAGTGTCGTTGCTCCGTTTGCCCGTGTCGCGTTTCTGGCTCCGCCCAGTGTGGGAGGAGTAATCCTCCGAACCGAGCCTCTCCTCTCCTCCAGCCAAACCCACGTAGCGCAGCAGAGATGCTTCTGAGAAACACACAATCACAACAGGTTATCAGGATAGGCGTGTGTGTGTGTGTGTGCATCGATGACCTGTTGTGGAGATTTGCCACTTTCTTACTTACGCTGAACATTTACACATGATCAGTGATGCTGACATGGTCTGATGCATTACAGAGGGCCTCAGTGCCAACATGGGCATTATTTGGTGTGACTAACATCAATGCTACTAGCATCGACGGTCTGGCCAACTCAAGTTTTGCTACCTTTCCTCTGCTTCCACCATCTCCTCCCCTGGTTGCCAGGCAGCAGCCAATTGGACTGGATACACTCGGCTCAGCTGCTGTCAGTGCCTCCATGGCAACAGCGTGAGTGATTCAGGTGGAGGTCGGAGAGAATGGTCGCTTTTTCTTTCCACCTCCTCCACTCTTTTTCCCTTTTTTCTCTCGTCTTGTTCATCTTGTCTTCAGCGCCCTCCCTCTCTTTCTTTCTCTCGCCCCTCGCTGCTCCTTTCCCCCTGTCTCTCCTCCAGGCTTCTCTCTCTCTCTGTCGCTCCCTCCCACTCCCTCTTATTCTAGTTCTTTCTCTCTCTCTTTCTAATGCCACCTGACAGAGAGAAGGAGGAAGAGAGAGCAGAGCCATTGATCTCTACATAATGCAGAGAGACAGAGACATTTACCAGAATCTAACAGGCGCCAGGGCAAGCAAAACACACACACACCCTCACACACACCAGATATATATACGTATACATATACCAACAGAGAAGCCGTCACAGACACTTGAAACATGAATAGACGCACATACACACACACCACATGAATGTGCACGTACAGACAGACACACACACATTCCAGATGAATGTACACAAACACGCAAGAGCTGAGTTCCATACGCTACATAAATAGACAAACACACACGCATGCCAGATGAGTACACACAAGCCCGGTCACTGGCACTTGAACATGAATAGACACACACACATACACACACACACAAGCACACACACAAGCACACACACACACTAACCTCTGCGGTTGTCCCTGTTCAGCTTGGCTGGGTCTTCATAGTCCCCCACCCAGTTGCACTCAACAGGCATGGAGATAGGCCTAAGCCGCCCTGTAGGTATGAACACACACATACGCACATAAACACATGCACAAACACCAACACACAGTCTTCGGTTTGGCCCTGAAGTGCTGCCAAATGATAACTGTATTCCACTGTAAGCAAGTTCTCCTCTAATGTGGCAGCACAGTTCTCATAGCCTCAGGTAATGTCATGGATTATAGCTTATGCGATCTGTTCCAGAAGGTTCTACTTCACAGCCACACAAGTACACACACATAACACCCAGAAAGAAACGGTGTGTTTGGAGAAACTGCGTCTCTTCAAAACACACTTTGATGCGCACACACAGATACACAGACAATCTCTCAGAGTACCATAGGTGGGTGTGGTGCAGTAAACTGGCTCCTCCTCTTCCTGTTGGTGAGACTCCTGATCCAGGAAGGAGTTGGGCGACTCCGAGCGTTTGGCCAGCATGGAGGCGCCATGGTTACGGGATGCCTCATCGCCAGGCAAGGTCCCCGTTTCATCCCTATGGCAACAGCATTGAGTCATCAACAAAGGAACCGTGACCAGAACACAAAGCCCTCTCAGTCAAACTTGTTAGTTATCGCTGCTTTCTGAAAAGGTATTGACTTGAGCAATCAATTGTACAGATGCTCTCTCCGAGAGAAACCCCTATACATGACTGCCCCCCCCACCCCCACCCCCTTCACAAGCACACCAACACTCATGCACACAGACACATTACGCGTTTGCCGTCTAGCTAATTTCCAACAGTTTAACATTAATAGTGTGGGCACCCTGGTGGAGTGTGTACTAAACAGCCTGAGCTCTAACTGCAGGGTCCCAGTTTAGATTCGATTCCCGAGTCACATCCTGCATGGCATCCTCTTTCTTACTATCGCTTCCTGTCACTTCCGAAATGTAAATAATGATGCTGAAAAAGAGACCGGAGACTCCCGTTGTTTCAGCTGTCGTCTTCTCCTCCAGTCTAGCAGACCGCAGATGACAGGTCACATGAGAGGAACAGTCTACCCCTGGGCCCTGTGACCCTGCCAGCCAGCCTGTCCGTGCCCCTGATCACCCAGACAGGAGCCAGCTGGGAGCAGCTAACAGCCAGCACTTCAACCAGTCCAGCTGTGGCTGGCCTGCTCCATCTATCCTGTGAAGGTTTAGCGGTGCTTCTCACCACTCGCATCTCTCAGCCGGCTTTGTTTGCGAAAACAATGTCCGCCGTTTGCGGGACAGCAAGCGAGCACGACACGCTCGTTATCCAAGCGTCTCGCCTGTTGAACTGGGTTGTGGGTGGATTGCAGCCACGGACGGCTGCGTGTCTTTGTTCAAGGCTAATCATTCATCTCTGGTCATGTGCAAGCTGTTGTACATGTTACAGCCTATTCCAATAAACAGACAAGGTCACTGTGTAGCTGAGGACATGAAACATTATGTAAGGCTTAGTTGGCCCACACACACACACGCGCGCACCTAGACACATACTGTGTACACCCTTCCCTCGCACACGCAACCCTACCTTGGTGTGTATGGTTCAGCAGGAGGGGGGGGAATGTAGAGGTCCTGGAGGGCGGAGCTCTTTGTGGGTGTGCCTGAGGGCGTGGCCGGACCACTGCCAGGGCTCCTGGTTGGCTGCAGAGACACATGGGTGGGAGGAGCTATGAAGTTAAACCTCTGGTTTGCTCAAAATCTGTGTCCAGTGACCTTCCTCGGATCACGGTCACACGGCAGCTGCACAGCACTGCAGCACTGCAGGACGCCTAAGGGCTAAATTAGGAGGTGAGAGGTCAGGGGCGTTGGAGGGGTTCAGGGGTCAAGGGACAGGAAGGAACAATCGTCAGTGTTAGGGGACCTCCTACCTGCAGAGCTAAGGGTTTCCAGCGCATGTTCTTCAGCAGCGCGGGGGCGGAGCTAAGCGTGCTCTGTGGGCGTTTCTTCAGCGTCAGAGACACGCCCCCCTTGTCTGCTCGTAGAGAGCCCACCAGGTTACGCAGCTGCCAGCCCACCTGGGGACCAGGAGATAGGGTCAACACACACACAGAACAGTAGATACCAGCACACACACAGAAGAGTAGATAATGACACACACAGAGACCAGATACTACCACACACACAGACTAGATACTACCACACACACACAGACAGACTAGATTCTGCCACACACACACAGATTAGATACTACAACACACACACACACACACACTAGATACTACCACACACACACACACTGATCAAATGAGAGAATCTCACCACAGTCTGGTGGTTAACTTGGATGACCTCATCTCCTGCATGGATCTTCTTACAGCGGTCAGCAGGAGACTAGAGACAGAGGAGGAGGGAGGGAAAGAAGGACGGAGAGAGAGGAGGACGGAGACAGAGGACGAGGGAGAGGAGGAGGGAGAGAGGAGGATGGAGACAGCGATGAGGGAGCAAGGGGAGGAGGGAGAGAGGAGGGAGAGAGGAGGAGGGAGAGGAGGACGACAGAAGGATGGTGAGAGAGAGGGCAGTGATAGAATCAAGAAGACAGAAGGATGGAGAGAGAGAGAGGGCAGAGATAGAATTAAGAAGACAGAAGGATGGAGAGAGCGAGCGAGAGAGAGAGAGAGAGACAGACAGAAGGAAGAAAAGAACAAGGTGAGGATGAATGCTGACCTGTTGGTGCTGATGTTGACTTCATATTGTTAGGTGATGTTTGTGAAGTGACTCACCCCTTCTGTGGTCCCTGTGATGACATGCAGGCCATCATAGGTTGACTTGATGTACATCCCCTGAAGAGGAAATACACACTTACTGCAAAGCTCACACACATACGCACACATTATACAACTCCCACACACTCCCAAAACACATTGGGAGTCACTCACAGTAAAATAGTTCAAACAAACACACACATGCACTAGAACTAAAAGTAAAATACACTCTACCACACACATATTCACACACATTCAGTCCACACACACACAGTGTTTACCAGGCCCTCGGAAGGTTTGATGTTGGTGAGGTGCACCAGCTCCAAGTGAGCTGACTGGGACACCAGCGGGTCTGACGACACACACACAATGTGCTCACACACCTCCGACAGAGTCTTACACTGGAGAGAGAGGGAGAGAGAGAGAGAGAGAGAGAGAGAGGAGAGAGAGAGAGAGAGAGGGAGAGAGAGAGACGGTGAGATTTGGTTTTTGTGGAATGTAATTACTTGTAAAACGCCTCGGCCCTCTCTTCCCAGTGAAGAGGGCAGAGCAGTGTAGTGGCAGGGAGGAGGGAGGAAGGAAGAAGAGTGGGATGAAAGAGACAGGGAATGAAGGCAGAACTCACCACATGGAGAATCTTATTCTCAGTTTCGTAAACGGTACAGTCCTGAGAGAGAAGCAGCAAGATAATACATCATTACAAACACACATAATCAGGTCCTATAATGGCTGTAGAATGGATGGCCTCCTTCTGCTTCTACCTACACACGCACACACACACAAATACACACGCGCGCGCACACCGACACACACATCACTCTCCGGGGAGCCGAACCACCCACAATACCTGCTGTTTCGCACCTATAAGGAGATGTCGTGTTCTTCAAAACTCATACAAAAACACGCACAGACCTGCCTGCTGTACGCACGCATGCCTGCAGTACACACACACACACCTGCTGTACACATTCACATACTGAATACACACATATGCAGTACACACAGACACACACACGACTGCTGTACACATTCACATACTGAATACACACATATGCAGTACACACACATACGCCTGCTGTACACATTCACATACTGCATACACACATATGCAGTACACACTCACACACACGTATGCTGTACACATTCACATACTGCATGCACACATATGCTGGACACACACACCTGTTGCACACACACACACACACCTGTTGCACGATGGTGGTGAGCTCGAGACAGAGCTGGATGACATTGTTTCGGGTCACTGAGTAGTCTGCTACTGCAGCAAAAGATGACCTGGGACAGAGAAAACACCCATCGTCAATACACACAAGCTAGTGCAACATACACACACATACCATCAGTACACAGGCTAGTGCAACACACACATATCTCTCTGCACTGTCCCACAGACCCAGATTCAGATTAGATCCTGCCTCAAGTGTGAGAGTGTGCGTATGTGTGCGCGCGCTTTGTGGGTGTGCGTGCGCATCAGTGTGGGTACGTGTGAGTGTATGTGTGTATACGTGCGTGTGTGTACGTGCAGGCGTGTGTGTGTATGATAGGCAATTTGGGTCATCAGTATTGAGGCTGTGTGCTATATATATACGCAAGACCTGAGGGCTACCCAGAATGCTTCATGACCATCAGGCTACAACCATTCAACAACGTTACAACAACTCTCCAACAGCCTCTTCACTCAACTCCTCCATGGTTCGGATTCTGCAGGACTGTGGACTAGTCGAGCCTGTCTCAACCCAGGTCCTCTGGACCCCCCCCACCCTGCATGCTTCTAGATGATTACCTGCTCCAACACCTGATTCAAATCAAAAGGGTCGTTGAGTTGGCTTCTGGTGGGCTTTCATCTGAGGCCAGGTGTGTTGGAGCAGGGCGAAACTAGAACATACGCTCTGTAACGTTGCTCAGAGCAAAGACATTGCTTCGGATTTGATTATATGCACCCAGAAGTGAGACTGTGGGCCGACCATCGAACCACCCTTCTTTCTGTTTCAGTCCGATGCTTTTGCATCGGTGTCGAACTGTCGCTGTAAAAAGTGGGTAGCTCAAAATCAAGCTGAGACTCTTTTCCCCTCAATGTCACACTGCCTTTGTGCATGAGAGTGAATGTGTGGGTGTGTGTGTGTGTTGAAGCCTGCGTTTATGCAAGCGTGTGTGTGTGTGTGTGTGTGTCTTGCCCTTAAGACCGGTATGTGTGTGTTTGGCATTTCAAAGACCTACGTCTAAGACCCGAGGCAAAACACAGGGAATTATAAGAGAGAGAGAGAAGAAGCGAGACAGAAAAGAAAAGAAGGAGAAAAATATACAGAATTAGAGTGAGAAGAGAGAAAAACAGAGANAAAGAGTAAAACTGAATAATGAAAGACTGGGGAGAGAGAGCTAGAGAGCAAGAAAGATGAAGAGAAACCTAAAAGAGAGAGACCAAATAAGAGAGTGGGTTGAGAGAAGGACATAGAGAGAGAGAGGGAAAGAGAGAGAAATGGAGACACTCGCAAGAGAGAGATGAAAAGCGACAGCAAGCCAACTCTGCTCTGCTCCCCCAAACACATGACAACACGAGTCACTCACTAACCAGACACTTCCTCTTTCTCTTTCAGACAAAAGATCAAATCCATGTTTCGGTGAGTGTGTGTTTGTGTGTGCATGCCTGTGAATCTGGGAAAAGTCTTCTTTAATTACCCCACAGGGATAAGCTTTGAAAGAGTATACCTTGTGGGGGAATGTTCTTGTAGCATTTCAAGGGGGTTTAGGGGGTTCGTTTTAGGGTTAGAATTACATGAATGATTAGGGTGAGAATTAAGAGTTAGGATTAAGCTTCAGGACTAAGGGTTAGTTTGAGCAGAATTTTGAATGGGAGCGAACTGCTGATCCTCACTAGGACAGTAAAACAAACAATCAGTGTGTGTGTGTGCGTGCGTGTGTGTGTGTGTGTGTGTGTGTGTGTGTGTGTGCGTGTGACTCATGACTGTGTGCATGTGTATGTAAATGTGTGCGAAGGTGTGTTTTGAGATGCATCTGTAGTTCTCTGGGAGGTTGAGGTTTTGTGTATTGTGTGTACCTGTCCAGAAGCCCAGGCCAGTAACAACTCTGGACAGCAGTGCAATTGGAGATGGCGAAGCGCAGGGCTAGTAGATTTCTTGAGGGTTTAGATCAGGTGTTGGAAAGCGACGGATAAGAGTGGCGGCGCTCTGATTGGCTGCTACGCCGGCGGCCGAGAGGATGCGGAAGTTCTGGATGTGTTTTGCCGGAGGCGCCGAAGCGTGTAGCGCAGGGTCCTCACAAAACTCTCCGTGCTCCAGAACGCTCGGAAGTTTCCTAATACACAGCCAAACGACACATTCAGTTCAATGTAGTCATCTTCGGGTGGAGATTAGCACGATTGGTTTGTGGGCTGGTAGTTGTTGTGAAACTAGAACATAGCAATCGCTAGACAAACGACTACTTTGTGGAGACTTATCAGCCCTCTGCGCGGGGGCGGCCTGTGAGCAGGCAACGCACGCCGCGGGAGTGGTCACATACACACAAACACACGCACGCACGAACACACAAACGCACGTACACTTACAGTACACACGCAAACACACAGACGCGCTCACACGCGCGCGTTCTCACACATGCACGCTCACGCATTCACTCACACACATACGCATGTACAACCTCACCACCACCAAACACACTTACATCTGTACAATACATAAACCCACGAACACGTGTAAAGACACACACTACCTCTCCGCGGCCCGCACCACCACCATGATGGCACAAGAGAACACTACTGTCGAGTGAGAGTAGGATTCATGCCGTCGCAACTGCAGAGCAAGCTAGAGCAGGTCCGAGTTCTCGCCGTCCAGATGACGCGTTCTGTGTCCGCTTCCGAGTACAGGCGCCACTTCCTCCGAGTGTGCTGCATGGCTGATGTCCTTAGCTAAGTCCTCTGCCCATACACAGCCTCTCCTCACAGGCTCAACACGACGGGTACAGTGACTCGCTGACTGTAGTGTGTGAGCTGGCTGAAGGGCCAGTCAACGCTCAGAGCCTAGACACACTACACACACGACTAGTGCCGCATGTGGGGACTTGCGCTTCGTTGGGGGGGCCGCCGGTCCACACAGTCAAAAAGAGAGTCAGTGGTGATTGCATAGGACGACAATATACATGGTACAACGTTAAACATGACGCTACTGTGTCTATCCCCCCGCCACCTTGTAAAATGAGAACACACATCAGAGGTGGTACATTATGTGGTGGTTGCTGATGGACTAGACGAATGTTTCACGACCGTCCACACTGCTTGCACCACAAGCCGACAAATCCACATAATGTAACAGCGTAAAGTGCGTTGCGGGTCCCATTACTACGATGACTAGTTTGTGAACGTGTGGTGCCCATGCATGTTCTTGGTTAGGCCATGTCCGGCGTGTAGTGTGACCGTCTCCTTCAGATTTTTGACTGCTTGCGATAAAAATAAAGGAATTGTTCATAGGTTATTTTTGTGTCCCCTTCATTGAATCATGGAACCCACCCAAAATACATTTCTGTCAATGCTGCTCCTTCAGTGTTACCCAGGTGTTACTGGGGCATTGCTGGGATGTTACTACAGTAATACTGGGATGTTTCTGGGATGTTACTACAGTAATACTGAGATGTTTCTGGGATGTTACTACAGTAATACTGGGATGTTTCTGGGATATTACCAAGGTAATACTAGGATGTTTCTGGGATGTTACTACAGTAATACTGGGATGTTTCTGGGATGTTACCAAAGAAATACTGGGATGTTACTAGGGTGTTACTGGGATGTTGCTTGGATGTAACCAAGGTAATACTGGGATGCTGTTGGGATCTTACTGAGGTGTTACTGGGATGTTGCTAGGATGTTACTAAGGCATTACTGGGGCATGATTGTGATGCTACCAAGGTGTTACTGGGATGTTACTAAGGCATTACTGGGCCATTATTGTGATGTTACCAAGGTGTTACTGGGATGTTACTAAGGTGTTACCGAGGTGTTACTGGCATGTGGCTATTTCGCAGTGTAGCTGGTAAATCCAGACCACTCAACGATGGTAACTACTGAAATCCTGTTAGAATCGTCTACAGAACAGCTGTGATAGAGATGTGTCTGCACGACCCAGGTAACTAGCTGACAACGGCAGGAGTGAAGACCACTGGAGGGTCAGGCAGCTGGCCAGGTAAGGCTAGAGAGTATTCTCATTTTTATTGTCAAACCTCAGCATTATGTGTCTCTGTGTGTGTGCGTGTGTGTGTATGTGTGTCTGTGTGTGTGCGTGTAACTGTAAGCCTGTGTTTATGTGTGTGTGTGTGCGTGTGAATACAATATTTTGTGTGTGCGCACAAGCCTGTGTGTGTGTGTGTGTGTGCGACTGTAAGCCTGTGTTTATGTGTGTGTGCGTGTGTGTGTGAATAAGCCATTTTGTGTGTGCGCGCAAGCCTGTGTGTGTGTGTATGCAAGCCTGTGTGTGTGTGTGCAACCCTGTGTGTGTGTGCAAGCCTGCATGTGTGTGAGAGAGTGTGTGTGTGGTTTTGCTGAGTTCAGGGGAAGAGAGGAGCATACGAGGACAGTTCTCCTCCAGTCTCAGTCCTGACCAGAGTTCTCAGAACTGTCATGTAGGGTTTGTAGCAACGTCAGTCTCTCGGTGAATGCTATAGCTTTGGAACACACACACACAGACATGATGTAGTTCTACACTTGAAACCTGTACAATATGAAATCTTCTGGCAATCATAATGTCAAGAATACACTGAGCAAAGCTTTGCTGAAGAGATTGTTTTGACTGCACTGCGGTGTGTAACTATTTTAGTCTTGCATCCTTAATATTCTGTAACCTCATAACAAACTAGGTTGTCCACACAAGCCTTCCCCCCCCCTCCCCCCTCCACACACGCACTCCTTTTAGGGGGAAAGCATTGATTTCCCCAGCTTGCAGCTACAGCCCCATAACACAGTCATCCATCATAACCACACTTCGGGGAAAACCTGGAGGAAGGAGGAGAGAGGGAGGAAGAGAGAGAGAGAGAGCACAGACGATAAGGAGGAAGAGGAGGAAGACTGAGGAGAGTGGTCCCTACTGCAGCTGTGGAAATGCACACACACACATTTTGTCTGTCATCAACTGTATTGCATACCGAGAGCATTTCTCGGCTTTCCGGAACCCCATACCCACCCCTTACACACCACCACACCCCGGCCACACACACACATAGACACACACACGGCACCACCCCCTTTCCAAACCCCAATCCTCAGTTGACCCCTTACCTTCCTCACACAGAGTTTGAAGGCGGAGCTACAATAACCACGCAGCCTTTCAAACATCACTGGTAAATGAAAGCTGCAGTCTCAACCGCTTTCCCCCCTCAATAACTCCCCCAGATCTCAACTTAGCAGTCCCAACCAGCCAATCGGAAAATAGACAGGAGCTGTTAACATGTGACTTCCTCCAAAAAGATCCTGGAAGGTTGGAGACGGGGGCGGGGCCTGAGGAGCTGATTAAGGAGGGGCCCAATGAGTGACACCGATTGAAAAACCTCTTCCCTATTTGATGACTTCATAGCAGCCTGTTTCAGAGTGAGTCAGTTGGAGCTGACAGGATGACATGCCTGATAATGACCTGCTAATTGGCGGTGATTGCCGGAGTCTAGCTATGTCAATAAGAGGCTGATTATGGCACCAGGAACTGGTCCCAGGCTGAGTGTCACTACTGTGGAGACGTGACAGAGAGACAGTGCGAAACAGGAGGAAGAACAGGGAGAGATGGAGAGGCGAAGCTCAGAGTTAATCTGCATCGTTTATCACTGTCAGGGAGAGACCGAGACCTGAATACTGATCAGAAAGACACACAAACACGCTCCACCCAAATATTCCTCTCCAGCATGAACTTCAGAACACGAACTCCTCCGATATCCCCCGCATCATATTATTATCTACTGTAAAGCAGACCATAACACTGAGGAGGTGTGTGTGAGAATACAGTATGGATGGGTTACATTCTTCTTGTGTCCGTGTGCGTGTGCGTGCGTGTGAGAGAGAGAGAGAGAGAGAGAGAGAGAGAGAGAGAGAGAGAGAGAGAGAGAATGTCCATGCGTGCGTGCGTGCGTGCATGCGCGTGTCGTTGGTACAGAGCTAAGTGATTCATTGCTGACTCACACACTCAACTCCCACAGACACACTTTTCACAGCAGCAGGCAAGCCACACACCCACACTCACACACAAACACACACACACAAACACACACAGACGTGTACAGACCTATAGAGTTGGCTTTATCCACCTGTCTAGTTTGACACTGAAGAAAGCACGAATAGTTAGGCTCAAACAAAGTACTAGATAAACAGAATTCCAGTTTTACTGGAAAACACCTGTGCATTTAACGGCATGTTTGTTTGTCTGTCTGTCTGTCTGCCAGCCTGCCTGTCTACCCACCTGCAAGCTTGCCTACTGGTTGGCCTGTCTGCCTGTCTCTCTGCTTGTGAGTTGGTACTGCTTATTGTGATTCAGCATCTTACATAAAGTGTATAAATTCGATGCCCCCCAGATACTGTCAAATGTTGTTTAAAATAGTAATTTTATTGGTTTTCTCCTCTTTTCCATTCGCCTCTTGTCTTCTCTCCTTCCCTCTCCTCTTCTCTACCTTCCCACTCTTTCTCCTTCCTCACCTTTCCTCTCCTCCTTCCCTCTACTCTCCTCCTCTGTCCTCTCCTGACTCTTCCATCTCATCCTTGGGCTCTTGTCAATAGATGACCCGTGTTAGGTGACATTGCTGGACCTCTGAACACAATGAAGTTCCTGGTGTTTCTTTTTCGAAGGCTCTGTCTGTAAAGTGATTTAGATACAGGGTGCTATTAAGAGCTAACGCTCTCCCATTGTTTCCCCCTTGCAGAACGCTAACGCTAGCGTGTAGCTAAGCAAACAGACCAAGATCTTTGGCCCTGGCTTGCACTGACATTTGGCTGTGTGGTATAACATACGGCACACGCACGCACACGGACACACACTCTCGCACGCACACACAGTCACACACTCACAGACACACACTCACACGCACGCACACGGACACACACTCACGCACACACAGACACACACTCACACACACACACACAGTCAAAGCTTCAGCACGATATCATGTTCCATACTGTCACCACAGACACACCCAGGAGACTGAGCGTGGAATACCACAAGAGTACATGCCACTTGTATGTGTGTGTGTGTGTGTGTGTGTGTGTGCTTGCCCCGCTTGCACGCATGTGTGCGTGTGTGTGTGTCTGTGTGGGCCTGGGTGGAGCCGTCTGTTCAGGGTAGTGGTGTGTGTGTGTGTGTCTGTCAGCTGTTCCGCACAGACGGTCTGAGATGAACAGCTCACCATACACCCGCACACTCCGGTGGCCGCACACACACACACATACGCGCACACACACGCACACACACACGCAAACACACGTACACGCGTACACAAACACACGCTCAAAAACAGAATGAGTATTTTCTGTGTTCAGGCACTACTGAGACATATCTGGAGAAGACGTTTAAGCAATGTTCCTTTATAAGAGGGCCGATGATTTTGTCTGGTTCCTTTGTCTACTACAGGAGCCACCTTCTCATGGTTGCATTTTTGAATCCCCACTATCCATATTACACCCTCTCCGCGACCTTTCAGAAATAATACCCAGAGCAGCTAAATGCAGCAGTGTCAACTCTCTTTGTAGTTCGCCCTTTTGTGATGTCATCCAGTATTTTAGTTTCATTCGAGGTCCAGCAATCCTGATCAGCACCCACTAACACACCGACTCCTTAAAGGCCTAGAGGTGTAAACCTGCCATGAATATTAACCATTTTTACTCCTAATGGTTTGAAGGAGGTGGGGACAGAGAGAGGGAAGTAGAGAGAGGCTGGGAGGACAGAGGGTGCAGCGGGATGAAGAGAGTGACTGGTGGGATCCTTCTCTGCTCTCATCCTCTTTGCGCTGGGTTGAGGAAGGCTGAGTTGCATTTAAGTTGTACTCACTTTGCAGAGGCTAAATGCATTTGATAGGGGGGGATGAGGTCAATGGTTGTAGTCTCAGATACATCCACTACAACGGGCCAGAGGCTGAACTGATTGCTGATAAATCATACATTTCCACTATTTTTAACATTATTTTGACCAAAATAGTTTGGGTAAAGCGAGACTGTTGTAAAAGTATGACTGAGATATTATTTCAGAAATTAATTATGAGTTGGTCAAGTAAACATTGTGAACTTTCTCCCTCAAACAACCAAACAGTCACAAACACAACCCTAGCCAAATGTAATGCATTAACAATCATCCACATCATTGTAACATCCCAGCTGCAGCTTTAGGCCTGATGACGCCGACAGACACTACAACACAGCGCGTGCTCACACCTCCGCACGCGGTGAGTGTTTTCATCCCGCATAGCCCATACAGGCGCTATCTATCTCACTCTCTCCGTATCATTTCTGACACGCGTAGGCTACACAGTTTAAGTGTGCATGGATTTGAAAGTGTGTGTAAGTGTGTGTGTGTCGCACCTTTCATCCAGTCCACCACCTGGCTCGTGCTCCATTTGCTCACCGGCTCCATCACCAGCGCCATCGGGAAACTTCACACACTCTCCGCCGCGTCCGTCGCCCAGTCCCGCAATCTGTCTCTCCAATGTGTCTTTCCCTCTTTCCGCGGGAGTTTGTCTCCCGTTAGTGCAGCGACGTTAGAGTGCGCGGCATAGCGCGGGACAGCCCGTGTGTGTTTGCTCTGGCATCCGATACATTCCACAGCTCAAGCCTATATATCTGACATGTGTCACCAGAATGAAACCCCTCGCGCTTTTTCATTCCCTCCCTTCCTCGTGCGCCTACCGTTTGCTCCCGTGAGGAGCAGCTCCGTTACCGACTGTCTAGCAGAGAGATAACACACCGGGGATTGGACTCGACACTCAGCAGCATCGACACTGTCATCTCTCTCTCTCTCTCTCTCTCTCTCTCTCTCCCTCTCTCCCTCTCTCCCCACCTTTCTTGCAGCGGGAGGAGATATGATTAAATCGGGCACGCGCCCCGTGGGTGGCTGCGCGGCAGAGTATTTCCCACGCGAATAACATCCTAAGATGTGGAAAACCCGGTCCCTACAGACGTTTAACCGGGTCGTGTCTGTGTGTGTGTGCATTGGTACGTTTGCGTGTGAAAATGCCTCAACATCTTAAGTTAAGTTTCCCTTGCACAAAATTTGGAAATTTGATTTGTAAAGATGCCATCTTATTGCCAGCGGATGACTTCTCATATGACGAATTATTCAAATGCCCTCCTATAGAATTCGGCGAAGGACATTCAATTCTAGATATGCATCCTAACTTGATTTGAATTTACATAGTCAACCTTGTAGTCCCCAGGCTGTCCTTAAAACAAATCAATATTTAAATCACTGCCCCTCTCAAATGTCAGGGCTTCCTGCCGGCCCCTTGTTCGCCCATCATCAGCTGAGCAGAGGCCCCAGGGCCATGTAGAGGAGGCGGTGACTCACTGCCGCCACTTCTGCTACTCCAGATGATGCCATGTGTTCATGAGGCATCACTTGTAGGAGTAAGACTCTTGTGTGTGTGTGTGTGTGTGTGTGCGTGTGTGCGTGTGTGTTTGCATGATAGAGACGGCACACAGATTCCGCACAACCATAAATACCCTCAAACCCATCTTACTGGCATCTCACAGGCCAGATGGCCTCTGGGTGGCAGTGCCACATGGTGCAGTGTACACTGGCACCATGAGTCACTATGAGTTTGTGTGTGTATGTGTGTGCGTTTAAGTGGGTTAAGAGGACAGTACTTCAGGCTCCTGGTGGGGTTTGTCAGAGCCGAACACTGCCAGCTCTGAATCTCAGATTGAAATGAGTGTGCGCACACACGCGCACACAGGGAGAGACCAGCTCTTTCAGACACACAATGTCTTACACACACAGGCGAAAATATTGAGAGATCCTGGTTTCATTATTCTTTAGACAAAGTGTTTTCTTACATTTGTTCAACAGGACCTTCAGTGAACAGAAAAATCCCTTGGACAACAGCAGCATCTGCTGGTGGAAAACAAAACTCTCACTAAAGTGGACGTGTGCTTGTTTTCTGTCTAAAGGACAGACAAAGGTTGTTCCCACCGAAGAGCTTCCTTTATTTAACTAACAGTAGGACTTCCTTTATTTACCCACATGGGACTCATTTTAAGAGGAACAACCTCGTCCCAGTTGAACTAAAATTGAAGTGAAACCATATTACTTGTCGTTGTTAAAGTCATCAGATTTCAGATTGTATGCAAGAATCCCAATGACAGACTTGCCTTTGACTTTGCAGGGCCCTCGTGACACTATTAACTCACCCAGTGCTTGTTCTCAGCTCCCTCCCTTTTGTTTTCCTCCCACTTCGTATTCATGCAGTTCGAGTCGACGTGGTCACTCAAGATGAACATCAGAAGCTGCTCCAGTGTCATCTGTGGATCTCTGTGGACTGTGAGTAGCCTGTCTGGTCTTCATTTGTTACATACTCCAAACACAACATAGCTTTGTTGATGACAATGCATCCTTTACCAAAACAACATACAGTACATGCGCTGAATCAAGACTAAAGACTAGACTTATTCTAGCACAAACTGCAACTATCCTTGTAGAGCAGGGGTCTCCAATCCTGGTCCTCGAGGGCCGCTGTCCTGAAGGTTTTCAGTGTTTCCCTGCTCCAGCACACCTGACTCTAATCAAGGGTCATTATGAAAGCTTCCACAGAGCTTGGTAATGGCTCATTCATTAGAATCAGGTGTGCTGGAGCAGGAAAACATCGAAAACCTTCAGGACAGCGGCCCTCGAGGACCAGGATTGGAGACCCCTGTTGTAGAGTGAGTGCAAAATGGGGGAAAAACTGGAAGCCATACTATGCTATTAAAAAAAGATACCATCTTTAGGATGATAACCCAGTGAGTGATGGAGCTAAACCTATAAAATATATGCAAAGCAATGGCAACGCCATGGTTAGGGATCAGCGTCCACGTTTAGCGTTATTCTAACTCTCAAATATGCTGCAATTAATGACATAATCTTTGCGTCAAATAATGATTGTTATGACATGGTAAAATATGATCTTGTGGTTAGGACAGTGAGCATTGAGTAGGCTGATTATTATTATTATTATTATAGTATAATTACAAAAACACAATAAACACCTAATGTAAAACTAATAGCAGGACTGTTTATCATTTGTGACATCAATATGTTTTCTTATTATATTTTCTTTTGTCCACGGCTATTTGCATCTCAATCAGGACATGATGGGAATTGAAAGTACGTCAGAAACTAAGCAACATTGCTGTGCTGGTGAAAAGAGACAATCCACAATCACTGGTTTTGCTGAAACAAGAAGGGGAAATTATTTAGCATTTGCTCGGAGCCCAATTCTGGTCAGTCTGTGCTTACTGCTGTGCTACGCAGGTCATTGTTCAGTTAACTGCTACTCACTGAAGGAATGCCGAGTGGCTTTCACTGAAAACGCCACAGCTGACATGAACGTGATTTGCGTCAAAAGAAACCTGTCCGTCATGCCAAACGACATTCCATCACTGGTGGTGTTCTTAGACATGGCTGATAATAAAATGTCTCAAATAAAAAAAACGGACTTTTATCACGCATCCCTTCTGAGGGATTTGAACATGAGCAAAAACAGCATCTCCCACGTTGAAGACGGATCGTTCGCCAATCTGCAGGTTCTAGAGCATCTGAATCTGGGCAATAATAATCTCACCCACCTTTCCGAACAAGTCTTCCATGGCCTGAACAACCTGCTGTGTCTACAACTGTACAGAAACAGCATCACCTCCATCGCAAATTCATCCTTTGAGCCATGCTCAAAGTTGCAACTTTTGGATCTCAGCAACAATCGCTTGAGTAAATTGGAGATGATTGGCCACATACTACAGCTTACGCCAGGCCTGCGTGTGATGGCCATTCAGAACAACACATTCATGTATTTTAATTCCAAGGAAATATCAAACAGGTCGTTGGCATTAATGTCACTAGATATATCACAGAATCCACTGAAATCATTCAGGCTGACGTCAGACATTTTTTCTACGCTGACCTCGTTAAATCTATACAAGTGTAGCCAAAAGGATATGATTTGGGATGTACAGAACAAGTCATTCCTACTAAATATGTCCAAACTCCACCTAGGAGGTGATCGCATGTCTTTGGAAAGCATGCGTGCGGTTCTACAGACCGTCAACTCGTCCATTACGTATCTAACGGTCAGTGGCGTAGAGGACGGCCTTGGTTCGCTCATTATCGTCGCCTGTCAGAGCCCAACGCTGAACAGCCTCATACTGACTAAGAGCCTCATCACTGCCGTCCCGGGAGATCTCGAAGCATGCGGACAGTTGACCTATCTGGACCTTAGCGGGAACCGTATTTCAAACGCGTCTGAGTCTTCCTTCATAGCTCTGCGGCAGCTGGTTACTCTAAAGATGGGTTCCAATTCCCTCTCCTCAGTTCCTATTGTCATTAGCAAACTGACGACGCTGCAAAAACTGTATTTGCAGAACAACAACATCCGGAAACTAGAATGTTGGGATTTTGCTCATCTGACACAACTCACTCATCTCATTCTTTACTCGAATCATATCCGCAATCTGGAGGCTTGTGTTTTTCAAGATTTGAACTCATTGGAAATGTTGACGCTCAGTAACAACCAAATTCACAGTCTAGACACAGCCTTTGAAAACTCTTTGCCGAATCTGAATGGTTTGTATTTGAGCAACAATAAACTCACGGATGTCAAACACGGTATCTTTAGAGGTTTACGGTCTCTTACGTATTTGGCTTTAGATAATAACCAGATTACCATATTAGAGTCTGGGGCATTTGAGGGTCTGATCAACCTAAAAAAACTGATCCTGATGCAAAACCAGATTGATTGCGGCAAACACGGCATCAGACAGAGCGTTTTCAACGCGCTGACCAATCTTGAACATCTGAATGTGTTTAACAACAATTGTCAATATGACACAGATGAACCTATTGTAGATCCGCCCTTCGCGAACCTGTCATCTCTTCACACCCTTATCATATTCACCCAACACCACAGGGGCAAGTCTCATTTGCCACCCAACTTTTTCAAAGGCTTGACAAACCTATCTGTTCTCAAAGCCAGGAATATTCGCATAACCTCCCTGAAACCAGAGACATTTACTCACACACCGCAGTTAAAGTCTTTGGAAATCAACGCCAACAACCTGGTCAATCTTTATCCAGAACTGTTTCACCCGATCCCAAAACTTGACCAGCTCTTTGTGAGCTCAACCAAACTCCAGTCGTTAGACTTCCTCATACAAGCCAACCTGTCCCGGCTCCAACTCCTGCAGGCCAAGATGAACTCCTTCTCCGTCATCAACAAGACTGTCCTAACATCTCTACCGGCGCTGACTTTCCTCGACTTGAAAAACAACGACTTCACATGCGACTGCACCAACGCTTGGCTTCGGGACTTCATTGAGGACAGCGCTCAGACCCAGGTCCTGGATGGGCACAGTTACACCTGCAGCTTCCCTGCAGACCTCAAAGGCTCCAAGCTGCTCGACCTGGACACGAGCTCCTGTCTGGAGAGCATCGGTTTCTCCTTCTACATCTCAACCACCTGCGCTGTCCTCGCTCTCCTCGCCGGCGCCCTCTCCTACCACCACCTGCGCCGAGAGGTGGTCTATGCGTACTACCTCTTCAGGGCGTTCCTCTACGACGCCAAGTGGAAGACGAGGCGCGGAGCATGCCAGTATGATGCCTTTGTCTCCTACAACGTCCACGATGAAGCCTGGGTGCTGAGGGAGATGCTGCCTGCCTTGGAGGGCGAGCAGGGATGGAAGCTATGTCTCCACCATCGAGATTTCCAGCCTGGTAGGTGGGAGAAGGGAGGGATGAGGGGGGGAACGATGGAGGCCCGGTTGCAGCAGCGCCTCTTCGTTTTTGGGGGGGATTCAGGGTATTCCCTGTTTCTGTCGTTATCTTCACCTGTGTCTCGTCAAGCAAATTCAGTTCTCGTTAGTCTTGTTGTCTCCACCTGTGTCTTGTTTGGTGCTGTGTATTCAGGTTCCTATTTTGTGTCCAGTATTTGCCTTGTCCGTGTTCTTATTACTGTGAGTACCTGTCTGCTTACCTATTCAACATTAGCCCCCTTGTTTAATGCTCAGTCTGGCTACCTCTCCTGTGTCCTGAGTCCCACACTACCACTCTCCCTAACAGGTGAGTAGCAGGTGTTTGAATCCAAAACTTTGCATGAGAAAGGATGTGAACCTTAAGTCCCGTGTGCGCTACCACATAGCTCCACCTCGTTTTCATTCGGTGTGTTGGAGATCAACAAAAGGGCACACATGGAGATTGAAGAAGATGCAAGAGCAATAATTCTCCACCAGGTGTCAGCCTTGTGTCACTTGTGCGGCGTGGACAGTGCATTTCAGCGTGGCATGTGGTCTGCAGGTAAAGCCATCATAGACAACATTACGGACGCCATTTACGGCAGCAGGAAGACCATCTGTGTGATCAGTCGTCACTACCTGGAGAGCGAATGGTGCTCCAGAGAGATCCAAGTCGCCAGGTGAGTCTCTGTCTTACAAGAACACACTAAAAGAACACACACATGGACACATGCACAAACGCACAGATCCCTGACCCGACCGGCTGCACCCCCTCCGTTCTCCTTAGCTTCCGCCTGTTTGATGAGTGGAAGGACGTGTTGATCCTGGTGTTCCTGGAGGAGATCCCAGCCCAGCAGCTGTCTCCCTACCACCGCATGAGGAGGCTGCTGAAGAGGCAGACCTACCTGAGCTGGCCCAGAGCAGAACAGCACACCAGGCTCTTCTGGCAGAAAGTCTGCCTGGCTCTGAAGACCAGCGAGGGCTCTGGACAGGAGAACTCTCTCATCACCGGGTTGGAGGGACCCTGACACACACATGCAGACACATACGATCACACACAGACACGCACTCACACATGTTGGCTACTCATACACTCACACACATAGAAACAAGCACACATACACACACACACATTCACAGGCCATCGTCAACAAGCAGGAAATGCAAGAATGAAATATTTAACCTTTGAGTATTTTGATCACCTACGGTTATGAGCTTTGGGTAATGACCGAAAGGACAAGATTGTCGATACAAGCAGTCGAATGGGTTTCCTCCGCTGCTGGCCAGGCGCTCCCTTAGAGATAGGGTGAGGACCTCGGTCACACAGGAGCTCGGAGTAGAGCCGCTGCTCCTCCACGTCGAGGGGAGCCAGCTGAGGTGGCTCAGGCATCTGTTTTGGATTCCTTCTGGATGCCTCCCTTGGGAGGTGGGCAAGTTCCACAGGGAGGCGGCCCCGGGGGAGACCCAGGACACGCTGGAGGGACTATGTCTCTCAGATGGCCTGGGAACACCTCAGGATCCCACGGAGGAGCTGGAGGAGGTGTGTGTGGAGAAGGAAGTCTGGGCCTCCCTACTCAGACTGCCCCCATGAACCAGCCCCAGATAAAGCGGAAGAAAATAGATGGATGGACTTTTGAGTGTTTAACCTTTGCCAACTGAACCTTTGCCGAACCCTCAAGTCAGGATGTCTTCAGTAAATGTGTCTCAAAAGAATTGTCACACAGTTCATGCTGTTTGTAATTACGTTTATGAATGATCATTGAATGCGAAAGTGTTGAAACTACTGTTAATGAAAATAGAATATATACTTTGCTATGTAAGTAGAAAGTGATTTACATGAGATTATTACATTAAAATGACATGTTATGTGACAGATGCAGATATACAACATGCATGCGAGACCAAGTGTTTCTTTGCGTTTATATTCCTCTGACTTCATACTAACACAACTTGCAGTCTACAGCAAACACAAGTCTTCTGGTTTCCAACAGTCATATATTCCATGTCTACTATTCATATTATGAATACGATATTATGTTTATGAAACATATAGATTCATTGCACAGATCTATACATACAAAGTAAAGCTGCATGTGACATCATAACTAACCGACATCTCATAGAACATCAGGTTTCAAACCAACATAAACATAGTATTTTTTCACAGCATAGCAAGTTCATATGTACCGTCAGGTGCAATGTCTTGTGCAACGCCTTGACATCAAGTCTCGTTTGATTGTGCAGCCCTCTTCATGTCAATTAATGTCAGAGGGCTTCGCTTAGCTTACAGAAATGCCCCTCAAAAAAAACTAAACCCTCAAGGAAGACAAGGTAAAGTTCCTAAGAAAAGGAGGAGGAGGAGCGATTGTTTGGCAGATCCACTGCGCCAGAGACTTTTTAAATTGTAACTCGATACCAGGAACATTTCAGCCAGACTTCCTCTTCCTATCAAACAAACACAAATATGCAACATAATGATCAAACCCTGTGTTTTTCAGGTCCCTCCACCCCCACTCGCTCTTTCTCTCTCTTCCTTCAACACTCTCTCTCTCACACAGACACACACACACACACACACATACACACACACGTCAAAGACCCAGGCTCCACCCCCACTCTCTCTTTCTCTCTCTTCCTTCAACACTCTCACACCACACACACACCAAACGCACGCGCGCGCGCACACACACACACACACACACACACACACACACATACATGCCAAAGACCTAGGCTCCACCCCCACTCTCTCTTTCTGTCTCTTCCTTCAACACTCTCTCTCTCACACACACACACGCACGCGCGCACACACACACACACACACACACACACCTCAAAGACCCAGGCCAAGGCAGATAACAGTTGTACTCACTGCAGACACCGCAGCACCCTCATGGTCCACGTCTTGGCAGGATCAGCACACATAAACCTGCCGTCTCTGGTGTGGAAGCTTCCATGACACAGAGATAGGGCAGAAGTGAGTCTGTTTGTCTCTGACATCACATCTGTTCCCAACACGGAGGAATGCTTCACGCACACTGCTATCACTTTTCATCGTCTTTCCCTCCACCTCTCTCTTTCCCTCTCTCGTTATGTCGCTCTCCCCCTCGCCCTCTCTCTGAATCTCCGTCCGCTGGATTGAGCAAGTCATCGAATGTTCACAATCACCCTTTGTCACGCAGATACTCTGAGCACACTAGTCCAGGCTTGTGTCCTGATTTATGGCGAAGCTACTCACATGACTGCGCTGAGGTCACAGCTAGAGCTGATGGTCTGAATGGTGAAACCGGTCATTCGATGGCAGCGTGCAGGGCGCTGGTAGTACCTCAGACAGCAGCTTGCTAAACACACCACGCGCACACACATATACACACAGATAAACACACACATTTCGATACAGGCGCACAGAAACAGACGCACACAAAAAACGTAGTAGTTACGAGTAACAAGTAAAAGGCGTGCCCCTCAGCTAACAGCAGTCCATCAGTAAATCGCGTCAAGTAAACAATGTCAGGTAAGTCTCACCTGAGTCTGAGGGTGAGAAGAGCAGACTGCAGAGGACCGCCATCAACAGCAGTCTGGTACATGCCATGTTGGAGTGAGGCCTGTGTGTGTGCAGCAGAGAGCAGGGTTCAGTGAGACTGCACGTGGAAGAGCAAGTGATTCAAGAGGATGAAGTTGTTCTGCCTGATTGTCTACCTGTGGAGTTGGCAGCAGAAGGAGGAGACTGGTTGGAGTGAGAGGAAGCGACTGTTGCATTAAGAAGGCAAGTCGTGCGGTTTCCCCACCCCCACCGCCCACCCCACTCCAATCACCACGCCCCATTTATCACACCACCCCCACAAGCATTTATCTCAGCTTGATCTTATAAGATGACAAGAGATAGAGACAGAGAGGAATGTAGTGTGGCAGAACCTATCCTCTCGGTGTCAAATTGTTCATTTCTCAGCCTCTCATTTTCCACAGGCGAATGGAACATTTCGAAACGTCACGTGCACGCAGGAGGAATCCAGCGACTTTCCTTCTTGAGATTAATGATCTACGTTCAAGCTCCCGCGAACGAACAAAAAAAAAACTGGAATTCCATCATTGCATTGCTCCATGTCTGACTGGAGCATAATACAGCGTCAGAGATTCCTGTCTTGTCCTATCTAGGACGCCAGTACCCCACTCCAGTCCAGAGACATGGAACATAAACGGACCGTAAACATCTCCGACTTCCTTATCTCTGTCGTAAATTCAAAAGTTTCATGTCCACGATGTGCCAGAACAAAAGAGCACTCAGTGGGTTTTCTCCCACGTATGTTGTACACCTGTACCTGAGTTCTCAGGTACACAAGCAGGCAGATCAAAGCCAGGAGACAGGCTGGGAGACGCTCAGATGCAGAATCTCAACGCTGACCGGACCGTGACTCTGGATCGGGGCAATAGATGAAGCTGATCGGTTCATCGTGAATTCAAGATCAAATACGCATAGTTCTGTATACGCGCTCATGCAAAGTTACGCAAAATGTCACGTGTTCACACGGATCGAATTTCAAACTATCTTCAGGTTTCCTTCGTGGAAAATGATCCTTCTGGTGCCCAGTACTTTCCGATGTTATATTGTTATTTAAATAGAACACACAATCTAAAAATAGCAACAATAAACTCAGGTGAGGGGGAGGCTTTGCATATTAGGGGAGGTCTTTGTGTAGGATCATAAAAGATGCACGTCATTGTTTATCTGACACAAATGACCAGGAAAGCACTAGCAAAAGTGAAACATTAGTAGGTTGGATAAGAAAGGGGGCAATATTTCCTGTTCAAACACATTCCCAAGGGGCTAAAAATGGATAAGTACATATTTCATAAGCACTTATGTCATAAGTATAAATGTCAGAGGCCGGCTTTCTCATGAATGTCAGTGGAAGAAGGTGAGTGTGTCAGCAATTGATTGAAATAGTAAGATTTACACTTTTATGTGGAGGAACAAGTATGGTCGCATGACACTTTATGCCCCAGCGCCTCAACAGAACATAATCATGCTTTGCGAGGATTATTAGAACCTGATGCTGAGGCATCCTGACTTGATCCTGCACAATGTACTTGGAAAAAGGTTCTGTCCAAGACCTATAAGATCTATCAGATTGTGTCTGGAAGGATCATGTAGATCATGTAGAACATTTAGAGAACCATAGCTATGGCGATATTCACGATTCAGAAACAGTCTAGGCTGTATGCCATAGCATTCCGTCAGATTATTCTCTTTGAGGAAGTTGTCTTGAAAGTCCTGACCGCTCTCCTGCAGCGTCATCACACAGTCTGGTGAAGCACAAACTGCGGACATTTGACCTGAGATTAGAAACACTATGTGGCAGCTGCAGAGCGTGTTTCATGCATTCTTTCACATCGAAAACATTGACTGCGTCCCACGAAGGGGTTATAATGGCTTGGCATACGTAATATCTAACCTGGATAATTATTAATTCTGTGTGAATGTGTGTCTATTGTTCTTGTCCCCATGAGAGGTCAACGCCAAAGAGCATTGGGCGCCCACTTGTGCACGCACACGCACACGCACACACACACACACATGCACACGCACAGACATACACACATACACACACACACAAACAACTCGGAAAGCCCCAACCTTTATTCCTGCTCTCTGTCTCACACAGGACATTTCTCCTGTCTTCTCTCCTACTCCTTCTCTTCTACACTCCTCTCTCCTCCTCCTCTTCTACACTCCTCTCTCCTCCCTTTCTAAACCTCACTTCTCTCCCTCCTCCTCTTCACTACACTCTTCTCTCCTCTCCCCCTCCTTCTAACACTCTTATCTCCTCCTCCTCTTCTACACTCTTATCTCCTCCTCCTCTTCTACACTCTTCTCTCCTCCTCCTCTTCTACACTCTTATCTCCTACTCCTCTTCTACACTCTTATCTCCTACTCCTCTTCTACACTCTTATCTCCTACTCCTCTTCTACACTCTTCTCTCCTACTCCTCTTCTACACTCTTATCTCCTACTCCTCTTCTACACTCTTATCTCCTCCTCCTCTTCTACACTCTTATCTCCTACTCCTCTTCATACGCATCGCTATACTCTCTTTCTTCTCCTTCCTCTTCTCTCCTACCCCCCCACACTCTTCTACACTCTTATCTCCTACTCCTCTTCTACACTCTTCTCTCCCTACTCCTTCTCTCCTAACTACAAACCTCTTATCTCCTACTAACCTCTTCCTCTCTCTTTCTTCCTACTCCTCTTCCTACTCCTCTTAACTCTTCACTACTCCTCTTTAACACTCTTCTCTCCTACTCCCTCTTCTACACTCTTCTCTCCTACTCCTCCTTCTTCACTCTTATCCTCCATACTCCTCTTCTAGCACTCTAATCTCCTCCTCCTCTTCTACACTCCTCTCTTCTCCTACTCCTTCCTCTTCTACAACGTCTTATCCTCCTACTTCCTCTTCTTACACTTGCTCTATGCTCCTACTCCTCTTCTCCACTCTCTACTCTCTACTCGCCTCTCTTACTACGCTCTTCTCTCCTACTCCTCTTATACACTCTTATCTCCTACTCATCTTCTACACTCTTCTCTCCTACTCTGCTCTCTCATCATCCCTTCTCTCCTCCTCCTTCTCTTCCATACCTCAGTTATCTCCTACTCCTCTTCTACACCCTTCTCTCCTACTCATCTTCTACACTCTTATCTCCTACTCCTCTTCTACACCCTTCTCTCCTACTCATCTTCTTCACTCTTATCTCCATACTCCTTCTCTACTTAACTCTTAATCTCCTCTCCTCTTCTACCATCTTCCTCTCCTACTCCTCTCTCTCACCATTATCTCCTATACCCTTCTACACTCTTATCGCTACATCCTCTTCATACACTCTTCTCTCTCCTACTCCTCTTCTACACTCTTATCTCCTACTCCTCTTCTACACTCTTCTCTCCTACTCCTTCTCTTCTACACTCTTCTCTCCTACTCCTTCTCTTCTACACTCTTCTCTCCTACTCCTCTTCTACACTCTTCTCTCCTACTCCTCTTCTACACTCTTCTCTCCTACTCCTTCTCTTCTACACTCTTATCTCCTACTCCTCTTCTACACTCTTATCTCCTACTCAGTTCTACTCTACTTGACTCGGCTTGGTTCCTACTCGACTCCATTCAATTCAATTCTAATCTGCAGTCCAACTGACTCTTGTGGGACAGGGCGTCTGATTGGCTGTGGTGGAGTGACTGTGTGATTATGATGTGTTTCAGCCTGCTGACCAGGAGAGGAGGCAGAGCGTATGTCCACACTAGGGCTAGGAAGATACGCCTGTTACTCCCCAAAATATGGCAGAAGACACAAGCACATACATGATACACACATCAATTGGAGATGATTAGAGATGCCGACGTAGATTAAAGATGACTTCCTCAATACTTTAGCTGTAACTTTACAACTCACAGCAAAAGAATGTCAACCTGTTCAGCCGATCAAAAGTCATCGTTTGCGTGTGAATTGGCATGGAATTTGAAGATAGCATTCATATTACGGGAGGATGGATATGGAGGATGACTATCATCACCATCACTCTTGAGGAAATGTCAAAGTTCATGTCCCGACTTGATGAGTCTCAAAATTATATTATAATGATGCTCACAAGCCGTAGGTGCAGTTTGGTTAGATATCAATCATATTTGTGGAAACATTGGTATGCGTGCCTGTTAACACTCTCATGAATCAAAATTCCTTTTGTTATATCGTTGGTCTTGTAGTTGGGTCTAGAGCCTGTAATAAAAGTTTATACATCATGTTATAAACACGTTAATCCATGTGTTCCTGTGTGTTTTTGTGTTTGTGTAAGTGCGTGTGAGTGTGTGTGATATGTGCAAAGGCTTGGTTGAAGTGTGAAGAACTTGGAGGAAACAAATCACGAGATGTGGACTTGTAGTTTAATGGCAGAAAGGCATCATGGCTGAGAACAAGACACTTGACAGATTGACAGAGTCAGTAAGAGAGTCAAAAGGCACTTGGAATAAGAATTAAGAGAGCATTGCACATTCCAGGAACAACAGTTTCTGTGTATCTGTGCTGTTGTGTGATTTATATGAAATAGGCGGTGTTCTCTTCCTCTGCTAGTTTCTCCTGGACGTTACTGAAGGCAGAAGCTCAACAGCAGCTTGAATGAAAGCCTCAGAGATCAACAGTGTTGATTCAGTGTTGGGACAAGTGGACAGGAGAACAGAAGATGAATATTTAAGGCGTGCATGGTGTCAGGAACACACATACGCTCACTTTGACGTACAGTCAATATAGACACACGCGCACACTCGCTCACATTGACATACGCTCAATATAGACACACATACACACACGCGCGCTCACATTGAAATACATTCAATATAGACACACATTCACTCACCCATACACAGGTACACATCGACACCCAGTATGTTTAACAAAGACTCACAGACACACATTCACACCCACACACTCGAACAGACACACACACCTACTCACAATAGAACACCTCCACATACAAAGTGCCTGCACTAAAGCGCTTTGGTCTGATCAACAGTGATACTGATCCTGTGTGCAGTCACACATATAACAAATCATTTTCATGCTGCGTGCTTCAACGCGATCAAGATTTGCACACTTGTCTATTAACTGAGTGAGCATGACAGGTGGAGAGCTGAAGAGAGATCGAGAGAGAGAGAAAAAAAGGGCGAGAGAAAAAAAAGAGCAAGATCAAAATAGTGAGAGCGAGAGAGTGCGAGAGAGAGCCAGAGAGCGGGGAACAAAGTGTGAGAGAGAGAAAGTGTGACAGAGAGGCATAGATAGACAACGACAGAGACCAAGAGATGAGCAGCAGAATGAATGAACTAAAAATGCAGGGAGGAGAGGTGTGTATGTGCAAGAGAGTCCACCAGAGAAGTAGTCCAGCTATCCCATCATGCTCTGTCACATGGCTCGCTCTCTCTCAGCCTCTCCCTCTCTCTGTGCCTCTGGATCCCCCGCCAGATACGACAGAGCACCCCTCCGCTGTGCTCGCACACGGACACAATAACATGGGGTTAAGTTTCAAGTTATCCAACACTCACAAAAACACAAGCGCAATGAAACGCAAAACACAGCCACTCCAGAAACACACACACACCAGAAACACACACACCAGAAACACACACACACCAGAAACACACACAGTCCAGAAACACACACACACCAGAAACATGCGTACACACAGGACTCACCGTAGTTGCAGGTAGCGGAGGTCATCCTTGGTGACGTCATTGAGAACATCGCTCAGCGTGTACTCTTCCATCACAAACTGAGACAGAACACAATCATGTTTACCCATACCACAGCCAAGACACAACCATGTGTAACCATACCACAACCAAGACAAAACCATGTTTCGCCATAACACAATCGTTACACAGCCACACCCAATCGTTATACAGCCACACCCAAGCTTACATAAATAATCTTATGACAACCACAACAACCCTACAAATAGCAGAAGACTCCAACCATACACAACCACAAACTTGCTGCAAAACCATCTAAATATAACTGTACCACAACCGCACATGTACCACAACACAGTAGAACCCATGGGGAATTCTGATAGGAAAGCATGTCGAACCCTCTCTACTGTGTCGTGGTCCGCCCCCTGGTCTTTCAGCCAATCAGTGAGCTGCTTGTCGGGCTCGTGGTCAGCTGCTACATGGAAGATAGAGGGAGGAGGAAGGTCTATAAGAGTGAGAGGAGAGAGAGGAGAAAGAGACAAACGAGAGAGGAAAGGGGAGAGAGACAAGATAGAGAGACAAGGGAGTCATCCAGTGCCTGGGTGAGTTGGGGCTAGTTTCTAAACAGCAGAAATGCCCAATCAAATGGGTGATGTCAAGTGAGGTAAGGCCAGGAGGTCCACCTGGAGGCCTGTGCCTGCCCCTGGCCAGCTCCAGGTCATGTGTTCTCTGCTGCAGGGTGGTCTTTAGAACCTGCTGGAACTCCTTCTCCCTCTGGAGCAACTCCTCCAGAAGCCTGGGAGCAGACGCAAGGTGGGGGAGTGAGTGAGTGAGTGAGTGAGTGAGGGAGTGAGTGAGTGTTTGTGAGTGTGGATATCTGTGTAAGCTAGTGTTTGTCAATGTGTGTGCCAGTGTGTGCGTGTATTTGTGTGTCTGTGTGTGCTTAGGTATGTGCGTCCATGTGAGTTGGCGCTGGTCTCTGTGTCTGTGTGTACCTGTTGGTTTCCTGTTTGAGTCGTCCCAGCTGTGCACCCAGCAGATGATGCGAACGCTGAAGGTCATGGGAGGAGGTAGAGTTCAGTGTGCTAACCCCCGAGGTCACAGGTTCAGAGGTCACACCGGGGTCGTCGGCAGGGGGGGCGCCCACAGGCCCAAACTCCACCTCCTCCTCATCCACCTCGTCCTCCTTGTCTGCTCCCTCGCTCTCTGACGCCGGCCCAAAGTGGGTTTGGAGCTCTGGGAGGGGTCAGATACCAGGAGGAGAGGACAAGAGAGGAGAAGAGAGGGGAGCAGAGGAGAGGAGAAGAGATGAAAAGAGAGGAGAAGAGAGGAAAAGAGAAAAGAGAGAAGAGTAGAGAGGAAAAGACAGAGGAGAGGAGAGGAAAGGAAAAGAAAAAGAGAAAGGAGAGGAGAGGAAAGGAAAAGAAAAAGAGAGAGGAGAGGAGAGGAAAAGAGAGGTAGAGCAGAGTAGAAGAGAAGTGAAGAGAGGAGAGCAGAACAGAGAAGAGGAGAAGAGGAAAGGAAAGGAGGGAAAAGGTAAGAGAAGAGGAGAGGAAACTAAGAGCTAACGCTGAAAGGTATGTGTCTGATTTCCACACAGATAAGTGACAAGTTGGCTGATGTACAGGACTCTAGAATGACAAGCAGACATGACGTGCACCATTTTGCAAGCGCACAGGCAAATACACAGACAAACAGGCAGGACCCAAAACACACCTGGTATGAGAATGGTGACAGCAGCCTGAACAGCTCTCCTGATGATGTTGTCCATCGCAAACATCCAATGAGGCTTGATGTGATGGTTCCTCAGGACCTTGTTTACCTGGACACACACACACACACAAGCACACACACACACACACACAAACATGCACAGGTACCCACAAACACAAACATCCTCTGTTATGGGGTGAATGTGTATGCTTACAATTTTGCTTTTGCTAGCGGCGTGTATTTGTGTGTGTGTGTCTGCGTGCGTGTGTGTTCTCACAGAGTCCTGGAACCCAAACAGCACCAGCTGTATTTGGTTGATGGAGGTGGAGTCAAAGTCCAGGTCCAGTTTGAGTTTGGAGATGGTGGTTGCCATAACACGTCGCTCGGGGGAATGGATGAAGTCTCTCAGAATACAGATGATCTGTTTGATGTGATCTACAGACAGCTGGAGCTCCTCGCTGCCCTGCACACACACGCGCACACACGCACACACACACACACAAACACACACATTACTGCATTATCTTACAATTTTTTTTTTACTGACTTCTTTGACTTCTGAAAAGTCAAAACAGAAGTCAACACAGAAACAGCCCCAACACACACACACAAGCACATGATCGCCATAACAGCAGAGCAGCAGTCTGAGAAGCAACACAGCCAGCCAGCCCAGAGGGAGCCGTACCTGGATGTGGTTCTCCATCAGGTTGGAGATGACCTTGTCCTGGTCCTCGTTCAGGACCTTGTAGAGGATGGCTCTGCGCTCGCTGTCCTTCTTCAACAGGAACAGCCCCCCATCCCTGTCCTCGGGGGAGAGGGGCGTGCTGCGGTCCTCCGACACCGAGCCCTCGTCAGGAACGCTGACACGTATGCACACACAGGCGCGCACGTTGGAATACACACGCGTGTTTACTCGAAGGGATGCGCACACAAACAAGTTTCGAATGCACACACCCTTTAACACGGTTGTCCAGACATGTACAGAGTGGAACTGGTAGAGATTTACGGCTGAATGTTTCGGTTGTTTCACCTGAGAGATCATCTGGTTGTTAAGGATACTCAGAACTGTGTGTGTGTGCTAGTGTTGACGCCCGCATTCTTGCGTGTGCGAACTATGATTCAGGAGCGAAAGTGAAATGCGTATGAAAGTGTGTGTGAGAGTGAGAGTGTGTGTGACAGTGTGTGTATGAGAGAATGTGTGAGAGTGAGAGTGGGTGTAAGAGTGAGTGTCAGAGTGCGTCTGAGAGTGTGTTTGCGTTTGTCAAAGTGTGTGAGAGTGTGTGAGAGTGAATTTGAACGACAGTGTGCGTGAGCGTGTGTGAGATTGAGTGTGTATGACAGTGTGTGTGAGAGAGTGTGTATGACAGTGTGTGTGAGAGAGTGTGTATGACAGTGTGTGAGAGATAGTGTGTATGGCAGTGTGTGAGAGAGTGTGTGTGTTGTGTGTTGTGTTGTTTTGTGTTGTGTTGTGTTTTGTTGTGTTGTGTGTTGTGTATGTGTTGTGTGTATGGCAGTGTGTGAGAGAGTGTGTATGGCAGTGTGTGAGAGAGTGTGTATGACAGTGTGTGTGAGATAGTGTGTATGGCAGTGTGTGAGAGAGTGTGTTGGTATGAACAGTTGTGTGAGATAAGTGTGTTATGCAGTGTGTGAGAGAGTGTGTATGAGAGTGCATGTGAGAGTGTATGTGGGATTTGCTGCTTGTAAAATTCATCAGGGCTCATTAGAAGGATGCTGTAAAAGGAAGTAGAGCAGAACCAGGGTTCTGGAGGTCCACCTGTCCTGTCCCCTCCACACACACACACACACACAACACAACACACACACACACGACACACAGTCCTTACACAAGCACACAAACACACGACATAACACACACAGTAAACACAAACACACACACACACCTGAGGTAGTTGGCGTTGGGGGGTTTGAGCAGGTTCTCTGATCCTGAGCGCTTCTTCTTCTGGAAGAATACGTCGTGTTTGGAGTCACAGTCTGGACTCACCGAGCCGTGCTCGCTGCTGCTGCTTCCGGTGGCCTCCCCCTGCAACTGCACTGGCAACGACACGCTCCGGATGTAATCTGACCCCCCCCCCACCCCCCCCACACACACACACACACAGATACACAGACACACAGACAGACACACACACACAAATAGACACACACGTAGACACACACACATACGCACACATGCAGACATAGACACACACACAGACACACACGTACATACATGGATATAATTGGACATAATTAACATACAGTGACTGTCATAGTACAGACCAGTGTGACCCAAAAACACCATGACATAGAGAACGAGAAAGAAATAAACAGAGAAAGAGAGAGAGAGAGAGAGAGTGTGTGTGTGATAGAGTGAGTGGGTAGAAACCAGGAGCAATCTGGAAATAATTCCGATTGTCGTCGCGACATCTCAGACAGGCCAGCATCGCACCGCAGAACCACAAACAGACACCCAAAGCAAGAAGGCGATAAAGCTTAAACAAGCTCAGATACGGAAGGAAGGAGACAAATTAAATTAGTCAGTTACAAACCTTGCCAGACTGGTTCAGCAACCCAGAGAGCAGGGAAAGAGAGAGTGCAATAGTTTATTCAAACATTGATAAGTCAACAAAGACCGCCCTCTACAGACTGCAGACACCACATGCATACACACACTTACAGACAGCACTGACCACAGACACACACTATCTGTAGACATACACACATACAACACATGCTTCGCACACCCACCCCAGACACACATACACACACTGGCCCTGGGGGCAGATTACCTGAGGGTTTGAAGGCGATCTTACTCTTCTTGCCCTTGTGGCGCACGAAGGTGTCCTTGAGCAGGTCAGAGCCGGTGGCCCTCTTGTTGGGGTCTGGCTCGAAGCAGCGCAGGATGAAGGACTTGGCCTCCACAGACAGAGACTCAGGGATCTCAGGGTGGATCTTAAACATGCCCACCTGCAACACACACTCAGATGAGCAGAGCAAATTCACCTGAGTGGAGAGGGGCCGTTCTATCCAGTAGTGGATGCACACCCCCCCACACATACACACACATGAACACAAACACACATGCACACACGCACACATGAACACACACACACATGAACATACATACACATGAACACGTACACATGAACACAAACACACATGCACACACGCACACCTGAACACACACACACATGAACATACATACACATGAACACGCACACATGGACACAAACACACATGAACACGCACACATGAACACGCACACATGAATACGCATACACATGAACACGCACACATGTACACACACACATGAGCAGACACGAAAATGAACACATACACACACGAACACACACAGATGAACACAAACACACATGAACACATACACACCAACACAAACACACGTGAACACGCACACAGACCTTAAACATGGCCGCTTGTGGCTCCCCCAGCTCGTGGAAGGGAGGTTTGCCAGTGGCCATCTCTATGATGGTGCAGCCCAGCGACCAGATGTCAGCAGGTGCCCCATACCCCCGGGGGCCCTTGTCTATGATCTCTGGAGCCATGTACTGGAGAGTACCTAAAGGGGAGGGGGGGGGGTGAAGAGAAGGGGAGAGATGCCGAGAGGAGAAAAAAAAGAAAGAGAGAGGAAGAAAGAGAGAGCCACAGAGAGAGGGAGAGGGGGGGAGATAGAGAGCAAAGGCCACACAAGAGAGGAGAGATAAGGACATATGCATGCACACTCACATATCCCATACAGAGAGACACACAGACACTAATGAAAGGTAAACCCTTCTGCCTGTGGTTGATTAGCTAATCTAATTACACTCTTCTATGGTTACTACTGCTCGCCAGATGGCTGTGTGTGCGTGAGTGTGTGTGTGTGTGTGCATGTGTGTGTACGTGTGTGTGTATGTGTGGGTGTGTGAGTGTGTGAGTGTGTGAGTAATAAAAGTGCATGCATATGTGTGTGTATCCAGTTGAGGGTGAATGTGCTTGTGTGTGAGTGTGTGAGACAGGGAGAGAGTGTGTGTTGCCATAGAGGCTGATAGTGGCTCTTGACATTTGAAAGGTCATTTGATATTTAGAGACTAGATACTAGCCTTTAGAGTGGACTGAGGCATCTAACCAGAGAGAAAAAGAGGGAGAGAGAGGGGGAGGGACAGCAAGGAAGAAATATTGGAGAGAGAGAGAGAGGGAGAGAATGAGAGAGAGGGAGAGAGAGGGGGGGGGACAGCAAGAAAGAAAGAGTGGGAGAGAGAGAGGGGGGGGTCCTACCAGTGAAAGTCTCTGTACAGGGGTTGACTCCTGCCAGTCTCTTAGAAGTTCCAAAATCTGATATCTTCAGGACACCACTATAGGTGTTCACTAACACATTATCCCCCTGAAGGGAAGGAGGGAGAGAGGTGGATGGAGGGAGAGATACATAGAGGTATGATGGCATGTTGAATTACATTGACAGTGTAACATCCAGGTGCCAAGGTTCTGATACATGAAAAAACACTACTACTTCCTGTAGTTTTATGACAGGACAACTACATAATAAGTTATGTTGGCCTGGTTCCGGCACCTTGATATCTCTGTGGACAATCTGGTTCTCGTGCAGGTATCTGAGGCCCTCCAGAATCTGCCTGGTGTAGAAGATGATGGTGGCTTCCTTCAGAGGGCCCCACTTAGAACGCAACAACGCAGACAGACTTCCTAGGGAAAAACTACACTCAGTCATGGCCACCAAACACCAACATAGGATGGTGTCTCTCACACACTCACGCACACATACTCCCGTCTCACACTACACAGAAATGGGCAGAAATATTCACACTTGCATACACACACGCACATAGACTCACATACACTCTCTCTCTCTCTCTCTCTCTCTCTCTCTCTCTCTCTCTCTCACTCACTCACTCACTCACTCACACACACACTCACCCACCTCCAGGGACCTGCTCCATGAAGATCTTGATGTATCCGTTCTCAGAGACAGAGCCCAGGTACTGGACTATGTTCCTGTGCTTCAGGTACTTGTGAAGCGCTATCTCCTCGTGAAGGGGCTGGGAGTACCTGATGAGCAGGGGGAGGGTCACAGACACACATCGTATACACACATACAGTACTCATGCATACGAACGCAGTTACACACAAACTTGCATATCTCTTTCTTCTACCTGCTGTCTCTCTCTGGTATCTCCTTGATGGCGATGCGGACTTGGTTGCTAAGGTCTCTCCCAGCATACACCACTCCATAGGTGCCCCGGCCCAGAACCACCCTGTCCCCTGTCTCATTAGAGTCATACTCATACTGCAGCCCGCACACACACACATACATGCACACAAATACACAAGAGCGCACACACGTGCAACCAATAAGTCAACATTGCATTGTACACAGCTGAATTGCACACATCGATGTCAAACGTGGAATGGAATGCTGCATGTATAGCAACACACACAAACACATGTTTACACGCGGTTTAGACACACACACTGACCTCCAATGTGTCTCCATCTCCCTCTCCCTCGAGTTCAACGGCGTTCCCTGTCCCATCAGATATCATCTCTTTCACCATGGAACAGAACCTACGTACGCACACACACGTGAGTACATGCGCGTGCATTATCTGACTGTACATCAATAACCGATGGCTACTTGCCAGAGTCTAATATTGACAGTAATGAGAGTGTGTGCACCTGTGTGAATGTGTATTTGTGTACGTGTAAGTGTGTACTGACCGAGCACACTGGTCCTCTGTAGAAAAGTAGATCTGGAAGTCATCTGAGTTGTCGTGGACGTACAGGAAACAGCATCGCTCGTCAAACTTCGAGATGCTGAACCCAAAGAGACTGTTACTCCCCTAATCATTACACACATATACCTACTCAGGCTGTGCACACACACCTACTGTACACACACACACCACAAGCACACACACGGAGACATGTCCTGTATACACACACCTGATTCCTTTTATGGAGGTTGCAGTGAAGTTCCACTCATGAATCCCCTTCTAGAATGGAGCAGAGTGTTTAAAAGACTGCAATTGTGAAAAAAGGAGAATAATGAGAGAGGTGGAGGAGAGTAGGAGGAGGGAGAAGAGGAGGAGGTGAGGAGGAGGTGAGGAGGTGGTGAGGAAGAGGAGAAGAGTATGTGGAGGTGAGGAGGCGGTAAGAGGGAGAAGAGGAGGTGGAGGTGAGGAGAGGAGGTGGCGGTGAGGAGGAGGAGGTGGAGGTGAGGAGGAGGGGAACAGGAGGTGGAGGTGAGGGGGAGGTGATGATGGGAGGGCTTCGGACCGTTTCCGAGGGAGAGACGTGCCAGATGGAGACGTTCTTCTCCTCAGCTTCACTGTTGATGGACACATAGGAGGGCTGGTACACCTTGGTGGGCTCCAGGATCAACACCTGCAACACACACCACCATCACACACCGTCAGGGCATGTGTGTGTGGAGAGAGAAGGTGTTTATGTGTGATGCGTGTGTAGAGTGTGCGCGTGCGGAGGGAGTGAGTGTATGAGCGTGCGTGTACTGGGAAGCGCAGGCCGTTGGTGGTTCCTCGGGTGGCCTCCACGATAATGTCCATCCAGAAATTGAGCCTCTCTCTCTGGGGAGAATGTTCCACCGAGGGCTTCTTAAACCTCTGGATCAGCTGCAGGTTCTGGACCACAGAGCGCAGGTACCTGTGGGGGAGGGCAGGGGGAGGAAGAGAAGGGAAGAGCGAGGGGGTTGGGGAGGAGGGTGTAAAGACGAAAAAGTCAAGATACTGACTGAAAGATACAACTGTTGCACTTAACACTTAATTTGTTCATATGTGTGTAAGTGTGTGTGTGGGTGTATGTGTTACCAGATGGGGGGTTTGAGTTTGAAGAGCTTCTCCGCGGCCTGTGTAGCTTTGGGGATGTCGCTGGCCAGCATGCTAACAGTGAAGAACTGACCCACATCCCAGTAGTTATTCATCTTCTCCAGAGAACCCTTCCTGCCCAGAAGACTGTTTAACCTCACCCCTGAAGAGGGAGGGAGGGAAGTAGAGAGGGAGAGAGAGGGAGAAAGAGAGGGAGAGGGAGAAGAAGAAGAAGAAGATGATGATGAAGAAAAATTATTTCAGGGATGACAGAGGTAGACCGTAAAAAGTGGCTGGTGCTAGTGGGGGTTGAGTGTGTAGTGTTTAGGATGCAGTATGCAGTGTGTAGCATGGTGGCGTAGTGCGCTACATGTCTAGAGTGCAGTGTGCTCTGACCAATCTTCCTGAGCTCGATAGAGCTCTCAAACTGCAGACCGGCCACGATCAGCAGCACCGCCAGGTTGATGCCAGAGTAGAGGGTCGGCTGCAGCTCAAACCCTTTCCTGTACCTGTCAGGGACAGAGCAGAGCGACACACACGCAGCTCAGTACATGGTGAGGAAGGAATGATCTCTGAAGTCAGAGACACAACCAAAAGAGGGCGATAGCGAGAGAACAGGACAGAAAGAAAGAAAGAAAGAAAGAAAGAAAGAAAGAAAGTGAAGTGCTGAGACCATAGAGAGCTGCAGTCCTGGCTCTCACCACTGGATGGCATTGTCTCTGTTCTTGGTGTCCTTGCAGTCGGAGTCGAGGAAGATGTCCTTGTAGATCCTCCCACACAGACAGAACATATCTGGGGCGGGGTGCTCACATGACTGCAGCACCTGCAGCATCACCCGCAGGGCCTGCTCCCTGTCTCCGGGACTGTTCCTCCTGTACACACACACATGGAGACACACAGGCACACAAATCCATATGTATTCAGACACATTCATACAAAAGACACACATGTATAGACACACACGTGCCAGTGCGATGCTAGTGCGGCACTAGTTCACCTGTTGAGGGCGAAGGCATAGTGGAACTGGATCATGGGCTGGTTGGCAAGGTCGCAGGTGGGAAGCATCTCTAGAGTCTCCACCAGCTTCACCATGGCATCGTAGTCCTGAAGGTCAAAGGTCATGCAGGGGATAAGGTGTTTGTGGGCTTATACAGGTGTATGTGTGCGGGGAGGGGGGAGGAAGGTGGGCTGGAACATGCGTAACAGTGTATTTGAGTGTGTGTTTGTGGGGAAGGAGCAATGGCATGTGTGTGTGTGCATGTGTGTATGCCTGTGTGTGTGTGTGTGTGTGTGTACGTGCATGTATGTGTGTGTACCTGTATGTCCCGGTAGGAGAACAGCAAGTTCATCACTATGTCCTGGGTGAGCACCTCAGTGTTATCAATGCGGAGCTTGATGCGAGACAGCTCCTTGGCTAGCTCCTCCCCCTGGTACTTATCCCTCGCCTTGCGGATGTCATTCAACAACGTGTCCTTAAAGGACGCACTGGGGGAGAGACAAGGGACAAGGAGAGAGCGTGTGAGAGATTCAGAGTGAGTGTGTATGTGTGTGTGTGTGTGTGTGTGGAGAGAGAGAGAGAGAGAGAACGAGAGAGACAGAGAGAGAGAGAGAAGAGAGAGAGAAAGAGAAAGAAGAGAGAGAGAGAGAGAGAGAGGAGAAGAAAACGAGAGAGGAGAGAGAGAGAGAGAGAGAGAGAGAGGAGATGTAGTAGAGATGAGAATTCCCTGGCGGTAGTGTTTCACATAGGCAGGTCAGGGAAGTAGTGCTGTTCTACATGTCCAGGAACAAGCTGCTGGCATGAAGGGAATCTGGGCCTCACCCTTCCATCCTCATGTGCTACATGTATAGTATGTAGTGTGGTGTGTGTGATGCCTCTGTGGTTGTTTGTGTGATGTGTGGTGTGAGTGGCGTGTACATGCCTGTGTGTATGGTGTGTGGGATATACATGCCTGGTATCTGGTGTGTGTGTGCGCCCTACCAGGAGGTGACGTGGATTTCCTGAGCAGACTGGATGAAGCGGTCGTTCAGGGACACACGGCCCCAGCAGCGTTCCAGCTGGGGCGCAGTACTCACTGCCCCTGCGCTGGTCACTGCTCACAGCACATTTACTCATGTTAGGAAGTCAGCACATAGGGATGATAGTAGTAGTTACCACTGGACGCCTGGAAGGCAGGAAGGGAAATACAGAACAGCAAGAATGGAGATGTGTGCCAGAGGGGAGAGAACATAATGTCAAACAGAACAGTGTGTCATTCTGTCACATCATCACTAGAGATGAGAGATCAGGAGACACCATCAGTTGGCTCATTGGACAGACGGCAAGCCAAGACCTCTCACATCCCAGAATTGAGCCGGCGACACACACACACAAGTCTCCCATGTCCAGGGAACAGCTGCTGGCATGAAGGGAATCTGGGCCTCACCCTTCCATCCTCATGTGCGTACATGTATGATGTATGTATGTGTGTGTGTGTGTGTGCCTCTGTGTGTGTGTTTGTGTGTGTGTGTGTGTGAGTGGGTGTACATGCCTGTGTGTATGTGTGTGTGTGGATATACATGCCTGTGTGTATCTGTGTGTGTGTGTGCGCCCTACCAGGAGGTGACGTGGATGTCCTTGAGCAGACTGGAGAAGCGGTCGGTCAGGGGGACACACAGGGGCCCCAGCAGGTTGTCCCAGCTGGGCTGCATGTACTCACTGGCCCTGCGCTGGGCGTCACTCTCACAGCACATGTACTCATGGTTAGGAGTCAGCACATAGGGGATGAAGTAGTAGTTACCACTGGACGCCTGGAGGGAGGAAGGGAAATATCAGAGACAGAAGAATGGGGAGAGTGTGCCAGAGGGGAGAGAACATAATGCAACATAACAGTGTGTCATTTCTGTCACATCATCACCTAGAGATGAGAGATCAGGAGACACCATCAGGTTGGGCTCATTGGACAGACTGCAAGCCAAAGAACCTCTCACATCCCAGAATGAGCCGGCGACACACACACACAAACACACACACGGCGACACACATACAGCGACACATACACACTCCCTGTGACACACACGCCCGCACACACCTGGTGACACATATACAAACACACACCATGCGACTCAGGGATCAGAAAAACAGACCATTGCATATCAAAGCACGCGCACACATGGAATGAATATACATCATCCAAGCACTGGGAGTTATTAGCCAGAATAACTCTCATCGTAAAACTCAGTCCAGGGTTAGGTCAAACGCACCACTCATCTCCCCAAGCAGGGATTGATCAGTGAAGGATCTCCCAGCATGCTTTGAGGCAGGCTGGCACCTACTTTGTTGCGTAATCCGGAGCCTCTGTATTCTGGAGGCAACTGAACCCAGGGGAACCCAAGAGTAGGAACACGAGAGGCCTACTCCAACACACACACCACAGACACAATACACATGCAGACAGAAGGACACACACAGAGACACAATAACACACACAGACATACACATACACATACATACACACACACACACGTAACCAAGAGACAGACAGAAGGACACGAGAACAGACAGACACAAATACACACACACAGAGTTAGCCAGTCACAGACGCCATTAGTGGCTTCTGTCATGGTTTGTAATGCGGCTGGGAAGTACGTATTAAAAGTGAAGGTGTGAGTGT
>BROE01000024.1:4072015-4082504 GCA_036571765.1 Plecoglossus altivelis | reverse complement strand
TCTCTCTCTATCCCCCCGCTCTCTCTCTCTCTCTTTCTCTCTCTCATCTCTCTCTCTCTCTCATCTCGCTCTCCTCTTTCTCACACACAGATGTACAACACACACCCACCAACTATAATCCGTCGATACTACTGTGTTTTTTTGTGCCACCATGTCCTGTAAGAGAACAGAGAAAACAATCAGACGATGACACAGCAGATGTGTGCAGGGCAGCGCTGGGGTCCTCAGATTACAGAAGCATGGGCTTTTAATGCCAGAACGGACGCTTATCGCTGCAACTCACTCTCAGACGCACATAAACACAGGCGCTAGTCTGAAAATAACTCAGTCAGTAGGGCAACAGGAATGTTGACATAATGTCGAAAGCGACCATTCGGAAGGCTTGATAACATACCTGAGTTCAAGTCAGACTTCATTTGAGTCTGCATGTTAGTCTATGCATTTGTCAGTGAGGAAGTTTAACACATTAAAAGGTGTGTGTGTGTGTGTGTGTGTTGGGGGGGGAGGCGTACCTTCAGTGACTGTGCAGTATCTGGGTCAGTGTCATGGTATAGTATAACATTGTTGGCCATGTCGAAGCTCTCTCTCACTCCGAGGTGGTAAAACAAGGATGGTTGTCGGAATACATCGCTCATGTCCACAACAGCAATGTCTAAAAAGAAAGAGGGATAGAAGGAGAGAGAGAGAGAGAGAGAGAGAAAGAGAAAGAGAGAGAGAGAAAGAGAGAGAGATGGCCATCACCATCTTGATTATCAGCGTTAGGGGCCCTTGTATCACTGTCAGCCGGTCACGGCCCACAGCCAGTTGTGACATCGAAACACTGTGCGCGGGCGCGAAGCTGTTTTGTTTAATGGCCGAGAAAGTTCTCTACTCAGCACGTTCCATTAGAAGACATGGATTTCGCTGGGAGAACTACGAGGCTCCACGCTGTCCAACAGATGATGTCAGGATGTCCTGATCACACACTCACCTGCGTCGTAGAAAGTGTCTAGAACGGAGGTCTCGCCGAAGTCCAACCGTCCAAACGTTACAGTAGTCAGTAGTGCGCTCTCGGCGTCACAGGCTCTTTGCAGGCATTGAAGAGCGCCTGACTCCGGGCTGCTTGCCAGAACCGCCTTTAACCCGTCGTTCAATACATAGACTGCGCGAAGGGAACGCTGTTTGGCCAGTGGGCTTGGGCTTGGCACTTCTCCACGGTCCCGGTCCACAGTCACACATACACCTGCATGCTCGCGCTCTCCTCCCGTTTCAGCTACTGGTGCGCTCTGACCTGTCTCCATGGCTGATTTCTTAACTCCTTTCTACCCCGTTTTAGCCTTCCTGGTTTTCCTTCTGGGTGCACAAAGTGACTCTCCTGTCTCTCACTCCGTCTCGCGCACCTGTCGCCCCTGGAGCCGCGCGGGTCTGAGTATGTGCCCCTGCATCTTGCGCCTCATTAATTCACATCGTATTCCGATTATCCCGCGCCAAAGACTACCAAAACCGGATCTGACTAGTTCACCATACACGGTTATAGTTGGAAGGTAAAGTCAGACTGGGAGGGAGGGAGAACGAACCATTCAGCGGAAAATGTCTCCAACAATCAGATATGTCAACAAACCCACAACACGCTGCTCTGAGAGAAGCCCGGTGAACGAGGACACCGCGTCTAAAAGCAGCGGCAGAGGAAAACAGGAACTCACAGTTACAGACCTCTCGGACGGTAATCCAATATAAAGTTCATTATTCCTTTCAACTGTGACATTCGGAAATCAAACTTGGCAGCAAGACTGAGAATATTGGACGGTAGAATGGATCGACACAGACACGCGTAGAATTAGACCGGACTTTCCAAGAAAGAACATGCTTGTTTTCGCCTTCCCGGTTCTCTGGCAGTGCACGCGTAGCTGAAATGCTTTCGGTGCGAGTCCGGTTGGCTAAATATAAAACGGTCTGTCCTTTTGATCTGTCAGCCGTCAGTCAGGCAAGCGCACGCACAGCCAAGTTATGCCTTCAGGCCCGCGCGGCCCGAGGACGTTCTGTATCTATCACACGAGATAACAAATACAGACATTCCTGAGTTGGGAACAGAAGAGTTCAGTTGTAAATTATCCTTATTATCTCTTGAATAGGCGACTTTACGCAACCTTATGGTAAAAGGGATTGATTTCGGGGCCTCATTTGTCCTAGAGTGTCCTATATAGGGTCAATTCTAACCCATCTAATCCTTGCAGGCCCTATGCAGCAAGCAGAAGTCGGTGTGTGCTGTCCCATCTGCTACACTATCTCATATACCCAGTCATGCATACACACAACACACACACACACACAATGATTGTGTGTTGTGTGGGTGTGTGTGGTGCCTCAGCACTGAGATGCTCTTAGGAGACAAAGTCACTAATAGACAACCAATTAGTTAAACCAACAGAGTAAAGAGCAGTGAAACGGAACACACACATACACACACACACACACACACACGTCCACATGCCCACGGAAAACACACGTTCAATATAATTAGATGTCCACCCACAATTCACTCTGGTGTCTTACCTTGTGTGTCTGAGCATTTCTGTGTGTGTGTGTCTCACATAACACAAAAATAATTACAGAGAGATTTTTAGGCAGTGTTTTTTAATTAAAATATGCACACAGACATATAATTGTATCTTTAGAACAAAGAAATATAAAAGTATATATCGCTATCCTGGAGAAAAAGGATGAATAAAAAAAAACTGGGTGGTTTTCTCTGTCATTTAAAAGACAGAAAAAAAAGAAAGAAAGAAAGTGAGTCCAAAACAGGAAGGCCACAGTGAGGGATTGCCACGGGGACCGAGTAAGGGGGAAATGGTCACGGACGTGCGCATGCACACTCATTCTCTCTCTCTCACACACACACAAATGCGCACGTGCACACACATACACGTAGAGAAATCAAAGGTGAAGGCCACAGAGTGGACAGACCTGCACAGAGTTGAACCAGCTGGAAGTTCTGGTTGCTCTTCACACATTTATGACCATGAGATTAAACAACAGTACCAGTGACGTTGCCCGGGAAACCACAACCCTGCGTCATAGTTCTGTAGCCATGGCAACAGTCAACACCTGCCCAGATGAGTACCAGTTACGCTGTGAAATCCGATCGGATAGCCGTAAACAAACACACCAGCCTCTTGAACAGAACAGATGAACAGGTAATTCTAAAATGTGAGGGGAAAATAATTGTATCTTGACTCTATTGGTGCTTTGTCGCTGTTGGTGCTATGGTTGTCTCCTGTTGGCACGAACTTGATTGGCCGAGCCTGGGGCCTATTGATGATGTCAAACTCCAGCATAGTGACGTCATCATCATGCGCCAACAGAGATTCATTTGGCTAGGCTCTTCTTAATGTACTCTACCTCCACCTGGAACAACACAGCACACTTCTGAAACAAGTTTACAGTGATGTGTGTGTGTGGCAGAGAATTAGTGTGTGTGTGGTGTGGAGGGTAGGGTAAAGAGCATGTGCGTGTCTAATTGTGTCTGTGTTTTTACCTGTAAAGAAATGCGAATTCTCTTCTCCTCTTCCAGCTCAGATGCTAGCTGCTTCATCTCTTTTCTGAAAACCACCACACTGTAAATACACACTTCAAAACATTGCAGCATGTTTCTTTGATGGAAAAGGGTCCTGCTAGCAGAGAACACACACACACCTGTGTTGGTTCTTCAGCAGTTCAACAGAGACTCTAAGGTCTTTCAGCTGGCCTCGTAGCTCCTCTAGGGAGGGAGAAGATAGGTGCCTGGCGTCTGGGGAGGGGCTTAGAGGGGAAGGGGAGGGGCTTACAGAGGAAGGGGAGTGGCTTCGGGTGGAAGGGGAGGTTGGGTGGTGACAAGTGATGCCGGAGGGAGGAGGGAGGACCGCTGGCTTGCCGGGAAGAGCTAACTTGACGTCTGGTACCTGACAGCACACACACACACACACACACACACACACACACGTCATACTGGATGAACATCCATATAGCAGGAACTTGTTCCTCAAGCTCTGTTGGTAGGACTATAACATTGAGTCAGTAGACGAGCTGGCAGGTTTCTACAGAGATGGCAGATACGCTCTCCCAGCTCCAATGTTGTGTTTGTTTGGACGGTTCTTACAGAGATGGTGGGGATTCCTTTCCTCCTGGACACATCAGTAGGTCTGGGAGATGGAGAGTCCTGCTCCTCCTTCCCCCTCTCCTTCTCTTTCCTCTCCTCCTTCCCCCTCTCCTTCTCTTTCTTCTCCTCCTTCCCTCTCTCCTTCTCTTTCTTCTCCTCCTTAGCCCTCTCTTTCTTCTCTGGCTCGCTGCCGGATGGCTCTGCAACTTCCAGGCTGGAAAGAGATATCTGAAAAACAGAGTTTCGAGAGAGAGATTTAGAGATAGAGAAAGGGAAGGAAAAAAGAGATGAAAGTTGTGTGTGTCCGTATGTTTGTGTTAGCGTGTGTGTGTGTGTGTGTGTGTATGCGTGTACTCACTGTGCTGAAGATCTGTGAGCGAGGACGACGGTCTGTGATCCGTGGCCTCATTGCTGTCGGGTGATTCAGTTTCTCTGCGGATGAAACTATCGCATCCAGGTCTACATCTCCACATACACACACACACACATACACAATTTAACACTTCAACCTGGGAAAAAATACATCTTTAAGGCCAGAGTACACACCACAACCACACACACAGATTGTAAAATGCTAATCGACTAACATTCGGAGGAATCTGCTATATTTAGAGAAGAGAGGGCAGGAATGGTCAGAGGGAGAAGTGAGCACATGTCTGATTGGCTGAATTCCAAACCACACAGCCTCTTCTAACATCTGAGCTGAGAACTGTCCTGTCACACTGACACTGATAGGACCCTGACCCTGTCACTCAAACTCACCAATGTCATGTGACTTGTCAGTGGTGGATTCTGGTATCGAAGCCCCACCCTCAGATTTAGGGCTTTCACACCTGAACAGGTAAACCGTAGAAATTAGTGTTTGTGTACATCTGTGTTGAGCACATCTGTTTGTGTATGTGTAAGGGAGTGTGTGTGCGCATTTGTGTGGGTTGTAGGGTTGGTCTGTGTGTGTGTGTGCATGTGTGTAAGAGAGCGTGCATGTGCATTTGTGCATGTACTAACTGTAGGATAAGTCTCTCTGGTCTGCATGTGTGTGTGTTTGTGTGTGTGTACTAACTGTACGGTGGGAGGTCTCTCTGGCCTGTATGTGTGTGTGTTTGTGTGTGTGTACTAACTGTACGGTGGGAGGTCTCTCTGGTCTGTCGGGGCGTCGAGGGGGCATAGAGGAGGAGGAGGAAGCGGAGCCTGTCTTTGGAGGGAGGGGTTTCTTAGGAGGGACAGATGGGAGGGCAGGCTTAGGGATGTCTCCAACCTTCACTTCCTCACCTATACACACACACACACACGGGTGCACGCACACATGAATACACACACATATGCAAACACAAGAGCACACAGTAAAAGGGTACACCTATAAAGAGATCTGTAAACACACACGCGCACACACACACCAATAGGAAGGATGCCATGATGTGGAGGTGACCGGAGCAGATCTTGCCAGGCTAACAGATGAGAGGCACACAGGCTGAGAGGAGCAGAGCTGAGCTGAGGAGGGCTGTGGAGGCTTAAGGAGGGGGTCAGACAGGTCAGGTCAGGTCAGAAAGACCAGGGTCCAGAGGAACAGCAGACTGCAGGAGATAGCAGCACAGTCATGCTGGTCGGGCGTCACAGGAAGTGGAAGGGGTTAGGAGGACAGAGATCGAGAAGGAAGGACTAGATGTTCCAAGTGGCTGCAGGAGGAAAGATCAAGCGGGAGTGCAAAAGCAGGCCAACGGAGGCCAAAGCAGGCCCAAGTGGGCTGAAGTGGGCCAGGGAGAGTCTGAGTGAGTCCGGCGGTGTACCTCGGTCTGGTTCTCTTTGAGGGAGGTGTTCTGGTCGCTCAGGTGGAACCTTCTTGGCCTCCGCCTTTTTCTCTACTGAGGTCAGAGGTCAAACCCGGGTCAGGTGGTATGGACACGAAACATCGTGTATGCAAACCCCTTTCTGTCAGATCCAGCCTCTCTTCTAACTCTCCCCCTCTCTTCTAACTCTCCCCCTCTCTTCTAACTCTCCCCCTCTCTTCTAACTCTCCCCCTCTCTTCCAATGCCCTCTCTCCCTCTCTTCCAATGCCCTCTCACTTCTCATTCAAACTATTAAACCCTCTTATACTGGTCAGCAGCAGAACAGTTGAGGGCAGACGGGGGAGAGGAGGAGGTTGCAGAGGGAGAGAGGAGGAGAGGAGCGAGGGATTACCTGTGGTGAGTTTGCTGGAGGGAGCACTAGGGGGAGGCGGTTTCTTTGGTCTCTGCAAACACACACACATGCAGACACGCACCCCCCAACACAAAACTCTTCAGATATGGAAAGACATCAGGTGTGGTTTCAAGTGGTCACTGGCCTGATAGCAAATCACTTCTTACTATCCATAACAGATGACTGTGTCTGTGTTTGCCTGTGTGTGTGTCTCACCTCTTTCTCTACTTCAGGAATCAGCAGTTTGACAAAGTTATCAGGAAACACTCCCTGTCTCCCTCCTATCTCTCCCATCCACCAGCCTGCATCTGCACACTCCTGCAGTACAGAGACAGGGTTATAGACACACACACACACACACACACTCCTGCAGCACAGAGAGGCAGGGTTATACCACACACACACTCCTGCAGCACAGAGACAGGGTTATAGACACACACACACACACACTCCTGCAGCACAGAGAGACAGGGTTATACCACACACACACTCCTGCAGCACAAAGAGACAGGGTTATACCACACACACACTCCTGCAGCACAGAGACAGGGTTATACCCACACACACACTCCTGCAGCACAGAGAGGCAGGGTTATACCTGCACACACACACACACACACACACACACTATTACAGCACAGAGAGACATAGTAACACACACATACAAGGCAAATAGACACACATACAAACACACTCACACTCACACAGGCACATGCAAACAGACATCCATCTAAACTAACAAACACACCCTGTTGATGATGGTGACGATCTCCCCCTCCTTGATAGTGAGCTCATCTTCATTTTGTCCTTCGTACGGGAAGATGACCTTGCACAGCTCTCGTGCTAGAAACCAATCAGAATACAGCAAGTCAAAATGCAGCCAGACATAGGAAATAACAAACAGGAAGTCTGACAGCCAGGTGGTTCAATGATGTGCTGTTTGATGGCAATACTCTCTCTCTCTTACCTTTGACCTTGCTGTCTGGGTCTGCCTTCATGGTTTCCGGGGCAACACTGGCTATTTTTCCAGCAAAAGCCTAAGGGGTTTGACACATCATGTACATATCAAGACTGACACATCATGTCCTATTTCAACACTGTGAGTGACACAGTCTTCCACTGTGCATGTGTGCATTTGTGTGAGTGAGTGTGTATGTGCGGGTTGGTGGTGTTAAAGAGACTGTTGTTTCATCTTGGAGTGGATCCCCATGTTGTGTTTGTGAAACCAGGGTGGCTCCTCCACAGGAAACACACACACACACACACCATCTCAGATACACACACCAACACAAATAAACACACACACACACACACACAGGGACAGAGCCCGGTCTGTCTCAAACACACACTGCTCTGTTCACTAAAGAAAACCACACCTCTCCCTTCCTCTTCTCTCTCCATTTCCTTCAGACCGCCCCCTTACCCCCTCCTTGCATCCCTCCATCTCTCTCTCTCTCTTCCTGTCTCTCCTCTCTCTCTCTCCCTTCATCTTTCCTCCTCTCTTTTTCTGTCTTTTCCCCCTCTCTCTCTGTGTCTCTCCTCCTCCTCCCTCCCTCTCTCTCTCTCCATAATGAGAGCCATGTGGAGGACAGGCAGAGAAGGCACGGTTAGCAGAACGTCAGAGCAACATCCCAGAGACAGCTGGATCCTGGCCTATGCCTCCAGGGGCTGCTGCTTCCCCCAGTCCCTCCCCCGTTCCTCCCCCGTCATTCCCTCCCATGTCCCCCCGACCACTCACCGTAACCCTAACCCTTTACACCCCAACCCCATTCCAGCCACAGATAATCTCCTTGTGCCAGTCGATCCAGGGCTCTAGACCCGGCACAGGACACTGTGACTCTGACACATTCAGAAGGGTCCGTGTAACGTGATCTGGCGCAAAGTTGCCCTCGTCTATTCTGCTGTGTCATTCAGCCCCAGAGGAAAGACTTCCTGGTGTCTCATTAGACACTAAAGACTACACTTCCCATAAACCCTCATTTACAGCCCTCCACACAGCAGGACAGGCTGCCAAACATCCTTCAACACAGAGCAACACGCACAAACCTCACACACATACACACAATACACATACATACACATTATACTCCACAGCAGTTTACTGAGTACAAAGAGACACACAGATGTCAACACACATATCAAAATTTCACAATCCCCTTTTTTCACAACCCTCTATCTCATAAAACTAAAATTTCCCCTTTAGATAACTTCTCATTAGCAGATCACGTAAACACCAGAGAGAGAGAGAGAGAGAGAGAGAGAGAGAGAGAGAGAGAGAGAGAGAGAGAGAGGAAGCTGAGATTGCACAGAAAACTTATAAGGAGAACATCCCAGAACAAGACCAGATAGAGAAAGAGGACAGAAAACAACAACATCTGTACCTTTCTTTCTTTTGTCTTAAAGCTCTTTCAAGCTCTTCCTTTCCCTCTTCCTCTCCTTATCACTGTCTGGTTCCAGTCAGGCGCAGGCACACACAGCCTCTCTACTTAAGCTCAGTCAGCAGGAGTGTGAATGTGTAAACGTTGGTGAAAAACCTTGCTCCCTTATTCCCTCCCTTCCTTCCTCTACCCTATCCCTCACTACTTCTCTCCGTCTCAAACACCCTCCCTCTCACTCCCCCCCCCTCCCAAAGACTTCTACCACTTCTGTTTTACTGTTCACAAGCCAGCGGGAAGTATATGTGTGTAAGGAACTTCCTCTGTTGTAAAACGGAAGCACAGGAAGAGGAGGAGCCGACGGTTTTGTCTTCCTTCCTGACATTTGCGGTTGTCATAGTAATAGGACACTTGCACACGTACATCCACCACACAATCGCCTAACAGGACAGCGCGGGTTTGAGCAAGTGTGTGTGGGTGTGCGATTTTTTGTACGTGTAGGTCTAAATGTGTGTGTCTCTCACCTTATCCAGCTCTGTGTCCATTTCCATAGAGCGAGGTCTCAATTTGATTGGCTGGTCCTTAAAGATGTCTCCAAAGCCAAAACCCCGCACCTGTTGGTTATCCTTTCGTGTTAGCCAGAAAACATACAGATGGAATATGTGTTTTCATGTGTGTGTGACACCAACACAGATCTACCTTCTTAGGCTGGATCTCTGCAGACCCACTTTCCGAGCGACTGTCCCCTCCATCACTTTCACTCCCCAGGCTGTCCTTTCCTACACCTACACACACACACAGGTAAACACACATACGTTGAGAACTAAGGTTGAATATAAACAGGAATAAGAAATAATCCTAGATCCCATTGGCCGAGACTCACTGGTCCGACAGCTTTGAAGCTCCTCCTGTGAAGTGGGTGTGTCCAGGGAAGGGGGTGTGTCCTCCGGGTCCATCTGAAGTTCTTTGGTGAAGTTGGAGGGAAACATGCCAGTCTTTCCATTTAGAGATCCCTCCCACCAGCCCTCCTCCACCTAGATACACACACAGGCAGACACACACACACACATACAGACACACACAGGCAGACACACAAACAGGCCGGCAGACACAGGTCAACACACAGGCAGACACACACACACAGGCAGACACACACACGCAGACAACACACACACATTCACACACAGCCATAACATACATTAAAACTGAGTTCCCAGACATGACCTGGCACACACCCACCCCCTTATCCTTGTCGTACCTCTCCAATGACCTCAATGACATCTCCTATCTTCAGCTCCAACTCGTCATCGTTCTGTGGAAAATAGCTGAATGCTGCTTTACACCTCCTCTTACGAATCTGCTCTCCTGTGACACACGCAGAAGTACACACACGTATAAACACAACACAAGCAAACATTTTACTATAATGATTCCTAATTCTATTCTATTCAGATTATCTTAGATTCTGCTTAGCTGTATTGGTTTGGAGTGTAAACTTAAAGGAGGGTATCTCTCCAGGAGCAGAGACAGAGACAGCCAGGTCTGTCTGCAATACCTGGTTTGTCCACCAGGTGTCTCTCCTCCTTCATTCTTACACTGATTAGCTCTGTGTGTGCAGCTTCAGTGAGGAAAAACTTGACCCAAATCCGATCTCATGCTAATCGGATCATTTTTTGGAGCTGGGAGCTTGCAACGTGCCTTAAGTGCCTGTTTAGGGGTGTGTGTGTAGGTTCTGGGGTGTGAAATCCAAGAAAATCCAAGTGTGTGCTTGCATTTGTGTGCGGGTACCTTTCTTAGCTGGCCTTATGGAGGCCTCTGTCATCG
>BROE01000024.1:4009515-4069515 GCA_036571765.1 Plecoglossus altivelis | reverse complement strand
GAACTGAGGGATGAGTCAGTGTGGGCCCGGGTCAGTGGAGTAACATCAGACTCCTGCTAATATTCGCGTACGGTTCTAAGAAACGCACAAAGTTTGTTCTCATCCTGTTTGCCTAGTCATTCGTACTTCCTCTTCTGGTAAAGGAAGTGGATATTTCCCTCTCCACAACACACATGCACATCCACGCACACACAAACACCAACAACTGATAGTTGAGCATGTGTGATTCAGAGCTGGGCTGTTATTTTTTTGGGGGGGGGGTGTTGGGGTGTAAAACCTCACGCTTTGAGCAACACTTGCAGTGAGACGTGTGTGTTTGTTTGCTCACCCTCACGAAGTTGTCAGGGAACAGCCCCCTGCGTCCATCCAGCTCTCCTTCCCACCAGCCTCCGTCATCCCTCCTCACGTTCACTATGATGTCACCTACAGTCAGGCTCAACTCATCGTCTTGCTGAGCCTCATAATCAAACTCAACTATGGCTTCCACTAAAGAGAGAGAGAGAGAGAGAGAGAGAGAGAGAGAGACAGACAGACAGACAGACAGACAGAAAGCGAGAGACAGAAAGAGAAACAGAGTGAGACAGGGAGAAAGGAAGAGAGAAAGGGAGGTAGGGGTTAGATTTCAACAGTGAATAATCAACAGGATCTGTTCAGTGATAAGGCGCTTGTGTGCGTGCGTGCGTGCGTGCGTGAGTGTGAGTTTGAGCATGCGTGGTTGTGAGAGAGGGTGTCTTTGCGGGAATATACACGTGTGAGAGTGAGGGAGAGATGGGATCCTCATCATACTCCAAACTCACACACTCCCTCTCTGTCTGTCTTTCGTACCACACCATGACAGCTCATGCAGCACCTAATCCTTGAAAAAATGTACAGACTGCGTCCTGCCCCATACCTTTCTTAACCAAAACACAAACACATAGCAGACCAATCCATGTCCTTAATGTGTGGGCGGTTACGTAACCATGGAAACTGCAGCATTGGGGGGGGTGGATGAGTCAGACCTCTAGTCAACCCCTAGACAAAGACACACACACATCCGAGCGAGTCCCACAGTGTCCCATCATAGACAACTCGAGATCTATTCGGCAGTCCAGGACCTAAGATTGACAAACTAACGGCAAGTCCTCCATATTCAACAGAGGCTTTCGCGTAACATGTTGCCCCGAGTTCCCCCGCCCCCCCAAGGCTCTGTGAGATATTTAACTCTGACCGGAGGCTCAGGTAGAGGAAAGGACCCTCCTCGCTCCCACGTTCTCATTTCTACTAACTCTAAGGTGAACCAGGAGAGACATAGACAGAGGAAGTAACTATTAAACAGGAAGTTGACCTTAAGCTTTGGCCACGCTACATTCACCAGATGCCGCAGACCAGCTACTACAGACAAGCAAAGCTGGTATCCCTCCTGACAACCAGATGACTGAGAGGAGCAGTATAGTGTTTTACTAAAGCAGCTTTTGCTCTGCAAAAATTAGTTTCGTAGTTTCACTTTTAGTGTGTGGGTGCCTGTTTGTGTGTCATTGTCCCAGACAGATAAATAGGCAGACAGCAGCAGAGGTGTTTGTGTGTGTGTGTGTGTGTGTGTGTGTGTGTGTGTGTGTGTGTGTGTGTGTGTGTGTGTGTGTGTGTGTGAAAGGTAAAAGACCTTGAAAGTAACTACAGAAAAGGGCTTGTTTCAAAGCCTGCAGACATAACACCCTCCTACAGAAGAGCACACACACCGGAGTTACACAGTCTCTGCCCTGTCCCGACCTTTGTATCTACAGCTGTGGTAGGTTTCGATGGAGCAAACCAAAACACACACACATACACACATCATCTTTCTAATTCTCTCCCTCTGTTTCACACAAAAACACAAGACACTGTACACAGAAACACAAATCTATCTTCAAACGTGGTCTGCCATGTTGGCATTTTGCGGAACACATTTGGTCTCTGTTTGGTTTTGATTATATTTAGGTTCAGGAGGCCTGATGTTAGACCCAGCTGTAGGCGGTGTGTGGAACATGGACACCCGAAACAGTGTGGTGAACAGCAAACTAAACTTAGCCTCCAAATGGTTTTACTTTGATTGCATAACACCCGAAACTAAAAGGGACACTAGATACACCTCATTTCCTGAATGAGAATCTCTTCGGCCCGAACTCGACGTGAGCACATTCCTTGTTTAAGGGGCCGCTGAGGAGATGGCGATGATGAGGCAGATAACGGTTCTCAAGACCGATATTGCGCTACATTCTCTTGAAGCAACTAAGACGGAAATGGAGAGAACGAGAGACGTGTCAACATCTGTAACTCATCAGTGTGACTGGCTGCGGTCGTTCGGTAGAGGATTGTGAAGATCATCTGATATCGTCCACTGCAACACACCCACGCATCATTCTTAATCATAAGATGGACATGTAAACTGTTGTAACGTTAGGCCTGAATGTTGAAGCCCTATCCAACACGCTTCTACCTGGCCAGCGTTGATGAGTCAGGGAGCTGAAACAGCGCATCTGGACGTTTCGATGCGCAAAGTAAGCGCCCGGTGTATTTACGAATTCTTAAAGTTAAAACGTCACATCTTACCCATTTATGCCCCTCGGCGCAGCGTCAGTTCTCCAGAAGACGTGGTATAACGCGAAAGGCAGGACTCCGGCGGTTATTTAGGGGGTTTTAAACCCCAGCTGCCTGCAAGAGAGATCCGCTACAGCCTTTCAGCGGGAGGGGCTCGCGATGTAACCATATTCCTTCCGTTTTTTCCCCCGGTGACAGTAGAGAAGAGGCAGAGCGAATTGCCAGAAAACGGAAAAGCGCTGATGCCCTGAAAGCTCTACGCTCCTCTCTCTCGCTCGCTCGCTGACTCCCTCCCTCTATGTTGCATGACCTGCGCATCTCTTCTACACTATAAATCTCGCGAGAAACCGTGTAACTCCATAAAAGGTTCTTCTCACAACTTTTTTGTTGGCTCAATACACATGATGGTCTTATCCATTACCAGCAGTGAGCTCATATTCTAAACCCTTTTGTTCATAGCAAAACGGAGCAGAAAGGTGGATGTAGACCCGCAGTCTATCCTCTACCGCCCTCCACTGGAGAGGGGCTGAATAGTATCCAGCTCCCATTCAAATGTGCGTGTAATTGGTGGTGTGAGATGGTGTGTATGGTGGGGGGACAGACATGGTAAGCTGATGTTAAGCTTCGGGGTTTTGTTGTCCCTGCGGGCCAGTGAGCCCCCACACCGCAGAGAATGTGCTGGGAACAGCAGAAAGGCAAGAGAGGGGGATGAAGAGAGAGAGAGAAAGATGGAAGAGAGAGGAAGTATTGCGTACTTTATTGGGTGTTAGGAAATCTTTTCCGTCCATGTCAAGGGACCAGCTCTGAATATAAAAAAAGGAAGCAGGGTACAGTAAAAGGGCAGCAGAAGGCTGACGGGACTGGATCCTTAAGTCATCCCTACATCAAGCACAGTTGCACAGGAAAAAATACCATGTATGCATGTTGGTATTTCATCCATTTATGATATTAAAGTCTCGGTAGGAATAGACAATAATAACAATTAACGGCTGTTATTAAAAATAATTCATTAAACAAGAAATTGGTTAAAGCAACCATTTTCCTTAGTAGTTATTGTTATCATTAGTCTCAGACGAACCAACTACACTGCAAACTTTGCACCAAGCCGCGTGGGACGTCATCAAAGTATAATTTGTCTATAAATGATTTGAACCAGCAGGTGCCACTAAAGTAAACCGTGTTGATTGGACACTCAGTAACATTTTCACAGGTCTGCATTTTTCATCCGGAACACGACGTTGAGTCATAGAATATACGTTTTTTTCAGTCTCCTAAAATGTGCTTGTTGCACCCAAAAACATCCTTACCTCTCTTTCGGTTCGATCCCGATTGATATGTTCATGAGGATGAAATTGATACAGGCCGTCAGAAGGGAAGAAGGGTTGTATTTTACCATAGAAAAGGCAGATTTATGTCTGCATTTACAATTCGTACAACATTGGTGGTGTTGTCCCCAAGCCTCTTTCATTGGACTAATTTGACGGAAGCAAAAAGAGAATCTGTAGCCTCTTTTAAGGGGCAATAAACGCCAATCTGTTCCCTCTTTGCCAGTTAAAGGTAAATCAAATCTAAATGTATTTGTATAGCCCTTTTTACAATGCAAGTATCGTATATGCACATGTAACACACCTATGCAGTTTTGTAGCAATAGCTGTTGGGGATCTGATCCACAAAATAGACTTGCGATATATACTTGCAAGTCTGTTTTGTGGATCAGATCCCGATCAAATACCAAACCCTCAGACCAAATAACTAAATGCATCCATACGACTTGTCATTCCAATGTAGTGGTGCGTCTTTTGTATGATGGCCTAATGCTTCATAAGAAAGCAAGAAAATGCTTCATAAGAAAGCAAGAAAATGCTGTTGACTTTGCATGCTATCAGAATCAATTAACTGAAAATATTGGCCAGCAGGGAGCACTGTAAAAAAAAAAACATACCAGAAAACCTACTGTAGGGAGAAAAATCTGTGTCTCAATAAAGCATCGCAGTCTTGAATGTACTGACGTACGCATGCGTAAACCGGTCCACCAGCGGTAAATTGTCTTTCGTAGTCGAGAGTCATCGAACAGTTATTATTTCTCAAAGTTGTTGACACAAGAGTAAACGTTATCACATCGACAACACGGAATTAAAAGGATATCTGAGCTGCGAAGAATATGCCCAAAAATAAAGGTAAGTCCTCGTGAAACGACGTTTTCTTTACTCGGTGCTCCCGCCGACTCGTACACGCACAGAGAAACGTGCCACACGGTTTGAGACAGACTAGCAAGAGCTAGCTAGATAACGTTACGTCGATAAGTTAGCATTTGCTAGCTAGCCAGCACGGAAAGCAAATTCTTCCAACTGTGATTATAGCTAGCCGTCTGATTTATTAACCACACTGTGTTTTTGTTAGGATCAGTGAACGGTATATACTAAGATTAAACAAATAATAACAGCGCTACCTTCAACATCATCAGCGGATCAGACGGCTCAGGCCGTCTGCGCACTTTCGCTGTTCTGTTAGTTACAACTGGCTATTTAGCACCTAGCTAAAATCGCTTGCTAACTCCCTCATCGAGACAATGGCTAATCCTGCTCTCATATCGTTATTAATTTGATGTAACATTGTGCTTGTCTTATCCAGGATAAATAGTGGTTGTATTGCGGGAATTCACATTTCCATTAAACGATGTCCTCTTTGAAAGTGTTACATTGTCCCACGTTAACTTACTAGATAGCAAGCTAGTAGCAATTAGCCAGCCTCCCAAAACATGCTAATTAGCCCATCCCTTCGCTGTTCACATGATTTTCTAAATTGTAGTGATTGTACGTGTTCTTTTAACTTTAGTGATATTTCGTGGGGAAGTTAAGACGTTCATAAGATGTCACGCTGTTCTAACTCACACTTAGCTGTCCAGCCAACTCATTGCAATTTCCGAATATTATGCCACCCCAGGTAATTGTAAATTTAGAGTTAAATGACAGGTGACTGCCTCTCAATTCTCAGGTAAGGGAGGAAAAAATCGTCGACGTGGAAAGAATGAGAATGAGTCGGAGAAGAGAGAGCTGGTGTTTAAAGAGGATGGGCAGGGTGAGTATCAATATATTGCTGTATTTGGCAACCCATAACTGACCAAGTTTTCTTTTAATGACACAATCTATACCACGTTGCTCTGTTATGCTACCCTGTTACTGTGATTGATGACAAGGTCAAGATTATCTCCTGCCTGGATCACAGTAGTGAATAGCTCATCTACTCATTTCTCTTCCTGGGTAACAGAATATGCTCAGGTGATTAAAATGCTAGGGAATGGACGGTTGGAGGCCATGTGCTTTGATGGAGTCAAACGCCTCTGCCACATCCGAGGAAAACTCCGGAAAAAGGTAAGAATACCCTGTTATACCACGCACCCTACTGAACAGTGAAAACCCTGACTCAACACTTTCTCAAAGGGGTTGTTAGTCTCCATAGCCAGAAACCATGATAGGTCCTGGATGTACGTGATGCATTTGGAACAATAGTTTGTTTTTTGTGTCCCAACTTCTTGTAGGTGTGGATTAACACGTCAGACATCATTCTAGTGGGATTGAGAGATTATCAGGTGGGTTTCATTCTGGTTTAAAGCATTTATTTATCATATTAGTGTACAGTATGTAGTAATACCTTTCAGATGGTTAGTAGGTCACAGCTCAGTGGTTAAGTAAATGACTACTCATCGCAGGTTCAAATCCCCCCGTTTGCTGCTTTTGATAAAAGTATCACATGAAAGAAAACTGTTACTATTTCCAACACAACAATGTTGATTTGGACGCAGCTGTGTGGAATTCCAACAGACTTAAAATGATGTAATTGTTGGACTCCTTCCTCTAAATAACCGGCCTCCTGCCCTCCCCTCGCTCCAGGACAACAAAGCTGACGTCATCCTAAAGTACAATGCAGATGAAGCCCGCAGTCTGAAGGCCTATGGAGAGCTCCCTGAACACGGTACGTTCCTGTACCTCAGACATGTTGACTTGGTGTTCTAGATCAGCTGTCTTTAACCCTGGTCCTCAGGGACCACCATCTTGGATGGTTTGGATGTTTCCCTGCTTCAACACATCTTATTCAAATGAATGGATTGTTTTCATGCTCAGATTGCGCCGTCAATTACTGTATGAATTCAGTTTTCTTGTGGACATTTTTTATTTATTTTTGACTTCTCCCTTTTGCCTTCCTCTTGTGTAGCCAAAATCAACGAGACGGACACCTTTGGTCCCGGGGATGATGACGAGATTCAGTTTGATGACATTGGTGATGATGATGAGGACATTGATGATGTAAGTGTTCTCTAAGCCATAGAAAAGATGGTTACTAAGGTGATTAGATCATCACGGCCAGCCGTATCCAGGAAGTAGATCATGATGGTGAAATTATTAGTCAGACGTCCGTCTGGCATCGCATTTCTTGTCAGATTCACGACTTGTTCTACGAAGAATCGACTAGACTTTTATTTCGTATGGGTTCATCTGATGCACTCTATTCCAGCTGTGTTAATGCAGTTCTTGTAACCATCCAGTAGACCAAGTGGATTTTAACCCTTCACTCTCCGACAGATCTAAGAAGCGTCTCCCAGGGGAAAAGGCGAGGATTTTTCCCTCCTCAGAGAATGGACACAGGACCTCCACAGCGACATGAAGGCCTCCCCCCCCCTTTTGCCTACAAAACAACACGATTTCATGGAGGTTGAACCCTCACACGTTCTCACTGATGCCAAGACTGCAGCATCTCAACCCATTTATTTGCGTTATCTTTTTAAATGTATTTATATCAATTTCACGCCAAGTGGAATTTAGTTAAAAGTACAGAATCTCTGGATTCGCAATAAAAAGATAAACCATTTTATGTTTGGTCTGGCAGTCTGTATCATTGTAGTTCATTGGTATAAACACTTTCTATAGTTTAGATAGACAGAATGAAAATGTTTATTGATTATGGGACAAAAATCTCCCTGAAGATGCCTGTGTCTTTTGGAATGTTTCCTTTGTTACTACATCATATTCCAATCACAGCATTGCAGTTAGATTAAGTGCTTTATTTTGTTCTTTTGAATCAGTCAATGGCCAAATGAAGGCCCCCCCAGTCCTCTTAAAAATCAGTCTGTATTTTCCTTTTTTTCCTCCCAATGTGTCTGTCTGTTTTTATGTAACGTTTCAGCTAACTGCTTGTGAGACTAGTCCTGACCCAGGGGCTGCGCTGTCTCTCTTCTGTTTTCTGGAGTCACCATGAATGCTTGTGTTCCTTTCACACTTTTAATGTACAATGATGTCTAAAGGCTGAGTTTAGGGATTCCCAATAAAGAATTTATCTCCATGGATTTGACTTTTTGACTGAACGTGTTTGTGTCTGTCGAACGTGAATGCCATCGCACTGTCACTAGGTTGTGCACTTGCGTCTCATATTTCGACATGCACTTAATTTGGTTACCTATGAATAAAGCCATGCGTTTTTGTACACAAACGAAATGGAAGCGCAAAAGGAAACGCTGTTTCATATAAGAATTATATAATGGCCTGGTTACTGTATGTGCAAAAGCTTATGTGATTGCGCGTGATAAATTGACTAGTCATGCACGCACGTTCACATCCTTGCAAATAATGATGTCATATTACCCTGAGGGGCATTGATGGCACGTGCGCTCCTCGGGCACTCAGACAGTCACCAAAAATAGCTCCGATGTCCTACGCATCTGGATGTAAACATTAAATGCCACATTTACATGATGCACTGAATTACAGAGACCCGCGAGGCGCTGAGAAGCACTTGGCCGCTCTCTTTCTCTCTCGCTCTCTCTTTCTCTCTCAGTCTCTCTCTCTCTCACCGAGTAGTCTGCTGCCGTTCAGTTCATAGCTTTCTGCCTTGATTTGCAACTGGGCCTCATACCAGTCTCTGCGGAAAAACAGTATTGATCAGAGGCGTGGAAGAAGCAGAGATGACTACAGTCGCACCGGTGCTAGTTGGTCGTGAGATGACAGGTGAGCTCCGGTTTGAAACATAATGTGGCGAGGCTGGATGTTTGTATCGAGTTTGCAATGTACCTTTACCCTCAGCTGGGATTTCTTATTACAATGAGTCAGTTATGACATGCGGCATCTGTGATATAGGTAGTTGATATTATTGCCATGCGACATGATTCTGTTTGACTTCAGATATATTAGGATGTTTTGATGTTTAATATGTGCTCTGTTAGTTTAACCCTAAAACCACTGGCATGATTTTGGATTTACAAACGCTTACATATGACGTACAATGAATCTGAGCACTGCGCGTGTGTTCGTTTAGGACAACATTCCGTCATACCAGCCGACAAAGCTTGTTAGTTTCACTGTTATATGTTTCTTTGATGTGTCCTGTTGCTTAGTTGTATTGTCTGTCAGACCGACAGACTGTCATTGACTTAAGTTACGATATCAGACAAGTCTAATAATAGCATGGATATCCCAAACACTGTACTGGGGCACCTGTGTGTGTAACATGTCAACACTCGCTGTTTGGGGCTGTCTTTACCCCCGAGTGGATGACTATGAATCATAAACGATTACCGTGCCCGCCCATACAGCTGCCCTGAGCCCTCCCCCAATCGCTGGGACAAGGCAGTCCACCAGTGAGCTCACATCTCCTTCCAGCATATCATCCAATCACAGCAGTCCAGCAGGTAAATAACCTCTTAGTGGACATTTGTTTTTTAACTAATGGGATATGTGCAGTGATTGTGGGGTGACAAAGCCACAAAGTCCTTTCCACCAAAAGGACGGATAAGTGTTCGACAATACGTCTTGCGATGTGCCCGGGAGTAAAGACAGCCTGTAATCAAGAATCATTAAGGCAAAAAATGAGCGGTCACGTGTTTTGCATGACACATTCATAGAGCCATTTTAGATAAGCAATTCCGTCAAAGTGCCATTTTAGATTAGCTGTTCCGTCCAAGAGCCAATTATAGATTTGGTAGACACGTTTAGAAAGAACGAGAGAGAGAGAGAGAGAGACAGAAAGAGAGAGAGAGAGAGAGAGAGAGAGAAAAGCATATCTTGGTCTGCCTCTACATAATCAGTCAGTATGGAAAGTCATAAATCATCATTTTACCAACCTATATTCCCCCTTCCACCACCATCCCCAACCCTTCCTTTCCCTAGGGTCGCCTCGGATGGATAGAACTCAGTCAGCGAAAGAGAGGAGGGAGGAGAGAGACAAGACTCAGGGTATGAGTATCACTCCAGCTGGAGGGATGGCATGGGGCCCATCTGTCACCTGTCATCATGCAGTGGGCTCCAACTCTCTTCTATCTCTCGCACACAGACGTGCAGTCTGAAAGCGACACCACTTTTCACTTATGCTCACCCGCAAGCTAGCTAGGAACCGTGCATGTTCATTTACCCAATTAGCACACTACCCGTTCCATAGGCGACGTACATGAAACCTGAATGTGTATGGGTGTGTGTGTGTGTGTCCAGGCCTGCCTGGGCTGCTGCGCGAGAAGGAGCTCCGTGCGCAGCAGCGTCTGGAGCGCAGCAGCGAGGAGCGAGGGCGGAGGATGGGGGAGCAGAGGAGGAAGGAGCAGGGCCGTCGGGCTGCAGCGGAGGAGAAGAGGCGCCAGCACGCCGAGGATGAGAAGGTCAGAGGTCGAACGGATGACGCTGCAGTTTTGGCCGGCGCCGCTCCCAGCCCTAACCCTATTTCGTCCGGTGCCTTCATTCTGTTTGCTTTACCCGAGCCTTCCTAGCCTTGCGGCCCATCTGTAGTCCTTCTGGCGGGCTAGGAAGAGTGGCTTCTCGCTGGCTCATCTGTTCTCTCCGGACAGACCAGCGTTTCCAGATTAAATTAAGCAGTACAAAGCAAAGTAGAACAGAGCTGTCCTGGGTAGAGCGAGAGCGCTGAACAGACAGGCTGTGTTCCATAACAGAACTAAACTACTCTGGGTCAATATCTACGGTATTGATTCAACCTCGCCCAGGACAAATGCATGATCTCCACCGAAGACTCCCCCCACTGTGTGGAATAAGGCATGTTGTTTGTCTAAATGTTAGTTTGTTCTGCACATCCATAGATAGAATATACAGGTTTTCTCCTGTTATTTCTATGAGGTGGATCTTGAATGAGGATTTAAAGGTCTGCATACAGTTGAAAATTCAACTGTATGTTGAAAATCTGTGTGTGGATGTCATATAGCATACACACAGCTCCACATTTCCTGTCTCCTGACGTGATTCTGGTTAGCATCTTTGTGTTTACCCGGCTGTTCCAAACGCCGAGCAGTTTTCATGTTTACCAGCCCCCTCTCCCAGTGACAGTAGCGTCAACCAGGGCTCAACCTCTTGAGGAGGATCGATCCATTCTCGGCTCATGGGGGTGTTTCTGAGTCTGAATATTGATTTAGAACCTGTCATCACAGACAGGCTCCCCATTCTCCACCTCCATCCCCCATGCATCGTACCCTCTTCTCACAGACCCCTCCCCCTCTTCAGAAACACACATGCTGACATTGATTGGGAGGCCTTTTGGGAAGCAGAATGACATCATCGCTAGCGTATAATGAGTCGCTTTCCTGGAAGCCACACTTCCTATGTATACAGCTGTTGAGTAGAATCCTTCACGTGATTTGATGTTTGTTTGTTTAGTAAACATCTTATGCTCTTATATATTACATTTTGTAGCTTGTCTCTCACTCTGTCTTTTGTCTCTCCATTTGGGTAAAGGCAAGGTTGATTTGAATAGAACGTGGATTTGCATTGTGTAAAATATCATGTTGAACGTGGGATAATTGGTACGTTTCAATATCATAATAGCTCATGAAAGGTTTGAGTGTTGATAATCTGAACATGTTTACTGGGTGTAGAGTATTTCCTAGAGAAAGGTTTGTCTCTGTAGAACCCAGAAACAGGTCTTGTTTGAGTCCTGGTTCTGCTCTGGTTGTGGTTTGCCTCAGTTGCATCATCTAAATTCAACTCAAATGACTCTCCCCAATCTCACAGTGACTCTCTCCCCTCTATCAATCAATCAATCAATCAATCTCTCTCGCTCTCCCTAAAGTTCTCTCTCAATCTGTTTCTATATCAGTCTTTCTCCTTTTCTTGCTCCACACGCTGTGCTTCACTCATGCTTAATTTTACCGCTCTCTTTCTCTTTCATTTAATCCTCCTTTCATCGATCTCATCACCCCACCCCCTCCCTGTTTCCCCCTCCTCTCTCCCTTCCCTCCTGCGGTGCTTTGTGTGGGACTGCATTTAGGTTCAAAACCCCCCTTCCCCGCTCCAGAGGTGGGCATTCCCTTCCTCTTAGTACTGCATTCACCCCTGAGCAGCCAGCAGGGTTTGAATAAACACTCTCACACACGGACACTCACTCCTCGAACTGCTTTTCCATCATCTGCACTAATGTAGGTAATATTATGAATTATGAATTAGAGATAAGACACAGCAAGGGGTCATGGGGTATGTCTGCCGCAGGTTAATTACATCAGAACAGGAGAACAGGATGTAGGCAGGGAGGGAAGCAGGAAAAGAGAGGTGACAACAGAGAGAGAGAGAACTACAAAAGAGGGAGAGAGGCTTTGGGGTTTTGGATGCAGCATGTACCGGTGCCTAGTCCCTCTGTGTGTCATGACGTATGCGGGTACGTGCGTGCATGCCGGAGCGTCTGCACGGTTTCATCGACAGAAGGGGGATGGGAGGGGTGATGTGATGTGTTGTCCCTCTGTCTGGCTAAGTGCTATCTGAAATAGACTCAGTCATCATACAGAGAGAGAGAGAGAGATAGAGGTAGAGAGAGAGGTAGAGAGAGAGAGGGAGGTAGAGAGTCAGAGAGAGGGAGGGAGAGAGGGAGAAATAGAAAGAAAGGGAGGGGTGAGCAGAAGGAGGGTGGGGTGAACAAGAGCAAAGGGAAGGAGAGAGAGAGAGCGTCAGAGGTACCTAGAGGGAGCAGCAAACACAGAGAGAGAAAGAGAGAGAAAGAAAGAGAGAGAGAATAGAAGAACGGAGGGATCTTGTTTTATTCATCACGGGGGACAGAGTGAGAGGACGAAGCGAACAAACAAATTGTCGTCCGGAGGAGAGCAGGGCGAGGTTACTGCTGCTGCTGCTGTGCGGTAACCATGGCGCATCTGTCTCCGTGCGCGTCGCCCGGCGTCCGTCGCCGTAGCGATGGCTCGGTAAGAGAGTGTCTCTTTTACCCTGTTTTGGAACGGAACGAGAAGGAGAGGCTGGAGGCCCTGGTTCGCCGGAGGGCAGGAGATCGAGAAAGGAGGGGGGACTCCCTGGACAACAGGCCCAAGCGCTGGACCTGGGGAGGGCCACCAGGAGGGGTGGAGGGTGAGTACCCACACACACACGCAGACCAGCAGGCAAGCAGGTTTTAAAGGGCAAGGACAGGAGAGGGGAGATAGCTTTGGAGGAGGTCTTGTTGTTGGGGATGGGGGGTCTGAGTTGAAGGTAGAGGGGGGGAGAGGAGAAGAGAGGAGGGATGGGGATGCGGGTGCAAGGGTCAGGTGGGGTGGGAGATGGAGGGTGGTGGGGGATGGGAAAGGGTGGGGACTGATGAAAGAGATGGAAACAGGACATTGAGGAAAGGCAGAGATGGACAGAGGGAGAAATGGAGAAATAGAGAGATGTAGAAAGACATGGAGAGATGGTGATGGGGTGACGGGCAAGTGGACCAATTAGAAAAAAAAGGGGAAAAAAAGGAATCAGAACAGAGGCAGGAAAAGAGCGACGGATAGATTTTGACAGGAAGGGAGTAAGACAAATGACCAGGGAGAGAGAGAAAGAAAGAGAACGAGGACAGAGGCTGGAAAGAGAGCGAGGACAGAGGCGAGAAAGAGAGCGAAGACAGAGGCTACAACAGGGTGTGGAGGCTGCAATGCAGGGGAGAACAGCGCTTTTGTCTTAAATTTCCTTTGAGAGAGACTGGATTGTGTTGTGTGTGTGTGTGTGTGTGAGTTTGCGGTGGTATGTGTGTGAGACGACGGCATGATAAAAACATGTCGCAGACACATGTCACTGTTTGATAACACTGAATGGATGGGTGAATGTATGTATTTGACTTGCCATCGAAATGAATTAGAATTGGTTAGAATTGTAGAGTACAATGGACTTGTGTGGGTTTGATTTTGATGGACAGTTTTTGCTAAATTGCAGGTTGCAATTTGCAACCTGTTAGCGTGTCACAGGTGTGTGTTTGGCTCCCTAGCGCTGGATCTGAAGTGTGTGTGTGTGTCTCAGTGAGTAGCTCATCAAAGGTGCTGTGAAGAGTGTGGGTGTGTGTTTGTGTGAAGATGTCTCAATGTGGTTTCTTTTCCAGCAGTGCCTCAGCAGGCATCCAGACCGGTATAATTCCCTGGATGAGATACGCATCTAACCTTGACAGAAAGAGAGGCCACACACACACACACACACATACACACACACAGGGGATATTTACTGCGCCTGTAAAACAACCATTGGTGTGTTGTTGTCTACCTCATCTATGGCCCTTGTCTTGTGCCACACACACACACAACCTCGACCCTCCCAGATACACTCACACAGCTTCTGAGCCTCTCTCGCATGAGGCCTAGCTAATGTGGAGGTATTGTTTTGGCTACATCCGACAGCATGTGTGTTTGGGTGCGTGTGTGTTTCCATGCTGCTGCTGCCATCGTGTAGCAGTGCAGTAGCCAAACTCAGTGGTGCGTCCATAATGCCATCAATTATTCACCTAGCATCCCCTCCATCGGTTTGTCTACTGCCACTGCTGACATGAGATCTGTGGCCAGTATACCTGTCTATCTGGGTGGCCAGCGGTGGGCTATGAAATCTGGTCTGGGATCAGTTGACTGTAGGCTTCACTGCAGCAGAAACAGCAGGCTCTCAGCTTACACAGTTGCACTGTATCAGAGGACATAGAGTTACTGACTGGAGGAATTGTGTGTGTGTGTGTGTGTGTGTGTGTGTGTGTGTGTGTGTGTGTGTGTGTGTGTGTGTGTGTGTGTGTGTGCGTGCGTGCGTGCGTGCGTGCGTGTGTGTGTGTGTGAAATATCCGTGTGCGTATGTGCAGCATGTGATGATGAAAGTTGAGAGTGTAATGCTTTGCTTTCTCCACTCTGCTACACCTGCTGCCCAGGTAACCCTAAGACCCTGCCCTCTCATGCCATTGGCTCAGCTCAGCCCAATGAGCTCCCTGCTGCTACCAGTCCCAACCAATCCAGGAACGGTACATACCATCTCTCCCTCAGTGTGTCCCGCCCATCCTCCCGACACTCCCTGATCTATTCCTGCCTGCATGTGGATGTTCTTTTGTGCGTTTTCTTTGAGAGTGGACTGCTGTATTCTGGAACATGAATGTGTGTGTTTGTGTATGATTGTACGCGTATTCGTTTGGCCGCGATCATTGTGCACACCTCGAGCGGGCATACAATACAAAGACTGGGAGCGCCAACTCGTGTTTATTTGTCCGTATGATGTCTTTTGTGTTTTATTCCGTAAAGAAACACCCACATTTTGTACTCGGTGGAGTCATCTAGTTTTTAGCCCCCATGACAGCATGGGTGCCCCTCCCTCTACCAAACAGAACAAAGGTCTGGTGGACTTCCTGGCCTATGGCGATGTTTAGAAATCCCTAGATGAGAGACTGACTGTATCTCAGTTGGGGGTAGGGGAGGAGGGAGGGGCAGTCCTAGACCAGACTGCGCCTGGAGCAGTTTTCAGTACGCCTCCACTTCCACCCCCACCCCCCCTGTTTCTCACCACAGACAAGAGAGACATTTCTCCTTCTGCATGCCCACACATTTGTGACATTTGTGTCTGTCTTGGTTAGCCTGGTGGTGTTTGTGTCTCTGTGAGTGTTTGTGTTCTGGAGCGTTGATGTTAAGGGTGGTAGTGGGATCACTGTTATATGTTGGTTTCAGACAACAGCATAAACAAATCAGGAACGCCCAGATCGTATTGAGTTGATTATTATTATGACATATTTTTTGTCACCTCGGAAACAAACATTTTGCTGACCTCTGACCTCCTCATCTGTCTGCAGCGTGTGACTTCCTGAATGCGCCTCCATCAGATCCACCAATCAGCAAACGTCTCTCTAACTCGTCGGCCAATCTGCAGTCACCAGACAGAGGTAGGGCAGAGTCAGACCAGCTTTGACCAGGCCCACAACCCAACACTCCATTCAATCTTTTTGTGCAAAATTAAGTTTCAGGAATGCTTGGTCCTTTTTGTAAGGACCAGGCATTTTTCAGCACCATTCTGTATTTGTGCGTTTGTGTGTGTGTTTATTTTGGGTGTGTCATTGTGTCTATCCCCTAGCGACACCAAGTCCCCAGAGGGCCAATAGGAAGAGTGTGTCTGTTGCCCCTGACGACAACAGAGGGACCGCTTGGACACCAACGGTCCGTAGAAACGCTCTCCACCCTCCTCTCACCACACCTGTGGCTTTACCTCTGCAGGCTTAGTTGAGGCATAGGACAACACTTGTGTATGTTTGTGCTACTCTGTTACAGACAGAGAAGAGCCCCGCCCCCTGTGGGCCGGACTCGGCCATGAGGCGGCTGGAGTCTCCGACCACGCCCACCCGAAGCTCTTCCCCCAGGGCTCAGAGTAAGGGCCTGGGAACGCCTAAGAGGTACACACACACACACACATGGTCATACACAAAAACACTTACACATAGTCATACACGCACACACACACAACAGAATCATGTGGGATGGTCAACAGCTAAGGTGACTCTCCTGTCACCATGGTTTCCAGGGTCAGGTCCACCAAAAGCCGCGCCCAGTCTCCCTGCTCCCCCGGTCAGTACCCGCCCTCCCCCCTCCGACAGAGGGCGACCACCCCGGTTACCGATGGCAACCAGGACAGGGGCCACGCCGAGGGCAAAGGTCATGGAACCCTGGATAGGAAGATCCCTAAATCCACCAGCAGAGACCTCGGAGCAGGTACGAATGTGATACACACTGTACCCCTAAAAATACATCACACTTTCTGTCCTTGAATGATTGATAATGCATTCTTCCAAAAACTGCCATCCATTAGTGCCCTTTGTCTGTGGAATGGCTGCTGAGGCTGATATGTGGTGATAGGATGGAGGTCCACACATAGGTAGACAGGGAGGAGACTGCTGGCTCAGATAGATGTTCTGTCCTTGAGAGGAGAGTCTGTAACCTGAGCTACCCTTCTGTAGAGCACCACACACACACACCTCCCCAAGGTCTATAACCTCTGTCTGTCTATCTGTCTGTCTGCACACCCCCTCTCCTCCCTCCTCATCATCACCTGCTTCACTTTTCTCCTCGCCCCCCTCCCTCCCTCCCTCCTCACTTCTTCTCTTGCCAATTCCTCTCCCTCACTTTCCTCCTCGCCCCCCCCCCCCCCCCCCCCCCCCCCGGCCCTCCCTAGAGTCTCCTGGCACACCCACAGGCCGGAATGTTGCCGGGACAACAGATGCGGAGGAAGCTTCCAGGCTGCTGGCGGAGCGCCGGCGCCTGGCCCGGGTGCAGAAGGAGCAGGAGGAGAGGAGGCGGCAGGAGGACGAGAGGTGAGCTGGGGGGAGGGGGAGGGGGGGGAGTAGAGCTGCTTGGTGACAGTAACCTTAGTGACTGTAGTCCAGGCAACCACACCGCTGACCTGCCTCCCTTCCCAGATTGAAGGCGGAAGAGGAGCTGAGGATGCGGGAGGAGGCCCAGGAGAGGCAGGAGGCAGAGGCCCGCAGAGCAGAGGAGGAGCGAGAGAGGCAGGAGGTGGAGAGGAGGACCAGAGAGGAAGAGGAGCGGAGGATGAAGGAGCGACGCTTGAAAGACATGCAGGACCAGCTGGACAGAGAGGTCAGGGGTCCAAGTTCATCAGTCAGAGGACGTCTGAGACTCTTCACAGGCTTCTTGCATATTTGGATATCAGAAAGAGAGAAACCTCATAGATGTTTGTGTGTGTTTGTCTGTCTGTGTGTGTGTGTTCAGAGAGAGAAGGCATTCCTTCATGCCCAGAGGGAGGCAGAGAGGAAGAGACAGGATAGAGAACGACGTCACATACAGGAGGAGCAGGAGAGACTGCTGAGAAAGAAGGTAACACACACACACACACATGCACTCACTGACACACACACTGATACGCTCACATAAGGAACACACACTGAAAGATAACCCCTGCCCACATAAACACACATTCACTAAGATGTGCGCACACTCAGACAAACGGATACACGCACATTCAAATTGATAAAGACCCAGAAAAAGACCCATCCGCAGCATCCCAGAGTACAGCCTCAGTACAGTCCTGATGAAGCCTTCAGAGATGAGACTTCTGAACTGTGGATCCTGTGTCCCTCCCTGCAGCGGATCGAGGAGATTATGAAGAGGACCCGGAAGACTGAAACTGACCCCCCCTCCTCTGCACAAGGTAGGAGACACAACACACACACACAACACACACACACTCTCACACACTCACACACAGTCCTGATCTGACTCAGCTGCAGTGTGACTCAGCAGACTGAGGCTTGCAGCTCGAGAGCTCCCTCCAGTGGCTGTACAGGTGGGATGAACACTAGACTGAACAAGACTGTACTAGAGTGTACTAGAGTGTACTAGGCTGTACAGGTGGGCTAAACACTACACTGAACAAGACTGAACAAGACTGTACTACAGTGTACTAGGCTGTATAGGTGGGCTGAACACCAGACTGTGTTTAGGACACACGTTACACCCTGTAGTGCTCAGTCCCTCACTCCCAGCTAAGCAGACCCGACTCCCGGCCCGCAGACACACTCACGACTGTGTCCCTTCTCACCCCACAGGCGTGTCTGAGGTGAGGGGACTGGCTGGAGGAGGGTACGAGGAGGACGCGGGGGTGGACGTTACACCAGTTTTAGCCCCTCTGGACTCCCCCCTCATCACACTGGGCCCGCTGGAGACTAAGAGTTGTGGAGATGAGCTCTCGGACGGAGTCCAGTCCATGGATGTTAGGTGGGCAGCATCTCTGACTGAGTCTGTCTGTCTCTCTGTCCAGTCCCTCTGGCCTGCCAGCCTGCCTTGCACGTCGTCTATGTAGGGGCGTAGATGTCATTATACAGGCCTTCATCCACTTTTTGGAAAATGGCTAATCTATCCTCCACCACTTTTTACCAAGAAAAGCGTCTTTAATGTCCGCATCCTTACAAAAGAACCAATATCTGCAGGAGGTTTGTTATACTGTTTCTGTCGCTCTCCAACATCTCCCTGTCTGTCTTCTGCAGCCCAGTGTCGAGGGACGAGCTAGTGAGCGCTCAGGAGTTCTCCCAGGAGGTCACCGAGGGGTTAAACAGCCTGAGCAACGTCCGTACCCTGGAGCAGCTGCTGGATTTGACCGCCCAGGGTTGCAAGCAGGAGATGGCGGTCGACTCTCACCCCTTCCCCAAGCTGAAGGCCAGCAGTGCTGCGGGGCTTGGGGACCTCAACAAGAACCTGCTGATCCATGGCTACAATGCTGGCTCCTTCCCCAGCCCTGCCAGGGACTCCTCCCAGATACTCCATAGCCTCAGCTCCAGCCCTGGCAAACTGGACGTCCAGTAAACAGCTCCGCAAACACACACACACACATAAAGGTTGGTTTTCCTATCTTGGTGGGGTGTGGCCATTCACCCAAATTTATAATCATGTAATCAACAACCACTGATCTAGACTCATTGTTGTTCATATTAATGGTCCAACATTGTAACATGTTAGAACTGTATTAAGGGTTAAGATTAGAGTTAGAGATTAGTGGTTAAAGATAACACAATCGCTTGCCACAAACCCCTTTTGGACCTATATTTTCCCACTCCTCCTTCTCAACTCCTCCTCATCCTCTCTCCCTTCCTTCTACAGGGAACTGCTTGGGGTTGAAACTGGACTGGTACAGACAGGAGCCAGGAGCAACAGGGTGGTCTCTCTCCCCCCCTCCCCCCTGGTCAGAGAGACCACCACTAGAGACCAGGGTCTTCCTTTGCCTCCGCCCTCCCCCTCCCCCCCCTCTCTCCCCCACCACAGGGATCGAGGGGGGGGTCGTTGGAGACCCTCCATCTGCACCATCACCCACCTTCCTCTGCCTCCCCTCCTCCTCATCCTCTGGGCTCCTTAACGAACAGCTGCTGAATGTACAGGGTCTCATCCGTATCGACACACCTGCTGAATCCCACGAAACAAACACACACTCCCACAATTATACTACAGGAACGTAACGCTTCTCAGCCCTAGCTGTGTACCATGATGCGACACAGTCTTATGTTAATAATACCCCGTAGCATTTATTCTGGAAGGAGTAAGTAGAATGACTGTTCTCATTCTGTTGCATCTTTAGCTGGGGACTCTGACTGCTGTAAATACTGTGGCTTGTCAAGGGGATAGTTCTAGGCTGTGGTTGTTGCTGTCTAACCAACTACTGTTTAGATTTGATTTCTGTCCATGTTTATGATAGTATGTTCACCCACCAAAACTGTCCTGCTGTATGGTTGACAGTTGGCATTCTTGACTATTTAACTATATGCCGCATTTTAGTTACTCGGTCTGCTATAGAATTGTTGGCATCCCGCATCTGAAGAAAGTGGGTACCGTTGTATTTGAAAAAGCCTGGCTTTGTCAGTTTATGTGCTGTCCATCGTTGATCTAGTGAGGATATAAAGGACCTGCAGATTAACAGTGCTCCATGGTGTGGATTTGGTGTGGAAAATAATCTGTGCAAAAAGTTGTGGCGGCTCTGTATTTTAATTTGCAGGCTCAGAATCATAGAAAAAAAAAATCAGTGATGTGTATGTGTGGACTGTGTAAAGGCTCTAGCTATAGTTTAATGTGCATCGTTGTAGCTGTGTGGCACCACGAGGCTCTGAAGATGCTTATCTCTGCTCCTGCTGGGAAACACTCTGCAACTCAACATAGCCAGTAAGTGCAGGTTTAAACCTGTCATACTTGGGGATATGTGTCCTACCAGTCAACTATCAATCACCCATCAACAGCGGCACCTTAACATCACAACTCTGCCTTCTCAAACGTAATGCAGATCGCACTACTTAACAGCTCTGCTGCTTTCAAAGAATCAAAGTTGACTTCTACGGTGTTTTCACATGCTCTTTTTAATGTAAAAACTCAAACTTACAGTAACTGTACTTTGCTCTCAGGGTATGTAGAGCACAGCATGGGTGCTCATCCTGTTGTTCCAGGGACATTATCGGACATTATGTGTTCGATGGCTATAGTGAGTTATGTCCTCAACAGTGAGGTAGAAATGACATCAGTTTATCATTGCTGTCTTCAGTATTACGAAGTTGCAATATCTGTCTTACTTGTTCATTCATTTTCCCCAGATGCTGTTGTTATGCATTGTATCATAACGGTCCACCTGCCTTTCATGGCTTGTATACAGAGTGAAAGATAATGGCCAGAATGTTAATCACAATGTCACTAAACACAGATGTCACTGCAGCTGGTAAATTATAGATGTGGTGCATGGATATATCTGCTGATAAATAAATAAACAATAAAATCTCATCAATACATTTACGAGTCTGTCTCTCTGTCTGTGTTGGGTCGTTTTGAGTCAGGTTATATTTAGACGTATGGGCAGACAACCCAGTTGGCCTACAGAGCCATGGAGAGAGATTTCTCTTCCTCTCCACAGTGACATTTTCGACGGTCGCATGGTGGCGGTACTCTTCCTATCGGGCGTGTTTTACTCTCTGATGAAAACACTTCCGGGGTATCAGTTTGGAACCGCTTGCTGAACGAAGACGACCACTGTGCTTGCATGTTTTCCGTTTCTCAACATTAAACATTTGTAGATCTAAGAACTATAGAAAGATAAACTTGTCGTTTGTCCATTTACTATACCGTGTCGGTTATTTTGCAGCTAGGGTGTCTTTTCCGTTTCCAGGACGGTGCACTGAGAGTGAGCTATTAGCTAGCTTGCTGGTTCAGTCAACTCGTTTGTTGCTTTCTAACAGCTGACATACATTGGGTAGGTCTCTGCATGCTTCCCACTAAATGATCGAATCTGATCTAATGATCTGTTTTAATGATATTTCAATTTCAAAGTAACGTTACATGATCTTTCATGGTCGTTTAGTCACCACCGCACATTTATAAGCTAGCTACTGGCAGTCTCGTTACTTTGGTGTTACAATAAATGTTCACTTATTATGATATGCAATCACTGCTGATTAGTTTAAGATTTGCTAAATGAGGGGTTATCTACAGAAGTCATTGTAAGGATATTGTACAGATGCCTTGGAGCTACACATATACAGCTAGCTAGCTTTAGAATAGATCAAATTAATCAACGTCACTCATTTGACAGATTTTCTTTGTTTTGTTTTGCTTTGTAGGTGATCCAATATGTCAAGACCAAAATCCCCTCAATATCTCCACAGGTAAATCAGAAAGGTTTATGAAAATATGTTCAAAATACAAATATGTATAGAAATAATCATTAGCCTTATGCCATTGTAATGAACATTTAATTTAGGTAACATCTTGTGGCTCCCTAAAAGCTGTTAGCACACATTAACAATACATTTCAAATGTGTCTTTGTACAGAATGAGCCCCAGAAGACATGAAGGCAGAGGAGGCCGCTCTCAGCGGTTTGACTCAGACCCCCAGAGGGTGCAGGTTGACCTTGAAAGGGTGCCCTGGAATGACATTGCCGGGGACCGAAGGGAACGCTTCTCGGAGGACATTCACCCCGAGGCCCGGAGAAGACCACCTCTTTCCCCAGACCACCACCGGTCTGGACATCCACCCAACCTCCGTCTGAAGGAGTACCACCGCAGGAACCTATCACCGTCGCATGAGCTAGGCTACGCTCAACGCAGTAGGCTCTCTCCTAAACACGAGCTTGACGACGTGGAACGAGAAGGTAGAGGAAGAGACGGATTCAGAGAAGACTACAGAAGGTTGGAAGGAAGGAATCAAGGTTCTCACTCTCCTCAGCGCATTCCTAGGGAGAGGTTACCTTCTGTGGCCTTGTCGCATTCACACCATCCCTGTGACCTCAAGAGAGACCCGAACATGGGCTGGAGGAGAGAGGACCAGATCAGAGGGCAAGGGAGGTCCAGGGAACGGAGCCCGAGGGAGAGGTTTCAAGACCATGGAAGAAGTCAGGGGAGGTCCAGGGAACGGAGTCCGAGGGAGAGGTTTCAAGACCATGGAAGAAGTCAGGGGAGGTCCAGGGAACGGAGTCCGAGGGAGAGGTTTCATGACCAAGGAAGAAGTCAGGGGAGGGACAGGGAAGGGGTAAAAATGCATGTTCCATTTGAAGACAGGAGGAGAGAGGATCTGCCAAGAGAGAAGAGCCCACACTCAGACAGGTACAGGAGGGATGAAGTAGTGACCCCTAGGCAAATGACGGACTGCATAGTCCGTGGTGTTTTGTGATCAGTGCCGAAGAAGAAGGGAGAAGATAATTCAACTTTCCTAAGCGTAGTGCTATAGTGATGTAACATTTCTTCAAGATGCTAGTTGGTTGATTTGAAGCATACGAAAGGCTTATTGCTTACATCTGTAGTGCATGTTTGTACGGCTTCAATTCAATTAGTCAATAATATAATGTTTTTTGACCTGAATTCAGCAAACGTCTCTATCTATTAACGTAATCAAATAACTCATCATCTTAAGAAATCTCTCTCATAAATGCAAATGAAAAATGTTCTTGAATACATCGAAGACGCATAATATAACTGACAACCTAAATGTTGTTCAGTCCCATTTTCCTGTGCCGTTGTTGAACAAATTCACCTGCTCTTATTTCGACACAGGTACATGAGGGACTCAGAGTTTAGAGAGCGGCCCCGCTTGCTGGATCGGCCTTTAGAGGGCTTTGAAGGAGGCCCAGGAGACCACTGGGGCACCCAAAGGGGCTTTGTCAGGGAGCCATGCCCCCTTATTGTGGAACATGATCATGGCATGATGAACAGTGGAGGTCCACCACGAAGGGATCCAGCAGAGGATCAGAGAAACCGAGGCCCAGGCCGTTACCGAGGCTCTGACAGGAACGTCGGCCATGGTCGAGAGGACCCGGGGCATCGGGTCGGATTGTCACAGGAGAGATTCAGGAAGTCTAATGTCAGAGAAGAGGGCAGAGGTCACCCCGTTCACGATGCAAGAAGAAGCCCGATTAATCACGATCCCCAGAGAAGCCCGTTTCGTCACGATGAAAGGAGAAGCCCAATTAATCATGATGGCATAAGTCCTGTCTTCCCTGAAAGGGGTAGCCCTATGGGTGTCCAACTTGGCCGAAACGGTCCAATGGGCCACCGGGTCAGAGGTAGCCAAGGACACAGGGGCCGGAGCAGTCTGGCTCAGAGAGGCAGAGGGAACCTTTCAAGGGGTGGAAGAATGGAAACGGGCCTTTCTAAGAACCAGTCCCATTCACAAACGTTCCCTCGTGGGCGGTCACATTCCCCTCAGGAGCACCAAAGACCGGGTTTTCGATCCAGAGATCAAGCCTGGGACGTTAATCCCAGAGATGAGGAATCTGATTGGGGGCAGAAACCCCTAAAAGTACCGAGGTTGGAGCCAGGCAGGCTTAGAGGAGCAGGCCGGACACCACTAGAAGGCAGGATGGGGCCTGGATTGTCAAGAGAGAGGGTCTTCAACCCGCGTTGGAACCCACACAAAAAAGTCAGCGATGTCGCTAGAGTTCTCAAAGCGGAGGCCGTTGAGGAGGAAACCCTCACCATCAAAGTGGACATGAACCGACCTGTAGGCCAGAACAGGTAAAGTATATCTGACCACAGTTTTAAGGGCCATGGGTGAAAGTTCATGCTACTGTTCAAGACTTCACCGTAGGATGCTATTGGAAGATTTGGAGGGTGTTGGAAGAAGGAAACTATTTTGAAATGCCTTGATTGTCAGGGCATGGTCAAAACAAGCCTTTCAAACCGATGCGTTTTGGCAGGAAGTCTTCATCATGGAATTGTGCCAAGCTCAGAGAACAACCGGAAGCAGGATTCAGTCTGAAACAGATACTCAACAAAGAGATTTTACAAGACGCAACAACACCGGAGCTGTTTTGGTATGCATGCACAGATGGAGCATTGCATGATGAAGCGCAGACGTCCCCAGCCATCTCTCAAGGAAGGAGCAAGACACATACGCAACTCAATCTGTACATGATGTACAAGATGATGCTGTTCAGAATCACATGTGCCTGTTGATCCTCTGTAGGAAGAGTTGATTTGAACATAATAATTTCACTCATCTTTCCATGACGAAAGAATCAGAATCACACAGCCACCAGTGAAGGACTGAATGGTACTGGATAACTCTTTCATATGAAGGTCCTGGAATACGATGACCCCATTTATGAAGACCAGCTAAGTGTCAGACTTCAAGTACATCTCAGTATACATTGCTGATGGTCGTCCTGCACTGGTAAGTGGAGAGAGAGATTGGATGAAGAGTTGAAAATACAATCTGACAACTGACTGGATGACTAAGCAGAAGTGAATGTTGGTTACTGAGCATTCACATCATCAAGACCAACAGAAGAATCTTCACATCAGTGGCCATTGCGGTCCCCGGAGTTACGACAGTTTGTGGCATCTTTTTGGGTAAGTTCGAGATTGACACGATCAAATGTTTGACTAAAACAATAGTGCGACAAAAGGATGCGTTGAAGAGCATTTGGATGACTGGTAGTTCAGAGTTCGTGAACTGGATTCTGGGATCATGATAAGTGGAAGATGTCGGTGGTTCCCAGCATATGACCATAAAGACGTCCAACCTTTTTATATGTTCATTTCTTTGGTATTTTCATATTTTATTGGACAGTGAAAGTATGAGAGGTAGGGGGAAGACAAGTGGATGGATGGGGTTGGAATGCATTCAAATTTAGACCGTTGCAGCATCACCTCAGCTCATGCGCAAAGCGGACTTGGCAGGTGAAACATCAAGGCGCTCCTTGCCTTCTGAAGAATCTGTAAACGATGAGACTTTTGTTCTGATGCTGTCGAACTTTGCAGAGACACCACATGAGAATGCAAGTGAAGCTTTGAACTGGATGGAAAATTGGAAAAACGAAGATGCCGAAGATGCGTCCCAACCGACGCCAGTCAGTGGATCTTCCACAGCCAAGAGGAGCACTGACCAGTCCCTGAGGAGACCCCATCTGATGCATCCAGATCAAAGACGTCCATGCACTTTTCGTGTCTTTGGGGAAACAAACAATGATGCAGAGACGTGTTCCTTCCGGCAACAGAAGGGATCCAGAAGATTTGACTCATTTCTGGTCCTGCTTGCCATTCTCACCCAGACAGGGACCAGACTGCACACATACCTGCACTGCACAGGTAAGAACAAGGAGAACCAAAACTTCACATCAAGGCTGTATGAAATAGGTTTCAATGCTACTGGAAACCTAGACCATCACCTGGACAGACTGGAAGGAAACCACAGCAGTGTGCACTCTGAATGGATCCCAGGTGTGACGATACAACTATACACAAAGATGATCATAATCGCACACACATTGAGGACTAGTCTGGCCACTGGGTGGGGAAGAGTATTTCTTCAGGTGCAAGATGAGATTCCTTCCTTAGGATTCATAAGAACGTTTAATGAAGATCGAAGAAGAACGTGTGGTGGATAGCAAGCCTGACCATCCAAGTTGATGGTAGCCATTTTGTTTAGTTGTAAACTGTACAAAGGGGCTCTTCAAACCATGTGTAAATGGGAGTCAATGTATCAACTTAAAGGCCTTTTGCAAAAGGCCTACATTTGCCTAGGAATTCTGAGTACATCATTGGCAGTCGTTTATATGACAACCCAAGATGTCTGGCTTTGAAAATCTGGTTTTGTGGATCAGTGATGCATGGCGAACTTGCCTTGTCTGAGCATTCCCCTGTAATTGCTGCATAGCGATGGCTGTTCAGAGGAGACTGGAACAAGCATCAGAGTGGAGATTCCACTTATTTATCCAGTGGATGAAGGTCCTCCACATTGTCCAACATGCTCAGCGCTCATTATAGCAAGATGCGACCACCAGAGTGACAAGAACCACATTTGGCGCAACATGTCACCAGAAGAGCATGTTAGAGCTGACTCTAACCACACTACAGATATGAGTATGGAAAAAAGCATGAACTTTCACCCTCCCTTCTTGAAACATCTTGTCAAATGCAAAGGAAGGGACGTCCGACGACAGTGTGTTTCGGTGTGCGTGTCTGCACGTGTGTGGGGCGGGGATGGGGCTGCAACCAATCTAAATTGAGTTAGGAAATCTAATGAGTTTCCTCCATTCAGACTACTTTTAGATGACACAATTTACAGCACTAATATTAAATATACAAGCCAATGAGTTGTTAACCAAAGGTAAGTTTATTTGGTAAGGTACGGTACATCATTTACTATGTTTGTTGTTATCGAAACAGAATGTTGATGGCCTGTCAAAATGACTCAACACAGTGATGAATGCATGGTGGGAACAACATCAGCTGTGATATTGATTAGGACCTAAGTCCATTCTCCCATTACTGTTGTTTTCCACGGCTGATTTCCCTCTTCTCCTTCTTGTAGCAAACTGTGCTACTCCTCAGACAGACAGCTGTCTCTGGACCTGGTCAACGTTGGCCGCCAGAGACTGGACTTCCTGCCCATGCTGGAACATTCTGGAACATACCGAGAGAACTCGATGCACTCTGGAACCTTTGCCCAGGAAATCATCACTCTTGTGCACAAAGTTAAAGGTTGGCACATTAAAGAAATACCCACACACACACAAACCACATAACTATCAATGAGTAGGGATAAACTCAAATCTAATGACACCTCAGACACAGTGAGCTATGCATCCATGGTCAGGTACTGAAAATGGCCATGTTCTTTCCTCTTCAGAACACTACTTCAGAGGAGATGGTGTAACCCTCAATGAGCGCTTTTCCGTGCCTCAAACGGGTGGTTTATGTGCAGAAGCAAAAGTTGAGGTTGAGCCAGAGAGGCCCACTCTGAACAGGTGCATCTCGTACACTTATCAACCATAAAAGTCTGATAATCTGACATTGACACAGATTCCATGGAGTGACAAACCTCCATTAGTGTTCCATCTATCCTCCTTGTTCTTTCGCCTCTGACTCCAGGCGTTTCAACATGAATATGAACAAGATGACCCCAGACATCGAGCCTGTCTTCGATGTGAGCCAAATGCAGGTACAAGTAACAGTGTCACGCAAACAGACCGCAGGGTTCAGTTGCCAAACCTTGTAGGCATCTGTGCATAATGGCTATAGCTCAGTGGTGGAGCATTTGACGGGTTCAAAGCATCTACTAAATGAATAGATGACCTGAAAAAAAGCAGTCTGTCTGCTTACATCTCCAGTCCTGTACTGCTCCCCTGCAGAGACTTTTTCAGATGCAAGGACCATTGTGTCTGTGTTGGGGCTTTATATGGGTGGATGGATCTTAGAAATGCGTCAAAATCATGTTTGTATGCCAATGTGACGTAAATGGGGTGTGTGCTGATTGTTATCGACACTCTTATTGATAGATGAATAGATGCATCGTCTGATCGATAGTATGTCTTTGAAAGCCCGCTCCGAGGCAGCGTGTGGTGAGCGACCCTGGGGACCTGAGACACGACCTGGAGAGGAGGAGACAGGAGAGGCTGGAGGGAGTGAAGGTCACCATCCCTGGAAGTGGCCTCTCACAGCACCCCCTAGGGCCCAGCAGGTAGCACTGCGCACTGGAAAACACTTTAAAAGTTTCAACATGGTATATTATGAACCTGTTTGGATAAACCATGTTTTATCCAAATAGCTGTCACTTTGTGACTTGTTTTAGATATTTTGCATCTGGTGGTAGATGTTAGGCGATGCCTTCACCCACCGTGGACTGTCTTCCACAGTGAGCTGAATGAGCCTGAGGAAGAGTTGGATCTGGAGGAGGAAGATGAGGGGTTCTCAGGTTGGCGTGGAGATGCTGGACAGGGGAACAGATGGGATGGACACATGCAGAGTGATGTGGGTGTTAAAAGATGATGATTTCACTACAACTGCAGGAAGATCTTGAACTGTGTGGATGCAAGGGTGACCCAGTAGCTCACTGCGTCACTGTGTGCATACCATGTAGGCTGAGGCCTTTCTGCTGCAACCTTGGTTCGAATCTGGCCTGGGCTGCATGTCTTCTGCCCTTTCTCCTCCCTGCATTTCCTGTTTCACGTCACTTCCTGTTTCACGTCACTTACAAACTGTCCAATAAATCAGGAAATTACAAAAGACGTATGTCAGGGGAAGTTGTGGCCTAGAGGGGGGAAGTCGTGGCCTAATAATTAGGGAGTCGGGCTTGTAACCTGCAAGCTGCTGGTTCAATTCTTGCACCGGCAGGAATTGAAGGTGGGGATTGTGAATAAACAGCACTCTCTCTGCCTTCGAAACTGAGGTGCCCTTGAGCAAAGCACCGAACCCCCAATTGCTTCCCGGGCTGGAGCAATAGCTGCCCACTGCTCCGGGTGTATGTTCACTGTGTGTGCGTGCAGTTGCCCACTACTCACTGCTGTGTGTGCACTTGCACTTAGATGGGTTAAATGCAGAGGTAAATTTCGAGTATGGGTAACCATACTTGACAATATGTCACTTCACTTAAAATGTTCTCCATCTCTAGCATCAGCAGAAAGGAGAGCCATTCCGACTCAACGCAGGTCCCCAGCGTAGAAACAACAGACTGCTACATCGTAACCGTCCTGGACCGATGAGGCGACAAAACCACAACGTTGACGGTTAGTGCTGAAGCATACACACAGTAACATATACGTTTGCATTCACGTGCTCTAGTTTCAGATTCCATTATTGCGGTTTTGAGCTATTAAGACCTGTGCTTGTGTATTTATAGTCCTGTTATGCTGCGGTACTCAGCCCTGTGATGTAAAAGTGATTTCTCTTTCCTTTCCTGTCTGGAGAGTTGGCTGTCACCTGGTGAATCAGATTTAGTCTTGGCTGCTGTGTCACTGTGTGAAACATAACCTTGACCCTGTGACCTTTGCCCCAAGAAGGCCATTCCTGTTAGATCTTAATAATATCTCAGTCAATCCAATCATCTCATGTCCTTCTCTGGCCAATCCGCTCACCTCGCCTTCCCTCCAACTGTAAGTACCATTAGAGTCATAGCCGGACTCTGACCCATTTGATCTCTCTCAGGTGGCAACTGGTGATTGGTGTTTTAAGATGGATCACACAGAGAACATTGTTGAAGGACTGGGAGGACTCATCAAGCCAATCCAAAGCATTAGGTAACACCAATCATCAAAATGACCAGAGGTTTACCGTTACTCTACCAGACTTCAGCTAAGGGTGACCCTTTTTTCCGTTTATCTTTAGTTCAGGTCAGTCTTGATGCCTTAATGCGAAAGAAATTAACTATACGAGTTCCCCTGGCAGATCCATGTAGTATTTTGTCATATATGCTGCTTATTGTTTGATGTCAAATGTTGTTGAATGCCGGTTTATTTTTGTTTGTGGAAACGTTTGTGAGGAACTGTGTCATTTCCTAGCGGTTTGTGGTTATTTCCTGTCCATTAGCTGTGATGTCAGCCTGGCTCACGTCTTTGTTTGACTTGTCTGGTTAGCAGATGTTCCTCACAGGGCTTATGAGATGTCTATTCAATAAAAGATTACATTTCTCAATGAACACGTGACACTTCAGATTTATTGCTTTTTATCGGGCATTTAAAGTGCATTTGCGATCCCTGTAAATGACATATACTGAGGGAGTTTTTATATTTTGGGTGTTGTGAGAGACCTTGTCAACCCTAGTGTGACCCTGCTATATTAATCTCTGTGATGTAAAGCAGGGGCATATCCGCCCTAGTTGTGTAAGGGGAAGCGGTAGGAAGCACACTGCTGATGTCAAAAAGAAGAGTAATTTAATCAAGTTCACGGGAGTACAGAAAAAAAAAGTCCACACTGGGGAAATGGAAACGAAAATATGCTGTCGCTCTGTAAAAAAGTGTGGCAAAGAGGAGAGGAACAGACAAGGTTGGAATGGATAGACCCAAGAGCAACAGGTGAAAAGGATCAACCCAATGAGGTCCTAATCAGCTACCGTGACCACACACACACACACACACACAGGGTGGGGAGGGGGCTGATTAGCTTGGAGTCATGATAACGTTACGTTAGCACCAGGCAGCTGGCCGACATACTTAGTGATCAAGAACCCTGTCAGGTCACACAAGCTGCATGGCAGGAAGTATCTGACCTAACCACAAGCTGGCCTGTTACAACACCACAGCAGATCTAGAATCTAGTTACCCTGGTGAACAGGTAGAGCCCCTGTAACTGATACTGTACAGGGATATCTTATGTGCGTAGCTGTATGAACGTGGGTGTAGTAATAAGCGGTCGTTAACTACATTATAAATGTAAGAGCCCTATAGAACAAGGGCCAGTTATTTCCAACATTAGAGATCAAGTGATGTTTCACTACTGTAAATCATTTGTTGGTCTTATAAGAAGGCTGATCCTACCTGGATTCAGAAAACAGTTTTTTTTTATTTACTTTTCACATGATTTGAGTTTCTGCTGTTGCTTATGAAATCAGTCAACAAACGGGCAACATAGAAACATGCAGGCCATCGTGGATAATGAACACACAGTGCATTTATTTTGTAAAGAAAATAAGGTAGAAATACAAAAACGGTTACAAAAATCCACACTGCAATACTGTTGTGAATTAAAAACATAGTTTCAAGTTTTGACGCTGCTCTGTTTGATCCCGATAACAACATCAGTATTATTAAGCACGAAACGCAATCTCATTTCCATTTTAAGTGCTTATAGCTTATGAATGCACTTAGTCAAACGTCATAGCAGCTCCACCAAACAAGAAAAGGCACAGAGAAAGAGAGAGAGGAATCTTGCTATGTCAAAGTCCCATGTGACGTAATCTCAGCAGGGCAGTAGTGTTGATGATCTAAATCTCTTTTTCCCAGGCAGCATAGTTGTCATTGCCCAGGTCATGACCTGTCATTGTCCAGGTCATGACCTGTCATTGCCCAGGTCATAACCTGGCCGGTTCTCATGTCCATTCTCAAGGAAGTGTTTACCCTGATGGGGTTTTACCTTCTAGAGAAATAACACTTTTTGTTCATCTGTACATTACAGCTTAGACAGAAGTCCCTATGTTCTTCCTTTCACCATCGTCCCATGTACTGATTCCTGATAGAGTATCAGGCTGTCATGTACCTCAGCAGTCTTCATTGTACAACCCTTGGATCTCTGAGTGTGAATGGGAGACCCCGTAGGAATACGTTTTCCTGGGCCTTGTGAGGGTACATCTCTACTGGCTGTGTGTGTGTAGGGGGTTGCATATGTGAGAGCGACAGAACTCGGAGGTTAAAGCCGAGGGTCGCAGGGCAGAGGACGGAATGACACCTCCATGTTCTCTTCCAAGATGATGTCATAGCGACACATCGACGGTCTGAGGGGACGAGAGAGATCTGTGAGTAAACACAGCAGCCTTGTCTTTGTGTTGCTCGTGTGTGTGTGTGTGTGTGTGTGCACACGGGTCTCACCTGTCAGGGTGATTCAGGGGTGTGAGACGAATGCGCAGGAGGCGGAGTTTGTAGCGAGGGCCAATCACGTTGCCAGTAGCGATGCGCAGGGAGATCTTTTGAACGGGCTGTAGGTCCTCGTCAAACTGCACCAGCAGACGAGTGGACGTATACTGCTCCAGCCTGAACAGCTTACTGAACGCAGCGGAGAGGAGAGAGGGGAGTTACCAGGGAGGAGGAGGGAAGGAGGATAAACAGAAGGACAGGCATGTAGAGGGGGATAACGACTGGGGGAGACAGGAAGGAGAGTGAGTGAGTGAGTGAGTGAGTGAGTGAGTGAGTGAGTGAGTGAGTGAGTGAGAGAGAGAGAGAGAGACTGAGAGACTGAGAGACTGGGACAGAGTCAGTATGGGAGAGACTCACTGGTCAACGCGCGCCTCTGTGAAGTTCCTTCCGCTGTGGAGTCTGAGGATAATGATCCCCCAGCGAAGGTACTGGTTCCAGGTCACCATGTCAACCCTGTAGCTTGCCTCTGCACACACAGGACACAGGCACTATTACAGATACCTGCCTGGATTTCAGATCATTTAGGTCAGTGGTCGGAAGGCAGAGATTGGTAGGGGCTGGCGGAAAAAGAGTAAGACTTACTGCTGTAGGGTAATGTAGCTGTAGTGCTGAAATAGGCCTTGGTTTGACCCAGTCGTAGCAGGGTATCTCTCCATCTGCTGACATCATAACCTGTGAAAATAGATGTTGTGGAACTGTGCGCTTGCATGTGCTGCATGTATTTTACTATCGAACCACAAATATACACATAAAAAAGACTTATAGAAATGGGATTCAAACAGCTATATGACAGTGTGTTGAGAACATTTTTGTTCATATGTTGCCTTTTCATCTCTTTATTTGAAGCATTTTCAGATATTCACATTATTCACACACCTAGCTTTGGGCAAGGGTGGGGCTTAAACGCTTCACACTGTAGGCACTTCCCATCCAGGAAGTCAGCATAGGATGCGCAGGGGTAGCCTGTGAGGTTGCAGGTGCGGTTGAGAGCGCACAGATACAGAAACACTGACCGCTGGTGGTCACACACGAAATAAGACTTTCCTAAGAGAAACAAGGGAGAAGAGAGTGAGTGTGTGTGTGTGTGTGTGTGGGAATAGGTGTGTGGGTGTGGGAATAGGTGTGTGTGTGTGGGAATAGGTGTGTGTTTATTTACCTGAGAAGATGGTCTTAGGACAGCCAGGCTGGTCTGAACCTCCATTGGCGTAGTAGTCGATGTGGCCGTGAGCCCCGCTGAGTCCAAACGCTGTTTCCAAAACAGTACAGAGCCCAGTCACTCCCCATGAGTGTATTTTACACACATTACACACATTAACGTCCAGCTTGTACACACTTAATGGTACGCAGACAAAATAGTCCACACACACAGTGCTCACAGTTCATATCGGTGTGGAGGACATCTACAAACATAGCGTCGGAGGGGTCCAGTCTCTCATCAGGCAGTGCTCCAGTAAACATGGGTCCTGCTGGGTCCAGACCTGAGGGAGGGAGGACAGGTGAATGGTTTCTTCTCCATAGCTTGTGATGTTTTCGATTGCACTTGCTGTCACCCTCTCTCCTTGTCTCTCTCTCCCTCTGTTTCCATTCATCTATCTCTCTCTTTTTGGTTGAATGAAAATGATTCCTTTCTCACCTGTGATGCGGCCAATCTTTCCCTTCAAGTTGGCTCCCACGTAACCTGCCAGGTGTGCTCCTAGACTGACGCCAATCAGGTGCACCGAGTCCAGCGACGCCCCCTCCTCCTGAACGAGCACAAACACACCGCAGCCCATTAACGCAGAGATCTAGAGAAGTCTTCCACACTCAAGTCAGCCTCAATCGTACTCGCAAACACGCACTACTCAAACCCCCACAAACACCCCACCTCTCCTCCTCTCCCCACCCACCTGCATGTTGAAGATGAAGCCCGTGAGGTTGTTGGCAGCCTGGCGGGTGTTAGCCACAGCGGTAAAGTAGTTGAGATTGGCGGCACCGCGGTTCCAGTCCACCACCACAACATTCATGTCCCCCTGCTCCGCCAGCAGGCGCACGATGTGATCCACCCAGATAGGGGGTGCACCAGTGGGGCGGTAGCCGTGGATGACGAAGGCGGTGGGCAGGGAGAGGTTGAGGAAGGGCTGGGAGGAGAGATGGTGGTGGTTGAGCTCCCGGCCACAGTAGAGGTTGGAGCGGGTGTACAGGAGCAGGCGCACATCCAGGATGGTGCCCATGAATGACTCGTGGAAGTACAGGTCTGTGAAGTTATCACAGGTCTCATCCCTTCCACTCTCCTGACCTGAAGGGGAAGGAAAGAGAGTTCATTTGTGTGTGAGTGTGTGTGTGTGTGTGTGTTTGTGTTTGTGTGTGTGGGTGTGTGTGTGTTTGTAAAGTTTCAGAATTTCATTGGTAGGTAAACCTATGTTGGATTCCCGAATTGTGTCTGTCAGCATTCAGAGCAGAGGACCTGAAGATGGCCTATGCGCAGAAGAGCCATTACAGGGTCAAAGGTCAATATCCTTTTACATGGACACCATCACCAGAAGTAAAGATGGACTCTCATTCATTGTACATGATTGAAAAAAATTACTTGATTACCAGACAGGCAGACTTGCCAGGCTTTTTAACAGATGATGGCAAGCAGATTCAAAGCTTTCCAGCACTTCACACCACGCAAAACCTGACGCACGCAAGTGATCGGCTTAGTTTTAGGTGGCATTTTTCTAACACCTCGGTTCTCACACGTTTTCGAAACCGCAACTTCCTCAAATTGAGATGAAACGTAGATGCATTTGGTTTAGACTCTAGCCTTTTACCCAGAATTAGGGGATCAACAAGTATTTCATTGAACAGATGTCTGCTATTGAGGTGTATGTGGTTGTGTTTCCTTTTGCTGTGTGTGTTGTCTAGCCTTTGCCCGCTGTGACAGGAGGCTTATCTCAACATGGCTAACTGTCTAGGCAAAGTAGGCCAGCAGGGTGTGGGTTTTTAGCTTATAGGAAATATCGTCTTAGTCGCATGACTCGTTGACCACCCAAACGTTTGTGGTTACATCTGTGCTTTGGGCTGCATGCATAGCATTGGCTTCAGAGGTATCAGACACATTGGCTTTAGAGGTGATCAATGCTCTGGAATTAGCACTCACAACCCTCAACCTCGCTCAATTGGATCAGGCTGCTATAAAAAAGCTCATCCCATCATGCTCCATCCCTGCCCCAATCACAAGAGGTGATTAGTGACTATGGTTGTAAGTCACACTGGGGGAAGGAGGATGAATATTCACCGCCCCTCCCCTTCCTGCCACCCCGCTTTTACCTGTGTGTGTTTACATTCATAGTACGTGCATGTGTTTGTGTCCAAGTGCACACAGAAAGCAGTGACTTTGGGCTGAGCACACCAAAGCAGGCTCAAGTACTAGCAGATGTGACAGCATTTGAGATGTTTCTGCTTTTCTGCGGTCAAACACACAAACATACCCACACATACTGAGATAGGATTGCTATCACTTTAGTTCAGAAGCTGAACAAAAACAAGTGAACACTAACGATGTTTCCTGTCCTGAAAGACCTGGCCACACATAGGCAGGCACACACACACACAACAAAGACAAAAATACACAAAAATGCCCTGAGATGTGCTCTTACCTTTACAGATCACAAGTAAGACCAGCAGACACAGCAGTTTCCTGGGTATCATCCTCACAGAGAGATGGAGAAGGGAGATAGAGGAGGTGGAGAGAGAGAGACACACAGGACACCAGCGACAGCTTGTCTGGGAGAACAGAGACTGTGAGCTAAGTAAGGCAAGGATAGGAAGGGAGCAAGGGAGGGAGGGAGGACGGGAGGGAGGGAGGGAGGACGGGAGAAGAGGAAGAGACCAGCGAAGAACTTGCTCTGAGCTTAGAGGAGAGAGATTGATGGACAGGGTAAGATCAGGACAGTGGGAGTGTTCAGCAGTCGATTCACACAGAGAGCAACAGGAGACACACATGTACAGGCACACACACAGACAGGAGACGTCAGTCACACTCAGAGAAGTCAGTAGATACACATACAGAACTTTAGGGTTTAGGTTGGTGGAGGGACATCCCTGGGCGTATACGAAGCACCCTTGTGACATTGCTTGTAAAAAAGGGCCATACAAATACATTTGATTTGAGAAAGGGAGAGAGAAATGTTTTGGGATAGAGAAGAGCTCATGCAACCACAATGAAGGTTTACAAAACTCAACACAGACTAAACACTGCCAAAGCACACGCACACACATGCCACCCCCCCCCCCACACACCACACACACGCACACGCACACACACACACACACATACACATACACACATGCACACACACACAGAAGGAAGAAATGACAAGTAGTTAAGCGATGTTTGAATGAAAATGAAAAACTCCAAAATATTTTTCTGCAATAGTGCAGTTTAGTTTGCTGCCAAGCAGTAAGAGTAACCTTAAATACAGGCCTGTTCACCACTACAAGCAGGAGCCACATGGACAACAGTTATTATTAGCTTCCAATTATCCAGCCCAGCCCTGCCAAGCAAGCCTTTCACCTACTGCTTGCCCGCCTGCCTGACTGCATTAAATGTATATCATGGAGTTTAAATACATATAATCTTGAAGCGCAGGGCAGGGCAGTGGGATCAAAACAGTTCAAACTTCTCCAGTGCGCTCCAGGGTGTGAGCTTTAGTACACATGTGTGTGTGTGTGTGTGTATTCAGGGGTCTGGTGGCCATTTACTGTCCTCAACATTGAGATAGATGGGGTAGGTAGGTGATCCAACAGATGAGACAGAAAGAGATGATAATGAGGTCGCTATGTTCCACCAGGATTAAAGAGCTTAACCTCTCTCTCTCTCTCTCTCTCTCTCTCTCACCACACCCCCAGACATCATCTGACCACAGGACTGGATAAGAGAGACTTGGGATTGGATGAGAAAGATTACAGAACTCTCATGTGTGTGTCTATGTGTGTGTGCCACAGGGTTGACTCCCTATTAGGGGAGTGAGGAGACCATGTCAGGGTGTGTGGCGTCTGATTTCTTTCTGTGTTCTGTTAGAGGTCACGCCTTTCATACAGACACGCACATATACAGCCGTCTCCTGGTTTGAACCGTCTGAAACAATGTCAGGTGACGGTGATAGAAATACTTAAGTACATTTCCCCCTGCTGTCATTGACTCATCAGGTCATCCCTAGTGTCAAAGTCTTGGCCTACAAACACATACACACAGCAATAACAATACCACAGCAAGTAACTATTATGACTGGGGTAAGACATGTGGCTATATCCTGCTTCATTTTCATAGAGTAAAAAGCTTTTTTTTAGGAGAAACGGGTTATGTTATCAGATGTGAGCTGTCTGCGTAAGAAATGCATTAGCATCTTGTAAAGTCGGTGACTGTTTACCTCAAGATCAGAGGATAAGGTCAAACTCTGTAAATGTTGATAATGGAAACATTATTTGCATCAGGGTAGACTAAAATACACGATACTGGCTTGTGGTTAAGTCAGTTTCCGGCTGTTGTTCCGACACAGGGTTAGGTTGACAGTAGCGAGCCTCTTTGTGTTTGTATTTGCGAGACAGACTGGAACACTAAACACTAAGAAAGGGCAACAAAATCCAGTATATTTCCATTTAGACAAATATGTATTATACAAACCAACAAATCATCACTAGCAAACACAGTATTAATTATACAACTTCAATTCTAGAGCCTATGACCCCTGATAGGACAGATGTAACATGAAGGTTCGTTCTGAAGACACACAAGGAGAAAACCTTTTTTTAAAGGCTTCCTAAGAACTTATGAGCAGCCAGTTTGCGGGTGGAGCCTCGTCGACGTAGCTCAGGGGGTTCCTGGGAGGAGGGATTCCAGCAGATCCCGGGGGACAGGGACCACCAGGGTCGAGGTGTGGTCCGTGACCACGGAGGAGAGAGACTGTAGGTACCGCAGCTCCAGGGCAACCGGGGAGGATGACATCAGTAACCCCGCCTCCTTCAGGAAGAGAGATGCCTCCGCCTCTCCTTCAGCCAAGATCAGCTAACACACACACACACACAGTGCCCCCCCACACACACAGGGTTTGGTGAGCTATCAATGGGATACACTTCTCACTACCATGCCCATGCTTGTACCCCACACTATGCAACACTGCATGACCTGTGGTTGGCACAGTGTTCTGCTTAGATACAAACAGGCAAGCTCCAAAGCTGATAAGACCGTAGCTTACAACATGACGGAATGCACAGTCATGACAAGGACAGTGTGTGTGTGTGTGTGTGTGTGTGTGTGTGTGTGTGTGTGCGTGCACCTTAGCACGTGCCTCCTTTACAGCCTCTGCCTCGGCCGCCATGCTCCTGCGCAGACCGGGGGGCAGGGTCACATCTCTCAGCTCCACCCTCTCCACCTGCACCCCCCATCTCTCAGACGCAGCAGAGAGCAGCTCCTGAATCAGGAACGCTCGTTTACACAAGAGACACACCTACGGTCCACTGGGAAACAATGCTGTGAAGTGGACGACACCCCTAAACACACATCCATTGAGATGCACGTACTTCTATTTTATGTGAGACCTTCCCTCGCTGTGTGACTGCATCTGTCAGTGTGTATGTGCCCAGAGTCGCCCTGAGTGTGGCCTGTGCCAGGGTGTGTGTGGCCAAGTTGGCATCTGCCACCTGTGTCACCCACAGAGCAGGCTCAACCACACGGTAGAACATCACAGCATCCACTTTCAAAGGCACCCAATCGGCAGTCAGCACCTGGAGAGGACACGACCATGAACAGACCTATCAGAGATCGGATGTGTGTGAGAGGAGCAGAGGCCTCAGTGTTCCCGCATAATACAGACCTCTTGTGGTGGGATGTTGAATGAGACTGTTCTCAAGTCAACTTTCTGGATGGTGTCTAACCAGGGAATGATCCAGAAAAGTCCTGCACAGGAGAGAAATCCCTGTCAATTGCCGTTAGACTCCTAAATGTGCAGGCGCTGTGCTTTCAACACCCAGGATAGGTTTAGGAGAAACGGGAATGCAAAGAATAGATCATTTAAACATGTAAGCACCTGGTCCTTTGGCCTGTCCCTTAATGACACGTCCCAAACGGAATACAACAGCTCTTTCATACTCCTGGATCACCTGGAGAGGAGAGAATCCTAACTTCAAAACACATCAACAGAAATGTATGCCCACGCTGATATACTGTAAGCTACAACGTGTATACTTCTGACCTGACCTTCACACAGCTCCAAACGGACACGGGAAAAGTGGCGAGAATAAGGAGGAGTGAGAGAAAAGTCAGGATCGTCGCGCAAATGTGCAAACCGCCATCGCGAAGCCCTTCGACTGCTAAGAGTGGACAATCACATGTTAGCATGTATTATATTGCACGCTCAAATTATAAATAAATATATCAGTTAATCGTGCAAAGTACCTGGCTCCGAATCAGGGTAACGGGATCTTGTGCCATCCTGCGCATCAACTCCTACCTTGTTGCGGTCTCGCATCACTCGACCCTGGAATTGGTTCGTATCGTAGACTTACATACAGGCTCGTATAAGCCGCTTCGTGGGAATGATTCAACCGGTGGGCTGTTTACTGACTAAACCTGCGTGCCTGTTTTCCATGACAAAGCGTGTGACTCATGGGCACAATTAACTCTAGCCTACTCGCTTTACCTAACCAATACAATGGGCTTTCGCGAGGAACGCGTCAAGTCTTTTCATGCTCTTAATATCGCCTTACACCGCTACGGTTCGTTGCTAAGGAGCTTATTTGCGTGGAAGAATAACTGAAGAGTAAATGCAGAAAAAAAATTATTAATGAATTAACTTAATTCCGTGACACTTATTGACAAAAGACAAAACATTCGTTTCTCACTCGCGGGTGACGTCCTTCAAACGTCACGGATGTATAGGTTATTAAGTCCTTAATAAGAACGGTGGCAAGCGCGCGCGCACACACACATGCACACACACATGCAACGTTTCCTGTGTCATAAATGTGGCCGGACACCGAGTTCATGTTCCACACTCAAGTGCTGTCTTAATGTCTTCGCTCGTGTTTTGAGTTGTCTATGTATAATCTATGAGTAGTGGTTTAAGAAGACAAAATCGGACTAAGTAGGCCTATTGATCATCTGGCGTAGAATAACGTGGGTGCATTGGACAGAACAATTAAGAGAATTGGTAGCAGCAGCTGCATAAGCATAGATAGACCACCTCGAAGAAGACGAGGAGCGGAGAGAAGACAAAATCTGAAATCAACCGTGCCAAAGCATTTGGGCCTACTGGCAGGAAGCATAAGTGAGACAGCTCTGTGAGGTGGATACCATGGCAGCATCCTTGCCGGCGTACCACGGGGCAATTAGCAAGGTAGAAGGTGAGAATCTTCTGGGTCGAAAGGGCAAGGATGGAACCTACCTCATCAGAGACAGTGAGACCATACAAGGAGCCTTGTGTCTCTGTGTGTAGTAAGTATAGACCGCCGCCTCCCCAGTCTTCATCGCCATATTTGTAGCTGTCGTCTAAGCTTTAAAAAATACATTGACCATTAAAAAAACATTTATACTGTTTGATTCAGTACTAGTCATGCCGCTTTAATTGGGTAATAATTGAATGATATCAGATTTAGTTGATATCCGATTTAGACTTGGTTTTAGTTGTACGGAAGCCAGATGCCTCCAAATAGCTGAGTACTCCAAAACAACCTGGATCTTCACAGAAGATTTTTGTTGGCAAGATTGTTGTAAAAAAATATCTAGTGATGTAACATGCAGAAATTTCAACCAGTATGGACGACAAAACGCCTAAGAGATGTCTCTAAAAACATAAGGGACCCGTATGAACCACTGTATTCTGCCCCTCTCCCTTTTCTATCATGTTTATCTGCCCTGTTTGTTATTGGAGCAAACAGAAGGTGGTGTATACCTACAGACTGCTTCAGACATGCAATGGTTACTTCACTCTTCAGGTACTCTCTCACACACGCACACACGCACATACATATGCAGTTTAAGTCAGTTGCTGGCACGTCCTGTCATAACATGCAGATCACCACAATAACCCAGTTCCCCTCCCTGAAGGCTGCAGCCGGAGTGAAGGAGATGTTCTTTAAGACCTTAGAAGATTTAATCAGACATTATAAAAGGAGGGACCAGGGACTGGCTATTCATCTTCGTCACTCAGTCAAGAGGAAGCTTCTGCTTCATCATCCGCCTCCCTTAGTACAAGAAGAAGAGCATGATTACGTGGGTACGTAAACGACACACTGTGACAAACACGTTGTCGGGGGTTGTTTGGGATTGCCGTGAAGTTGAAAGTACGTGTACACACTAATGTTCGGCCCTGCTCCTCTCTATTGCTTCGTGGCAGACGATCTCAGTTCTTCGTTGTCGTTCTGAAATGTGTACGGATGTGGGGATGCAAGTGTGCATCAACACACACACATAACATGATTCTGTCATAAACAAGTCACTCAAAAGGCAAATGGAAAACAATCTGGTCTTAATCAGAAGCAACCTGTAAATACAGCCCAGTGCTGTGATTTCTTTCACTTGCCCTAGTGACGATGAAAATGGCTCATCAAATGAAAACTTGGTTTTAACTTTCTTTCTTCCTCTTGCCTCTTCTACCGTTCCCTTTCATGTGAAGACATCCCTGATTCAGAAGACTATGTTGAGGTCCTGCCCTCCTGACCAGCCCACCCAAAAGATCTGTTTCAAGAAACCCACCTTGGTCCTCGTTGTGGTGTCCTTAACTACCGAGCATGTCCTTAGATACTGAGTATTCTCTATTGACCAAATGCCAAGCGAGCACAAATGCTTTGGGCACAGTTTTTGCGCTGGGACTGCATAGTCTTGTTTAAGACTTTGACAGTTGAGTTTGTTTCTTGCTTTTTATTGAAAAGATTTCACATGGTTCATTAAAATGTTTATAGACACATCTCACCGCATTTTCATACCTTCACCTTCTTGTAGGCCAGTTTGCTTTCAGTTTTCTCTTCAAGTATAAATAAGTACACTTGTGGCTGAAGTTGGTTCATTTTTTTATTATCTACAGTGTAGGATTTAATTAATTGATTTTTAGTGATGTGGGTTCGTGAGCTACCTACAACAACAAAACTGAGCTACGTGAAAACTATTAGATATGTTTGGCAATAGTTGACCACACATTTTCCATTATGTAACAAGGCTCACCGCCGTCGTCCGGTTGTTTTCAGTCAAATTACAAGAAACCGCTTTAACGGAACTCTAATGTTTAGGAATATGACTATGCTGTGACATTTAACTAATTAAAATATTTCCCATGAGAGTTTTTTAAAGCACACAAGCGTCTTTGGTGTATGTTTTCTGTAGCATAATGCCTATTGCCTATGAGCGTCCTCTACCGTGTACTTACTAGGCAGGTTCTCGGATTCCCCAACAACTGCGAGCTAGAGAGGGGTGATAATCTTAATGTGACATTTAAACATGGAACAGATTTTTTTTTTCTGAGAATTTATGAGAAAAAACTGTAATATAATGTGGTATAGATGCCCTTAAAACACATTCAGAGCCAAAATAGTCTACAAAATGTGTTTCGTTGCAGACATACTTATTGGTGATCCTTTCTTGAGAGGATAGAGCGGTCCGTTTTACGAAAATCTAAGCGGGAGGAAGTAGAACGAGTTGTTGTGTCTGGTACTGCACTGAAGCCAACGGGCTCCGGAAATATTAGCAAGTATGTACCTGGACAGTGAAATATGTATCTCGGAACATGAAAATGTTGCTACATATAAGGCTTCAATATATACGTTGGGTGCTGTAAAGTTAGTTAGTTAGTTGTTAGTTAGCAACATACTGGGGTTCAATTGAAGTTTGATTGCTATTAGTCGGTTAGCTCCGTGCTAGCAACTCACACAAGCAGTCAGCCGGCGGAACTGCAATGCCATTTAGACGATTATTATCAACTGAATGATGTAGTGCTAGGCTTGATGCAAGATAAGACCTGCTAGCTAACCTCAAAGACGGCATATTATGATGTAACTCAAAGTACATAGGGTAACCACTGTATTCTGTCCACGTAGAATGGATTTGACAACGTGTCTCAAGTCACTCCTTCTAGCTATCCAACAATACGGGGAGAATAGGTCCGCTCAAAATACAGCACAACTTCAGAAACAAGTGGAGGTAAGTCCAACTGACTGAAGACAATATAGCGACCAGATTTACATCACTCAAGTAAGATTGTGTGTGTGTGTGTGTGTGTGTGTGTGTGTAGGTGGTCTTAGGGCAGAGATGCGATCGCCTGCTGTCATCGGGTCAGGTGTTGCCCAGTGAGTGTGTGAGTGGGCTGGTGGAGCTGGCTGGGGACCCAAACACCAACCCTGTTCTAACAGGAACCATCATCTCTCTACTGGCTCAGCTAGGTAGGCTCATCTGTCTCTCTCCCCCTCTCTATCTCTATCTCTCTCTCTCTCTCTTGGTCGACTTGAGGTCAGGGGCTTAGAACACACACACCCTCTATGTCACTTAGAATAAAAGCTAAATGTGTTTGTGTATGTGTCTGTGACTGTCCCTTCCCAGCATGTGATGAGGAGAGCAGGGAGGTGCTCCACAGCAGCTATAACTTGACCAGCACTCTGGCCTCTATTATCCACTGTAACAGCGCCACCCCTCAGGACCCACTGGTACTGCAGGTAGGTGCACCAGGCAGATCTGCACGGTTGCATTACTAGTGTGCCCAGTTTATTGGCTGGGGAAGTCCTGGGTTGGATAACATGTGTCTTTGTTTGTTTGTTTTTCTCAGTGTCTACAGCTGCTTCAGAAGCTGACATATAAGGCACGGATATTCCACTGTACCAACTACATGCATGAGCTCATAGAATTTCTCATGACCAACATGTAAGATTCTCCCTTCTTTTTCTCTCTGTACGAACGCCACCATTTTCCTTTAAGATGCAGCTTGTCACATTCTCCTTTGCCTCTCCCTCAGCCAGTCTCATTATGATGACATCACCATGCCGTGCCTGGGCCTAATGGCTAACCTGTGTCACAACAACCAGTCTGTTCAGAGTCACATCAAATCTCTTGTGAGTCTATACTGTTGGTCTTTAAAGTTCTGTTGAAATCATTAAACAGCCTGCTCTTAGGTTCTTAAATTCTGTGTGTGCCTGTTTGTATCCATGTCTTTGTGTCTCCTTGCAGAGCAACGTGAAGCCCTTCTACCGTACGTTGATCAACTTCCTGGCCCACAACAGTCTGACGGTGGTGGTGTTTGCCCTCTCCCTCCTGGCCAGCCTCACCCTGGGGGACAGGGTGGGAGACAAGGTGGGGATAGCCTGGGGGAGACCCTCACCTGCTGACCCAGACCTCTCCCAAACGGAGAGCTTCAGAAACTGGTGTGCTGGCTGCCTTCTGGGGCTGTTTGATCAGCTCTGACCGGAGGGATGTGTTGCTCTGTGTCTCTTAGCTGTTTGATGCCAAGAACATCCACCAGACCTTCCAACTCATCTTCAACATCATCGTCAACGGCGACGGAACTCTGACCCGGAAGTATTCTGTCGACCTTCTGATTGACCTGCTCCGGAACCCGAAGATAACAGACTACCTCACCAGGTATTCACTCAGACGAAAGCCTTTGTTGCTGCGTCTTCATGTCGTTGTTTTTCTTCCCCGAAAGTGTTTTTGCTCATTGTTTTAATCTGTCTCTGTTGTATCTCAATCTCTCCTGCACACATGTTGCCCTCTGGGTGTGTGTGTGTGGAGGTACGAGCATTTCTCCGCCTGTGTGTCCCAGGTGCTGGGGCTGCTGCATGGGAGGGACCCAGACTCTGCTGCCAAGGTGAGGGACTGTCCTCCCACAGAGCTGCTCCTCTCTACACCAGCAAACCTGAGTGACACGCCTGTGTTAAAAGCCTGTGTTACAAGCCTGTGTTACAAGCCTGTGTTACAAGCCTGTGTTACAAGCCTGTGTTACAAGCCTGTGTTACAAGCCTGTCTCTGCGTATGTCTTTCTGTGTGTCTCTCTAGTGCTTGAGGACTCTTTCTTTCTGTGTCTCTGTCTCTCTATGTCTCTAGGTGCTGGAGTTACTCCTGGCTCTCTGTAGCGTGTCGGGGCTTCGCTCCCTACTGTGCGATGTGGTTTTCCGCCCAGCTGGGCCACGGCTCCGGGCAGCAGGCCGCAAGCAGGGGGCAGGGCTGGACGCAGGGAAGAAGCCTGAACCAGGTTTGGCCCTTGTCCAGTGGCTGACATCGTCTGTGGAGGGGGCGGGGCCATGCTGTCTGCAGGCTCTACAGCTGCTCACTGAGCTGCTGGAGGTACAGAGGCCTCACTGGGACACTCTGCGACTCGCTGAAACTCAAACTGGAAATATTTAACGCTGTTTTCTGAAAGTTCCCCATACAAGTATTCGCTGTTCCATCAATGTCTGGGTACTTCTAGCGTGATGGTGTTCATGGTATGTCCTTGCCTTTACAGGAGGCACTGGGGGCAGAGAGTGTGCTGGGGTTTGTGGCCATGCTGGTGCCCGTGGTGTTGGGCCTACTGAAGACACCAGACACACTGACTGGACACGCTCAGCTCAGAGCTTACTTCCTACGGAGCACACACACCACCGAGCTGCTGCAGGATATCCTTTGTGTGTGTGTGTGTTAATCCTTAACCCCTTCACTCCTGTGTGGTGAAAACTCCTCCAGGTGTGTGTTATTCCGTGTGTGGGTGTGTGTTAGTCCTTAACCCCTTCACTCCTGTGTGGCGAGGACTCCTCCAGGTGTGTCTTAGCCAGCCAGCTGAGCCCTCAGCTCTGCCTGTCTCATGTAGAGCACCTCCTGTCTTGTTGTCATAGCAACGACCCCCTCACCAGCCCCGACTGTGACCTCAGGTGAGTGACCTCATCACACAGGTTACACACAAAGACGGCAGACCCACAGACTCACTGTGTGTGTGGGTGTGTTCCAGTCAGGTGTGTGCAGAGGCAGTATTGAAGACTGTAGAGGTGATGAGTAAGTTGAGACAACAGGTGAAGGGCATGGAGACCAACTTCTACATGATCCTCCAGGTATACTCACACATACTCAACCATACTCTCACACACCCACTTCGTTACTGTCTTGGTTGAAGGATGATTGCCAGTTGGTATGTTTTCTTGACGTGACAATATAAACCCCACCCTCTCTCTCACCTCTCTCTCCTCTCTCTTATCATAGGACCCAAGGATGGTCACTCCGCTCTCCCTGGCCATGACGTCCAATCAGAGAGAGCGCGTGCAGACGGGCCTCAGTCTACTGATGGAAGCCATCCCCCTTCCAGACTTTCCTACTCTAGTGTGAGACCCTGACAGCAGTCACATGTCCATCTGACCATCCATCTGTCTCTCCATCCAGCTGTCTGTCAAATCTTTCATTCACTCATCCCTCCTCCTACCCACATGGTCCTCAGTCCCTCTCACAGTGGCTCGTGTGTTCATGTCATTATTGTCTCAGATTGGGCGAGAGCATAGCTGCCAACAATGCCTACCGCCAGAGGGAGGCCGAGCTCTCCGTCAAACGTGTTGCTGTGCCAGACGTCCTGCCCCCCCTCAGCAACATCCTATCAGGACCCAGCCCATCCAGTCCCTCTAATCAGAGCGTCTACAACTTGATAGAGAAGCTTCAGAACGGCATGGAGGTGTGTGTGTGTGTGTGTGTGACACAGAAAAAGAGTAAGAGTGTGTGAGTGTAACATGATGTCATGGTGTGAATGGTTCATGGTGTGAACATGGTGTGAATCTGATCTGCACCCATGTGCTGTGTGTGCATGTGTGTTTGTGTGTGTGTGTGTGTGTGTGTGTGTGTGTGCTGCAGTTTCAGGAGCAAGTGAAAGACGTGCGCGTGTCAGAGATCATGGATGTTTACGAGCAGAAGCTGTCTGCTCTGGCGGTGTGTACCAACATCACATCTCTCCATGAGAACACACACAATCATCCCTGTATCTAAGCGTTTTAGGTAAGTGTGTGTGTGTGTGTGTGTGTGTCAGTCTAAGGAAAGTCGTCTGCAGGACCTGCTCCAGGCCAAGGCTCTGGCTCTCTCCCAGGCTGACCGGCTCATCTCCCAGTACCGCTGTCAACGAGCCCAGGCTGAGGCCGAGGTAACACACACACACACACGCAAATACTGTCCACAAGCAGATACAACTCGACTCCATCACACTCTGACACCTACACACACACCCCTACACAGACACACCACAGACCGTTATCTCTATCAACCGTCTCCCTCTGTATGTGTGTGTGTGTGTGTGTGTGTGTGTGTGTGTGTGTGTGTGTGTGTGTGTGTGTGTGTGTGTGTGTAGGCGCGGAAGCTGGCGTCCCTGCTGAAGGAGGCGGAGCGTGGACGGGAGGTGCTGCAGGGCGAGGTGGCAGCCAGGACCCTGGAGGCTGGCAAGGCGGAGGCCGACATGAGGGAGATCCTACAGCACAATGCCCGTCTGCAGGCAGACTCCCAGGAACACGAGGCCCTCAAGGGCTCCTACAATCAGCTGCTCTGCAGGTCCCACTCACACTGGTCTACACACATACACAGGAAGAGCCACACACTCACACACACTGGTCTACACACATACACAGGAAGAGCCACACACTCACACACTGGTCTACACACATACACAGGAAGAGACACACTTACTGTGGGGAAGAGAGACATTTAGTGGCCACGCTGGCACATGTTGACTGGGCTGTGTGTGTGTGTGTGTGTGTGTGTGTGTGTGTGTGTGTGTGTGTGTGTGTGTGTGTGTGTGTGTAGGCTGACGGAGAGCGAGCGTCTGTTGAAGGAGCTGCAGGGGACACACGTCGCCCTCACCAAGCAGAGCGACGCTCTGAAGAAGACCCACGATGCCCTGCGGCTGCAGCACGACAAGTAAATCACACACACACACACACATACATACACACACACACACACACACACACAGGGGTCTGGAGCAGTGGACTTGCTGTGAACTTCCTCATTCGAAGAAGGAAACACCTCAAACTTGAATACATGAACACATAACACACCCTCGTCACTCAACGTGTCTCTCTCACACAGGCTGGCTTCTGAGCTGCACGAGAGGGAGGAGCTTATCAGCAGCCTCCAATCAGATCTCCAGCAGAGAGACAGTGACATCACAGGTTGGTCTTCCACTGTGAACAGCAGTATTCTACATATAACTTTGAAATGCCCCTGTCTCTCTCCTAACTCTGCCCACGCCTTCACCTTGATTGGTGGAAATGTTTGGTTTTTATATTGGGAGAAACTGCAGCATGGAGTCCCAGGACCATTATGATAAGGGGATGGTTTATTTGTCTCTACCACCACTGACTAAAACAAGTTTCTCTCAGGTCTGCAGGCTGAAGTAAGAGAGCAGGAGGAGAGGGGGAGCGCGAAAGAGAAGGAGAAGAAGGAACTGGAAGCTGCTGTGGAAGTTCTGAAGAAGGATCTCCACAAAATGGAAATGGCCAGAAAGGAGGCCAGCATCAGGGTAAGTGAAGCCACATGCTGGGCTGAACCTCCAGACAAAATGTCCTTGAACCTCAGTGTCTGAACCCCACTAGGCCCACACTAAGCCTGGATGTTTCCTGCTGCTCTGCCCCTCTTCCGGCAGGCCTCTTCCCTGGAGGTCCAGAAGGGCCAGGTGGAGGCGAAGCTTCAGAAGAGGGAGGAAGAGCTGGGCAAGAACGCCGCCATGATCGCCATGATCCACAGTCTGAGCGGAGGAAAGCTGGCGAAGGATGTGAACTTGTCGCTGTGACGCAACGCGTGACCTCCACCCCCACGGACACTGGCTTTGAACCGCCCTCAGAGACACCAGAAATTACTTTCCAGAATGAAAGAATTTGTTTTTTTTATTTTTTATAATCTATCTAATAAACCTGTTTGTGTGTTGTTGGTCACAGTCCCATGCATGGAGCTTTGTGTCACTCTCGCAAACTTTTATCATTTTAACTCTGTGTTTGTCCCTTATTCTGTTGTCAAATAAACGATTTATCAGTTGTGGTCATCCTTCACAATCGCGTGTGAGTGCTTGCGTGCTTATTGTGCGAGTGAGATGCAAGGTTCTGGACGGTTTGTAAGCGTGTGCTGTTCTCGACTACATCTTCATACTCTAAAACCACCACCTCAGACCCTGACTGGAAGTACGGATCGGATGTCTATTTTTTGTCGGGGCGAAAGCCCACCTGTTCCTGCCGCTCAGACAGAGACCTAGAGTTAGCGAGGCTTCAAACTGCAGAACCGACTGAGTAACTGCTCGTTGGCCTACAAATATGGATCTCCGTTCTCTCGGACCGGGAGCCGTGTTTCTGTTTTCGCTCTTTCTAACAGGTGAGTAGAATGTGCCAGAGTCAATTGAATGGAATGTTTTACCAGTCAGTTATATTCGAGTTCAAGAGTGTGTCCATCGCCTTCTCGCAACTCACATTGTCGACGTCGGTTTAGGAAAATCCAGATTTTATTTTAAATCGTAATACTTCCGTAGTTCCTCTTTAAGATCGGTCAAAATGGGCTAGAGCAGTGAAAGGCCATAGGCTCACTTAACGCGAATTGAGTTAATTCATCTGTAAAACATTATTTTAGCCTGTCAAACGCCATGGCTGAATGCTACTGTATGCAGAGACAAACTGGTGTGTGTGTGTGTGTCTGTCTGTCAGAGTGCTCGGGCAGGAATGAAGAGGAGCGTCTGATCCACCATCTGTTTAAAGAGCAAGCCTACAACAAGGAGCTGCGGCCGGTGGACAAACAAGAGGACGCAGTGGACGTCTACCTGGCGCTCACCCTCTCCAACCTCATCTCTCTGGTGTGTGTGTGTGTGTGTGTGTGTGTGGAGCCACACTATTGTTTAATTGTGTTCCCATGTCTTGCTATGTAACTGTTGTTCTCAGTCTGGGGTGTGTTTAACTGGTAGTCATCCCCCTTTCTGTGGGTGTGTGGGTGTGTGTGCGTGAGTGCTAATAATACCCTAGTCTGATCCTCAGGCATGTAGAGGACAACAGAAGGGCCCAGACCAGTAGTGAGGTCTGGTGATACAGCAGATGGCATAGTACTGTAACACAAACAGCGTTTCTCATCTTCACTCCTGTAGTTTAGATTTAGTTTCTTGTGACCTGATCTCCTCATCCTCCCCTGTCTAGTTCACAACTTTCTGTTTCTACCTTTTTCCGTTTTATCTCCGTCTTGCACTCTTTTTCTCTGACCTCTTCCACTCTGTATGTCTTCCCCTCTTCTGGTATCCATCCATCATTTTGCTTCCCTCCCTCTATCTATAGAAAGAGGTGGATGAAACACTGCTCACCAACGTATGGATGGAACACGTGCGTAAACAACCACATTTAATCCATTCTATCATAGCAAATAAACTGCATCGTTTTTTATAGCAAGTCATTAACGTCTGTGATTCCTGCGTGTCACAGCTGGACACGTGAGCAGACAGGATATCCCATGTGTGTGCAGTTGTGTGTAGTGAGCCCGTGTGTGTGCGCAGACCTGGGCGGACAGCAGGCTAGCCTGGAACACGTCAGCTTTCGATGACATCGATGTCCTGCGTCTCCCACCCAGCATGGTGTGGCTGCCCGAGATCGTCCTGGAGAACAAGTGAGTCCTTTCCTCTTCGCTGCGTCTGAGTGTGTGCGGAGGTGTGCGTGAAGGTATGTAACGGCGAGGAGGTGTGTGTGGAGGCATAGATAGGTCTGCTGTGGGGTGTGTGTACAGTGTTTTAGAGGAACTTACAAAGTCACCACAATATCTCTCTACATTGTGTGTGAGTATGTGTGTGTATGAGAGAGAGAGACAGTGTGTGTGTGTGTGTATGTGTGTGTAGGTGCTTGTGTGTATGAGCATGTACATAACCCACGCTCTCACTCCCCAGTAACGACGCCCAGTTCCAGGTAGCCTACTACTGTAACGTGCTCGTGTATCCAGACGGGAGTGTGTACTGGCTCCCTCCCGCCATATTCCGCTCCACCTGCTCCATCAATGTCAACTACTTCCCTTTCGACTGGCAGAACTGCACCCTCAGATTCACGTAAGGCCAGGACTGCACCAGATCAGACTAGGATTTGAGGACTTGGGCATGAGGCTAGATTACATGAAACGTTTTGGGATGCATGATGTTTGCGCCACACGGGGAAGTCAGATGAATAAACACCAACTCTGTGGTTAATCTGCAAACTCCATTTCCCATGTTGCTGGGCAGGTCTTTGACCTACAATGCAAAGGAGATCACTATGCACCTGAGGGTAGATAGCGATGCAGAAGTTCCCAATAAATCCTACAAGGTGGAATGGATCATAATTGACCCAGCCGGATTTACAGGTACATGCACATTACTATTTAAAACAGCTGTATGACGCTAATCCCACATCTCAAATTTGAGGCTTTTTTGATTTCTCTCTCCCTTATTCTCACTCTTAGTTATTATCTCTCACTTTCTGTCTCACTTATTCACGCTATCTGGCTCTCTCTCACTTATTCTCTCCTTCTCTCGCTCTCCCTCTTCCTCTGAGCATAGAGAACGGAGAGTGGGAGATCATCCACAAGCCGGCCAGGAAGAACATCTACAAGAACATTCCCATGGAAAGCAACAAGCACCAGGACATCACCTTCTACCTCATCATCAAGCGCAAACCTCTGTTCTACATCGTCAACATCATCATCCCCTGCGTGCTCATTTCCTTCATGGCCTCGCTGGTCTACTACCTCCCTGCCGACAGTGAGACGCTTCGGCTGCGGTCTGTTCCCTCCCCAACAACCTCAACACCCACTGACGTCTTCTGTGTGTGTGTGTGTGTGTGTGTCTGTGTCTGTGTGTGTAGGTGGTGAGAAGATGACTCTATCCATCTCTGTGCTGTTGGCCCAGTCTGTGTTCCTGCTGCTGATCTCACAGAGGCTTCCGGAGACTTCTATGGCTATACCACTCATCGTCAAGTAGGACATGCGCTGATATAAACACACGCACGCACACCAACGTTCCCTCCTCGTTCTCTCGTGCTTAGTGTGTGGTTGTCTCCTGGTGGTGTGGTCGAATCATGGTGGTGTGGTTGTATTGTGGTCAGGTACCTGATGTTCATCATGGTTCTGGTCACCATCGTGGTGTTGAACTGTGTGGTCGTCCTCAACCTGCACTTCAGGACCCCCAGCACTCACGTCATGACCTCCTGGACCAAAGAGGTACACACACACTCAGAACCCCCCCCCCCGCCGACAAACACGCACAGAGCTGTTCTTCTGCTCCAGTGTCAGTGACGGCTCTGTCTGCTCTTCCAGTTCTTCCTGGAGAGATTGCCCCGCCTCCTCCGCATGTCGCGGCCGGCCGACTCAGAGCCCACCTGGGAGGGGGCGTTGCCACGGCGATCCAGCTCCGTGGGCTATATCGCCAAGGCAGAGGAGTACTACAGCGTGAAGTCTCGCAGCGAGCTGATGTTTGAGAAACAGTCCGAGAGACACGGGTTGACTGCACGGACCACACCTGCTGCAGGTGTACCCCACACGCACATGCATGCATCCATACACACACACACAGGCAGGCAAATGCTCACATATATACACGCCTGCTTCACACACGCACACACGTACATTTTTACACATTCTAGTCACCGCATTCTCACAAACCCTGTTGAGGGTATTAACGTGTGTGTGTGTGTGTGTGTGTGTGCAGTGGAGAAGCCGCAGACGGACGGCGAGGTGACGGAGCAGCTGTACTCTGAGATGAAGCCTGCTGTGGACGGAGCCAACTACATCGTTAAACACATGCATGACAAGAATGACTACAACGAGGTGATGGAGGGGGGGATGGGAGAGAGAGGGAGAACAAAGAGAACGGTGAAGAAGTCCATCACCGCTTACCGGTAATGTTCTTGGCTACCCGACGACCTGCCTCCGCCTTCCCTCCCCCCTCCCCCCCCCCCCTCCAGAGAAGATAACGATGGAGCCCGACGGGCGACGGTCGGCCTTTCTGCACCCCGTGATGACGGCACAACCACGCATCTTCCTCAGGGGCATCTATAACCACACCCCCTCCTGCCTTCGCAAGGAAACCCGTAACTACAAAGAGGACAACACCTCGCTTACTGACGCATAAGCGCTTCCACGTGCTGTGCACACACACACATTGCATGCACCCCAACATGCTGTATACATCTGTGCACACTGTGCATACGCTTACCTTACACACATCAACATACACTCATTAACCTGTCACCTCTTTCTTTCATCTTTGAGTGATTTAATGATGTTTGTTTCATTTAAGATTGCTTTGGCATTTTGTGTGTTTTTTGTGTGTGCCAAAGGTGACAGTGTTTTGGACCCCACAAATCTGGCTTATGCTCAAACATTATACACAAAAGTGAACTGAAGTAAAATATTTCAACCCAACACTTTTCAAGTACTTTCAAGTGAGTTATGTTACAGTGCATATATATGTTTTTCTTGACATACATGAACCACACCGTGTGCATTGTTCATAGCACAATGAGGCCCACAGTTCATGCTCCTGTGTTCATCACGTGTCACATGTGATAGCTGTCTTTTCTCATAAGAGGGTGTCCTGATATCGCTGGATGTGAATTCAGCCATTTCATTAAATATGGGCTAACTCCTCCTGGCTCAGTCCTCCTGGTTCAGTTCCTCTGGCTCAGGAGCCTCTCCTTGGAGGTTTTGTAGCTCAAAACTGGAATCTTGATCATTCACTCCATTCGCACTTGACGGGTCTACATGAAGGATAAACAAGTCAGTTTGTTAAGACACAACAGCAAAACATCCAACATTACAATTGTTCAATTATTGATTACTATACAAACTGCATACATCTCTTGTGTTTTCAATCTTTATTACCTGCGTTCTTGAAACGTGGAAGTCTTCCTCCTAAGTAGAGAAAAGATAAACTATTAGACTTCTAGACGGGGAGGTTATGTGTCAGTGGATGAAGTGAAAGATAAAACGTCCCCCTGTTGCCCCTCTCTGAACACTAGCAGCCTTACTTTTGAAAAGATAAACCAGAATGACCACAAGAACAACGAGACATAACGGCAGGATAGCCACAAGACTCCACAAGGCAGGATTCCCTTTCTGATGTTCTGCTGCACATAGTAGAACACAGAAACAACTGAAATGAGCCACAATCCTACCACACTCTCAAAAATGTGCCAGGGGTTAATCAGGAACATATGGTCAAATCAAGAAAGTGTTTGTGAGCCAGGTTTACTGGACTCGGGAGAGTATAGAAGTGTTTGTTTCACCTTTAGGTAAAATCCACAGGTTTGTGACAGACACATATCTGTTCCCTGAAGACCTGAGGTCACAGGTGTAAGTCCCCTCATGAGATGGCATTAGCTTGCGGAGCTGAAGCCTGCCAGGTATGAAGCTACTGTCAACCTGGTCCTTCCACGAGTCCTCGACGTGGGGCTCAGCTTTCTCACTGCTACCGTTCAGTATGAGCTGCGTTGAGTTGAACCTCCACTCGAGGTCAAAGGTCAGAGGGTCGGAGAGAGACTCTGGGAGGTTGCAAGAGATCCACGCACTGCTGCTAGGAGAACCTTCAACTGGAGCTGTAATGAGACATTGCACAATCAGGATAGTCGGCTTGAAGCAGAGAATGGAACGGGGAGGAGGGTGAGTGGAGGAATGGTGTAGCTAATCGCTTTGAAGACTGTATTTAAAATAAGAATGCTTCTGTGTCTACGAGTAGTGTCTCTTTGAGCATGACTTAGTGACTCAGAGATGAACTAAGTCAGCACCTTGCTTCTTCAGAGTAGCTGTTCTCGTCCGATTGCTGGATGACACAGCACAGACGTACTCAATGACAGAGTTATTTCCCACAATCCTTAGAGAGCTGTTGATGTTGTAGACTCCTTGGGCATTTTCCTCAAAACTGACAGGGGGTTGGCTGCCCAGTGGGGAGCTGGAGGACCAGTTGAGATTAGGGAGGGGGTAGATGTCTATGGAACTGCAGGTCAGCACGCCATCTGACAGCTTGATGTCTACAGAACGTACTGGAGCTGTAAAAGGAACGTTAACAAGCACATGCATACAGTCTTTAGAAAGGAGCGGTAGGTAGTGAAAAGTCACTAGGCGACATTCCAAGTCCCTTTGCAAATAGCTTTCGTACCTTCTACAGTCAGTTGGATGAAGGACTCCTGTTTGTCTTTGAGGGTCCTGATGTAGCACTTGTAACGTCCCTGGTCCTGAACTTTGACCTCTGTCAGCCGGAGCGATGCGTTGCCACGAGATAACTGCTCTTCAGACAGGGACGTCCTGCTTTTAAACTTTGTGTTTTGGCGTTTGAGCTGGTTGCTATGGCTGTAGTAGGAGTGAACATATTGAACTTCATCTTCACCTGGACCGAATACCCAGTGGAGAACCAAGTCCTCGCCCGCTGGGAAGGAGCAGGGAAGGACACAGGTCTCGGAGAACACACACGTCACAGGGACGTCTGAAACACATTTACAGAAAACACTCTTGATTCCCGTCCTTCAAGACATTGTGCGTGTGTGTGACTGGTATTCATGCAATGTAAGCCATGTGGCATGAGGAATGATGTTTTTCAGGTTGTCAGCTTTTGGTTCTTCCCTCTTTGAAAGTAATACTAAACATTTCTAAAAGAAACCTTTCCATGAAAATAACTTCATAAGCAAAAGGAGTATTGAAATATGAATCATTACATGACATTGCCTTGGTTAACACAGGAAAATATGAACCTTTTACGATCTAAACAAATTAGATAGTTACTAGAAAGCAAGGCCAAGTTAACTGGGAATTCCATTCTTATTGTGTCTTCCTCGACCGATTATTTACATTTCGAATAAGTATCAGTAGGCAGTTTGGAGACAAAGACATCAAATTGACAGAATAAAAATGTATATGTTCAAAATAAAAGTGATTTGTACTAAATTAGTTTCACTTAGCTTGAGTGCACTTTGTGATAGCACTTTGTGTTTATAGGCTATTTGATCATGCGTAACAGATCGGGAAAAACAAATTCTTAGTTGGAAAGACTGACCTTTTCCCTCGGACTCCTGGCTCATCAACACAGTGAACACCATACTGTAGGTCACAACCGCCACAATCCATGCCATGTTCCAAGCCATCGATGTCTACCTTACTATGTCTCTCCTTGTGACACACTGTCACAAAGTTCCACCTGCATACTGTAATCTTAACAATCAAGACAAGTTGGTCAGGTATGTTCAGGACGTCGACTGACAGCAAATAACTCAAATATGGACTGTTGTTGTCTAATCGAAACCAATCAAATTCCTTTTGCTTTGGCATGAAGCCTGCTTCTCCCTGTGTTTGGGTTGGCCTCTCGCTTTCACATTCTGACAGCAATGGAGACTGAAGGTTCTCGCTGAAACTAATTATAATAAAGGTTATGATAAACAACAGAGCATGAGTAATGTATGTGTGAAAGTGGAACGTGTGAGGAAACAGCAGAGAGACCTTGTTGGCTTATTTCTCTTATCGTGAGAATAACCTTGTTTTCTCCCCGTCTCGGAGGGGGTGGAGTAGGGAGGACAGCGGGGAGGGACGGAGGAGAAGGGCGCGAGGGTCCAGGTCGGCTGAGAGTCACGGCAGAAGGAAAACCGGGACAATGCTCTGTAATTAGATGGCAAGCGAGGTGACCGCATGAACCCATGCTCTCATCACACGCCTGGTACTCACTCGCTTCATAGTCCGTTACCAAGCTCTTCCAATGCTGTCTGGCTGTAATAGTCGAGAATTATCAGCTTTGGGTCTTACCCAGCTTCATCATACCCCTTCTCAGCTGTGTGTACACGCTCTGCGGCCATCATATTCATCGACACTTGCATTAGGTTCTCCTAGCGCCTTGTACGCATCAAGATCTTGATGCTAGCTATTAGGTGTTCTCACACATGTAGACAATCATGAACTCGTAGTTGATAAGGAAGTCCTTCTAGTCCGTCTACAGTGTTTTAGAGCATTCGGATTGGATCTCAAGTAACTATGCTGGCTTGTGCCTATGTCAGGAGGTCAACTATGGGAGGCATTCTCGCTCCGCAATCAGGCTCCAGTGACTGGTTCAAGATACAGCAAATAAATGCAGACCTTGGGAGCTCAAGTGTGTGCTCTCGAGTTCTTTGCTGCATTCACCAGAAACTAAAGCGGGGAGTTTTCAGTCAGGAAATCGGATGAGTTTATATATTACACTAAAAGGAGAGTTTTAGCGAACTACATCCAGAGAGAGTGGTTCCGCATGATTGTAAGTCCGTTCGAGTTGACAATTAGAACATCAGCATAGTATCAAGAGTTACACGAACGGTTCGGTGCGTGTGTTTGAAGCAATCGGCGGTAAGTACAGCTCTGCATGAGTTTCGTCTGCTGGATCGAATGTTGCTAAGCTTGTGTATGTGCTTGGTCCTCTGGAGTGCTGGATTTGCGCACTGTGCGCGTGTTGGGGTAGCATGACCTGTGGTCATCGGCCATGGTGGTGCAGTCCGCTGCCGAGGTCAACACGAGTAAGACATATGGTCATTCAGACACGGATACTGAGGAGTAAAGAATGCCAACTACTCACAGCAAGACTTACTCACGCTCTCGTCTTGTCGACTGTTCACTACGTCAGCTGCTGTCCACGACACTGTTCTTCTGTTCCAGAGGCTGCGATGATGACGGGCGAGTGTCTGGGCTCGTTGCGAGTATCTTCACTGGTCAGGTATGCACGGGCTCGGCGTCCTCCACACGCGCATAGATCGCGACCGGACCTTCAGGTGGCGGGCTACTCCGGTCGAGAGACCCCTGGCTGGAAGGGGAAGTTCGCCGCCAGCTGAAGCGCGGCACCTTCCGTTGGCGACGTGAATGATCGTCGGAAGGACCAGAGAGGAAGGTACTCCGAGACGAGCTGATTGAAGAGTTGCAGGAGCTAGAGAAAATGTTGGCGTACTGTAGCAGATGGTCCTTCGAGTAGGACTTCGCCCGGGCTGGGCAGCGGGCCACCCTGCTGCAGGGGTGTAGCGCCAGAGTTTCTGAGCTCGCTCGTATGTGCATGTTGACCTCCATACTACTTTGGTCGACGAGAGAGTTCAAGAGAGCGTGAGGTAGCACTGTGAGGTGTGCCTGCTAACGTGGCAGGTTCAGACAGAAGACTAACATGTCTACAGCCCTACTCACAGAATGGCTGACAACGCAACGCTACTAGATCATCGATACTTTTCTAGCCACATGTACGATTCACCTTTGTGCAAAAAGTTCAATAGTATGTACAGATCCCGCTTCAAATTTGTCGATTTTCCCGCATACACTGCAGGGGCATACCTCAGCCAGGGACACCACCAAGATGGCCGAGGAGAGAACGCGCAGAGGAGAGTAGTTTGTGCCTTGCACAGAGGTCGACGTTGTTTGCAGCCGTAGATTCTCATACTTGGAAGCATATGATCAGATATGAGAATGGCCATAACAGGATACGGCAATATGCACGATGAACAGTACCATAATATGTATTATGGAGATCAAGAATTATGGTTTCCTGAACTACAATAAAGCAAAACTGAACAGGGCGTCAACGCAAAAGTAGCCACATGAAAGACGCATTGGATTAGCATCCTCATAATTCTTTCTGTTGATTGGGCTGTTTACTGACTCTTTTTGTGTTGATGTCGTGTGACATGTGTGCGACTCGTGAGGTAGTAGCAGTGCACTACTATGATCGTCATGATGCTCGCTGATGCATCTTGATGAGTAGTGGTGTGTGAGTGTGTGTGGCGTGAGAAGCACGCGATAGACAGACGGCAGAGAGGTTGACGGGTTGGGCAAGGTGCTGTACGTCTTTGTAGGGAGGGAGTGAAGGCCGGCTAGTGGGACGGCAAGACCAACTACACTCGGCATGTGTGGAATGACTAGAACAAGGCGAGACTTGAGGCGGGGGCATGGTGTAGAGGAGAGGGAGGCATGAGGTTAAAGGAAGAGAGAGAAATGTCAAGTCTCACCGCTGCCGGGATGGTTACGTTTAGTGTGGTATGACGTTTATAGCTGACTCTCGCACGCTCTGCTGCCATCCCCGTATTGGGCCGCGCTCGCACTATGGCGCTCTCCCTCCTGACGCCTTCTGTCCCCTCCAGGATAAGGATGACACTGGAGTTGATCGAGATAGTGCACTCCCGCGCTCACCGTACGAATCACTGGTCTCGGGCTTTGGGCACTGTGTGCACTGTTTTGACGTGGGTCATCAGCCAGGTGTGTGGACGGTAGAGGGCACGATGGTCATCTATTCCTCCAGTGGGGCATCTACAACCCCCCTCCCCTGCCCTTCGAAGGAGACCCGTACGACTACAAAGAGGACAACCCTCGCTACTGACGCATGCGGCGCTCACACGTGCTGTGCACACACACACATTGCATGCACCCCAACATGCTGTATACATTTGCACACACTGTGCATACGCTTACCTTACACACATCGACATACACTCATTAACCTGTCACCTCTTTCTTTCTTCTTTGAGTATTTTAATGATGTTTGTTTCATTTGAGATTGCTTTGGCAGTTTGTGTTTTTGTTGTGTGCCAAAGGCGACAGTGTTTTGGACCCCACATATCTGGCTTATGCTCAAACATTATACGCTAAAGTGAACTGAAGTAAAAGATTTCCACCCAAGCCAACACTTTTCAAGTACTTTCAAGTGAGTATTGTTGCAGTGTCGTCAGCGTGGTACAAATACAGAACGATTTGATACAGGCTGTGACCAGAAGGTGGCAGTGTTGTCCATCGTGGTTGGCATTCAGTTGTGACCATAGGCCTAGATCACTCTCAGAGCAGGTGATAATGGCCTTTCCCTGAGTTAGGTTCTGATTTCATCAGTATTAAATGTTTGCTGTTGCAATTCTCCGCGGCTGGTTTTCAAACAGATTTCACTTCTTCATAAAGGCTGTCTGGTCGCATTTTGAACTGGTTAGATTTGTAAATGTAACAAGATG
>BROE01000024.1:3724724-3997260 GCA_036571765.1 Plecoglossus altivelis | reverse complement strand
TGAATTTGGACAGCTCCAACGACAAGGACCGGACAGGTGCTACACACACATGGAAACACACACATATAGCCATAAGAATATAGATAGCCCTCCTCCTCCTGCTGATAGGCTGTCTGTTAGACAAAGTTCCAGTCCAACTGACAGCAAGTTCAGGCAGATGATGGAAGTATAGGACTCACCCTCCACCCTGACGATGACCTGGGCCTCGTGCAGTCCTGCTGTAGAGTTCACCTGACACCTGTACCTGCCCCTGTCTCTGGGGCCACATTTCGTCAGACGCAGCGAAGCGTTGCCGTGGGAGACCAGCTTCGGGAAGAGGGAGGCACGGCCCCCGTACTGCTCGTGCTCGGACTGGTCGTCATCGTCATCCTCGTCATCCTCGTCGTCCTCTAGTTGAAGGGTGTAGATGACCGCTTCCTGTCGCTCCCATCGGATGACCTGGTTGCTGGCTGGCTTGAAGCTGCAAGGCAGCACACAGTCCTCGGAAAACACGCATGTGACGTGGACGTCTGAAACACATCACACACACGTGTGTCACTGGCCAGGTAGTCACACACCCGAAGGGCGTCCACGGCTAATCTTGGTGTGTCAGGGTGTATAAGAGAATAAAAGAGGAAGAGAGAAAAGAAGTGAGATAGAAGGGGGGGGGATGGTGGGAGGAGGAGGGCTGAGTCTGTACACGCTGGTGTCAGCATGTGCTTGGATACACACTCATGGACAGGGTGTCCACAGCTGTGTCACAGATGTACGGGCAACACATTGTTTGAGTGGTTTGCGAGCTCTGATGATTCTGAGATGAGCGCCTTGCGTGAATAGAGACGGCGTTCGGATAGAACGAGCCTTGCTCGCGCTGTCGTGACCAGGAGTCGAAAAGGAAGTATATCACATGCTGTTCACATGCTGTCCACAATTCCCTCCCTTTCACTTCCTCGCTCCCTCGCTCTCCCTACCTTCCTCTCTCCCACCCTCCGCTGTGACTCAGCCTGTCTCAACCTGGTTTATTTACCTTCCGCAATCCATCATTCAGCTTATCTATCATCTCCATGCCGAACCAATCACTTTCCGTCTTTTAAATTCGATCCCAATGATTGCGACAGCTCCAGGTAGCACCGGCCCCCTCGTTCTGTCAAGCTCCGACCTAAAGCTCCCGACATAGTGCCCAGCGATCTGACCAATGGGAGAGTGTCTCACCTGGGATCTTTTCCTGTGTTGACATCCAGAACCAGAGCAGGAGAAGGGCCAATGTCCGCATAGCTGTCATGTCTGACTCTCTCTCTCTCTCTCTCTCCTTCCGTGTGAAGGACCCAGCAGAAGCTCAGGGAAGCAGCAAGCTTCTTGTGTAAACACTACCTCATCCTGCTGTCTGCTGGACGAGTCTCAGCTGGCGGGACGGACGTCTTCTCTAGCGAGACATCTTCCCTGGGCTCTGGCTCTGCTTCACGGAGAGACCCACATGCACACGCTCAAACTAATAAGAAACACATTAGAAATCACATGCAACGGTACGTTAAGGAGGGAGAGAGGGGGTTGGAAGCAGGGGGGGGGGAATGATGTTGTGTGGCTGCACTTGTTGGGAAATCTGTGGTTTTCAGTTTTGAGGCTGTGGTTCTCTTGTGTAAAAGACACAGTGTATTTTCTTTCCTCCACCCCACGCCCTTTACACGGCGTTTGGTCGTTTCTCACCTTTTTTCTAATCCCTCCTTTCGTTACATTTCTTGTTTCGCTATTAGTTCCCTCAAGCTTTAAATCCCTTTCTATCTCTCCATCTCTCCATGGCTGTCTTTCAACACCACCAGGGCTGTTGTGGATCGAGGTGCCTGAATTGTGACGCTGACGAAAAGATGCCTACATCTGTTCTTTATTCAGCCCTGCACATCTTAATCCAATCTTGTAGCAGCAAACATTCCCCCAGAGACCGACATCAAAGAGGATGGACTTAACGGCACTCACACAGCACACAGGGAAGGCAAGTCTACGAGTTCAGATATCATAGTAAAAAGCAGTAAAAAGGTTAGCAAACGAATCATTCCAGCACACCACGTTTTTTGGTATTTGAGACTAAATCACAGCCGTGAACATGGAAAGGGAAACGACGTCAATTCGATTTGGTTGCTGACCTATTTGAACACAGAGTTAAAAAACAAACCAGACTTACGATAGGTTTCCCAGTGGTTCCACAAGCAGCAGGGAGAAAGAATGAAAGGAGGAGTGACACAGAGACGCGCCTCTTCTTCCTTCTTGGGAGAGTGAGGAGTTTGACTGGACCGACAGGTTATTTAGAGAATATAATGCACACACACTTAGCAGACGTGCACACACAAACATTCACACCCAGACACATGCACGCACGCACACGCTAACACACGCACACATTTCTCTATGCCCCTGAAGCAGAATCCTGAAGGTAATTACAGTCTACCCTTGTACTCTCCAAGTGGCTCCTTTCTTGGAAGGAGGTAATCAGACATGCCCTCATCTCCCAATCACACGGTCCTACAGAAACATATCAGCGCACGTCATTCCCAACACAGGAACTGATAAGGACAGTAAGGAACACAGCATGCTTCACACACAAGCACACACCAAATATTTGACATTTCCATTAGCTTTGAATGGGGCTTCTTGTTGCCAAAGCTACATCACTTTAGTTTGTTTATGGGCTGTGAATAATGTGAGTGTAACCTTAACCTTAGCTTGTGTGTGTGTGTGTGTGTGTGTGTGTGTGTGTGTGTGTGTGTGTGTGTGTGTGTGTGAGCTCAGACATGGACAGAGAAGTATACTGTTTGGACTGAATTAGGAACAGTTTGTTCGCAATCACAGCAGGGCAGATTACATTCTGCTTCTACTGAGTGCTTGTATTCTCTAACATACACATCAAGTAATCTTTCCCTAACCTACACAAACAGAGGGGGAATACACATACCATTACACACGCACGCATCAACACAGATGGACACACACACAACAGAGGGTGAGTAATGTAGGGACACATATCAATCTTTCCATAACCTACCCAAAGAGAGTAGCTACAGACACCAGCACACAGATGCCAAGATAGGTACAATAGGGACCTATATTTGTGTTCATTCTCTTTTGCCAGGAAAATCCAGATTATTGACACGTGTGTGTGTGTGTGTGTGTGTTTGAATGTGTGTGTCCACCCTCTGTTTGTAGGTTAGGGAAAGATTGCTGTGGCTGTAGATAAGAGGATTTCACAGGAATTAGTGTCATTCTTCTATCACTGGAGGAATAGATTTATATCGATTTTAATCAGCGAGAGAAAGACCCACTGAAGCTGAGGCAGCTAGAGGGAGAGCCAGGCAGGGAGACATAGGAGGACAGAGCTGCAGAGATGGACTGAGGGCCCACAGCCGTGGAGTCATGGGCAACGCAACACACTGATGTTTCATGACGTGAAGTAACTGGAACCAGGAGGACTCTTGGCTGTGCAACAACAGAACTGGCACATCTGGGCTGGCAGTGTCAAGAGAAGAAGAGCTGCCCTGCTCCAAATACACACACTCTTTCTCGCTCACTCTCACACACACACTCTCTCACACACACACACACAAACACACACACGCTCTCTCTCACACATACTCACACACACTAAAGCCTGATTCCGGAGCATTTTGGAAAGAGAAGATCAACTGCAAACAGACTCCCGCATGCTTGATCAGTCAACGACCGCTTCCTGACTCACGACCACGGAGCCTTCTGGAATGCGCTCCTGCTGTTGTTTGACCGAGAGGCGGTCATCCTGGACTCTTGACCGTCGACCCTGACTGGAACATGAACGTGGTTCTGTTGAGCGTGCGGTCCATATGGTTGGTCTGGGCGTTGTCCTGGCCCGTCGCCATGGTGACCGGGGCCCATAGCACAGGACGCAAGAAACACAAAGATGTTTACCTGGGAGAAAACAGCAAAAACAAATATGGAGGGTAAGACACACACTTGCACATATAAACACACACACCAACTCACCGGAGCGCACATGCCCGCACACACGCAAATACGCACGCGTTGCACACACACACGCACACACACACACCTTATACACTGGTATTCACCACAACTGAATACTAGGTGCTGCGTTAGCGCTTGACACCACTCGTTTGTGGGGCTCTGCTGCGCTTACCCAGACATTATGGCCTAGCTGTCTGTCGTCACGGTGATGTCTCTGTGCAGGTCTGGGGAAGTATGGATGGATGTCAGCATGGTGTGTAATTGCTGGATGAGTGTGCAGAGACTGACTTGCACTGTTCGCTTGTGGCTTTCCGTGGTTTGAATTACCCCCTGCATGGGCTTGACTTAAGCCTCCCTGCTTGGCTGTACAGAGGGCATGTGTGTTTACAGTGATGAGTGTTTAGGAAAACTGAAAGGAAAAGGGAACAAGCCGTCTCTGTGAAACATACTCTAGACATCAGGCCTGCGCAGGTGTGTGTCTGTTCGGTCGGTCATGACTTGTCGCACACCCACCCCACACGTCACAGCAAAGCAGGGTTTACCCCCCCGCCCCCCCTCCAAGAAAAGAGTCATTTTCCGTCAAACAACTGCCTCTCTTCTGCCTCCCCCTCCAGCTTGTGCCAGGGGTTGTCAGAGTTGTGAGGTGGAGCCGTTGTCATGTAGCTCTGACTGACCCTACTCTGATATCCCCTCTGCTTCCACAGGCAGACTATATCAGTCCTACTTATCCCACACACACTCTTGGGACCGGCTCTGGAACTTTCCAACACGTTATTCAGTGTGTGCGTGTGTGCGCGCACGTGTGTGTACTGAAGCAATGCCAAGGAGTGGTTAATGTTTCTGGGTTTGGCAGGATCAGAGGTGTAGAGACGAGAAGGGCAGATTTGTAAACTCTGTTTCTCTAATTAAACCCCTTCAGTTAAATCCTTCCAAAACCAAGCAGTGGTTCAGTCGTCCCTGCCAATGTGGATGTGTGAAGGCCAGGGGACGGAGGGCGACGTGACAAAGCCAGCGTAGCCAACAGGAGGGAGCAGTCGCTCCAACGACACATTTCAGTCTTTTTTGTCTCAATAACCATGTGTATGACGTGTGTGTGTGTGTGTGTTTGTGACTGTGCGTGCCTGGGTGTGTCACTGCGTGTGTCACCGTGTGCGCATCGCCGTGGGGCCCCGTCTGTGACTGTGTGATGGTGTCTGTACGCATGTGTGTCTGTGTTCTCTCCTCGCAGGAGGATTGACTACAAGCTGAAGAAACAGGACAGCACCAAGTCACTCCTCATCAAAACAGAGCAGCTCCTGAGGATCGAGGAACACGACTTCGCCATCAGACCTGGCTTCGGAAGTGAGACTCGCCATTTCGTTCTCTGCGTCTGCCTCTCTCCATCCATTTCTGCCTGTTAGCTTCTCCATCCTGTCTCTCCCTCCTTTCTCCCTCCCTCTCTCTGTCCCTCTCTCTCTTTCTTTCTCTCGCTCTCAGTCTCTTTCTCGTCCAATCTCTGCCTCTCCCTATGCTTGGTCCAAATGTATCTAATCCAATCACTCATGCATCACTAACACCTGAAAGTCACAGGCCGTGCTGTACTGCTGAGGAAGGCTGATGATGCACGTGGATCTGGATCCCGGCTTCGCTGGGCACTGGGTCACTGCGCCAACCACACTCGGCTCTCCCAAACCATCACTGACCCAGATTATGCGTGTGTGTGGGAGAGAGAGAGAGGCAGAGAAGGGGGTTTCAGGGACAGTAATCTGGATTATTTTTATATTCAGGTCTGCTAGAGCAGATGGAACAGTGGGATCGACACCAGTTCAGGCAAGGATGGAGAACTGACCTTTGCACGTTCATGACGGTCACCGCATCACAGACACACAAACCAACAGGCACGCACACACACAACATATGGTTGGCATCACATGGCCTTCATGGTGCAGGCTGTCTCCACCATACTGTCCGACATACAAAAGAAGCATTGTCTAAACTTGAGAAGATGACTGAAAACGATCTATGTTTCTCATGGTTAAGATAAGCCTGGCTCTATGTGTAATGGTATTGGCTCTGTGTGTGCATGTGTGTAAGGGTATTGCATGTGTAAGATTATTTATTGTGTGCGTGTGTGTGTGCTGCCTACTCACGTCTGATGACACACACGCTGGGTCTAGGATGTCTCAATCATGATCATTCTATTTCTATGACCTGTGATCTATTTCTCTCATCATCGGCCATTATATCACTGTCCCCATTTCATACCAGTGTCCTGCATGTAGCTGGATAGGCTGACTGAAGCTAGTTTGAGAAGACACCACTTAGCATCCTACTGAAAGCTGACAGAGAGCTGACACAAAAATTACAGATTCAAATATTTGTGTTTTTTTGGAACAGATAATAAGTGTTATTTTGCCTCACACAAACAGGTCACTGTAAATTGTTAAACGTGTAATTGACGTGTGACAAAGACAGTCTGGATGTCTGAGAGCTTTTGGGGGCTGGCTATGGGATTAACTTCATTAAATGAAGTGTTTATAGAGCTGCAGAGCTGCAAACGCTCACAGAATTAACAGACTTCATACACACAGCAGGCCTACAGGAGACAGAGCACACACCCTTCCACACAATGACCCACTCACACATGCACACTAAGACACACATGCACACACAGAGGCACGCTAAGACACACACACACACACACAATTCAGACTCCATGCAGCAGTGTCAAGTAAACCTCAACATCAATCAAGTATAAACCACAGGCAGAGCAACTTGTACAGGATGGCAGCCTTCCAACGACAACCAGGTAGAGTTCCATTAATCTCTCTGGCCATGCGTTGAGAGCGTGTGCGTAGTGTGCTAGCTACCTTCTTGTTGAAAAGAGCCTACAGACAATCAACAGACACGGTTAGAACAGGTGGCATGGATGAACAAGGAACAAATCAGATATCAAACCTCAATCCCCCTCAGGGATGAGGGAGGGGGAGGGTGCAGCGGAATATGTGATTATATTTTTCAGCCACCTTGTCATTTCAAACTGCCTGCCGTCATCTAGCGAGTCACCAGGATGCCTGTGAGCCCATGTGAGGAGGTGTGACGCAGGAGGGGGAGGCAGGTCACTGGAGGGTGTGGTTCAGGGATGCCAGCCAGCATTAACCTGTTTGAAAATCTGCAGGCAGGGTTGATTTAGACAGGTGGTGTGCAGTTTGGACATGGTGATGGATGTGGGAGTCGTCTTCAAGCACAAGAGAAAGGGGGGGGGGCTTGAGTCTTCAGTTGCTTCGATGCTTTAACTTAAGTTCGGTACGAAGTGTCCCCAAAACTGCCATGCTAATACTGACACACCATTACATGCTGATGCATGGAAACCTGTTCTGCTTTAACACTGGGCTTTCCTCCTCTGGGGGTATCAGATGCGGCTATCCCGGTGGGCATCGACGTGCAGGTGGAGAGCATCGACAGCATCTCAGAGGTCAACATGGTACGAGGTCACGTTTTCACCTCCTCTGACATCACTTCCTCCAGTCTCCCCACTCCCTGCAGCTCACTGTCTGTGGTGTCTGTGGTGTCTGTGCAGGACTTCACGATGACCCTGTACCTGCGGCACTACTGGAAAGACGAACGTCTGGCTTTTCCTTCTCGAAGTAACCTGAGCCGCACGTTTGACGCTCGTCTGGTGAAGAAGATCTGGGTTCCTGACGTGTTCTTCGTCCATTCCAAACGTTCCTTCATCCATGACACCACCATGGAAAATATTATGCTTCGGGTCTATCCTGATGGAAACATCCTGTACAGTGTCAGGTAACAGTGTGTGGCTGTGTGAAAGAGGTAAAGAGAGAGAGTATAAGAGAGACTATAGTGAGAAAGAGAGAGAAAATGGACACATTTCAGTTTGCAAGAGACTGAGACAAAAACAGACACGATCTTAACGTATTGAACAGTTGTATGAAGATGAATTTCTGAAGTATGCATTTTGATATGTTCCACGATGGAATCTTAACTGCAGTGTTTCGTTGTCAAGGATAACCGTGACTGCTCTCTGTGCAATGGACTTCAGCAGCTTTCCTTTGGACACACAAAACTGCTCTTTAGAGCTGGAGAGCTGTGAGTTTCAAACACAACATATCTCCCCTTACACACACAAACCACCTGGTACTGTTGATACTACATAGATGCACTAGTCACACAAGTGCATGCACAAACACACTCAAATGTGTTTACTCTACTTTCACGATAATATACAAAACCTAGTTTCTCATTCCTTTCTCCTCCCTGGGCTGTGTCCTCTCTTTCTCTGTTTCTTTATCTCTCTGTTTATCTCTCTCTCTCTGTTTCTCTATCTCTCCCTTTCTCGCTCTCCACTCCCCCGGCCTAGATGCCTACAATGAGAATGACCTCATGCTCTACTGGAAGAATGGCAATGATTCTCTGCGGACAGATGAGATCGTTCTCTCTCAGTTTTTCATAGAGGAGTTCAACCCTTCCAATGGCCTGGCCTTCTACAGCAGCACAGGTGTGTTTGTGAGCATGTGTGTGTGTGTGTGTGTGTCTGTGTGTGTGTGTGCTTTGCCCAACCTCCTCACCTCACCTCCTCTCACCCTCCTCTCCTCATCCCTTCCTCTCCCAGGCTGGTACAACAGGCTGTACATCAACTTCATCCTGCGTAGACACATCTTCTTTTTCATGCTGCAAACCTACTTCCCCACCATGCTGATGGTTGTCCTGTCCTGGGTCTCCTTCTGGATCGACAGGAGAGCTGTACCCGCCAGAGTATCCCTGGGTACTGGACAACACACACACACACCATGCACACCATGCACCCCAGGCACACCACATGCATACACACCACCCGCACGCACACTCACCACACACACAGCACACGTTTACACTGAATACGTCTTTCAGAGTTTGTAATATATTTGAGTAGTTCCTGTTTATGAAGACAGACCAAACAGTCTCTTCCTCTTTGCTGCAGGAATAACCACAGTGCTGACCATGTCCACTATTATCACCGGGGTCTCCTCCTCCATGCCCCAGGTCAGCTGTGTGTGTGTGTGTGTGTGTGTGTGTGTACATGCATATTTAGGACTGCATTTACTCTACATTACATTTTATGTGTGAGTTATGTGTCTTTTTCTTTTAGATGTGTGTGTGATGTGGATGTTTTTGCGTGCGGCGTCGATTCACGGTGTGGATGTGTGTGTTTATGTGTGTGGTGTGTGTACCTAACAGTCTGTGTTTGAGTGTGTAGTCCTCACGCATGTGCGTCCCTCAGGTGTCGTATGTGAAGGCGGTGGATATCTACCTGTGGACCAGCTTCCTGTTTGTCTTCCTGTCTGTGATTGAGTATGCTGCTGTCAACTACTGCACCACTGTGGAGGAGATGAGAAAACTGAAGAGGGGAAAGGTCAGGGGTCAAATCAAATCCAACTTGACATACAAAGCCCTTTTTACAAGCAGTATAAGAGGGGATTTTTACCCATAGAATTCCTATTTACTAATAGAACTGTACCAAAGTCAACCTACTGTACACTCTCAATGAAGACAAGAAAAAATTCATAGAGTAGAAATGGAAGAAACCTTGGGAGGAGAATTTTAGTGAGGGATCCCCTTCTCCAGAGACAGTGAGAGGTGCAGAACACAGACTAAACATAGTCATGCATTGAGAGTAGACATTAATATATATAAGGATCTGCTGTAGCCAGTCTTCCAGTTTGTGCTCCGATGACCACAGGCACCACTGTCACCTTCACCTTCCAAGCCTTCTCTATCTCTTCTCTGAGCCCTTGGTATTTCTCTAGTTCCTGTTGTTCGTTCTTCCTGATGTTGCCATCACTCGGCATTGCGACGTCAACCACAACGTCTTTCGTCAGCTGTTTGTCCACTATCAAAATGTTTATTTGGTTCGCCATCACCATTCTGTCAGTCTGAATCTTGAAGTCCCACAGGACCGTGGCTCGGTCATTCTCTACATTCTCTACCACCTTTGGAGGTGTTTCCCACTTTGACCTCGGGGCTTCCAGTCCATGCTCTGTGCAGATGTTCCTGTACAGTATGCCAGCCACTTGGTTATGGTGCTCCATGTATGCTTTCCCTGCCAGCTTCTTACACCCTGCAGTTATGTGCTGTATATATACTGTATATATCCTGTATATGTACTGTATATATACTGTATATATACTGTATATATACTGTATATATATATTTGCAAATGGATATCCAGAGTTACTAACCATTGATCTGTGTTGGTGCATGTCAGTTTACAGTGGTAGCCACAGGGGGTAGGAGGTCAGCGATCAGGGCACAGGTTTATCAAGAGACTTCATCAGAACAAGCGTGTCCTTTCAGAACCATGGATTTAGATGCTTGTGTTTTCTGAACAACAGCTCTCTCTTCTGGTCACATAAAGTTGTTGCATCAAAACACTGGCAACACACTATAAATCCAATGATCTGGATAATACTCTCAGATCGTTTAAGGTCGCTTAAGAAAATGAACTTATTGTTTGCTTAGACCATGAGCGGTCAAATGTAACAATGGTACTATCCGTGTCTGCCTCTGGTTTGCCCTTCAGATCCCAACATCCTACAACGCCAGCCAGGCCATGGCCTTCGATGGCTGCTTTCACGACAACGACATCGAGCTGACCCCGTTCCCACGTCTGGTCCCAACCTTGAACCCTAACCCTCTGGAAACGTCCACTCAGGACTCGGGGGATGCTCCGGTCACCGAAGGGACGCGTCTACGTCGCCAGCGTTCTGTTCGTGAAAACGTGGACTTGCTGCTTCGTCACAGCTACATGATTGACTCATACTCCCGTGTGGCTTTCCCTCTCTCCTACCTCCTTTTCAACATCATTTACTGGAGCTTGTACTCCTGAGAGAGCTGTGAGCGAGTCTGTCGTCACGAAGGAAGGAGAGTGGCCATATATTCTGGGGGAAACTACTGTAACGAACATGTGTTCCAACAGAACTGGTGTTTTTACTCCTGAGGGACTGCCTTTTGTTCAATTATTCAACTGCCTATTGAGACATTTCAACTAGGAGAGAACGTTTTCTATTTGGAGGATCAACTGGACACTTATGTGATGATGCCTACTGTTGTGATCCTCAATTGAGTATTAATATTTGTAGAAATTAAAGGTCCTGTTAAAGATGCCTAGGTGGTTTAAACGCCTTTGTGAAAAACAAAAGGCGATTTAATTGAGAACAATTACACAAAATCATGTTTAATTTCTGTATATCACTGTGTGTACTTAAAACATTGATTTTGTTTGTATGTCAGTGAATAGATGTTAGAATTTTTATACATTTTAGAAATATGAATTAATGATGTAATAAAACCTAGTAGCCTATTTCAAGAAAATGACAAGGAGATTTTTTTCAGCATTTGTTTGTTTGAACTCTACTGATTTTGAAAATAAACACGAAAGTCTAACATTGAGCCACGGTTCAAATAAACCCATTTCGCTGTTATTCAGTTGCAATGGTGCCCATGGTTACTCCCAAGTTTTGTTTACATACATGTGGAAGCGTTGCACGACAGTCCCCCGGAGAGGAAGCAACACACGCACGTCGTAGCTGCTAGCTAGCTAGTCAACAAGCATCAGAGGAAAGTTGCAAGGTAAGTTTTATTTGTTGCAGCAAGTTCAAATGCGGTATCACTGTAAAAAAAAGAGAGAGACGTTTGTAGCTGCAGTATACATATTGCAAGTGTCTCGGAAACGAGTGGTTACTTGGTGACGTTATCTAAGTTACTATCACCAACTGGCCAACGTTGCTTTTCTTTGACATTTTAGCTAGTTCTTGGTAGACGATTAGCTAGCAAATAGCATTGTGGCTAACGTACAGTATAGTGGGACTAAATGTTTAACGAGTAGCCAACGCCAATAATTATCTGGAAATAACTTGCCACTCGTCTTACACATTTTGCTACAGTATCTGCCATTTATTCTTTACAAATATTCTTTGATTCCCCCCAACCCACAAACTAGTTGATCATCGACTTGTTGAATTGCGATTATGTACTTCCTATGCGGTGATGAATAATCTTCTGAAAAGTGATGTGAAACGTGTGCATTGAATGCAAGTATACTGCATTGCACGCTCAAATAAGTAGCTGTTCTGTATATGCAAAATTGATCAGCATTAGTAAAGGTAGCGTTACTGTGGTGTACTGTAGTTACTACAGTACTGTATCTTATTATTCTGAATGTGTACATTTAAATATCGATGTTTGACAGGTGGTCACTAGTCTCATACAGCGCGTAGAGACGTTGACAGCTCACTGAGTAATGTTAGCTGCTGTCTGTCTTGATGAGTCTACTTAAGATATGAATGAATAAGACTTTATTTGGACTATGTTCTGATATGACTATCCGTCCATCTTCCACTTGGCCAGTTTGGTGACCAGTCCCTGACAGCAACCGATACGCCGACGTCACATGACGTCAGACCAGGAGCTAGTAAGTCCAGTAGAGCCAGAGGTGCAGCTATCTCAGGGAGCCCTGGAAACGGGACGTTACCACCTGGTACAGTACATTTATTACCGTACTTTGCTTTTACAGTTCCATACGTGTCACATATAGTGCAGTGCATTGTTTGCCGCTGACACATGATACATTTGAAGGTACTTAGCAAATATCTGTGGATCCTCAAGGATCATATAGCAGTTGAAGCCAGACATATGCTGTCTATGGGTATTACATAGATTGTGTTTTTTTCACAAGTCGACATTGGTAATCTGAGATGCAGCTGTCTGGTTTATGACCATGGGTCCAAACACGCACACACACCCATGCACACCCATGCACACACATTCTCTTCGGAACAATTAACTATTTTCTGTTGGCCAGTGGGTGTTGTAGCCATCGAGTCACAGTGAAAAAATGTTAAAGTGGACTGAGGTAGGGGGAGTAAAGGTGAAAAAGCAAAACATAGCAAGGTTTGAACAAGAATCACAGTGGTGTTTGTTTGGCCCTGTGCTACAGAGCTGACTATTCTAGCTAAAACTACACGCGAGGGCACACTGAAGGCTACATTCCTCAAATACACACACACACTACCTACATGTGCACACAAACACACACCCGCACACACACACACCCAAGTGGTCCAGATATTTCTTTTGAGTGGCAGGGCCATGTGGGCTCCTTCACATGTGCTATTCTGAGCAGGGTTGGGTTGGGGGGAACTCAGAGAGACGAGGGGGATTGTGTGGTGGAGTCGAGGGTATTTTCTCTTTCTGTGCAAGGCGTGCGAGCGAGAGGAGCAGGTTGCGTTTTGTTCCGTGGCTCAGTGGTTCGACTGCTGTGGGGGTTTGCTGTTTGAGTGCCTTTCTGGCCTAAAGATGGGGTGCTGTTTTAGCAAGGAGTTGAGCCCGGGTAGGCTGAGCGAGAGGACCAGTCTCCTACAGACCTCCATCCCTGATAGCCTGGCTGTGAGAGACCAGGACAGACGGCACACAGCTTCGATGGTTCGGCACGTCTGCGTGATGGCTGAGGAGACTTGTCCTGCCGATCGGTCGGCTCAACGGAAGCTTCCAGAGGAGGGGGGAGGAGAGGCGTTGACGGGTCGGGAAGACGTGCCGACAGGCCCTGCGGTGAAGACCGGCAGCGACGGCGGCATGCAAAGCAAAGGGGGTTTCAAACCGGAGCGCACACACGAGGAGGGGTCTATTATTACCACCTCCGCAGGCCCCGGCACGGACACGCTTAAAGGCACACACAGGAGCGCATGCGTGTCGGACATACTCGAGGCCAAGTCCGCGGACAGCTGTGAGTCTGCTCCCTACATGGACAAGTCATGCGAAAGCCCAGTGAAACAAAGGATAGCAGAAAATGCCACGCTGAGGGCTACCTGGTTCAGCCAGCCTCCCACAGTCCATGACCAGGGGGGTGCAGGGGGCTGGACGTCAGCCGCAGCGAGGACACCCACCAATGGCTGCCTAGGTGATGTCAGAACTGATGGGGTGTCCGGTGGCCTGGTCCTGCCAGCTCAGCTGTGTGAGGAAAGTCAGCGGAATTCCCTCAAAGCCCAGCTGGAGGAGGAGGAGGAGGAGGAAGACTGTGTCATCAGGGCAACGCTAGGCAAGGGTTTCAGAGCCAGGGCTCAGAGCTTTTACAGCCTCTGTTCCATAGAAGCAGATGACCTTGACCCTGACCCATCAGGCACAGCTGAAGCCGAAGCAGGTGAGCTGCCCCCCACAACCCTGCCCGCAGCCTCCGACCAACTACTGGAAGAGAAATCCACAGCCTTTGACCAATCAAATGAAGCGGAATCTGTATTTACTGTAAAATCACATACGGAAGCCACAACCTTTGATCAACCACACACCATGGAATCTATGACCACTGTCCAGTCCCTCACAACGGAACCCACGGCTTCTGTTGAAGCAGACACACAAGAACCTAAAACCTTGATAGAGCCTCCCCAGATAACCTCCTCAGACCCCCTCCCGGACCTCCTCCCTCCTTCCAGCAGCTGGAGGAGCAGCGAGGACCCTAGTGCATCTTCTCCAGGCAGCCTCGCTACCCCCGAGGATGGGTCCCAGCTTTTGCCGGCCATGGATGAGTCCACCCCTGATATACTCGAGGTGTCTCACCAGGAAACACATGCAGGGGAGGAGGCAGCTCCTGTGGAGGAGGACGTGGTGATGGACTTGGACAGGCCCTCTGAGACAGGAGTAGAAACTAGACAGGAGGTGGAAGACAATGAAAGGGATGAGAGTGTTCTTGTTGAAGTTTCCATCTGTGCTGCGTTTGACTGCCATCCCTTTCAATCTGCCGCTACAGAGGAGCAGCCTTCGCCAGAAATCTTCCCCACCTGCATGGAAGCTCAAATCCTCAGTCCTAGCCCTAGCTCCAGTCCTAGCCCCAACCCTAGCCCAAGCCCCAACCCTAGCCCTAGCTCCAGCCCTAGCCCCAACCCTAGCCCTAGCTCCAGTCTTAACCCCAACCCTAGCCCAAGCCCCAACCCTAGCTCCAGCCCTAGCCCTAACCCTAGCCCTAGCTCCAGTCCTAGCCCCAACCCTAGCTCCAGTCCTAGCCCAAGCCCCAACCCTAGCCCTAGCTCCAGCCCTATTCCCAGCCTTAACAACCCTTGCCCAAATCCCAGGGCAGTGGATCAAGCCTTGGGTGGAGAAGGGATGGGGGACCAGGAATGTTGTCAAGTTGTCCATGAGAGTGTAAGCAGTGAAGAAGTTAGTGGAGAAACAGAAGAGCAGCATTCAGCTCTCATCAGCACAGAGGTGACAGACTTAGGTGGAGCCTCAATCTGCCCCATGTCTGTTGGGTCACCAACAGAGTTTCATTACTGCTCGTTCAAGACAGATATACCACCAGTTAAACTGACCCCTGACCATGAGACCGCAATATCAGAGCAATCAGATACGATCTTGACTCAACATGAAGCAACCGTCGATATTAGAGCTGGGCCAGATGAAGAACCAACACAGGTCAACCTGGTAGTAGGTTGCTGTGATCTCAAGCCAGATGATCAGGCTATGGAGCCTGTCGACAAGGACGGAACCTCTTTTAGAGAGCCAGTCCAGGATGAGGTTCCTAATTTGGAGGAGGTTTCACATCAGTCTGCAGATGCAGAAGAAGAACCAGAAGCTAGTCTGGTACAGAAGCTTGAAGAGAGGTCTGACCCCAACGCTGAGACAGGTCCTCTCGGTGGAGTGAGGACCATACCTTTCTCTCCCGAGAGCGTCCATCTTCACCACGCTAGTGAAGACGTAGTGTCCGGCTCTCCAGATCCTGGTATGGGGGACATACCTGCTGTCAACGAAGGAGCACTTTATGTAAACGACGTTGAGATTGTCTACGCGCGAAGCACACATCAGTCTTCAAATGCAGAAGAAGAACCAGAAGCTAATCTGGTACAGAAGCTTGAAGAGAGGTCTGACCCCAACGCTGAGGCAGGTCCTCTCGGTGGAGGTGGAGTGAGGACCATACCTTTCTCTCCCGAGAGCGTCCATCTTCACCACGCTAGTGAAGATGTAGTGTGTGTACCTTATGTAAACGACGTTGAGATTGTCTACGCGCGAAGCACCGGATCAACACCTGATGAAAATCTTGAGGGAGATTACACCTTAGTAGAAGAAACGTCTCCTGTTCAGAGCAGGGGATCCCTCTCTGAAGGTTCTGAGGTTAGCGATAGATCTCCATTTGACGACGGCGTACGCGAAGCCCAAGGATCTCTCGAGAACCCCACCATATTTAGTGACCACGGCGATTTCATCTATGCCGAGGGTAACCTGGGCAATGGAGACATAGGTTACCATGGGGACAGTGCATCGGATGGGTCATGTCTGAGGTCAGGGATGCTGGAGGTGGATCCAGATCAAGTTGATGTCTATGCCTCCACACCTTCCTACCAGATCCACTTCCTGGATCACAGACCGCTTCCTGTTCCCAATGAGACAGCAGCTGTTGGCATTGGAGGTCAAAGCGACCATGGGGAGGGGGGAATGAGAGAGATGGTGTCGGAGCTTCTGGGGGAGGAAGCACAGGCTTCCCTCTTGGGCCTTTACACCAACCCTTGGCCAGGGCTGGATGAGGGCTGTGGAGCATGGACCCAGACGCTGTCTGAGGCTATGCCCAGCCAGGGAGAGAGCGAGCTGGGTAGTCATGCAGAGCAGCTGCCTGCATGCGCTCCAGAGCTCCAGAGCTCCATGGCTCTGCTGGGAGTGTACACCTACAACACCCTGCTACCCCAGGGGTCGTGTTTGTGGGACTGGAGCCCAGAGTACGCACAGCTTGTGAGTAAGTGTGTGTGTGTGAGAGAGACAGAGAGACAGAGACTAGTTGTTCAGTAGTGGTCTGCCAGAGATGAGAGTGACTCAGTGTCTCAAACCTTTGTGGGATGTGAGTGTTGGACAGCTGTGCCATGTGATGAAGGGAGAGACGCTTGTGTAACACTTTTAAAGCAGTGTCACGAGCTCTTACATTAGCGATCTATTATGCCTAGCTAACACCAAAATGTGATGTATAAAAACAGTAATATGCTGTTGTTTAAAGTCAGGACATCCGAGTCTGATGCTAGTGTGGCTATGTGTTTGTGTGTGTGTGTGTGTGTGTGTGTGTGTGTGTGTGTGTGTGTGCGTGCGTGCGTGCGTGCGTGCGTGCGTGCGTGTGTGTGGATGTTTCACTGCAGGATTCCACCGCGGTCTCAGCACTCAATCCCAATGCACAGGTATGGGCCAATCACACAGCTAGCCTGGACGCCTGTAGCCCCGCCTTCACGGAGGCTGTCCACTCATGGTTGGACGTCCCAAGTGACCTCACCAGCCAAGAGGGTACGTGTTGGTGGTTGGATTCTCCTTTTTTGTTGTATAAGTTTATAAAGTCTCTCATTACCAAACTTGTTGCCTTGGGTACAGTGAAATCTGAACTTCCGTGTTGTGATGACATTGTTTCAACCTTGATACCTGATCCTTCTGGTTTCTGACCAGGCTTTTTCACAGTAGTAATAGCTGATCTGTGAATGGTTCACAGGGTATGAGCCAGAGTACGACCTAGAGAACGTGGGCATGGCTTGGACGGAGCCCAGCATTCTAGAATGTCCTGACAACTCCCAGGACCCGCCTCCCTCAGGTGCCGACTTTTGCCAACTGTTTTTTTTTAACAAACATGACTTTTTTATGACCAACAGAACTTCATCAGTGGAAGTCTTATTTGTTTTATCACTTCCTGTTCCAGTAGGGCTAAGGGAGCAGCTGAGCGCCACTCTGACTTCCTGTCTGTCCAGGTACACCTAGACTATTCTAAACCGTGCACCATTGTGACAACCAGCCAGCTCCTTTCTGATTGGCTGCTGTGTCCGTAGGGAGAACCTAGCCAGCGACCTCTACCTGGTTTCTCAGATGGATGGTGACCAGTATGTTCCCATAGCAACCCTGGCCAATTTGGAACACATCAAGAAGCTCAGCACAGATGTGGAACTCATCTCAGACATTCTTAAGTGTAAGTGGTTTGGTGTGTGTGTGTGTGAGAGAGAGTGGTTAGGCCTTGTATGGGATTGTCCTGGCATGTTTGATGGTTTGATCTTGATATTTCTTGTTTTCTGACCTTCATGCAGCTCTGCCATTGGTCCAAGTGGCGGAATGCGGCCAGAAGGTCAGGCCCAATCAGAGTCGTTGCATTGTCATCCTCCGAGAGGTCCCCGAAGATACGCCCCCAGAGGCGAGAACACCCTTTCTGTCTGCATCCTGTCTCATTTTCTTCCTGTCTCATTTCTTTCTCTTTCCTCACTTCCTGTATGGCAACCCGCAATATTTCAAATTCTTGTGTTGTGGTCCTGTGCCCAGAGTGCTGAGGTTTCTAAAGGCTGTGCTTTGTGTGTGTGTCTGCGTGTGTGTGTGTGTAGGAGGTGCAGGCTCTGTTCCAGGGGGACAACGTTCCCAGGTTCCAGAGCTGTGAGACGTCCACCAACGACAACTGGTTCATCACCTTCCCAACAGAGGCTGATGCCCAAAAGGTGACAGAGAGATGGACAGACAGACAGACAGACACATGGACGGACGGACAGACAGACAGACAGGTGGACAGGGCTGATGGAATCATGCAGCCCTGTCAGGTATGTCTCTAACCATGTGTTTCCATGTGTGTGTGTTTGTGTTCAGGCTTACCAGTACCTGCGTGAGGAGGTGAAGGTGTTTAAGGGGAAGCCTATAAGGGTGAGTGCATCCTCACACACACAGAACAGTGCCTGGAACCTTCTCTCTGTGCAAAGAGAACTGAGTCAAGACATAAGACGGAATTTAAACATTCAAGATATTTAGAGGTCTAAGAGTAAGTTGAGGGCTTAGACCCCATGCTAAGTGCTTCCCCAAGGATTCTGCTTGTCAGATTGAGCGACTGAAGTGTTTTTCTGATTGGTTCTCTCCAGGCGAGGATCAAGGCCAAGTCCATCCCCGTCACGTCTTTTGCTCCCAAAAATGGCTTCAGGCCAAACCCTTTGGACCCGGTCACCAATCAGCAAGCCTACGGCCCTTACTATGCCCCGCCCACCTTTCAGCAGCCTCTCCCACAGCTTTACGAACTGACCAATGAGGCGTGGGGTGGCATGACAGCATACCCAGACCCTGCGATGGTGAGAGCATGAAGCAGGCCAGGTCTTTAAGCCGAAACAACACCAGTTTCCACCAGAGTCCACTGATTGCTGTTGTTCTGTTGCAGGTGGCTCATTTCCCAGGGTTTCTCAATGGATATCCGCTGAGTCAGCCAGGCTTCAAACCCTCCAACAGGCACAGGTACTGTCCAAGCAACTCTGTCTGGGTCACACGCACGCGCTGGCTACAGCACAGTTCACTCATGCTGACGTTGAGGGTTGTTTTTCGTTTCCTAGTCGAGGGGCACGGCGAAAGTCTGGAGATGGAGGGCGCAGCCCCTTGGCTGACTCCTCCTTCCACTCGGAGCGAGGACCAATGGGACGAGGCTCTGGCCCGCCCAGGCAGGGACGGCCTCGGTTTCCAGGCAGCGTCCGTCGGGATGCCAGGGAGGGCAGAGAGGGCTCCACCAGAAGAGACTTGTCCCCCAGCGCAGACCGAGGGAGGTAAGCACTTTCAGCCTGTCAGTCTTTCACCCTCACACCCAGCCAGATACAGTCACCTCGCCCCAGTCTAGCCTGTCTCTGTCTGTCTGTGTGTGTGTGTCATGGCCTTGGCCCAGCTCATTAAACATATCTCTTCTGAAGGCGAGGGGCCTTCAGCGGTAGGAGGAGGAGAGACGATAAGACAGCTGTAAGTACCGTGTGTGTGAGTTGGAGCCACATTAATGTGTGTGTAATAGGAATAGTCACACCTCTAAAGCCTGTGTGTGTGTGTGCGTGTGCGTGTGTGTGTGTAGAGAGCGCCGACCCAGTCACAGACCCGTTCCTTGACTCCTGGTCTAGAGCTAGGGCCCACCAGCTTCCCCCCCCTGCCTCCTGCCACAGCTGTCAGCACAGTGGCCTCCGCACCAAGCACTGACGACAAGGTACAGAAAACCACGCATGCACACACACACTGAAGCAGGCACCTTGAATGTGACGGTAAACACACTAACTGACCACACACAGTGTGTTAGAAGGTTGTCGTGTGTGTTCCAAGGTGCGGATTCTAACAGCAGGTGTGTGTGTGTGTGTGTGTGTGTGTGTGTGTGTTGCAGCATACGGTGTCCAGCAGCAGACCAGGGTCTGAAACCAGCTGGGGATCTCAGAACGGCACAGCTCCGCCCCCAGAGACGCCCCTCCCACAAGACCTGCCAGACATGTAAGTCTGCAAGCAATAAGTGCTGAGGCCACACAGATTAATCATTGTCCATCCATCCATGCGTTCACCCCTTCCATCTATCCATCCACTCACCCACCCACCGATCCATCCAGCCATCCATTTATTTTACCTGCATGCCACATCCATTCATCCCTCCAGTCCTCCATCCTGTGTCTTTCTGCAGTGTCTAACATGATGTGTTACTGTAGAGGTCGTCATGGCTGATCTGACTCTCCTGGCTAGTGTTACAGTTTCCTGTCGTCAACCATGTTTGTTCCCGTCTGCCAGGAAGCAGAAGGAGACCGTGGAGAATGTAGTCATGACCACAGCTCCTCCGACCGTGAAGGATTCTCCTCTGGAGAATGGACTAGCCATGGTGAGAAATCAATGTTACATAAACGTCAAACTTCCAGGGTAGAACATGGTGTTATTTAATCGCGAAATCTCAGTAGTCTACACTTGGGATTAAACTACAGAATTGATAGTATGTTATACTGTTGAGAGTATACTAAATTGTTGATGAACCTGCTAGTGTGCTAGACAGATGAAGCACGCTACTCATCAACTGTGTGTTCTGATTGGCCAGGAATCCAAGAAGCTAAGCTACGCCGAGATCTGCCAGAGGGCACAGGCCAATAAGAAGCTCCCATCTACTGACCACACCTCCTCAGGGGCGGAGCCTGTCCCAGCCTATCCAGCCCAGCACCCTGTTCCTGCCCAGTTGCCACGGTGACCACTAAGCGGGGAGGAGGAAGGGGAAAAAAAAGTTTCTAAGCACCTTTCAACCGCTTGTTGGTTTGGGTCATGATAGAGTTTTCTGTCAGGACACTGGGTTAGGTTAGTTTCAGGGTTAAAGGTCATGTTACGGGTTGAAGCAGTGAAGTTGGGATCTGGGGTTGTTGATGGGGTGTCCAGGTTTGTCCTGTGGAACTGTTTTGTTGAATTGAAAGTTATAAACGTGCAAGCTTTTGATTGCTAAAAATGGACACCACTAGTTTGTAGATGGTCTGGGTGAGCGTGAGGTCATAGGTCACACTCAGGCTACGAAGAGGTGGATCTCCATTTTTTTTAAATAAGGAATTCCTTTTCCCCGGTCTGTCGACTGTGGGGAGTCTGAGTTCTGCGATTTAGAGGCCAGGGACTTATAACCACCAAAAATGAAGAAGCCAAACAAATCTGAGCCCTGGAGAGGAAGTTGGAAAAATCCTGTAAAGTTGAATTGATTTAGTTATTTAGTGTTCAGGTTGAGTTCTGGAGCCTCTGCAGCCTGCCTGCTCCTGGTGTCTGTTGACTGCTCGGCTGGATCTGGTGTTTCTCCGGTACAGAATGTTCCTGCTGACTGGGTTCTCTTCAGATCCGGGCCCAGGTCTAGCTGGCCTAATGCTGCTTTGCGGCCTCCCCCACTGTTATTTTTCCAACAGGAACCAAGGACTAGATGAACAACGAATGGGTCACACATTTTTCAAATTGTGCCACGCACGCTAGCACGCTGTTGTTCTCTGTCGTTGCGTTGTTCTTACAGACGAATGCTAGCTTTAAACACTGTAACATGGTTTGGCCAATACTTCAGCATCTTATTCTTGTGGATCGGCTAAGACCAGCAGTTGTGTGGACGATGCTCAGATTTCGATCCAGAGCAGATGTTTAAGCAGGTCAGAGCTCTGGACTGGAGGAGTTCCTCTTATCCCTGGAACCTGTTGAACTTCACTGTCACTGACACTCCCAAGTGCCAAGAATGACCACAATCACTGTATAATACGAACCCCTTTTTTTCTTTTCCTGCATGCTTTTAGGACTTTAATTTATTCCGTTTTGTTAAATGTTAGAGTGACTCGTTTGTGTTGTGTTGATTTTGGGGAGGAGCTACACTCTGATCGGGTGAGAGTGTGAGGTCACGACCTGCATTCTGCAGGGCATTGGTCCTGCTGGCGTGTTTACTTCCTGGTTCTGGCTGAACGTTGCCGACTGGTGATGCTAGTGGACAGGTACTACTGACATCCACACCTGCAGCAGTTTAACTGGAGATCTGTCGATCTGGGCAGCAAGCAGGAGAGAAGCCCTCTAGAATGAGGCTGTGTTTACTGAGTTATGGGGTTGACTATGGGGGGGGGTATGTAGGCATGATACCTATAGTGTACTAAAAAAAAGAACATTGATTGATTGATTGATATGGTTCAAGAGCTTGAATTTGATTTATGTTCTAAGGGAGGGGTGGGCGGGAAAGTTTACGTTTTTTTTCTTTTCACTTCATGAGTAATGCATTCATTTTGTAAATGTGGGTAGTTACCAAATAAGAATGATAGGCACTGTTACGCTGAATGTTATTTTCTGTACAGTTGTAAATAATTCTGAAGAAAAAAAATAAAGTGCCTTGTAAATGGACAGTGTTGTATATTTTCTTGTGCGTAGGGATGCGTAGGGATATGTGTAAGGTCATCTCTTCTTCGTGGGATACAGACAGGCCTGCTGCCGTGAGCTGTTTCAACTGCTGAATATAATTCGTGGAGTTGTGGTGTGGTGTCACCCTCTCGCCAGCAGGGAGCAGTTGAAGCACATACAATCCCACTGAAATCACAGAGCCCTGTTTAGCGTCAGTCTAGCGTTTACAGTTTTGAAATGAATTCATCAATCAGGGACATTTCCATTGAATGCTAGTACCTCCAGGGGAGCTGCGAAGAACTTTGGTCCCCATAGAGAGATTGCAATTTGGTCCCCTTCTCCACCTTATTTAGTTGTTTTTTTTTGCATTTTCATTCCAAGCTTTGCAAGGGCCCACTCCCTTTTGGGGACATCGATGTCAGCTCCGCTTTGCCCCGACTGAACCCCCCCCCTACCCACGTGGGATGGAATGTAACAATTCTGAGATTCATGCAGAAAATGAATGAGTAATGTCATCACGTTTCACATTTTACTTCACATCTGGACACTTGTCATCCATTTATCTTACTGTTTAGTTGGCAAGTTGGATATTTGATTGCAGTTCTGTACTTGACAGAAAGCAGTCCACAGTCAATAGGTTAAGCTTGTTTTATGTCTTACTCCTTCTTGGCTCAAAGTGCAAATGGTAATTAAGATGAGTACAATATCATCAGTAGGAGAGAGAGAAACTGGATAGGGGTGGAGGGGTTAGGAGGCGTGTGTGTGTGTGTGTGTGTGTGTGTGTGTGTGTAGGGGGGGATGGGGGGGGGGCTGAAGGTGTGGCCCGGCCACCCCTTTTCCTTATTTTTCCTTCACGGCGCCCCCATCAGGTCCAGAGCGGTAGGGCACCTTTCTAAGCCACCTCCATGCATCACGTGACACCAGCAGCAGCAAGAGCTGCAAACAGCGCTGGGGCTGCGCGAGGCTCATCATCACTACCACCACCGCACAAACAGCCTTGAGACCCACCGAACGAACCACTTTGATTTTAAACAATTCGTACGGAGAGCAGCTACGCGGGGCCATGGCGGGCCCCCGATAAACGGAGAAACCTATTTATTCTCTTTGTTTGCCTCGACGCATCGTACGCGCCGCTCGCCTCCGCTGAGGAGGGGCCGCCGAGAAGCTCTCTTGCGCGGAGGAGGACGGTAGGCTGAGGCAGAAGCAGCATTGAACCGGGGGGTGTTTTCTACCGTAGAATCGAATGGCGGATCGCGAGGCGTCGCCGATACCGTTGGAGGTGCGAGCACGGTTGGCTGAGCTGGAGCTCGAGCTGTCAGAGGGTAAGAATAAACTGCGCGCTCCCTTTATTCCGTTATCTCATCATCCACATCGGAGGTAACGGAATCTACATGGTGATTGCTCATTCCCGCGCCTCCCCCTCTCTCCCCTGAACCCCCCTCCCCCCTTCCCCCCCGCTCCTCCCATCCAGATGTTTGTCAGCCAGGGACCGGCCTGGACAGCCTAACATAGCCGGGAGAGGATGAGCGGAGAGCGCCACTCTCCAGAGCGGGAACCCACTGCGGGATTCACCCGCTTCTCTTTGTCCTCACAGTGGTGTCACACAAACACACGGCCAGTCCGGCCCGGTTCACAGTTTGGATTGGGAAACGCATTCTTTGACCTTGAGATGTTGAGACACAAAGTGCGTTTTATCTTTGCGGCTACCTGTATGTACGTTACGCTCAAGCGGACGGGTTTAATAATAGCATTGCGATGCAACACTGCGTGACAGGAGAGGGATTGTGTTGGCTTTTAATGTGTCGGTGCTCACAGTGCCGCAAGAGCAGACTGGAGCTCAGTATTCTGTCCTGTAGAGCCGCTAAGGATGCTTACATTTTCCCCCCCTCTCCTTTTCGCGATTTAACGGATCACAACACAATCCCAACAATTTACTCTTTGGCGCGGGGGAACGCGGCGTTTATGTTCAATTAATCTCAGCTCAGTCGAATAATTACGTTGTTATATAATGAAAACATATTTTATTCATATCATTGTGTGTCTTAGCTTGTCAGTTTAGGTTATACAGCGGCGTTGCGACCGTCTGTGTTAGCGGTTTGCCAACGCCACAAATGACCATCATGGTATAGGGCCTACAATACAGTTTTGCGCTGGTGTGAGGTTTCCGTTCATTTGCTCCATACTGCAGTCGGTGATATATGCCTGATGGACAATAAAAGCCCGTTGAAACTTCCAACCCACCTGTACTTTCCTAGGCAGTCTATGTCCTCCTAAGAGGAACTTGAGGGAGGTTGATGATGAAGGCCCAGGGAGCAGGAATGAGGGGCAGCATCGGCATGTCCTATCAGCAGGTGTGTGTGTGAGAGAGAGAGAGAAAGAGAGAGAGCGAGAGAGACACAGAGAAATACAGGACCGTGAGGATTCTGGTGGGTTGGTGAGAGATAGTAACAGGGGCTTGCTGGGGGTCTGATCGTGTGTCTCTGTGTGTCTGAGGCTGGTTTTGTGTGTGTGTGTGTGTGCGTGTGCGTGTGCGCGTGAGCCTGTATGAGCCAGAATGTGTGTCTCCATGTGTTTTCATCTGTCCGTGCCCCTGTGTGGGCATGTCAGTGTGTGTGTCTGTGTGTGTGCAGTGCACCCTCTCCGGATACACACGTGTGTGTGTGTGTACAGCCTCAGACCACACGGCTTGTTTGCATGTGAATGTGACAGCCCCAAGGTCGCCTAGTGTGACGCACTTTATGGTGCCAGTGGATCAGGGAAGGGAGTTTGAGTCATTGTGTGTGTGAGAGAGAGAGAGAGAGAGAGAGAGAGAGAGAGAGAGGCTGCTGGGGATAGATTTGGTTTCCATGGTGGCCTTGTGGGTGGAACTGATATGTTTCTGATCACGTGTCTTTGTTATGGGAATCAGATGAGCTACCCTGGTGAAAGTGATAGATCCATTAAGACAGAGAAAGATGACTTATCAAGGATGAAAATAGAGAGCTGAAGTCTCATTGGCTAACTGATGTGTGTTGGCTAGTTGTCAGTGGTTCACAATGACCCACTGTGAAATGCAGGTCTGTACTTGCTTGGGTTATAATTCCTACTGAGTGTGTCTGTGTGTAGTTTTGTCAATGTACACACACAGGAAACACACCCAGTTGGCTAAGGGAGAGAAATTGCTCAGAAACCCAGAGAGATACCCAGATAAAAATGTGTGTGATGAAACAGATTATGGATTGGATTTGATTGGGAGTTTGTTTTCACTGAAGCCTCTGGTCTTAATGTGGAGATATTTATAGAGATCTCGTCATCTTCTTTCCTATCTCGGCTGTGATTCAGGAGTCAAGAACAACCAAAAAGAAGAAAAATTAAAGTGTAATAAACGTATGACAGCTGTTAATGCATACTGGCATTTTACACATTCTCTCACTCTCTCTCTGTCTTTCTCACACACACGCACACACACACACACTCACACACACACACAGACAGGTATCATTAGCCCACTTCTCACATCTGACGCTGGAAATCCAAGATGGCTGTCTGGGCCTTCTCTAGGAGAATGGTTGCTAGGCAACTCCCTCCCTGCTCTGCTGTACTGAGTGGAAGATGGCGTCTCCCTATGGACCGTGAATGTGTGTGTGAGCAGAACTAGGAATGCTGTCATGCTGTGGCTGATCTGCAGAAAGGCCTCATTGGGATAAAATACACTCATGCACCCAGTCCTAGCCCCACACACACACCATAGCACACGCATACACTCATGCACCCAGCCCCACACACACACCATAGCACACACAAACTCTCATGCACCCAGCCCCAGCCTCACACACCATAGCACACACATACTCTCATGCACCCAGCCCCACACACATCATAGCACACACATACACTCATGCACCCAGCCCCACACACACACCATAGCACACACATACACTCATGCACCCAGCCCCACACACACACACCATAGCACACACACACTCGTGCAGAGTGAATATTCTAGCCCAGTACAGATGAGCAGATTGGACCCAGATGTTCTGGCCTCCCTCCATGGTCAGATTGGGAAAGATACTCTCTCTCTCCCTCCTCTCTCTTCTCCCTCATTCTTTGTTTCCTCACTCTCTCCTGCTCTCTCTCTCTCTCCTTTTCACTCCCTCATTCCCCCTTTATCCTCAACACACACAGGCTCACTGACCCACACAACTGGGTGGGTGAGTTCTTATATCACAACAGGAGAGCTAAAACTCTTCCACTAAAAACTACCTTCCCCCTGTTTCCTGTCTCTCCCTCTGTCTCTATCTGTCCGTCTATCCCACTCTCTATGTCTCTCTTCCTCTCAATCTCCCAGGGAAAGCCTACATCTTACACACTCCTACAATGGGCCCCTCTAGACCTCCCGTGGTGTGTGTGTGTATGTGTGTGTGTGTGTGTGTGACTGTTAGAGTGGAACAGTTGACCCACCCCTCTCCTTGAACAATGTGCCGACTTGTTGAATGTTTTCTGTGTTCGTGCTGGAGGACTGCAGTGGGTTCGCTGAAAAATCAAAATCAGCGTCACAGCTGCACAGGTATCAGCTTGGCTTCCGGCCGCCAGCCGACCGGCCACCAGGGACTGTTTACATAACACATTGGAGACGTTTCTGTTTGGCTTGGGTCTTGCGGTAATCCCGGATGTCCGTAGGGGATCGATACAGAACAATTCAATTCCATGGTGTTTGATTCAATTTGTTGTGGACCAGTGAAGTTGTTAGCTTCTATTAGGCCCCATTAAACTCCAGCTGGGTGTTGATTGACATGTAGAGTTTGACCTATCAGAGACAGAACCTCCCCTCCTCCCCCTTTTTCTGAGAGAGAAACCTTAATTAGCTCCCCCACAGCTAGCAGGACGCTGACCCTTTCACTTCACGCCACACATCCCTCTCTCTTTACTCTCACTCTGTCTCTCTTTCCTCTTTCTTTCACTGCCTCTCTGTATCTCTCTGCACTCTCTCTATACTTGTCTCTCTCTGTCTTGCTCTCTCTATTGGCCAGTCTTTCTCTGTATCTCAATTTCTGTCTCTCTCCCTATCCCTTTGCCGGTCTCTCTCTCTATCTCTATCACTCAATCAATCACTCTCTCTCATTCTCGCAGGTGACATCACTCAGAAGGGTTATGAGAAGAAGAGGTCTAAGCTGATCAGGGCCTACATTCCGCATCCTGGAGGTAAATTTACAGGCTCTGCCCAGGTCCCTCTCTCTCTGTGGGGCTCATGTTGGAACCTGCCCTGGAGGCTCGGTTCAGGCTTGCTCTTCTGTCTGTCTGCAGCTATCTGCTTCTGTAGTGGAATGTTCTTACGGGACATTCAAATGCCCGTTCATTCACTCCATTCTCACACTCATTCATTCATTCATTCATTCATGAACACCAGTGTCAAACAATGTCGCTCGAATTGAATATGGATGTCCATAAGTCGGTGGAAAGACGCAATCCTCACAACGTCTAGAACATTCCAGTTGCTTGCTAACTATCTCTGTTTGTTTTTCTGTTTGTCTGTCTGTCTGCCTGTCTGTCTGTCTGTCTGCCTGTCTCCATGTCTGCATGCATGTTGCCTTGCCTGTTTGTCTACTTGTCTGTCCCTGCTGTCTGTCTGCCTGCCTGTCTGTCTGTCTAGGTATGGAGGGGCCCATGTCTCACCGGCCCCCCCTCGGCCCCCCTTCCGCCGCTCGCTTCCACCGGCGGCGTACCTCCGGCACGCGCGATGAGCGCTACAGATCAGGTACGCTACCGTCCAACCTGCTCTCACTTCCTGTCAGATCCCTGAGCCTCCTCCCCTGTTCTACACACACCCTGCAGCACGTCTGTCCACATACAAGCAGTACCTGAGCGCACTCTAGAACGGTTTCCTCTCCTCCCCCTCTCTCTTTCCCTCTCTCTCCTCTTCCTCTTACATCTCTCTCTCTCATCTCCCCCGCCATGCTACGTGGATCTCCCCTCCCCTAGACGTCCACAGTGAGGCAGTCCAGGCTGTGCTGGCTAGGCATGTGGAGAGGAAGGTGGCAGTGCCCATGCCCTCCAAACGCCGCTCGCTCGTAGTGCAGACCTCCATGGATGCCTACACACCTCCTGGTGAGCCACACACGCATTCACGCACACACACACACTCCCATTCACACACCCACTGAGCGTTACTGACCCTCACTAGGCCTGTCCCCCCTGTGCTCTGACTCGTCATCGGGCTCGGAGGAGGAGCCGGGGCCTGGAGAGGAACACTGGATGAGCCGCCCTGCCCCGCTAGGCCCCGCCCACCTGGGCTCCACCTCCTCGTCCTCCTCGTCCACTCAGAGCGGGGGAAGTGGCAACGCGGGGCGTCTGGCGGACTCTCTGGCCCACACGCACCTCTCCCACTCCCACCTGGCCCACGCACACCTGGCCCACGCACACCTGAGCCAGGCCCACCATATGCAGGGCCACCACGGTAAGCTGTACACACAAACACACCGCGGTAAGCTGCACACACACACACCACGGTAAGCTGCACACACACAGACACCACTGTAAGCTGCACACACATACACACACACATCACTGTAAGCTGCACACGCCACTGTAAGCTGCGCACACACACTACTGTAAGCTGCGCACACACACCACTGTTAGCTGCACACACACATACACACACCACTGTTAGCTGCACACACACATACACACACCACTGTTAGCTGCACACGTGTACACACCACGGTACGCTGTTGCTTCTTCACTGAGTGTCTTTTGACTTTTAAGAAACGTGTATGTGTGTATATTCAGGTATAGGCCACCTGTCCCTTAAGAGGAAGGCTGCTCTGGGCGTGTCAGAGAACGGGGGGTCTCTCCGACGCTCCTGTGAGTTTGGCTCTGACATGCTGTGGCCCCCACCTCTGGAGTCAGATGGTTAGTTCTCTCTCACACACTCTCACATGCACGCTTACACAGCAACCTTGACTCTTACTGTCCTCTCTCTCTCTGTCTCTCAATCTTTCTCTGCTCTCCTTTCTTCTCTCAGAAAATCACTCTGCCCCTCCTGATGTGACTGGCTACTCTTCTGACTCCTCCCACCACACAGAGCGTCCAATGAGCAACATGGGCACCATCGCCAGGAACACTCAGAAGTACGGCAACGCAGAGCGCATGGAGACAGGAGATGGTGAGGTCAAGGTTCAGCACGGGGTCATCTGGACGAGTGTGACGTGTGGCCTTCCTCTCAAATGTGCTTTCCATCCTGTGTGTGTGTTTTACCATGTGTGTCTGTCTCTTTGCCTGTCTATGTGTTTGTTTATGTGCGTGTCTATCTGTGTGTGTGTGTGTGTGTGTGCGCGTGCGTGAGCAGGAGTTCCAGTTAGCAGCCGTGTGTCTGCTAAGATCCAGCAGCTGGTGACCACGTTGAAGCAGCCCCGCAGGCCTCCTCTCAGAGAGTTCTTCGTCGACGACTTTGAGGAGCTGCTGGAAGGTCTGGACGCTTCTTTCTAACCCACCTGTCTCTGTCCAGCTGTCTGCTTCCTCTCTTTCCCTCTTGCTGTCTCTCTCTTTCCCTCTTGCTCTCTCTCTCTCTCTCTTTCCCTCTTCCTTTTTCTCTCTCGCTCTCTCTATTCCTATGCTGTAACCATCGTGATAACATTTCTGTGTGTGTGATGTGTGTTTTTCCGTCTCTGTCTCCAGTCCAGCAGCCAGACCCTAAACAGCCCCGCCCAGAGGGGGCTGAGATGCTGGCGGTGCGTGGGGAGCCCCTGGGCGTGGTCACCAACTGGCCCCCCTCCCTGGAGGCAGCGCTGCAGCGCTGGGGCACCATCTCCCCCAAGGCCCCCTGTCTGACCAGCCTGGACACGGCCGGGAAACCCCTCTACGTGCTCACATACGGTCAGCACGCGCTCACCCACACGCACACATGTACACACTGACGCACCTTCACACAGTCAGTCAGGAGGTGTGTGTGTGTCTTCCACAGGTAAGCTGTGGTCTCGCAGCATCAAGCTGGCCTTTAACATCCTCCATAAGCTGGGCAGCAAGCAGGAGCCCATGGTCCGTCCAGGGGACAGGGTACGCACACCTTCTCTCCTCCTCCTGTCCTCCCCCTGGGTCCCTGCTAGGACAGGGTGTCCTGCGTCTCCTGCTGGTGTATGTGTAACCCTGCCGTGTCTCCCTTCCTGCAGGTGGCGCTGGTGTTCCCCAACAATGACCCGGTGGCCTTCATGGTGGCCTTCTACGGCTGCCTGCTGGCGGAGGTGGTGCCTGTCCCCATCGAGGTCCCTCTAACACGCAAGGTGTGTGAGAGTGTGTGCTTGGTTTTAAGATAATAAGCTTATAATGACCAGTCATGTCCCATTTTTAACTCTGATGTGATTGGCTGTGGCCAATAGGATGCTGGCAGCCAGCAGATCGGCTTCTTATTGGGCAGCTGTGGCGTTACCGTGGCGCTGACCAGTGATGCCTGTCACAAGGGTCTCCCCAAGAGTGCCACTGGAGAGATACCACAGTTCAGAGGTGTGTGTGTGTGCACTACAGTTCAGAGGTGTGTGTGTGTGCACTACAGTTCTGAGGTGTGTATGTGTGTGTGTGCACTACAGGAATATTTGTGTGTGTCTGTGTGTGTGTGTGCACTACAGTTCAGAGGTGTGTGTGTGTGTGTGCACTACAGTTCTGAGGTGTGTATGTGTGTGTGTGCACTACAGGAATATGTGTGTGTGTGTGTGTCTGTGTGCACTACAGTTCAGAGGTGTGTGTGTGTGTGCACTACAGTTCAGAGGTGTGTGTGTGTGTGTGCACTACAGTTCAAAGATGTTTGAACTGATCTTAATTTGCTCCCTCTCCTCTCTTCTTCTCCCCCTTCCTCTCCCTCTCCGATGTCAGGCTGGCCCAAGCTGCTATGGTTTGTGACAGAGTCTAAGCACCTGTCCAAGCCTCCCAGAGACTGGTTCCCTCATATCAAGGATGCAAACAACGACACAGCATACATAGAGGTAACACACACACACACACACACACACTGCTGTCACACACACACACTCTCAGATATGTCATTTAACAACCACCAGTGAAGCATTGACACCCTCTCTATCTCTCTGCTTCTCCCTCTCTTTTTTCGGTCACTCGCATTTCATTCTCTCCCTATCGTTCTCTCTCTTTCTGCCTCTACCACACTCTCTTTCACGTTCTCCCTCTTTCTCTCTCTCTCTCTCTCTCTTCCTCTCTGCCCCTTCTCTCTCAGTATAAGACGTGTAAGGATGGTAGTGTTCTGGGTGTGACTGTGATGAGGATTGCTCTGCTAACACATTGCCAATCGCTCACTCAATCTTGCTGCTACACCGAAGGTAGGCTCCACACACACATAATGTGCATGCACACACGTCATCCACACAAACGCAGACACACACACATGCTTTCGCACCACCAATAACCAGCCCCCTTCCCCCCGTCTCTCTGTCTACAGCGGAGACCATAGTGAATGTTCTGGACTTCAAGAAGGATGTAGGCCTATGGCATGGCATCCTCACGGTAAGTCCCGCCCCTCAGAGGTCAGGGGTCAGTCTGAGCTGTCTGTGTGTGTGTGCGGGTGTGTGAAGGGGGTGAAAAGTGAAAGGTTGTGTATTGTGCCCCCTCCCTGCAGAGTGTGATGAACATGATGCATGTCATCAGTGTTCCCTACTCCCTGATGAAGGTCAACCCTCTCTCCTGGATCCAGAAGGTCTGCCAGTTCAAAGGTCAGACATGCCTCCTGTCAATCAATCACCCGCTGGCCAATCATCATCCCAGCTTGTTGTTGTTTTGAACACGTCTGCCGCATTTTTGATTTCTTAGACCGTGTGTGTCTGTGTGTGTGTGGGTGTTCTTGCCTCCTACAGCCAAGGTAGCGTGTGTGAAGTCCAGAGATATGCACTGGGCGCTAGTAGCCCATAAGGACCAGAAGGACATCAACCTGAGCTCCCTGAGAATGCTGCTGGTCGCTGATGGCTCTAACCCCTGTGAGTCAGCACGCTGCCAGCGTCCATCTTTAATCTCTCCGCTCATCACTGTCCGTCTCGGAACTATTTGATCGCTCGCTCATCTCTGCACTTCTCTCCTCTTATCTTGCCTGCCTCTCCTCTCCTCCTCTCCTCCTCTCCTCTCAGGGTCTATCTCATCCTGTGATGCCTTCCTGAACGTGTTCCAGAGTAAAGGCCTAAGGTCAGAGGTCATCTGTCCCTGTGCCAGCTCCCCGGAGGCCCTGACTGTGGCCATCAGGAGGTACACACACACACTCACACACACACCCACGTAAATGTACACACTCTCATCTATTATCATCAATAGACTCATATTTTAGCACTCACTTGTGCTTTCCCTCTACTGCCTGCCTGTGTGTGTGTGTGTGTTTGCTCCCCACCAGGCCTGTGGAGGACAGCAGCCAGCCCCCTGGTCGAGGGGTTCTGTCCATGCAGGGGCTGAGCTATGGGGTGGTGCGCGTGGACACAGAGGAGCGCCTGTCTGTGCTCACTGTGCAGGACGTGGGGACAGTCATGCCTGGAGGTGGGGGCAGGGAAGGGGGCTGTGCTCAGTGAAGAGTCTTTTTTTCCATGTGGTGATGTTCTTTTAAGAAGGGGGGGGGAAGACACGGGTTTGTGGACAATGTCTGAAGTGTGTGTGTGTGTGTGTTTGTGTGTGTGTGTGGTGTGTGTGTGTGTGTGTCTCCAGCCCTGGTGTGTGTGGTGAAGCCAGAGGGGGTTCCTCTGCTGTGTCGGACAGACGAGATCGGGGAGCTGTGTGTGTGTTCCATCGCCAGTGGAACCTCCTACTACGGACTCTCAGGCATGACCAAGAACACCTTTGAGGTGAGGTGACGTGTGTCTGTCTCTGTGTCTGTCTCTGTGTGTCTATCTCTGTGTGTCTGTCTCTGTGTGTCTGTCTCTCTGTGTCTGTCTCTCTGTGTCTGTCTCTGTGTGTCTGTCTGTGTGTCTGTCTCTCTGTGTCTGTCTCTGTGTGTCTGTCTCTGTGTGTCTGTTGGACTCATTATAACTAATTATACAGAAACATACCTTTCCTTTGAATATGCATGTTTGTTTGAGACGTGTGTGTTTTCTGTATATATATATGTTTATGTGTGTGTGTGTGTGTGTGTGTGTAGGTATACCCCGTGTGCGCCAGCGGGGGGCTGGTGAGTGAGTACGCGTTCGTGCGTACGGGGCTGTTGGGCTTTGTCGGGCCCGGCGGTCTGGTCTTCATCTCCGGCAAGATGGACGGCCTCATCATGGTCAGTGGGCGGAGACACAACGCCGATGACATCGTTGCCACGGCGCTGGCGGTGGAGCCAATGAAGTTTGTGTACCGGGGCAGGTGAGTGGAAGGGGAGGGTGTCTCATCTGTTTGGTCTGACTGGCTCATGTAGAACAGGTGAGAATGTTCTACAGCAGCTTTCCTCAACCCTGATCCTCCTGGAATATTGTTATGTATGTTCCAGAGTGTTTCCTTACTCTAACACACTTGACTCAGACGAATGGGTTGCTAACAATCTCTGCAGAAGCAGGAAGCTTCTACAAGGAAACATCTAGAACATGCATCCCAGGGACCAGGGTAGTTAGGTTGTATTTGACCGCAGAAGCGTGCAGTCCGCGTGTTGACGGCGGTTGCGGTCTCGCAGGATAGCGGTGTTCTCCGTGAACGTGCTGAGGGATGAGAGGATGGTGGTGGTGGCCGAGCAGCGACCAGACTCCACCGAGGAGGACAGCTTCCAGTGGATGAGCCGTGTGCTGCAGGTAACCGCGACCCCACAGTGACCACAACCTTAACGCGATCGCAACCGCACACACATTCCAGCACACGCATGCACATGACACACACACACACATCTCAGCATAGGTAATCACTCCTCTAACTGTGTGTGTTTGATCAGGCCATAGACAGCATCCACGGAGTAGGTGTGTTCTGCCTGGCCCTAGTGCCCGCCAACACGCTGCCCAAGACCCCTCTGGGGGGCATCCACCTGTCAGAGACCAAGCAGCTGTACCTGGAGGGGGCCCTCCACCCCTGCAACGTCCTCATGTGCCCCCACACCTGCGTCACCAACCTGCCCAAGCCTCGCCAGAAACAGCCAGGTAGGGCCTAGCCTGTTGAGTGTGACTGTGTGTGTGTGTGTCACTGTGTATTGATCATACTCTTATACGTGTGTGAATTTATCATATTTGTATATATATATATGTGTGTGTGTGTGTGTATAGAGATTGGGCCAGCCTCTGTGATGGTGGGTAATCTGGTGTCAGGGAAGAGGATCGCTCAGGCTAGTGGCCGTGACCTAGGGCAGACAGACGACAACGACCAGGTAACACACACGTACGCACGAGCATGCACGCACACGCACATCAAGCTCCCAAAGCATTATGACCGTGGTTATGATGTCGTATCTGGTTGCAGTTCCTGTTCCTGTCGGAGGTGTTGCAGTGGAGAGCTCAGACCACTCCAGATCACATCCTGTACACCCTGCTCAGCTCCCGGGTAACACACATATACACACACACAAGCTAACACAGCCAGAATCTATACATAGATGACTATAAAAGTCTGTGCGCAAAGACATAGACCCTCTCTCTCTCCCTCCCTTGCCCCGTCCCTCTTGCTCCCCTCCCTCCCTCCCTCTCCTCCTCCCGGCCTGCAGGGGGCAGTGTCCAGCTCTCTGACGTGTCTGCAGCTGCATAAGAGAGCAGAGAGGGTGGCTGCTCTGCTGCTGGAGAGGGGGGGTCTGCAGGAGGGGGACCACGTGGCTCTGGTCTACCCCCCAGGTAAGCCCTGTCCTCTCCCTAACACTCACAGACAGTTCAGTGTTCCACATGCTCAGTCCTCTTCCCCCCTCCCCTGGTGAGCAGGTATTGACCTGATCGCAGCGTTCTACGGAGCTCTGTACGCCGGCTGTGTTCCCATCACGGTCCGACCGCCCCACCCCCAGAACATCTCAACCACCCTGCCCACGGTCAAGATGATCGTAGAGGTGAGAGGTCAACTGCAGGCTGAAAGCAGAATCCATGTCCGCAGAGAACTGGCCCAGCTAATCTCTCTCTCCATCTCCAGGTCAGTCGCTCTGCATGTGTGATGACCACAGCGGTCATCTGTAAGCTCCTGCGGTCCAAAGAGGCGGTCGCTACGGTCGACATCAGAAACTGGCCTCCCGTCCTGGACACAGGTACAGTGACCTCACCACGACCTCAACATGACCTCAACCTGACCTCACGTCATGCAATAATCGAACCGTGTTTGTGTGTGTTCTAGATGACCTTCCTAAGAAGAAGCCACCAGCCTTGTTCAAGCCCTGCAACCCAGACGGTCTGGCCTACCTGGACTTCAGTGTGTCCACTACCGGCATGCTGGCTGGAGTTCAGGTACACTAAGCACACACTGCGTGTGTGTGCATGTATGTGTGTGTACAAATGGGTATCTGTGTGTATGCTGTGTGCTCTAATCTTAAGGGGTGTGTGTATGTGTGTCCAGATGTCCCATAATGCAGTGGGGGCATTCTGTCGGTCCGTGAAGTTGCAGTGTGAGCTGTATCCATCCAGAGAAGTGGCCATCTGCCTGGACCCCTACTGTGGCCTGGGCTTCGTGCTGTGGTGCCTCTGCAGGTAGGGCTCTCTCTCTCTCTCTCTCTCTCTCTCTCTCTCACACACACACACAAACCACCCCATTTCATTTAGTCTAACTTCTGTCTCAAATATTTTCACCCTTACCCATCTCTGTCTTAACCCCTCCTCCCTCCTCCTCCCTCCAGTGTGTACTCGGGGCACCAGTCCATCCTGATCCCCCCAGTGGAGCTGGAGTCCAACCCTGCCCTGTGGCTCCTGGCCGTCAGCCAGCTGCGGGTGCGAGACACCTTCTGCTCCTACAGCGTCATGGAGCTCTGCACCAAGGGCCTTGGTCTGCAGACAGAGGCCCTGAAGGTAGGAGCTCAAAGTCACGCGCACACACACTCACATTTACCTCAAACACACACTTACGCACACATACATTTATTATATTATGATATATATTTATTATATATATTTATTCACACACACATACCTCACACCCACACACGTACACAAAACAGACTACACACTGCTCCACTAACACACCTGCTCAACTGACACTGCCTGAGGGGGCGTTTTATTGAATCTCAACCCTCTGTTGTGATTGGTCAGTGATGGATAGACTGAGTTTATTTTAAGTGGTGTTCTTTCAGCAGATCTCCATGGAGACTGGCCACAGAATCAGTTGGAAAAATACTGATTCACACACACATGCCACACACAGACTCACTGACATCTTTCAAGATGATGACACATCACTGTGTTTATATAATGAAATCAGAAGCAGTCATATTGATTTATTCTCTTCATCCACCATGTCGTTCCCCCCTCTCCCCCTCCCCCTCTGTCTGCCCCGCCCAGGCCCGGGGGCTGGACCTGTCCCGGGTGCGTGCATGTGTGGTGGTGGCAGAGGAGCGCCCCAGGATGTCTCTGACCCACTCCTTCTCCAAGCTCTTCAAGGACCTGGGCCTCCACCCTCGGTCCGTCAGCACCGCCTTCGGATGCAGGGTCAACCTGGCCATCTGTCTGCAGGTGTGTGTTGGAGGGGTGGATGTCTGTGTGTGTCTGTGTGTGTCTGTATGTCTCTCATGTATGTGTGTGTTCATGTGTGTGTATGCGTGGGTCTGGGTTTTTGTGCGTGTGTGCTCCACATTTGATGGCGTGTTTAAAACAGTCGACTTAGTGGTCACGTGCTCTATCTGTGTGGTGATTGGCTACAGGGAACGTCAGGACCCGACCCCACTACTGTGTATGTGGACATGAGAGCCCTGCGACATGATAGGTATGTTTGCCTGTCAATCACATCAACAGCCAATCAGTTGTCTTTCCATGCTTGAGTAAGGATAGGAAATGCTTATATGTTACAGGATATGTGAGTGTAACTGTGTGTGTGTGTGTGTGTGTGCGTGTGTGTATCTCTCTCCTAGGGTGCGTCTGGTGGAGAGGGGCTCCCCTCACAGTCTACCCCTCATGGAGTCTGGAAAGGTGGGTCTCGTCCGGGTGGTCAAATGTAAACTAGGATTATCCTACTCTGTCTCCCAGAGTTCTAAACCTTAACTGTTCCTGTGTGTGTCCACACCTAGACACACAGCAGAGCGCAGCTCAGTACAGTACAGCAGAGAGAACAGGAGCTGTGTATTTACAGCACAGAGACATGATGTAATGGGGAGGCTGTAACCATGGTGACTGTTTCAGATCTTACCTGGAGTCCGCATCATCATCGCCAACCCTGAGACCAAGGGACCGCTGGGAGACTCCCACTTGGGAGAGGTCAGCATGCACACACACACACACACACACACACACCTTCATACACACACCTTCATACACACACTCACACGCAACCAGATTTGGGATTGATACCGGGAGATCATTCTCTCCCTCCTCTCTCTTAATCTCTCTTTCCAAAACCCTCCCTTACTAACACTCCCTCTGTCATCCCTCTCCCTCCCTGTCTCCAGATCTGGGTACACAGTGCTCATAATGGCTCCGGCTACTACAGCGGCTACGGGGAGGAGGTGCTCCAGTCAGATCACTTCTCGTCCCGGCTCAGCTTCGGGGACACCCAGACGGTGTGGGCCCGCACCGGGTACCTGGGCTTCCTGCGCCGCACGGAGCTCACCGATGCCAGCGGAGGTACACACACACATACATCAAGTATACCCTCCACACACACATACATCAAGTATACCCTCCACACACACATACATCAAGTATACCCTCCCCCCGCTCCACACCATAACTATCCACATGCTTACTCATACTGCATCACCAGGTATTGTATGCACACACACACAGTAGCCACACGCACATAACATGCCAGATTCCTAATGGAGAGAATTTCTAGTCACCAGGAGCTAATTCTTCCCCCCTTCCCCCTCCCCCCAGAGAGGCACGATGCCCTGTATGTGGTGGGGGCTCTGGAGGAAGCCATGGAGCTCAGGGGGATGAGGTACCATCCCATCGATATCGAGACCTCTGTCATCCGCACCCACAAGAGCATCATAGAGTGGTAAGAAACACACACTCGCACGGCACCTTGCACACGCGCGCACACACACACACACATGCCTGAAGCATGGTCTTATACTGTACAGACACCTTTCTCACATCTCACGCACAGACACACACCTCACTCACACCTCGCATTCACACAAAATGTACTTTGTTTAATTGTCCAGTTTGTCCACCGACTGCTAACACAACACTGGATTACCTGTAAGCAGTTCATGCAGCTGCCTGTGTGTGTGTGTGTGTGTTAGCGCTGTGTTCCCCTGGACCAACCTCCTGGTGGTCGTCGTGGAGCTTGAGGGTTCCGAGCAGGAAGCGCTGGATCTGGTTCCCATGGTGACGAAGGCGGTGCTTGAGGAGCATTATCTCATCGTGGGTGTTGTCGTGGTGACGGACATCGGGGTGATCCCCATCAACTCTCGCGGGGAGAAGCAACGCATGCACCTACGAGATGGCTTTCTCCAGGACCAGCTTGATCCCATCTACGTGGCCTACAACATGTAGCCTGTGTGTGTGTGTGTGTGTGTGAGTGAGTGTGTGTGAGAGTGTGTGTGTGTGAGAGTGTGTGAGAGTGAGAGACAGAGAGAGTGTGTGTTGCGAGAGGGACTGTGAGCATGCGTGTGGATGCCTCCATGCGTGTATATCGCTGTTGTTGTTCATTTCAAATCAAGATGTACTGTATTTTTGAATCTGCATATGGTGTGGTCCAAGTTATCCTTGTCTTTAGAGTTGTGATGTGGTGGAGGTATGGCTGTTTTTGCACCCCCCGAAAATCCTGAGCAGGACAAGAGGAGTCACTGTACAAAAGCCTTAGGGAACACTGTGTACTGAGGAACAGAACAACAACACCTTGTTGTTTTCATTAAAGGATGAGGGACAGGGAATATATCCGTCATCAAGTTTTCCCAATAAAATAGAGTAACTTCAGATTAAAAGATTATGTTATGTATAACCTGAATAGAACAGGGGCACCCAGATTATTGTACAAAAATATAAATATTGTATATAAACATAATAATCTATATGAAGAGGAATCTGAATCTGACAGAGGAGTAGCTCTGGCCAACGGTCTCTCTACCCACACCCCTGCGTGCGTGTGTGTGCGTGTGTGTCCCAGTCTGTGTGTATGCGTCTGTGTACAGCATGAGCTTGCTGGAGTGAAGGGCTCATGAACAATCTGGAGCCCTGACGGTCGTTCAGACGCAGTCCTAGTATCCAAACACTCTCAGTCAAGAAGCGCAGCCTCCTCCTCTCGGCCGAGGAGAAGACGTTGGAGAGGGGGACAGAGAGATGTTTACTTTGAAGCTAGGACCGGTATTTCACTTCGGAGGGTGAGGGGGGTGGGGGGTGGATGGGTGAAGAAGGAATCATAGAGCCCAGAAAGTTGTTTACATGAAGCTCAATATCAGCTATTATCACTAATATGATTTTATAAACCTTTTTTTTCTCGACTTTATTGTTTACCTCTAAGCATCTCCGAGCTTTAATCGCAGATTGGAAGACGGAGATGCGTTTCAGAGTTGAGTATTGCCATAACTCCATTAACGGCGTGTGTTGATTTGCTTTTTGAGCTCGTGGTTCCACAGTGGAGAGTTTGGCCCAGACAGAGTGTGCAGAGCGAGGGAGACAGACGCGCCCTTGGCTTTCGCTCCGATGAGAAAAACCTTCTGATGTGATCCAGAAACCATTTATAGGAGCGTCCTGTCTGTGTGCATGTGTGGTCCTGAGAGACACATTGCATTATGTGCGCGAGTGCACGTGTGTGTGTGCGTCTGCGTGTGTGTGCAAGAGCAGGAGAATGTGAAGCGGTGTGTACGTGTGCGTGTAAGTGTACATTGTTTGTAAATAGTGTTGATTTTGTACGGTACAAGTGTGTGTGACTTGTTTTGTACACATGATAAAAAGATGAAATGACACTTTTATAAGAGCCTGCCATTGGCTCACCGTCACACTATACAGTGCAATAAAGTGCTTTGATTGGCTAAAGAGGAGCGTGGAGTTTTTTTATTGGTCGTTTGGTGTGACGGTCGCTTCCGTATCTGTGTCAGGTACCTCCAGCCTGTGTGGAGAAGTGATAGAAATGTCTGTTCACCTCTTCTGTTGCTTTGCAAACTTTTCTTAAGTCAGTCCAAGGTCAACTCCCCAAAGATAGGTGTCCCTCTAGTGGCAGAACCACAGAAATGAAAGCTAATTACAAAAATCGTTGCAATCAAAACATGTCATTGGTAGCAGGGAAGAGGTGCGTTGTGTTTATTTATAGGGCTCTCCCATGGTGTGTCTGTATCTCAAGCACAGACAGAGAATCACTCTCACTTATTAAAAAGTGACATTATCCTCACACAGTTGGAAGCTTAGACAAACACACGCGCGCAAGACTGAGGAGGTCTTCGGTGTCGTAGTTTTCTGTCCAAATAAGGCTGACGTTCTCGCCATTCCTTCTGCGCTTCCCCTGTCAAATAGGGAGGGAGAGAGAAGAGGGAGGCAGAGAGAGAGGAGGGAGGGAGAACAGGGAGACAGGGAGAGAGAGAGAGGAGGGAGGGAAAGAAAAGGAGGGAGAGAGAGATAGACAGACAGAGAGAGTGATAGGGGAGACTGGGAGAGAAGGAGAAAGAGAGAAAAGGGGTAAAGAATCATGACATATAGAGATGTCTGCTCGGATCCCATGGTAATAAATCCAACCATTGCAAAGGTCCCAAATCTCTCTTCTCTCCTGTCTCTTCTCCATGTCCCCATCCCTCACTTTCATCCCCCCACTCTCTCCATCCCCCCGCTTCCTCATATCTACATCTATCTAGATCTTCCAGATCTCATCTCACTTGAAGGCTTTGCCAGGCGCCTTGTCTTTAAAACTGAGGTCATCCAGTCTGAGCCGGGAGACAGTCAGCCTGACCTAGGACACAGAACGTGCCTCCTCCTCCTCCTCCTCCTGCTCTCACCCAGTCTGACCTCACCTACAATATCTCCCTCCTTCCTGTCCCCTCATCACTCTGGCTGTCTCTCTCTGGCTCTCCTCTCTTCCATCACTCTGTCTTCCAGAGCCACGTCACAGCGGCTCAGGATTAAAAGCATCGTATGAACTTTATTTATCTTTTGCGTTGGTGAAGGGCTGGATGATCTGCGAGGCTGTCAGAACGCAGATGGTTTTAGTCGGATCTGGAATGCTCTCCCTCCCTCTCTCTCTCCCTCTCTCTCCCTCTCTCTCTCTCTCTCTCTCTCTCTCTCTCCCTCTCACTCTCTCTCATCCCACTGGTTTCCTCTCATCCTTTGCGTTGCTCCTCTCTCTTCTCTCTCTCTGCTGATGTTCTGCCATGATGCCCCTTCCCATCACGAGAGACGCTGCTAATCCCATCGTGCGCATGCGCGCACACACCTGTGCCCACGCACGTGTTGCCGGCATGCACACGCACCATGCGTGCACACTCACCGCACGCACACATCATGCTGAAGACACTTACTTGCACATACGTGCACATAAGATCCTGACTCAAACACCAAAGGCACTCACATGCACGCACACGCACTATGCTCACACGCACACCTCACACGTATTGTGACTACTGTGTACAAAGTGACCATGCACACACATATACCCTAGACACTCACAGACATGCACACACCTAAGCTTACGCACACACTCTCTCATATGACACACACACACACTAACCACTTACAGGAACGCATTAAGGCTCTGCTGAGAGCACAGGAGCCCATCCATTGGCTTTTACATTAACAGTTGGTGTTCCAAAAAGCCTATAGAATGTGCCTTGACTACAGGTAGAAGACAAATGTCTTCGGTAAATAAGTCTGAACTGAAAGTGTTCAGATCGTTCTATGACGGTCGTGTCCGCTAGGGGTCCCTGTTGTCCTTTAAGATGAGGAGACGCACTTGGAATGTTCGGGGAAATAATTCATTCTGAAGCTCCCTGCCCAACTTCATATGATCTATTACTTTCTCTCTGTATCTGTAAATCTTTATTTATTAATCTCTCTTGCCCTACATCTCTCTCTCACTCTCTCTCAGATACGCATTAACTCTCCTAATCACCTCAACAAACAACCGTACAAGAGCGCGCACATTTCGCCAATAATTTCCGTCTTTTCTGGGCTGACTTTATTAAAACGGACCTCAGTATGGGGCACGGGAGCGCGCAGACGGCTGGAGAAAAAGCATTCTCGTGAGCGCGTCTTACCGTAAAGTTATTGGGAGTGCCACTACTGCTGTCAAACTAACCGATGCTTCTCCGAGTCCTGACAGACGACGTGAAATGAATGCAATGCCCCCTTTCTTTCGCATGATAAGGATTGTGGGATTCATTGTTTTAGTCTAATTGATTTGGGGTGTAACTCCACGCATTCACCTGCCTGGACCTTCCATGATTTCGAGTGAGTCGGAACTGGAGAGGTCTTCGCGCGCTGGCCATGACGCACTGGATCGGTGTTTTCCTCGCGCTTCAGCTCCTGGAAACGGTAAGTGGTTTTCCTCGAGCGCACCGCCATTTAAATATAAAAACGGTAGTTGGTGTTTTTATGACCATACCGTGAAGGCTATGGTATGTAAAATTGTACATTTATTCAAATTAACATGGCGCAAAGTACCATTGAACAAATTCCTTTTCTGCGGTTTATGAAAAACACTGACCTGCAGAGCAAAGTGCCTTTCCTCCAAAATTGACCTAAGCTTTTCCGGGTTTTGCTAATGATGGAAATTAAATGGACATAGTTTCTGCCAGTCAATGCACAGATACAGATGAACAGTTCATCGAAAGGAGCCCTTTTGTTGAGACACATTTCTTGGAAGATTCTGGATATTAATGGATCAGATTGTAGCTCTAATGAAGTCCATATCTGGTCTATTGAGCAGGCGACCTCAAATAGAGTAATCTATTTAGTGATACATTTGACAGACTAACATTTAAATTTGAATCTTTGTTTTCTATGGTATGAACTGTTGGCTGCTTTTAATCATCTAAACTTGTTCAGTCTGAGTATTTTGGAAGTCTGTGGATTTCTAAGACAGGTAATTCAGACCCACTCTACCTACATTAGCATAATGTCACTTTGGCATGAAATGGGTCAGGTGTGAATGTGCCTGAGTGCTTGTGTGCATGCAAATGTGTGTGTGTACATGTGTGCTTGAACGGGTGTCTGAGTCTGTGTGTGTGTGTGTGTGTGTGTGTGTGCGCGCATGTTTGTATGAATGTGTGTGTGCATGCAAATGTGTGTGGATGTGTGCCTAGACGTGTGTCTGAGTGTGTGTGTGTGTGTGTGTGTCTATGTGTGTGTGTGTGTGCGTGTCTGTGAATGTGTCTGTGTGTGTACATGTGTGTGTCCATGTGTGTGTGTGCATGTGTGTGTATGTGTGTGTGCATGTGTGTGCATGTGTGTGTGCATGTGTGTGTGCATGTGTGTGTGCATGTGTGTGTATGTGTGTGTGCATGTGTGCATGTGTGTGTGTGCATGTGTGTGCATGTGTGTGTACGTGTGTGTGCATGTGTGTGTGCATGTGTGTGTGCATGTGTGTGTGCATGTGTGTGTGCATGTGTGACTTTCAGGTGTTTTGCTGGAGGGCTTCTTTGCTCTCTAGCTCAGGTCCTTGCAGTGACAGAAGTAGAGCTGGTGATCACAAGGAATCAACCACCACTGGACACACACGTCTACCGACTCACCAACACACACACACGCATGCATTCATACATACATATGCCTATAAGCGCACACATACGCACAGATGTATGCAGACATTCCTATGCACATCTATCAAACACGCACACGTGTGCGCACACATTTCTTTTTCTTTTCATTTCATTTCTGTGTATTCGTCATCCACATTCTCTCTGTAAAAACTCTGTCTGTCTTTCTCTGTGTCTCTCTTCTCTCTGTTTTTCTTGCTCTCTCTTCCTGTCTCTCTCTCACCCTCTGTCTCTCTTTCCCTCTATCTGACTTTCTCTCTTTCTAAATCCCTCCCTCTCTGCCTCTCTGCCTGCACCATGCGGGGAATGCTCTTCAGAGATATTGGGAATATTCTATTTTGATATGATATCACCATATGAAGTAGCCCCTTCAGAGAGGTTTAGTCTGGGGAGGAGAGGAAGATGAGAGAGGAGAGGAGGAGGAGAGATGAGGGAAGGGAAGAGGAGGAGGAGGAAAAGGGAGAGGAGAGGAGGAGGAGGAAAGGGGATGGGAGAGGAGGACTTGAGAGGAGGAATAGGGGATGCAATTGGAGGAAGAGGATGAGGAGGGAAGCAGGAGACAGACAGAGGGAGGTAGGACAATGGAGAGGAGAGAAGAAGAGATGAAGAGATAGGGGAAAAGGAGACGAAAGGAGAGGGGTGGAGAGAGAGGAAGAGAGGAAAGACATGGAAGAAGTCTGAATTGTGTGGGCTTGTAGGTTACAGGAGGTAACTTGATGCCATCTGGGTAGTCTGGATTAGCAGCCTGGAAAGAGCCATGTCTGGTTAATCCAGGAGATTTTGTTGCAATTTCATTCCTTGCCTATTAATGGACAAGTACACTCATGTATCATATGTGTGTATGACTATTTGTGTGTGTATGTGTGAAGGGGGTGTTCAGGGCTGCAGTCTGAATGTGTTGCTAAGTGTATTTTGTTTATTTGGTCTCAGAGGGATTTTGTTCATGTGCTTGTTTGTCGGTTGACCAGGATCCCTAAAAATAGAAAATCGGGTTTCCTTGTCTTTCGCTAATAGGGTCTTAGAGGTTTGTTTGGTCTGTGAGATAAAGATGAAGCAATGAGCGATTGGTTCCCAGTGAAGACGTGACGTTATTGTTTGTTTAAAAGGATCGCATTTTATTTGACACATCATTCCAAGAGAAATGATCAGAACGCTGAGTTTCTCATGTCCTGGAGGTCTGTTTGTGTGTTTGTCTCTGTATGTGTGTGCATGTTTACGTGTGTGTTTGTGTCTGACTGTGTGTTTGTCCATTTTTATGATAAACACAAAGACGGTTTTGAGCTGTTGCCGAGAGGCAGTTACTCCTAATATAAACAGACCTCCTAGACATTCTTGCAGACACACACACACACACACACACACACACACACACACACACACACACACACACAAGCACTCTTATTAATGCAAGCGCAGCAGCATAGACTTATATAGTGCAGGACATTATCTGTGGGTGAATAAACCTCAGAAACCCCGGCTTGTTTGTTAGGCTGTTGCCGTTGGTCACCCTGTGGCATTGTTTACAGATCCCTCACACACACAGAGGTCTGTCTAGGAGAATAAAACAACATCCTTCTCTCGCTCAGACCTCCCTTCGTTCTGGGCAGAAAGTAGACCTACAGACCTATCGCCTAGCAGAATATCTAATGGCCCTTGGACTGTAGCCTGTTGAGCCGAAGCCCATTGTTACTGAACCCATTAGCCGCGAGAGCAGGCCGAGAGATCGCCACGTTGTGTTGATGCGATCGCTTCCTGTGTCCTGTTTGTCCCAGGCCAACGGGAGGCATCCCACATGTCACTTCCACTCGGAGGTGGAGAGGGCAGAGCTGGAGTGTCAGGATCAGCTGGAGAGACACGCCCTCGAGACCGCAGGTACACACACGTACGCACGTACGCACACGCTAAGCACATGTAAACACGCATGTATATACAGCCTGGAAACTTGGAGTCCTTCCCCAGGATGTGTCGAGGGTGTTGACTGCACGTGTGTGTGTGTGTGTGTGTGTCTCCAGGCTGCCAGGGTGAGTGGAGCAGCATACTGTGTTGGGAAGCAGCTTCACCAGGAGAGGTGGTTACCCTCTTCTGTCCTGCAGCAGTGGTTCATCTGTTTGGACTGAACGGTAAAACCCCCTCCATCTGTCTCCCTCCTTCCCCAATAACCCTCCTATTCCACCCTCTCTCCCTTCCCTCCCCCTCCCCTTCCTTGTCTCCCTCCCGCCCCGCTCATTCCCCAAGCTCCCTTTCATCCGTCTTTCCTCTTCCTCATAATATCTTTCCACTTGCCATCCTTCTGTCCTCATTTCACTGCGCCTTAGCCTATTTCCTCCATGGCCATATCCCCTCCCCCTGTCTCTCTCTCCTTCTCTCCATCCTTCCCTCTACCCTCCCCTCCTTCCTTCTACCCCTCTTTCTTCTATCACTCCCTCTCTCCCTCCCTCCTTCTCCAGCCCTCTGCTGTGCTTATGGTTGCAGTGTTAATGAGTCCAATTATCTATCAGCAGCAGCTGGCTGCATCTGGAGCAGACGCCGTTACAAATGATCTCCCTGACTGAGCATCTGTTCTTACATCACCCCAACCCAGACTCTGATCCAGCACTAAGAAGGCCTCATCTGGGACGTATCATGTTAGGTTTAGTGAATGGGAGGGTTAGGGTTTGTGAATGGGAGGGTGTGGATTTGTGAATGGGAGGGTGTGGGTTTGTGAATGAGAGGGTTAGGGTTTATTAATATTACTGCTAGGGTTAGTCAACGAGAGCGTTAAGGTTAGTGAATGAGAGGGTTAGGAAATGGAATGGTCTGTGTCCCACACTCGCAGGAGTGAAACTGTCTCTCTCTGTTTTCCGCTCTACCTCCTCCTTTCCATCTCCCTCCCTCCCTCTCTCCCTCCCTCAGGGACCCTCAATAGGAACTGTACGGAGGCTGGCTGGTCAGACATCTACCCCAGCATGACCACCGTCTGCATGTCCAACGACTCCAAACCTGACAAGGTATTTGTATGGAGAGAGAGAGAGAGAGAGAGAGAGAGAGAGAGAGGTAGAGAGAGGTAGAGAGGTAGAGAGGTAGGGAGAGTGAAAGTGAGAGAAGGAGGTAGAGGGAGGGTGGTTGGGAGAGAGAGAGAGAGAGAGAGAGAGAGAGAGAGAGAGAGAGAAAGAGGGGGAGGGAGTCAGGGAGAGTGCATCACCTGTGCACCCCCCTTCTTGGTCTTTGTGTGTGTGCATGAGCGTGTGGTTGCGCTTGCCCACATATTTGTGGTTGCGCGCGTGTGTGCGAGTGCCGGAATATATGTAGCGTTGTGCGAAGTGTTGTTGTCCCTGACAGCTCTATGACTGCTGGAGAGAGAGAGGGAAAGGATCCCCAGGTCAGTGAGCCAGAACAGACACACACACTCGGAGCACTCCACAAAACAGCCCTGGAACATCCCTGGGAGCCACGCTTGAAAAAGTAGATTTACTGAGGAGTGTCAAGTCAAGGGATTCTGCACAGCTGTGTTTGTAAGGGTTAGGGTTAAAAAAGACACTGTTAAGTACCAAGCACTCTAATTTATGTCTGTTTTCAAGTGAATCCAAGGTTGCATTTTATTTGCGACGCTGAAAAAGGTCAACAGAGACAACTGGCGTGTTTAGTATACACTATGTACTGTATATAACGCCTGTAAGTGCCGGATAGGTATATAAACTCGGGATGAACTTATTTCGTTTCTTATTGAAATCGAAAGAGGCTAAAGTGAGTTTTTTGAAGTATGATCCAAAAGACCGCAAGCATCAACATACTTCTCCTCAGCGTCAACTTTATCATTCATGACTTTATTATTGACTATTTGTTGATCCCATGAGGTCACAGCTCTGCAGCTCGCGATGTTGATTGGATCAAACATCCCAAACGAAACGACACGTTGCGACTGCGGTGCGAGCCTCTGCCCCTCCTCTCCAGCTTCCTCGTCCCAGACCCTGTCACCCCTGGAACATGTGGGTGTGTGAGTAAGAGAGAGAGATGTTGTGCGAGCGTCCTGTATCCCTCAGGGCTCGTTTGGTGATGCCTGACTTGAAGTCATTCAGAGAGCTTACTAGGCTCCGCCAGGTTATTGCTCAGATGTCAGACAGCATTCCTGAGGTCTTGGTTTATACTGAACGTTAAACAGCCATATAACAACTGGATTTAAAGAATATCCGGAGGGGGGAAAAATGTCATGTTTGTTCTGACATGATGGAGGCGACTGACTCGTTCTCAAACTCCGTGTCTGCTTCTCCTCTCTGCTGGGCTGTCTGGGGGTTTGATATCACCTGGTGCTTTCTCTTTGTCACTCTTGTTCTCTTTTTCTCTCTCTCTTTCCTCCTAGCTCTCTCTATCGCTCTCCCTCTCTCGTTGCTCACACGCCGGCTCTCCTCTTGTTCCCTCGCTTCACTGTCTCTCTTCCCTGTTTATCCCTCTCTCTCACTCTCTCCCTTCCTTTCTCTCCCCCTCTCTCGTTTCACTCTCTTTCTCTGTATCTCCACCCTTTTCACTCGCTTTCCCTATTCACCTCTTTTTCTCCCTCTCTCTCCCTCTCTTTCTCTCCCTGTCTCTCTTTCGCTCCCTGTCTCTCCCTCCTTCACTCTTTATCTTCCTCCCTCTCTCTCCTTGTCACTCGCTCGCTCCCTTCCTTCCTTTTGCTCCCTGTCTCTCTCTCTCCCTCCTCTCTCTCTGCTCTCTCCTGTCTGGTTCCCATCAGCCTCCCGCCCTTCAGTTAGCGCCTGCCCCAGATCTCCCAGGTGTGTTCCCAGCTTGCAGACAACGCAGTCCATCTGTCCTGCCTCCCTTAGCCCTGTTCTAAAGACAAGGCTGTCCATCTGTCCTGCGTCCCTCAGCCCTGTTCTAAAGACAGCACTGTCCATCTGTCCTGCCTCCCTCAGCCCTGTTCTAAAGACAAGGCTGTCCATCTGTCCTGCGTCCCTCAGCCCTGTTCTAAAGACAAGGCTGTGCATCTGTCCTGCCTCCCTCAGTCCTGTTCTAAAGACAAGGCTGTCCTAACAAACTTCCTTCTCATCGTGGACTGATGGTGTGGCTCTGTACCAAACATGCCCTCAGACCAACAAGCATGCTTCAATGCAGAGGAGTTGAGAAAGGAGACAGAGGTGATTCCAGGAGCCGTCCCCTCCTGGTTTTTAAGCCCGGGTTGAGAGTTCAGAGGTCGTTTTGTGACCCCCTAATTGGGGTTGGTGGGAACGCCCTATCTTTGGAGATGTAACAGGGAGATCAATGGGAGGTCTGACTGTGTATTCCTGTGTTCATGCTTGTGTGTGTGTGTGTGTGTGTGTGTGTGTGTGTGTGTGTGTGTGTGTGTGTGTGTGTGTGTGTGTGTGTGTGTGCAGTCCAGATGGCGTCTCAGGCATGGAGAATGCTGTTTATAGATGGTGAGAGTGTGTGTCAAGGGAGAATGATGAACACCAGATTGAGACATGTATGGCGAAGAAATAGCCTAACTGTCAAAACAGACTGCATTTATAGGTCAGACGTTATTTCGAAACATTCAAATTTATGACATTTCTGTGGGAAAGGAAAACAAATGGGGTTTTTATTAAGTATTCAACACAAACTTTGTAGTTTTCGCATTCCAAACTTGTTTAGAGACAAGTACTGATCTCTAAAGTGGGGTCTGAGTAATTGTGCGGTCTGCTTTGGAAACCTCTCTCTGTTTCTAACCATCACACCAAAAAGACAATAATAGGTTGACTGGATTAGATGAAACGTCAATACAAAACGCGTGTGTGCGTATGTGTGTGCGTATGTGTGTGCGTGTGCATATGTGTGTGTGTGTGTATGTGCAGCTGGTGTTCTACATGGTGGTGAAGACTCTGTATACCTTGGGTCACAGCCTCTCCCTCATCGCTCTCATCACCAGCACTACAATTCTCTGTGTCTTCAGGTAACACACGCATACACACACACACACACACACACACACACACACACACTAAAGCGCCACCGTTTCAAATGTTTGTGTTGCTGTATCCAATATGAAGATGTTGTCCCAGTTCTTCCAGTGTGCGATCTGTCCTTCAGACGGTATACTGGCTCACTGCCTCTCATGTTGGTTCTTTCCTGGCCGCTGAAGAGGCCTATTGTTCCACGGTTATTCACACATCCCATTATGATCTGTGTTTATGTTGGGACAATATTTATACACAATCTCATCCTGACCTTGGCACATGCATTTATTGATGTGTTTGTGTGTGTTTGCGCGTTCAGGAGACTCCACTGCACCAGGAACTACATCCACGTCAATCTGTTCTTGTCGTTCATCTTGAGAGCCGTGGCCGTGCTCATAAAAGATGCCATCCTCTTCTCTCACAGCGAACTCACAGACTGCAGCCTGCAGCCGTCGCTGGTGAGAGAGCGCGTGCACACGTGGCATCTCCTTACGCACACACACGCACACCTGCTCACACAGACACACACACACACACACAGCCAATCGCGCATCCACTTAGACACACGGCTAAGTACGAGCGCACATCTGCTCACATACATGCACATGCACATTTTCTTTCTCTCTCTCACACACACACACACACACAACATCCACCTGCACAGTCAGAGAGCAGACTGTCCTCTCTATGTTGTAGGTGGGCTGCAAGATCAGCCTGGTGTTTTTTAACTACTTTGTCATGGCCAACTTCTTCTGGCTCCTGGTGGAAGGACTGTATCTTCACACGCTGCTCCTGGTCATGTCGTCCTGCAACACCCCCCTCACTGGTTATATGCTCATTGGCTGGGGTAGGTGTGCGCAAGAGGACACGCGCTAATGCACATAGACATCCACACACGCGTAGACGCGCACTGGCACGTGTAGTACTACACCCGGTGGTGTGCGTTCCAGCTTAGCTGAGGTATGTCAACACAACCCTTTTCCAATGCGTTTATGTGGCCGGTGTCAGGGTCCACATTGAACACGCGCGCAAACACTCCAGTCTGTTAGCGATGTGTTGTCTGTCATTTGTGAGTGTCTTGTGAATAGATGGTGTGTTTTGATGCCAGGGTTCCTTCTGTGTTCTTCTCGGTCGCCTGCTTAACTTCACCCAGCAGCCTAGAGCAAACCAGCCTGCATCATTTAGTATCTTTGTATACCTGTTCTCCATGCTGCTTAGACCCTCTGTGTGTGTGTGCAATGTGCATGTGTGTGTGGGGGTATGTGCGTGTGTAGGTATGTGTCTCTGCGTCTGTGTTTGTGCATGTTTCCAATCTTATGTGACTCCTATGTCTAATTTCCTCGACAGCACCTCATTAAAAGTTTCTCCTTGTGTCCAAACTCTAAACAGAGCCCACATAATTGCCCCTCTCTCTCTCTCTCTCTCTCTCTCTCTCTCTCTCTCTCTCTCTCTGTGCGTCTCTTTCTGTCTCTCTCTCTCTGTCTATATCTCTCTCCCACTGCCAGGGTTGCCATTAGTGTTTGTGGCAGTGTGGGTCATCTGTAGGGTCTACCTGGAGAATACTGGGTGAGTCTGGCCATCAGTGCTGACATCATCAGACAGAGACAGAGGTGCTGGTCAAGCCAGCTTTTCTGAAATCTGGTTTTGAACAGGTGCTGGGAGAGAAATGAATCCCTCATTCCCAAGAGACTCATTAACTGGCCGATCATGGCTTCGGTCATAGTGAGTATAACTAGAATCAAAAGGACATACACAACCAAACCAAAATGGCTCCTGTTTTTTTGTGGGTGTTGATGAAGCCAAATGGCAACAAGAGAAATGTTTTTTGACGGCTGTTTTCCTCTGGTGCCTCCTTGTCGACCAGCTGAACTTCTTCCTGTTCATCAGTGTGATTCGTATCCTCATCCAGAAACTCAACAGCTCAGATGTGGGAGGAAACCACCAACCACAATCACAATACAGGTGTCCCCTCTACAGCCATTCACAACACAGGTGTTCCCTCTACAGCCAATCACTATACAGGTGTTCCCTCTACAGCCAATCACTATGCAGGTGTCCCCCTTTACAGCCAATCACAATACAGTTGTCCCCCTACAGCCAATCACAATACAGGTGTCCCTTTTACAGCCAATCACTATACTGGTGTCCCCTCTACACCCAATCACTATACAGGCTCCCTTAACAACACATCACAATTGATGCTCTTTATAACTAATTACAATGCAATTGTCCCCTCTACCACCAATCGCGATCAATATAAAATAAACAACCAATCCCAATACATTGACCTAGTCTGCCACCAATCCCAACACCGGTGGCACACACATTTACAAGGCTGCTTCTTTGTTTTTTCCTGATATGTGTGTGTGTGATCCAGGCGCCTGGTGAAGTCCACCCTGTTGCTGATCCCCCTTTTTGGGGTGAACTATGTGGTGTTTGTATATCTGGTGGAGGTGGATGATACCAGCATGGAGGATTATAAGATCCTGTTTGACCTGGGGCCTGGCTCCTTCCTGGTGGGTATGACACAGGACCCTCACTCACTCACTCACTCACACACACACACACACTTCTTACAGGGTCTTGTGTGGGGTTTTTTCAGGGTCTTGTGGTAGCTATTCTTTACTGCTTCCTCAACACTGAGGTGAGTGAAAAGTCCATTCTAGAATCTTCTTCCACTGGTTCCTGGTGAACCTTAGCTAAATGTAGCTACCACCGCATGTGTATGTGTATGTGTATGTGTATGTGTGTGTGTGTGTGTGTGTGTGTGTGTGTGTGTGTGTGTGTGTGTGTGTGTGTGTGTGTGTGTGTGTGTGTGTGTGTGTGAGGCAGGTCCAGGGGGAGCTGAGGAGAACGTGGAGGAGTGTGTCTCTAAAGCGCTACGTGGGAAGGGAGTACCAGCTACATGGCCCCTCCGCCACCCTCAACGGGACCGACGCCCCCCCCCACTTCCCCCGCAACGCCAGAGCCCAGTCCATCCTGCAGACGGAGACCACCATGCTGTGATTGGACGCTCAGGGAGACTGGGAGATGGTCAGGATGGTGCCCCCTGTGGAGTCTGGAGATATCGCCGCCTCACTTCTTCTTCGTTTCGTCTGGTGACCGTGCGACAGGAAGAGACACGGCAGAGAGTCTGGCTTCATTTCAAATGGGCCCTGATGCAGAAGAGTCATGTGGGATTCTCGAAACACATCTGGACTTCTAAGCCTTCCATGCCCCCCTTTTACCTAGTGCCTGGGCTGGCGTGTCCCATCATCATGAACCAGGTGCTATGAACACACATGTTTGGATCCAGTGCTGTTGCCATGTTCTGTGTCTTGTTCTGTGGTCCGTGTTACTCTGGAAGGGGTCCAGCTCATCGTCATGGAGGGTTGAATGCTTTGCTCTGACCAGGTTTGCCCTGCTCTGTGGGGACTGTCTGGCATGGTGCCGGCGGAGAGCGGTTGCCTGGGTTACTGCTATGCTTGCTAATGCTGCTTCTGGTGTGTACTGTGGTGTGGCTTGTAGGGAGGTTGGGGTGAGGGAGGGGCAGGGTGGGGGCAGGGGTTGGGTAGAGGTAGGGGTAGGGGTTGGTGGGGGTGGTCTATGTTCTATCAGCTGAAGCAAAATTGGAGCACCCACATTCTAAATCACAGTATTCTGTGTTGGTGTTTCAAGTAAACAAGGAAGTTAACTTTCAAACTGTCTTTTACTGTGTCATTTTACACACAAATACACACAAACACACACACACACTCTCTGCCAATACAAATTCTCACAGAAGTGAAACCACTGAGGCATAATCCAGCACTAAATCTGATCTGACAGCCACCTCCCCCCCCCCACCCCCACATCCACCGTACTCACGCTCTCACACAGACTGAAACTATGCAATAGACCTGCGGCAGACAAGATACTCTTGCATCATCTAGACTGTGTTGTGGAATAAATGACACATGCCTTCTCTGTATAGAGGATATTGGTAGGTGGTTAGAAATGCAACAATTTGAATGGGAGTGAATGATCTGGCTGCTGCATGATAGAAGAACGATCTGTATGTGTGCTGTCGGAACAAACTTTTCAAGGTATTTAAGTAAAACAAAACTAAGATCCTTCGCTAAATTCCATGCTGAAAACAATAACATTCATGCTCAACAGAAATTGGGTTGGTGCTTTAGGCACGCGCGCACACACACACACACACACAGTAGAAACACACCTGGTGTTCCTTTTGTTCTGCCTCAGTGACTCAGATGAAGTTATGTTCCCTAACTTGCTCGCTCAATGTACAAACCCTTCTACAACCCCACATGCACGTCCACACACACACACACACGCAGATGGACAAACACACTTAGACTCACACAGGTGTGCACCAACTAACTCTTATTTTAGTGTACCTTGTGGGACATGGCCATCTGTTTATCACACCTCTCCAGCCCTGCTTGACCCACTCACACACGCGCACACACACACACACACTCACTCACACGCACACTCACTCACACGCACACTCAACCTTCTCTGCCAAAAACAGGTTGCTCTGTTCACTTCCTTCCTGTCCTGTAAGTATAAACTTTTGACCAACCACAGGCTACGATGTTTGACCTATTTGAAAAGAACACGCACACTCACGTGGCTCCATATACCTCCATCCACCAGCACGTATCTGTGGCCCTCGGAGATAAGCAAGCCTGTCACTGCTGCTCTATGCTCCTGAATTCTTTCACTGCTTCCTCTTCAGCAGTCCCTCCTCCTCTTCTCCTTCACCTTCCACTCCACAATCAACATCCAACTCAGTATCCATCTGCTCCTCTCTCCTTCCTCCCCCCCTTCCTCCATCGCACCCACCCGTCTCTCTCCCCGCCTCCCTACAGCCTCCCTCTCTGTCACTCCTGTAGTATCCCCCCCCCCCTTGTTCTTCACGTTTCTCTCTCTTTCTCTCTCCCCCCCTCTCTCTTCCCTTAACCCTCTTTTTTGTCAGTCTCTCCCACACCCTGAAGGGGTCGTCACATCGTACCATGTGACCTCCTTCTCTTGTTGACACATCTTTCTCTCCTTTCTATAACCCTTCTTTCTTCCATGTTCTATCTCTCTCTCCATCTTGAAGTTTTCTTTTAGAGTGGTGTGAATTATGCATCATCTGCAGCAGGATCCAAACTCACAAGTAGTCCAATGAATAAAATACTATGAAACCCACATCAGATCCATTGTTCTGTCTCCAACCATCTCACGTGTGTGCATGTTTGTGTGCGTGTTTGTGTTCGTGTTTGTGTGTGTTTGTGCGTGTGTGGGGATGGGGAGGTGAGTGCAACATTCATCAGACATACAGAAGGGACATAGCATGGGTTCAGAGTCTGTGGAAATTCAGCTCAGCGCCCCTCTCTCACTCTCTTTCTCTCTTACACACACACACACACACACACACACACACACACACACATACACACACACACACACACACACACACACACAACATCACACTCCGGCTGTGCATTTGTGATGCATATTATGACAGTAGATGGATCATTCAGCTTATTCACGGTTGATGCGTCGTGGGCTGGTTCTTAGTTGATATATCCTACTTTTTCATTTCTAGTGGTAGTTCTGACGGTAAACACTAAGAATGCATAGCACAACTTTAAATACCATCCCTACTCCGCCACACTTTTACTTGGTTTAGCTCCTGCATTCTTGCATGCATGTGTGAGACCAATAAAGCTTTCTGTTACTTTCTACCTCTGTTCATCTCAGACTGCAGTTCCAACAGCACCCACTGAGAGGAGCTGAATCGCTCCACAGCAGCTTGTTCACCGTTCCACGAACCAGAAAAAGAAAGGAGATGCTCGCTGGAGTATGCTCTATTAGATGGACCTCTCTTTAATAACATTTGGAAGTTAAGTACATCAATGAGTCATTTTAAAACTTGGAAAACCTTCAAGATATATGTCATAATAGAAAAATGCATGGTAAAATGTTTCATAAGATGCTACATAAATATACTACATATATTCTCGTGACGGTGGTGCCTGTTGTGTTTGAGCATGCACACGTATGCAGGTTTAAACAGAAGAGGAGATTACAGATTGAACGGTGTTAGATTTGAGTACTGTAGAACGCAGTAGTACGTGTTGATGTAAAGGATGATTCGCTGCTTCTTCAGAAGAGATCACAATACGATGAACGCTTCTCTACCCCCTCAGCGAAGAAATGCCTGGGGAGACACACACTGGATGAAACAACGTTTCTTTGTGTGTGAGTGTGTGTACGTTCGTTTGTGTGAGTGTGTATGTGTGAAAGAGTGTGTATGTGTGAAAGAGCGTGTATGTGTGTGGTTGGACGAATGCCTGCAAGTGTAATTGAAGCAGAGAACAGTGACTTCTCACTTTTTTACTAATCAAAACTTTTGCATCATCTTCTCTACCCAGAGTGCCTTGGGATTGCAGCAGATGCGTCCCCTCTCATTCTTGAAGCTGTAAGACACCAGATCACAGATATTACCCAGTGGAAATAACCTGTGTGTGTGTTTGTGTCTTGGGTTGGTGTTTATATGTGTGCGTGTGTGTGTGTGTGTATGTGTGTCTTGGGTTGGTGTTTATATGTGTGCGCGTGTGTGTGTGTGTGTCTTGGGTTGGTGTTTATATGTGTGCGTGTGTGTTTGGGGGGAGTACAGGGACTTACATAACAGCTTCCAAGCAGGGAGGGTCAGCCTTTACTTTGAGGTATTCACTGACGTTCTTGAAAGAACAATTTCTCACACTCTTACAACAAAACGTTGGCTTAAACTTAGTGGGCAAGCGAACTGAAAGATGGAGAGAGGGGGGGGGGAGAGAGAGACACACACTTCATTCCAGAGTTGAATAATAAATAACTAGAGAGGGTGTAATTTCTGGGGAAATTGTGGGGTGTGCTTGCGTCACTTGAAGATGGATGTATTTTTTAACTTTAAATTGTACGACTGATATTTCTGTATATTTTTTTAACAAAATGCATAGGTTGTGCTTGCTGAAGGCTAAGCACAACTAAAGAGTCTGAATAATCTTGAACCACATTAGAAACCGAGTTATTCAGGTTCAGAAGAAATTAGACAGGAAGTAAAAACAGACGTCTAACGCCAACTTCCAATCCTGGTGTTTTATCATGCTACTCTGCATTTGCATCAGCATGCAAAAATATAATATTAAATAGGTTTTTAATTGGACACAATATAATACTGACTATGAAGAAGCAGAAAAAAGAAAAAAGTCTTACACATAAAACTAACAAGTATTTATTAGAAGTACTAACAGGGTACTAACTTAGTACTCTGTTAGTACTCTAGTTAATACTTAGTACTACTAAGTATTAACTAGACGTACTAACAGAATAGTAATTATTAACTAAAGGTACAAACAGGGTACTAAGTATTAGTTAGAGGTACTAACAGAATATTAAGTAGTAACCTAAGTTGTTAAGAGAGTACTAAATATTAACTAGAGATACTAACAGAGTACTAAGTATTGATTTGAGTTACTAGCTCATGTAGGATTATAAAACTGAATATTAACGAATACTCACGGAATACTATAAAATGAAAAAGTGCGATTTAGATTACTTACATTTGCCAAAGGCAGAGGTGTGGCAAGCACATGCAGCGATCAAGAGGGCCAGAAAGAGGACCTGTAATGTAGACATACTGACTGAAAGACACGCACGATAGACTGGTCGTCAGATACAAAGATAGCTGTCGCTTTCTTGAAGTGTGTTGGTTTTAAATGCTACATTAATGATGTACACTCTTTGTGTGCGTATGTGTGTGTTTGTGTGTGTGTGTGTGTGTGAGGGTGGGGGGGTGTGATTCACACATCCAACCCCCTTTTCTCCAACCACCTACATAACGTGTGTTTTGGTCAGCGTGAACATTTCTGACACGTATTCAAATGATATACGTAAAATATATAAAAGGACTGTCATTTCCAGCATGATGTACTCAACTTGTTCTGTATCGCAGACACACAAAAATTGTTAGTGTATGCCATCCTGTCGAAAACATTTCGCCAATTTGCTGTGGAAAATTGGGTGTTTTGTTCATAAACTATACACAGCTTCCATCATTATTGTTTGCTGGATTTTTGTTGGAAACAATCAAATTAATATCATTGTTTTGATCTTGTCAGTTCTTTTGGTCTATTAAGTAGATGTTTAAACATCGAATCAGATGTTACTTGTATAGCCCTTATTACAAGCAATGTCATAAAGGGCTTCACCAATTCTCACATAGCTGCACCTAAACAAACTCCAACCAACCGAAACCCTCGAATATTAATCTTAATAGGTTTTTTAATACTTTGTTTCAAATTCCTATGAAATGTAAAGCAAGCCTCAATGACGGAAAACTAAGTAGAAACCAGGTGTTGACTCATCACATCACTTCCTGTGACAAGCCACACGCAGCAAACAAATAGGCAGCATAAGCAGAATGATACCATTACATCGTTTTGAGTGTGAAGGCAAACACATAGCAGGAAAATGCATAAGAGGAAAAACGCCCAAAAAAACAGTCACACTCGTACAGAGGCATTAAAGCTGTGGTAGTTACCATGTGACGGTGACACATTCACAATGCGCTCGCAGTTCTTGTCACCAGAAACAAGGCAAGCTACTGACGAACAGCTTGATTTAGTTTCATTCTCTAGATATAATATATTGCTGTCGGTCCAGACTTCCAGACTTCAACTCCTGTGATGGTTGTTGATTACCTCAGGATGTTCATAATGACAGAAAGTTCCAAGCATTTGGTGTATATATATATATATTATTCATATAAGTACTATAGTATATGTATTCGCAATGTACATACAGTATATTGATTGAAGTAAACTCATGCTCCCAAGGGCTTTCCGAGAATTACCAACACACTACACACCACACCACACACACACACACACACACACACATATATATATATTACTTATATATATATATATATATTATAGTATAATATGTCAGCTATGTAAACAAACATAATTGCTTTAAGCTCCACTCACACCACTCACCATACACTTTCTAAAACACATGGCACACAACACTTGGGATAACGTGTCAATTCTTCTGGTTGGTTTATTCCATTTTGGTCAATTTACACGCTGTATAAGTTATCGATGTTGTAGACATATCATTTCACGTGAATCAATTATTAATTACATTACTACATTATTCCATGTTGAATATGTTTCTTAAAAAACCAAGTACTAAACAGACTCCATAAACTGCCACCATTAAAGTCTGATTAGAAAATCATAAATACTTTTACACGTGTAACACGTAGATGTTAAAGGTACAAACAGCACTTGTAAATAATGGTTAAATAAATAGTGTGTATTGTTTCCATCTGTTTTTATAAATAACTTTGAACTCGCATCTATGATCATGGTAATCAACAAAGACACCCGCAGTTTTAAATTAAATAAGTACCCAAATCTAAATCAATGTTAACATCCATAATAAATATATAGCATTTTCTTTGCTTCTCTGAGGCACATTGGCTGGATCCTGTTGTTTGTTACTATGCTGTGGTGGAAGCTTTCATGGTCGAGTCAGTGGAGGATGAGGAAAGGAAGCCAGCAGAGGCCGTTCTCGAAGGGCTAGCAGAGGAAGGATAGAGCAGAGAGAGAAGAGAGGGAGAGGGGGAAGGGGGTGAGGTAGGAGGAGGAGTAGAGGTACGAGGAGATCCGGTACGAGGAGATCCGGTACGAGGAGATCCGGTACTCAGGCGGGATTTTCTGGAAAGAGAAGATGGTTTTACAGTCATTATCTCATGCCCCTGATCGTCTTCTGTGTGCGGTGTTCATGAGCGTGTCCGTGTGTCACGGAGGAAGAAGAAAGACTGACCTGAACTCTTGGATCTTCCGACGCACCCAAGGGGCTTTCAGGTCACTGCACATCAGACCTTTCTCAGTCTGTAAGCTACGTGAGGAGAGAGAGAGAGAAACAACTTAAGGATGCCGCTGATAAACTTCATACTGGCGTTCACCATTACTGGTGCTGGATGGGATTTTCAATGTTCAAGCTTGGTTCGGTTGTATTTTGCTATTTGTTGTTGGAGGACAAGTGACACTCAAAGGGCTGCTGGTCCTTACATGACTGCCTGAATGCAGGGAGCGTTCCACTGCTGGACCCAGTATCCTGTGATGGGCCGGGATCTCTGTCCTGGACACTGTCTTACAGCAGGAGGAAGACTTCTCATCTGGGGAGAGAGTAAGTACGGGGGAATGTGAGGAGGGAGGGGAGATATAACTGAAGTGGATGGATGGAGAGGTGGGCGGGTGGGTGGGTTAGTGAGATGTAGAAAGTAATAGGCAGAAAGAGAAAGATGAAGAGGGGTAAAGAGAGTAAGAAAGGTAGAGAGGGCTAAAAGGGAAAAGTGAGCTGTTGAGCTGCTGCGATTGACCACTTTCTTTCCTCCACTCATCTCTCTCTCCCCCTGAATCCTAGAAAGAGTCTCACCTGCTTCTGTGCTGGAAATCTGTGAGGAACCACACCGTCAACCCAGCTCGTAGCTTTCTTCTCAGGCAGCCATCTTCAGAAGTGCGGGTTCCAAGTTTCACTCCAAACAAACGGATTCAAAGGTTTCCGTAAATAGCGGCTCCTACAAAGGTACCTTTAATAGTCTGAATCAGACAAATCAGTACTGGAACTGGACTCTTGGTCTTCCCTCCTCGTCTCTTCAGCGCAGTGATCCACCTCAAAGACACAGGACATTTATACGAGCACCGAAAGCAGAAGTGGTTCCTCTGTCGTAATTCCTCTTCTTCCTAAACGTCCTCCCTTTCAATTGGAGTGCTCTCTTCTGAGTCATCCACATGCTATCACCAAGAGGAGAAACTCCTTCAGCTTTTCTCGATCTCGGGGTTTCCTTTCCAGCTCATTAGACAGGCAGAGAATCGATACTTTACAGTAACTTTTACAGTAACATTTGCACCTCCATGCAAGTACGTCTTTGTTGTCCGACTTCATTGTCTTGTGTCAATAACAGGCAGTATTCAGAAGCTTCAATGAGATCATCCTAACTGGAATCAAACCCTGCAAGCCTTAATGACCAATAGGTTAGGACGTCATGTCAACCACAGAGGCTTCACAATCATAACCTTTAACCTTGCCCCGCCTCAATGACATCAGCAAATTTCTGCCACTGGCATCAGTGACCAGTTTCAATGAAAATTAATTTCCACTAATAAACTAACGATAACGATGATTTCCTCTGCGTTAAACATGTTTCTTACTACCAAATGCACTAAATGTACAACCCTTCATGTAACTACCACAAGTAATTTACTACGATTCAATGAATCAACAGATCGTTCACTAATAGTTTGCAATATTGTTGCAAACTAGGGAGGCGAAGTGTTCATTTTGTTGGCTAATTCTCAGTCTTCTGCCAGCTGCCTGTGCATCCTTGTGACAGAAGTCAAAGCAAAGGTTGGTGACAGACAGACGACCGATGAATGAGGTGGTCAGCAGGTGTGATGAGGTCTGGGGGGGTCACACAAGCGCAAAGCTAAGGGGAGAGAGACACAAAGGTGTGGAGGAGAGGTCGCCCGACAGGCGAAGTGGACAGAATGAGAAGGAGAGTACGTTTGCTTCCTGTCACGGGTGGTTGGGGATTTTGTGGTGGAGATTTGCAGATCAGAATAGCTCAGTGGCGGTGTCCTAACTTCCCGCTGCTGTCTGTCAGCGGTTGCCTCATTTGGAAACATCCAGAATCCCCCCCAAGTATGGAAAGGGGGGATCGCAAGCTTATTTGAGCTCGGTGGATACCAGGTTGTTGCGAAAGCGCCCCGCTCCCGACCCCCCCCACCTCCTGCCCCCCAGTCAGTCGTTCATCTGCCATTCTGTCATTGTTTCCACTTAGTACATTTTGCAACATTGCACATTCTGAACCATCTTTCTTTCTCCAGGGAAAGAGGAAGTCATCGTAAAATTGACTTTCGGTCTCCTTCTGTCATCTCCTCTCTCAAAAAGACAAATCCAGATATGGTCTTCACACGTACAAGCAGGAAATTGAGCTCACAGGAAGCATACAGTGTGCATAGATGGCATGCAGTGTTAACCACAGTCAAGCTACTGAGATATGGCTCCAGAATGTCTCCAAGATGTTTGGTTTAAACATTGATCGGGTCAAAGGTTTTTAGCATCTCAAATGTTTAAGAGGGAGATCGGTTCCCCCCCCCCCCCCCCCCCCCTCCCCCTTTCCCCTGTATGGTCCTTTTGGAACCCATGTCCCTCTAGGTCAGCCCCTGAACCAACACCAGGTCCTCCAAGATGTGTGAGTGTGTGTGAGTGAGTGGGGGGGGGGGTCACATTCATGCTGTCTGAGAAAGAAGCATCCACACCCTCCTTGGTGTTTTCAGTACAAGTCACCATGATGAAGGAAACCAGAGTAAACCAGAATGCTTTCATTAAGCTTGAACACATCACCTCCAGCGCATGTTCACACTTTCTTTTGACAGACAGATGTTTTTGTTTCCAATATTTCTGATAAGGATATATTTCAATCTATATTGTCACTAGAAGAAAGAAGTTGGAGTCACTTGGTATAAATAAATGTTTGTACCAAATACATTTTTAATGATTTATAAAACGCCACGAAATGCATCTTAACAAATAAACACTTTTTTAATACAATAAATATCATCCAATAAATAATATTACTTAAGAACAATTGAACAATGACACAGTGTTCTTTAAATATAAATATATACATTAAGATAGTTATAAAATAATGTACTTTTGCATGATCATCTTTATAATGCTTAAAACAATTAGTATGACAAAGAAAATAATGCCCAACTTAAAGATACATAAGATAAAACATAAATAGAAGTGTTCTGTGCAGGTCACTTTTTTCAGAGGTTCCTTTACTGAGCACCCAGTAGAGGAACACACTTTATATTGTCCTGTAAGGGGAGCCAGAGACAAGGAGAGAAGAGAGAGAGAGAGAGAGAGAGAGAGAGAGAAAGAGAGAGAGGGAGAAAGAGAGAGAGGGAGAGAGAGAGAAAGGTTACGAAGCGTTTCAAAATGAAGGACAATATGATTTTTTTGTTCATATGTTTACATTAGAGCATGAGGGTTGTGAATCAGTTTCGAGTACTTTAAAGACTAGACACTTACTTTCTTCAGCTTCTTTTTGAGCCAGTGTGTTTTCGGACTGAAGCATTTAATGTCCTCGCCTACCTTCAGTCTGAAAAGGAATTGATAGAAAGACCAAGAGATAAATGTTTGGTGTGTTTGTGTGTAAGCACGTACGATTGTGTGTAAGCATGTGTGTGTGTGCAGGTGCATATGTGTTTGTGTGTTCTTACTGAATCGCAGGAAGTGTGCAGCTCCTCCCACGACTTTGCGTGTAGCAGGCGGTGACCTGCTTGGTTACCTCCTTTCTGTCATAACTTCGGCAACAGCTGACAACGATCGCCGAACAGTGACTTTGGTCTGAAACACAAAACAACAGAACACACATTATATACATGCACCATAATACATACATACATACATACATACATACATACATACATACATACATACATACATACATACATACATACATACATACATACATACAATTAAGGAACAATAATAATATTAAAAGAATCACAGAGGTAAACCCCTTTAAACAACAGAACAACAGTATCTATGAACATCAAACATGCATGAAGCAGCTGACTGCTTTGGAGTGCAACAATAGTATTATTACATATTGTGTCAATGCACACTTAAGATACAGCACACGCACCCATTGGCAGCTTATGTCTGTGGAATGGCATACTGCCAGCCCACACGACACACGCAGACACACTCACCTTTGAAAGACAGGATCACCATTGACAGAGTGAAGAAACAAAGCATGTGGTGGACAAAGATAGACCAGCGCATCTTCACTGTTTGATCTAGTACTCTGAGCCCAGGACAGAGTTCTTCTATCCAAAGATTTCCTGGACGCTGTTAACCGGTCTGACACTTGCAGGTGCTGATTCTCGGTGTTGGCTGGTGCAGTAGCTTTAGATGTACTGATGTCCTGAGGGACGAGTGGCTGTCTCTTATAGGTCCTCGGGAAGAGGAAGTCACATCACAATAAGTCACCAAAACCTCGGTTCACGGCAGTGGAAACATTGTTAATCATCCATAAGAAGAACGAACGAACGATACTTTGTTAGTCAGGCGAGATGATCATATGCATGCGTGCAAATAGTGGTGATGCCAGCGCTCACATGAAACACTGGATGAAACTCTTTCCAGTCTTCTTCCATCCTGTTGTCCTTCTTTTGTGGGGCATCTACAAGCAGTGGTCAGCCATGTCGACCGGGCGCCAAGGCAACGGGAGCGAAGCCCCAGCGCTCGTGTTGTGTCCTGACCAGGAACATCGGCTGGAGACCAATCTGTTCTGCGTGCTTTAATCAGAGTTCTTTGCGGAAGGAACCCTAAGTGAGCACAGGGAGAACACGCAGACTCCATGCAGAGAGGTTCTAGAGATAGCCTAAGAACTTGAGAACCGACAAGCCCCAAACAGGAATAGAATTAATAACAGCCTTGTTGTGAGGCAGCAGTGAAAATGACACTATCTAGTGAAGGTTTACTTGATCATCTCCATGTATGGTAAAGTTAAGGAAGTTGTGACATTGAGACAGACCCAAGGTGCCATTTTCTGTTAGCAGGATAAGGGCATTAATATAATGTTCCTTCACTCTGCATTACGTGGCCTGAAAACAATTTAATTAGACCAAATATGTCACGTCACTCAACGTAACACTGATCTGATGAATCTCAGTATACATCAAATTGATTTAGTAGACGCTTGAAGTAAAGCAGCATACTAACGGTACACAAAAATCCCATCTGATTAAGGACTATTAGTGCACACTTCGCGTGGATATGTTTAGCTCAATGGCGGAACGAAAGCAAATACATATTATCATGTGTGAGGGTATGGCTCTGTGAGTGGAGCAAATACTTGTTCTGGCACATTGGTGTAACACAGTAATTTGGTCTTGGGGATGAATACAATTCTTATCAACCACCTGTCCACCCCATCAATCCATCTGTCTATGTATGTGAAAAGGGTCCTGAACTATTATTGTTGGGCCTCTTTTAGGAGCCCCTCTCTTGAGAGTATCTTCCACAAGGAAGAGGCACGATGACATACCAAAGTAAAGACATTAGCTGCACTGTAACATGTTGATACTCAGCTCATGGAAATACAAATGTTGCGATAAACAGTACGTAATGAAAGAGGAATCATCAGTCATGAATGACCCAGTTTATGTGGATGTTTTTATTTGGTTGCCAGGCAGGGACTCTGATGGATGATATGCAGATGAATGGATGATAGTCTCAACTAACTGACTGCTTATTTCTATTTGACCAAAGATATTAATAGGAGACGGAAATCCGTAAATAGCTACAACTGGACACTTACCCACACCCTGCTAAAAGTACTAAGCAGGAATGAGTCAGACACAGACGTTCAGGAAGAGACGGCAGTCTGCATGAGTCCTACAACACATGGGTGTCTCACACACACACGTTAATGGTAGCATCCGATTATTCATGGATATTTGTGGACACACACGCTAGCCTCCTCTTGAGTAACAGGGACACAGATATCCTATGTAAAGTCCCGTACGGCACTGGGGGAGATTTGGACGCGAAATCAACTTCAAATCAAATGTGTATGTCCTGTTTTAATAAGCAACGTCACAGAAGGCTTCACGTTTGTCCCTTAAACTAGCCTTCAACCAACTTAGAACCTCAGGGAAGAGAAGGAGAAGTCTCAGTGAAACTCTTGAGAAAATATTTTCGAAACCTTGGGAGGAACAATTTGCTCAGGAATTCTTTCCTCTGAAAGCAGTTGGTGAGAGAGAGGTGCAGGTCAAAGGCTAAACATAGTCCCGCAACAAGAGGAGAGAATAAAGATGTGCAAATGGATGTCAGCTATCCACAGATCTGCACAGTTCCAACTCTGTGCGCTGAGAGTGCAGGACCACTGAGCAAAAACACACACCACTCAGTCACGGAAAATGTGCTGTATTTACGTTATATTCTTGAAGCGGTAATTAGCCTCATTTTATTGTATTATTTAAACACATTACAAACAATGAAGAGGACCGTTGTTTATCTTGCTCTATTATACAGTGTGAATGTATGTAAATGATGCACTTTCAACTGTTGCATATAAGAAAAAAGCACATTTAAATATGTTCAGTCTCACAAAACCAGGTTTGACCAGTAAATGGAAGCTTCGTTTTTTGGAGGAACATTTCTGTCAACATGGCTGTTCGAAACTGGTCATTTTCCTAGCTTGTACCTTTACAGAACATGGAAGAATCTGTCTTTCTTTACGCAACAAAGGATCTTCATCTTATATGTCTATACAAAAATAAGTCCAATTATTTTGCGATAAAGACATTCGATGGTAACTCCCTCTATTCCTTCATGATTTCTTTTTCACAAAATTCTAGTAGAATGAAAGGTCAAGATACACAAAAGTGTAGCATTTTCATAAAAATATGTTCATCATAAGGGGTCAGGGGTTGCATTGTTGATCAACAGACTTTGATCAAAAACGCAAGTAATATCACTATGAGGTGATAAAATCATTAATGGGTAACTTATCCCAGTCCATATATTACTAAAGTTGGCTACTTTACATACATTTGAATTTAATGTTTTAAAAATTTTCATCATAGAGGAAAAAACGTGTAACCAAGGAAACCGTCCCTAATTCTCGCGAGATATTGGTCATAGCGCCCCCTGGTGGTTTGACTGCGGAGAGGGAAAAGGGAGGGGAGAATACCTCACGGCTAACGATAGCAGGCTACACAAACAAGAAATATTTCAGTACAATTTCGGTCATTCAGTGACGAACGGAGTATTTTTTTTGGTGACAGAGGACTTTATTTTTCTCTATGCAAAATGTTTTGCTGTAAAAGAACTCAACTGAAGGACCAATAAAAACGAGAGACTAGCTAATACCTAAAGGAGGAAAAGAGGCCTATTTGTGTTCCGGGTGTCTTGGTGCATCTCGCGCAGCCGGTGTTGCAAATATACTCCGCTGCTCTCAGGGGCTCTTATTTTACTACTCTGACTAACAGATTGGATTCTGTGTTTTGACTTTGTTCAGCCGTTCATTGGCTTCACCAGGCGACCAGTTATCGCAACCCGAAGCTCTCGCACAGTGGACTTAACTTGAAAACCTTTTTGGAGCCAAATCGGCCTGTTTTGTTGTGTGTTTTTTTTTTCTTCCTTCAACGGAGCCGCCATGAATCGCCACGGACAATAACACAATCTGAGCGTGCTTATCTGTTCCACTGTCTACGTGCCCCGAATGCGTGGGGGGATTGAATAATGTGAGATGTAAGGCGGACAGATTGAATCAGCCAAATATTTTACGGACAATTTAGTCACGAGATGAAGACCAGGCTAAATAAAAAAGACGTTTTGACAAGCATTGACGGAGCCAGATTGAATTGAAGTAGCTAGCTACGATCTAGCATAGGTAATTAGAAAGCTAGTTTTGGTAGCTAACTCGGCGGCAGAGGAAAGAGCGCCACCGATGTATTGTTGAATCAATCAACTCCACGCCAAGACTGCCAGGTGTGATTACATGGGAAATAAGTAACTTGACTTTTGGAAATGTAATTACATAAATCATTTCTTATTTTTCGCTATTCTAATGCACTTAAGTGGATTGATAGTTTTTGTTGTCATGCCATGATGCTAATTTGGGCCTACTTCGTTCCGTGGAAGAGGGGGAAACGCTGAAATGGATTGGTAATGAAGACCGTAGCTAGCTATACGTTTAATTATAATTACGCCGAACACAGACTTAATGCTTGTGCATAGCGTGTGCGGTTTGTAGCTGGCTAGCCACTAAGCAAGTGGTGAAAGTTTGATCCCACATCATATATACTATTACACAATCTGGATCCACTGAAACCAGCAACCATCCTTTGAGTCGTACATCGATGGTCCCAGCAAGGCAGAAACGCTCTCCCCTTCCCTGGACAATAATACGGACACTACGGGAGTAGTAAGAACCTTTATCGAACGACGACTTTGCAATATAGTCGTCCGGAGAACCGGGGTGTGCTTGTGTGTCTCGATTTTCATTTTTATCTCCCGGATTGGACAACTGGCGCGAGGCTGCTGAGATGAACCCGGTGAATGCGACCTCTCTCTACGTGTCCGCGTGTCGTTCGGTGCTGCAGTGCGACCCTCGCGACCCCCAGGCCCTCGCGGAGCTCTACAAGCTGCTCCCGTTCTTTCGCCAGTCGCTTTCCTGCCTCGTGTGCGGTGAGTAAATACGGATCGAGATGGCCCATGGCTGCGCATCCGTCTGCCAGCTCTCTGCCTATCCGGCTGACATTAGCTAGCCGTAGCTGCTTTTACCATGACACACCCCCTTTTGAAAACTAAACCACACAACCTAATACATGTATAACGATGCAAGCCTTTATTCTACACTCGCATCGGTATCTTAACATTGATTTGTTTTCGATGCGAGTGTGTGAAGATGGATGATATTTATGGATGATATTTATTATTCTCGTGTTTGAGATGCACTGGGATATTTGTTCCGTCTTGAGTCTCCACGTAGTGCAATAAGGGATGTGCGTGAGATGTACAGTCGTTTAAATGCACCAGTTGGTGTTGTACTCGTCAGGGTTCAGTCTGTTTTGGGCAAACGAAAAGGTTTATCTAAGCATAAAGATTGCTCTCCTTTAGAAATTATTCACGAGCACGAAAGAGGTTGAGTTAGATATAGAATTTCTCGACTCCTGTCACGCAATTCTGACCAAGGTGCATTGACTTGGCTTCATTTTATCCATATTTTTCGTACCAGATTTGACGTTATCGCTGCGTGTTCTTATTTAACGACCTTGAACGAGAATTGGTTTCTATAGTCTGTGTTTTGAGAGTGTGTTTTACCCTGCATGACAATCATGCTATTCCTGTGTGGTTGTGTTTGAAGGGGCGGGGCTCTTGTCTAAGGCTCATTTGTTGTGGTTCATAATGGTCCTCCCCCCACCTGCGCCTTCAGCTGCTGGCCCTGCCAACCGCCGTTGCCAAGGAATCCCATCAAAGCGCAGTTGTGATCTTGCCTGGCACATTTTTGTTTTCTCACCCATACATTTAACGAACCAACAGAATGAATGATGTGATGTAGATGGCACGGTTTAGGCAAGCTACTTTGTTGTTTGTTTGCTCATCCTTTACGTATTTATCTTCTTTAACTTTTAATTGATCAACCCAATTCATTACTGATGTGTGTCCCTTCAGGTAATCTTCTGCAGGACCCCATAGCTCCCACCAACTCGACGTGTCAGCACTATGTTTGTCTGGGCTGTAAGGGCCGGAGGATGCTGCTCAAGCCCTCCTGTAGCTGGTGCAAGGACTACTCTTGCTTTGAGGAGAACAGACAGCTGTCCCTGCTGGTCCACTGCTACAAGAAGCTGTGTCTCTACATCGCCCATTCTCCTTTAGCCTCACACATAGCCAGCGCGGCCGGCGATTCGCCCGACCTCCAGGCCATCCTCAACGAGGGCCTGTCATTGGTGGAGAATGAGCAGGAAGGGGAGGACACTTCGGATTCGGCAAATCAGTCGCCGGCACCTTCCACGTCCGACCTCCAGCGAGACGAAGTTCCTGTCACCGAGAGGAGGCAAGAGGAGGGGCCGGCCTCCGTGGCTGTGAACGGTCTACACGGCTGCAACGGCCTGGCCAGTTCGGACACGCTGTCATCCGTCGCCATAGCGACGGTAGGGGTTTTGAAGCACGAGGGTTTCGGGGAGGAGGTGCCGGTTTGCGTCGCTGGGGAGGCGGGGCTGTGCGACATCAGCACATTTGGGGAGGATCTGAAACACGGTGGAGGGCCGCTGTTGTTGAGCGTGGAGGAGGTTCTAAGGACCCTGGAGCCTGACCCTGAGCCGTCCCCCCAGTCAGACTGCCCTCTGTCCAGGCCCCTGTCCGGCCTCAACGGGCCCTACTACACCTCCATCCCCGAGGCCTCGCGCCTGACCCCCTCCCTCCCATCGGAACACAAGCCTCGCCTCCCCCCTCCTCACCCCCAGCCCTCCCCAGCCACCCCCCGCCTCCCCCTGCGTTGCCACCGCAAGCGCTCCCGCTCCGAGAGTGACAGTGAGAAGGTCCTGCCCCTCCCCATTGCCAGCATCCTGCAAGGCCCGTCCCTGGGCGTTAGCAACCCCCCACACCCCCCCAACCCCCCCACGGCCACCGCCGCCGCTGCTGCCAACAAACGAGAGCCCAAGCACCCCTCCGCCATCGCCCCTCCTCACCTGGCCCCTGTGCCCAACGGCGGGCCTCCAAAAGTGGGCAAGACCGTGCTGGTGCCCAGCAAAGGGCTGAAGAACCATGGAGGGCCCAAAAAGGCCTACACCAAGGCCAGGCAGGGGGCGCCCAAGCCTCGTGCTCAACCCCGCGACCGCCTCCCCCCCCATCCCCACTCCCATCCCCACTCTCACCCCCCCAGTCCCTCCAAGCCCCTCTACAAGAAACCTGTGGAGAAGAAAGGCTGCAAGTGTGGAAGGGCCACCCAGAACCCCTCTGTGTTGACCTGCAGGGGGCAGCGTTGTCCCTGCTACTCCAACCGCAAGGTAAGAACCCTTCTGGCTGTCCTGGTCCGGAACCCCTAAACCACCCCTTCTTCAAGCAACACCTCAACCAGAAACATTCCTTCAGGACATTAACATTACTGCTACTAGCTGTTCTGATACAAGCTGTCCTGCAACTTGGCATTAGCCCAGTATTGCTGATATAATGTTGCTATATTGCTTGTAACAGTATTACTAATGTCTTGTAGTTGCATTGTATTAGTGTTGCTGAAGTCCTGTAGCGGTCCTCATCCTTTACCCATGTGACCTCCCCTCCCTCCCCAGGCGTGTCTGGACTGCATCTGTCGGGGCTGCCAGAACTCTTACATGGCTAACGGAGAGAAGAAGCTGGAGGCGTTTGCTGTGCCGGAGAAAGCCCTGGAGCAGACGCGCCTCACGCTGGGCATCAACCTCACCAGCATCACCGCCGCTGCCCTGCGGAACCCGGCCACCAGCTCCCCGGGCAACGCCCTCATCAACGTCACCACGGCAACCGGGGCCCCGGTCACGGCAGCCTTCCTGACAGGGGCGGGGCCCGACGACAGGGGCTTTGACGACTCGCTGGACATGAGATTTGACTGTTGAAGTCCCATCTGCTGGTTGTTGCACCATCCACACCCATCGGACAGTAACTGACCAATGGGGCGGTGCAGAGGGACCTGGAGGGGGGCGGAGCTAGAATAAGGCAGCTACAGCGAAGGGCGGGAGGGAGGGAGCGTTCGGATCAGATCCCCTCGGACGAGAACTCCTCGATCGCCCTGAAACTGAAACATTCTTTCAGTCTTACGTACTGAGGCGGTGTGGACAGGAGAGCGGGGGAGGGAGGGGGAGGGAGGGGGAGGTCCTAACGTTACTGTATGTTCAGAGATTTCATTTCTGGGGCTTAGCAGGAGTTTTGTTTTCTACTATCAGTGATGTGTACTAGAGCATGATGATTTGCTGAGTCGGGGAGGTGACTGGGCTGCGTCCACGCTCTGTGCTCCCTGGATGTGCGAGACGGAAGGTTTAGGGGGAAAAGCTTGTCGGGCAACAATGGAGCCCCCAGACCTCATTAGTGACTGGCTGTAATTTATGAAGACATGTTTTTTGTTGTTTTTTTGTACACAGACTTACCAAAATTCCATTTAAGAGGACATTTTATGATATATTTTTTAAGTTACATTAACAAAATTTGCAGTATTTATTGGATGTCGCCTAACATAGGTAGCATTGGGTGTCAATGGATTGCCAGGATCCCGCCCACTCCAGCTCTTAGCCTATCAAGATCCAGTCTGGACGATTTCTGTCTAAATTATGTTGCTGTCCTGTTACTGCTAGTTTCTGCTGTCTCAAACTGTTTTTGTTTTCCCTCTGGGCATTTAAAAACCTGTAATATAACTGTAACATATTTCCACAAAAAAGAAAATCAAACCTATACTGTTGTTTTGTGTCTGTCATGTGACTCTTCGACCTCACCCACCTGGTCTTCATTTCTCCCTGTGGTCTGCAAAGTGTCCCGTCCAACTTCTTCCTGGTTCCTGTTTATGAACTGCCTGGTCTCTCCACAAGGGGGCATAACCCTCAGCCCTGCTGGTGCCAGTCCTCATATCAGCCCAGCGGATGAAAACACGATGTGAACAGTTGGCTCGCTGTCCAAAGTGTACTGACCAGTGTCGCTGCAGGGCTGAGCTAAAGCTTGCATGCTTGAAGAGTTATTGTCCCTCTCCGCAGCAGGGAGGAGTAAGCAGTAACGTCTCCCCTGGGCTGCGCACACTTCTACACTGAAGATACATCCAGGGGGTCATCTGGACTGTCGTTTACAACATCTTTTATTTCATACATATTTACAGACTTGGTCCATTTTATATTTACATTCACATTCAACTTTACTGGGTAGTCTTCAAAGGCTCCAAAATCTCCCTCCTCTAGTTTAAAAAAAACTTCCTTGTGGTTTATGGCTACAATGTTTGGTGTGGGTCAATATAAACCTTGAGTAGGAGTGAAGACAGTTTGTGAGAAAGCCATGCTCCCTAACCCCCCCCCTCCCCACACACACACACACACTGTCTGGATCTGCATAAGTTATGATTCAACAGTTGGCAGTGTCTTTGCTGAGTTGAGTAGAACAAGCCGACTACCTCGCCCCAAAACCGAGGAACCAGTCGATACACGAGTCTACCCACAGCGTCGATAAACCGCCAGTTGAAACCAGAACCAGTGAATGGTGGAAGGTGTCTGCTTAAGTCACTAGACAGGCTCTTCTTCATGGGTTATGTTATCATTGGCTGTGACAGGCTACGACTGTGAAAGAAAAAACAAGCATTTTGCTGTACAAATGTGAACAACAGAAACCGCTGAACCTGTATTCACAGGTGTCCCACGACTGGACGAGTTTCCAGTCTGCCGAAAAGTCATTCATGTTTGGATGGAGAATTCTGGAAGGAGGCAATCCTCAATGATCCTATTAAGAATACCTCAGATCAACTGATCCTTGGTTTCCTCCATTGGTTTGAGAGCTTAACAGACAAGGATGTTTGTATTTGGATTGCCATTAGTCCACACACACTCTAGTCCGCACACACACATAAAGACAGGCATCAACAGCTACACTTCAAGTGACAGTCCCACTGACACAGTGCTGCAGTGTCACACCCCAAGCCAGACCCCCCCCCCCCCCCCCCCCCCCCCCCCCCCCCACCCTCAACTCTGGCTGCCTTTGACCTTCGACCCTATACCCTCCTAGCTGAGCAGGAAGGCTCCGAAGAAGCTGCTTCTCTCGTCCATGTCGACGGTGGAGGCGTTGCTCACGGTGACAAAGAGGCGGTCGCCCGCTGCGAGGGGGAAGAGCCCCCCTTGGTGGGCGGAGTGGAGGGAGAACTGGGACACGCGGGACCAGCAGGGGGTGCGGCTGGTCTTCATCAGCAGGATGGGAACCGGGTAGGAGGTGACCTGGGAGGGTAAGGGAGGGGGGAGACGTGAAGGAGGGGGGGCGGAAAAGGGAGGAAAGGGAGGTGGGTGGAAGAGGAGGAGGGGGTGGGGGTGTGGGGGAGAGAGGAGCAGGAACGTTAGATGAAGTGTGGGCTAGGTTTTAGATCATTCTAAACATAGATTTAGCATAGACAGGAGTGAACATCTGTCTGGAATGGAACAATGTCAGGAAGGAGGAGAGGCTACAACATCACTGGGGTGGATGAGACCACGGCACAGGGCTCTCTCACCTTCTTGTACACGTATTGGAGCATGGGCCTTCCTCTGTCCTCCTCCTCCCCCTCCTCCCCCTCCTCCTCCAGGGAGTGGCTGTGTCTGAAGTAAGTCTGGGCGTAGACATAGTACAGGCCCGGGCGTGGCACAACCAGCTCCCCGTCAACCAATCGAATGTCTCGTAGGAAGGCGAGGCCCTTTTGCCCCTCCCACCATGTAATCTTCTGCCCCTGGATGCGGCGGATGGTAGAGACTGCAGCTATGTACACAAACACACACACGCACACACACACACACACATACACCTTGAGCAGGGTGTGATACACACAGGTGTGGTTACCTTCCATAAAACAGTAGCTGAATGCAAACCACAGAGCATGATAGAAACTCACCTCCCTCCTCCATCTCCACCGTGGACACGTAACTTCCTGTGACGTGGGCGGCCACTTTGGGGCGAGGTGAAGCTATGTCTTCCATTACAAGTGAGGGCAACACCCGCGAGACCTCATCTGACAGAGAAACACTCATCGTTGGTGACCAACATGCACTCCATTCTGCACTATTCTGCACTGTGTCTCCTAGCTGCCAGTGTGGACTTCTCTGTAGAGCAACTAGACTCACCTTTAACTGCTGTGGAGATCTCCAACTGGTATCGCTGGGACAAGGACTGAGGAGAGACCAGTAGAAGTTGAGGAGTTATTGCCAAAACTTTTAACACAAACTTTTCATTTGAACTATAAAGAGTACAGCAACGTGTGCGTCTGTCTGTGTGTGTGTGTGTGTGTGTGTGTGTGTGTGTGTGTTTGTGCCTTACTAGCCAGGTGAGTGCATTCCTGTGCTGATTAAACCACATTCACCGGATCCCATCTCTGAGAGAGCTATGAAGGAGCCCTTTGTGTGTCTGTCTGGACCCAAATCTTAGTAGGAAGTAGCTCCAAAATACTGATTCAAATTCACTTCCTCAACTAAGCTTTAGGTTAGACTTCTAGGACAGTGGTTAATAGTCCATTTTACTTCCCAAAGATCTTAAAGGCAGAAGAAACCCATGTGAGAACATACCTGTTAGTGTTTTGTATGTGTATTTGAGCGCGTGCGTCCGTATGTACCTTTTCAATAAGGCTGTGCAGCTGCTGCGTGACTTGCCAGCAAGGATCCCCGCGGCCCTCGTCGGCCGCACGCAGGTAGGCACCCCGCAGATTGGCGCGTGTGAGGCACGAGACGCTGCCCCTGGCGAACGTCTCCTTCATCTGTACAGCAAACAGAATGGACGTTTTGTCTTCTGTACTTTTTGTGTATATATTTTTCTGTTTATAATAGATACATATCATGATGCAATTCGTTTTTGTTTGTTGACTTTTTTATCTTGCAATTAATCAAAATAGGTCATATTTCCTTCTCGACTATCTGTTTCGCGTTTGTGATATGTTTCGGTTTTCAATCTTATCGTTGGGAACGAAAGCAAATGATTGATAGACTAGCAATCATGCCTAGTCAGAAGAGGTGGAGGGCCAGTTGTTACTCAAGCTTTACAGTGGATATTCAGGTTACTGAAGTCCACACGCTTGCACGAAAGCACGACAAATATTGCCTACAGGCAGACAATGTGCCAAACAAGTGACGTTCACATACAACGGAATAAAAAAAAGTTCTTTCTTGTTCGCTCAATGAAGCAATACACTACTAGCAACTATCCTGTACGAGTTAAACTTGCATTTCTTTCTGCAAACCAAGTCCTACAATGCATACGGTAACCCGTAACTATCCGAAGTTTTTCATTTGGTTTGAAGGAATATTTGTAATAGCTACGACTTTATCTTTGCGCGCAATGGCACTGCGCAGCACACTGAGTACTGAGTACTGAGTACTCCGAACAACATATTTGAGTACTTACCGAATTAAGAACATTGGTGAAGTAAAGCACGGTGACGGTGACGGCCACTGTCTGCAGCAGGACAGCAACTAGAAGCAGAATCCCAAGGCACGGAACGCCGCTCGAGCCCGTCATACCGACAGACTGCCGCGCGTCCCGTTCCGTTCCGCTCCAGATCCAGAACAATAGAGGAGGAGAGTTCTGACTTGTGTCCCCCCCTGGAGCGCAGTCCGCTCGCGAGCCAGAACAGAGAGGGAGGAGAAGGCGGGGCCACCTTGGGGAACAAGAACGTTTCTCTCATTTGAAGGAACTGTGTTTCGTTTTGCCCTGAAACAACACTGATACGCGGTTTATCTTTGCTGCAGCTTACAATGCCTTTCAAAGGTCAGAGTCATGGTTTCTTTGCATGTAGATACGCAAAGGTTTCGTATCCTATTGTTCTCCTCAAACAAATGGCTGTTCTACAGCGGTTTGAAAGGGATACTAGTTCTATTCTGTATCTGAAACATCTGGCCTCAATCTGGGCTCTCCGCGCGCGTGGGCCCTAGAGACTCTCCCGCTTATTAGGTTTCAGTCCAGCATTCTGCGCGGAGTGTGTGTGGGTCTGTGTGTGTGAGGGAAGTATTGCTAAAATTATTTTAACTTAACTTCAGTTTCTAGTTGATGGCCTAGGATGTGTGTATGATGTATGTGTGTGAGTGTGTGTGAGAGTGTGTGTCTGTGTGAGTGAGTGTGAGTGTGTGAGAGAAAGAGAAATCAGGGGGCAGTCTTCTCCGGGTTGGCTTTGTGACAGTGTGATGAAGTCATCATCATTACTGTCACTTGCTGTCATTTTGAGATAAAGTTCACACACACACACACACACACACACACACACACACACACACACGACCTGTTCAGATGTGATGGGAAGGTTTCTCATCCCCCACAGATCGGACTCCCTGACTCCCTTTCCAAATGGTTGGGTTTTTTTCCGTTCCACTTCCTTGTCTTTCTCTATTTCTCCCCCACACACCCTAGCTCCGTCTCCTTGGTTCTGTGAAGGCAGTGTTGACATAACCTCCTCAGAACGCCTGCCCGGTTTTACTACAGCACTACCCAACTACACGCAAAAACACACACGCATACAGACACACATAAGCACGCACACACATACACACATGCACGTGTAAACACATACAGGCGCACACATATAAACAATTCGACCAAGGACAAAGGATGAGCATTAAATCTGGCATGCGAACATCTCTTGAGAGAGGTGAAGGGTGTGTGTGTGTGTGGAGGGGGGGGGAACCAATGGACATGCTGCAAAGCTAAGAGGCAACCAATGGCCAAACAGGAAACTTGGGATTTTCCAGAGTTCCTTTTTTGGCAGAAACTCTTTGTTTTTGCTGACGCCAGGAAAAGCTACGAGAGAGATACACATTCTCAGCTTTTTGTGATCCACTAACGAATGTATTCGTTCATGTGTATGTGGGAGACAGAAAGTGTGTTGAGTGCTTGCTGACTCAGCAGTTCATTTCGTTCCAGGAATCACAAGTTCTGTCAAGTGAACGGTCCCAAACTCCTTATAGAGACTCCTGGGAAATACAACTCCAAAAAATGAGTGGTACACATTTGTCACAAGTCATGTGTGTGTGTGTGTGTGACAGCCTAAGTGAGTCAGTGTCTGGGATATGTCTGTGCTCCCGCACAGCAATGTCTGTTGATAAAAGACCAGTGTTTTACTCCCTTACAGCACAAAAACTATTCTTTCTCTCTCCATCTGTCCCTCCCTTTTTCTGTCTGTCAGGAAGAAGGGAACAATGTGACCTTTAGTCTAAGTTACTGCCACGATAACATTCTCCTTTCACATTCCCCCACCAGCGACTCCAGGCTTCCCTTTCACGTTTGCACCGTTTTGTTTTTCGTTCCGTAGGTCGTGTGTTTTCTTTTGAAATAATCTCTCAGGCACCAAGTGATTAACAAGAACCTCCCGAAGGAGTCACGGTTCCACGGGGTCAAAAGCAAACACGCAAAGAGTGTTCCGCCGCTGGAAACGACTCCCCTGTCTGCGTTAGCATGCTGTTGTTTTGGATGGTTAATAATTGATCGTCGTTCGAATGGAAGCTCGACGCTGACTAAAATGCGATCCCTTCTGCTCCAGCCCTAGGAGGGTCACCTGGCCACGCAGGCGGTCATTGTCCACCCCTTGTGCTGGATCGTGTTGAATTGAAGGAAGAGTAGCCCCTGCTCACCTTTTGAAATGAGGGCTGGCTTCCTGTTTTCAACATTGCTCGGGCACGCACATACAAATATGTGTGAGACATGTTCTTACCCATATTCTTCTCACTGTATCTGTATCATTATCCGTGACATGTTTGACAGAGAGCGAGCGAGCGAACAGGTTTTTTTTAAAGTAGGAAATACTGCAGAACAGAAAAGGTTCACTCCTTACCAAACACTGACAGAAGAGAAACCTAGATTTGGACAACAACAACAACAACATTGTTCATCATAAACTAGATTCATCTGTATTTGGAAAACCAAACTTATCAAATGGTGTACACACAATGAAATAAAACACATCAAAACGCTATAATCAAATACCACATAAATAGTCATGTCACATTAAATAGAACATAAATATATTTTGCATACATAAATGTATATAGATATATGAATATTCTCTGTATCACATAAGTCAGCAAGGAGCAGCAGAAATCAAGGTGTCTCCATATCAAGCGTTTGCTTTTGAAGGAATAGTGCCACCCTCTGTCCAAAAGTGGTATTACACGCATTACAAAACTTTAAGTCCATCGGTTCAACCTAAATTAGGACTCCGTATGCCTCCTGAGACAGATGTTGAGATCGAAGATTTAAAAACACATTAGCTGAGTGGATCTACCTGTCATGGGTCACTCACAAAACTTTCAACCCTCACCATAAAACATCATAATAACCAGTAAAGATGACCCATCTCCTATTTTGTAAAAACAATAACAAATTAACCTTGACCCTGGAACACTGAAAGCTGTTCATCACCATTTTCAATGTTCAGTTAAAACCCCTATAAAAATGGGCAGTACAAGACCAAAGATTCAAACCTTTATGACCCATTAGATACTTATCAGCAAATTAGCTTCAAGTAATGGGAACTGTGCCCTGATCTACACTCTGGACATCACAGGTCTAATACCAACCTAACACCAAGGATAATTACTTACAGTCTATGCTGTAGAGTCCAGAAAGACATGAGTGATCACATTTCGTTCCCTGCTCTCCTGGATAGCTTAGCTTGAATATGTTTTGCTCTCAGCAATGCATTTCAGTGATTCTACCCTGGAATATTTTGGATAGTTTGAGAATCATACCCCAAACCTTTGAATGACAGGTATGTTTCTGTTCATTCGTCCGCAATAAAATAAAATAAACTATTACAGTATTGCACAACCCAGGAATTTCACAGCTGCTGTCTCTAACAGCTGACACTGTACTGCCTTGTACAGAAATCTAGGGATAATCCTTACTTGTGTGTGTGTGTGTGTGTGTGTGTGTGTGTGTGTGTGTGTGAGTGTGTGTGTGCGCGTGTGTGTACCAGTTTGTGACTGCCTCACTTCACAGTACAACAGGCAATAGTAAAGTTTCTCGATATTCTAGAGACAGAAAGTGCCTACGCTTGCGATTTTTTCTTTTTCTCAAATGGAAAATTCCGAATTTCAAAAAGAAGAGAAGCTTGTCGATCGTGTTGGACTTTCAGTCATGGTGGTTCCACTAGCTGGCTACGTAATGCCTCTCTGAACTCTCTATGTTCTTACAGTGTGTTGCAGAGGCTTTGGTTTTCAGGCACCTGAACATTCTCACCTGTCACAGACTAGATTTCTAGTTCAACAGAAAGTGGTTTCATTGCTTCCATCTCTCCAGGTCAAATATCTTGAGCTTCTGGAGGTTTTAGAGGTTTCGATCCAGCCAGTTTATGTAGTTCTCCAAGCTTCTCTGTCCAACTGTAGACTGGACTGGCCAGAATGCAAAAACCATGCAACCGTGGAAACCATCCTCGTAGTGATCGCTCGTCACGGCGACGCCCGCCTCCTCCAGGCGCCTGGCGTACATCAGCCCGTCATCTCTCAGCACGTCGAACTCGCATGTCATCACATACGCCTGTGGCGTCCTACCCAGAATCCCTTGCTCCGACAGAAGCGGCGCCGCCCTGACATCTATCAGCCCCGGAACCTTCTCCACCACCTCCCGCGACCCCGTCGCCTTGACGACCGGCCTGTAGTGCTTCCTGCGTGCGTCTGGGAGCAACGAGGTCCAGTCGAGCTTGGAACGGGTGTGTGGAGTGATGCTGGGCTGGTCCAGAGAGCTGTGGTTGTTGGCCAGGAGAAGGGGGGACAGGGAGGGGTCGGCTCCCAGGTACTGGAGCCAGAAGCGGGCCATGAGGTGCCGGTAGAGGATTGGTACATTGTGGTTCTGCTGATAGGAAGGTGTGTGGAAGTCCAGGGACTGGAGCACGGGGTAGATCAACGCCTGAGCCTTGAACTTCACACTTGCATTCTTATCTGAGCCGACCTATGGGAAGGGAGGTGGGGGGGGGGGGGGGGGTCACAAGCGTGTGTGTGACGGTGAGGGTGTGCACATTCGTGAGCCTGTGTGCGTGTCAGTCAGTACGGGCTTCTGCGCTTGTGTGAAATTGGGTTTCTGCGTGAGCATGGGTGCGTGGATGTGTGCGTGACAGTGTGGCTGGATGCGTGTAGCCGTGTGCGTACCTCCTGGGCTACAGCAGCAGCCAGGTTTCCCCCAGCACTGTCTCCAGACACACACAGTCTGTTTGGATCCAGACTGTAGCGCTGCAGCACCGCAGGCGACAGGACGGCCCGCGACGCCGCCAGAGCATCGTGGTACTGACCCGGGAACACCACCTCTGGAGCCAGCCGGTAACTACGGAAACAACGGCCAATAAGTGTCCGGGAATCGTGAAGCTTTCGTACGTTAACAAGAGGACGTCGTTGATTTCGGACGATCTGATTGGGCAGCTGCCTGTACTTACTCGACTGACATGACGACGGCATCCAGATCCTCGGCCATCTTCCTGCACAGTAGATCGTAGGATCGCATTCCTACACACACACACAGATACACACATACAGCACCAAGTTTGGCTTTAAGAGGCCTAAATTATGCAAACCCCACTTTATAGCATACAGTTTCCAGTGGAAGAGAGACGTTCAATACTCACGTCCGCTCCCCAGAGCCCAGCCTCCGCCGTGAAAGTAAACCACGCCCCTCTTCAGCGTCTCCCCTCCGATGGGTTGGAAGACCCGCGTGGCCACGCCCCCCAGGGCGGAGTCGGTGACGTGTACGGTGAGGCTGGAGCGGGGCTCGATAACCTCCACACTTAAAACCAGCGTGTTCAGCATGTGCACGCTGTGGCACACACCGAGCGCCTCAGCCAGGTCACACTAGGACAGGAAACACACACACACACAAACACACACACACACACACACAAAGAGTTATGCTGAGTTTGGGGATTTTGAAGTATTAACAAAAGGCAGATTTGAGAGAGAGTTTCACAACCATCTAGACATCAAACGACCAGTTCCGACACAGCGGTGGCAACAATGACAGCCAGGCAGTAATGTGTTAACAACAGTCACATAGAGCATGCAGTCAGCCCATCATCCCTCTCAGGTTAGAGAGGGATCCTTAGTCCTGATCACAAGGCAAGTTTAACCAGTCCTTTCTCCTGACATCAGCCTGACAAGTACCTACTATCAGCCTTTGTCAACAGTAAATGCTTATGCAAATGTACTATCTATCATCCAATGGCCAGTTCTATCGATGTAAGGTTAACTTAAGTTCGTAGGAATCTAATTGTTTCCACATGTCTTTGTAGCTCATCTGGATCCTCAAACCCTGAAGATCCTCTAGATCTTGTGTGCTGACGTTCGGGCTCAGTTTGAAACTGGAGCTCTCTAGGACCAAGGGGTGCCTTACTGCTCTGTGCGCGAGCAACAGAAGTAGAGCAGAAGCAGGTTACCAGGACAGCTAGTGCGCAGGTCTATGGTCTGAGATCCACGCTGCATAGGGGTAAAGTGCAGGGAAAGGATGTCTGACTCACGCAGGTGTGCTTAAAATAAATAATGCACGTTGAAGCGGATGTGGGAAACAGGAGGAAGGGTTTGCTGAATGAGTGAACCGGTGTGGAAGGGTCTGAAGGGTGCTTGACAGGAAGGGAACGAGACAGCTTCTCAGAAACTGTTAGGTGGACCGGTCTGTCTGACACTGAACCACAGCTCTGTCCCATCTAGATCTAGATAGTCAGCTCAGCGCTTCTCAGCCTTAAACGAGGTGTCACGGCTGAGCCTTAAAGTTCAGATGGCAGCGGGCCAAGCGTGACTGTTCTGATGCGACTGTCACCACAGGTGTAAACAGAGCGATAAGGTGACAAATGCGCAGACGTCCATGACCGATGAGCACACGCGGTGCGTTGTCACTACATGACTGTTCCACTGGTCTAAGCACGAGCATTAAAGGATCCATAACCTCCTCTTATCACCGTACAGTTATGTCACCAAGCCCCGTTATTTTCTTACCACATGTATAAAGCCACGAAACAGCGCATCCAGCAGCATAAGTTTCCAAGGGTCGCCCACCGCTCTCGGTAACGGGAGGTAGATATAGTAAGCAGTGGCCGCTGACAGCAGCACGGTACTGATCCAACGGAGCCTCATCGCTCTAGACCGCGGGCACAAGTCGCCCAGTGGCAGTTATTATTCACGCGACAGTTCTCCAGTCCAGTGGTGACCGTGCGGTTTGGTCGAAGGGGATGAACCAGAAACATATAAGAGAATCAGTAGTCGTAGCCATATCAGAATAAAAGTTCCACAGCCAAGTCCAGGTTGTGATGACGAGTCACACCGACCTTTAGGACTTTTGTTTTGAAATGCTAGCATTGCCTTTTGTTTTCGGATGTCGTGCCTAAGCATCAAGTATTACGCAAGAATTTGCACTATGGGACTTGAAGTTCTCTATTTCACAAACGCTGTCACGTTTAAAGGTTTCCCCACCTAAGAAGTGCGAATAATCCGGTTTACATAGAATTCATAATAATCTCGTGTTTAATCTGAACTAATAAACGTTTCTGTGAAATCAGCAGTATTTCCACAGCTGGCCTCACATGCCCATAAAAAACACTTGATCGCCAGTTGTGCAATGCCATACAGTTTCTTCAGTTGAGAAATCGACACAAACAAGCTTTCCTACACTGTTTAGCAAGCCTCTCACCCCTCATTTGCTCACCAAATATTTTGGACAGGTTTGGCAGGAACCGGTTGTAGCAAAACTATATGATGAAAACTCAAATCCGGTTGATCCATATAAGATAAAGAAAATTGCCGTGTCATTCCTTCTGTCTAACCCCACCCGTCAGTTATGTTGTGATATTCAGAGCAGAGGCAAACTAGACTCTTGAATGCATGGGGCTCCTCTGCTGCATGTGGGTTGAGCGGTGGCCCCCGCAGTCAGTCTAGCTGTTCTGAATAGTGCTATAACCGCACTCCCACCGTCGGCATGCTCTTGTCTTGCTTGCACGGCAGCGATAGATACAATGTTAAATCATCGTTCCTTGACAACAACAGGTCGAGAGAGATCGAGAGAGAGGTTGAGAGAGAGAGGAGAAAGAGGGGGCGCGCGTCTTAGAAATAAACATGCAGACTGACAGGTTTATGGCGCCTGCAGGATTTCTCCATTACAGTCATCAGTAGAGAGAGAAAGAAAGGGGGTGAGTTTGTGTGCGTGCGTGCGTGCATGAGTGTGTGTGCTTACGCGCAGCATGTCTGTGTGTTACTAGAGGCGTGGCTCTAGTGAGGAAGCGATTAAGTGTCCTAGGGGTTGGTCAAACGTCACTTTTTCGCATTCAGTGTAGTTGCCATCCCGTCACTGGACTAGGCACTCAAGGATTTCGTCTTCCACTTCTACATATACAGGTACGGTTCTTCTTTTCAATTTCTCTAAATATGTCTTGATTTAATTGCATTACAATTCAATTATAGGCGCGTTTGCCAAAGTGCTAAAGTTTCCGGACAACTTAAACATCGCTACAATGACAGCTCTGACTGCAGTTTTCATATTTGGTCTCTACACAATCCCAGCTACTGATACACACTGGAGTGATCGCATTTGGAAGCAGAGGTGACACACTGCAGCAAATGACTGGCGCCAGCAGTGGACTATAGCTGTAGTACTTCAGCCAGCGCATCTCGATAATCGACCACAGTTAACCGTGAGGTGCCATAGTACGATTGATCTACTTGGTGTGACACTATTATGGGTTTGAACGCTAGACGGCTTCTTACAAGTAGTTTAAAACGTTGAACTTATACGTGTTCTTGTACAAGGGAAAACTGGCATGCGGCATGACACGTGAAGATATACGAGCAAACAGTTAATGTTTGCTTTAAATGAACATTGTTGATTGAAAACCTGTATGCCCTCACTTTGGTGAAACGTCATGTGGCCGCAGTCTATTGAGCCAAATATTTCACTCACATCATTCTTAATACTGGTTTTATAGAAAAAGAGTGAGATAGGTAACTTTATGGAAAATACTAATATGTCTATGAATTGACGGTCGGTCGCATGGAATTTGGTCGTCAACTCATCGTCACACAGAAGGTGTAATGTGACCATTGGCACCGCAAGCTGTAGGCAATGCTGAAAGACAGTCAAAAACAAGTGTTTTATAGAATGGAATTGGACACTGTTTGCCTCTGTATTCCAGAAAGCCTTTAAGGCCACGATTAAACATGCAAGATCTACTTAAGTGTGTATTGATTTGGAATGGTTATATTGCCCTTCAGTCAAACACTAAATAGGAGTGCTTGATTGACTTTGTAGGTGTGTACAGAGGGAGGGAAAGAGAGTGAGAGGGTAGATAGAGGAGATGGAGAATAGAAATAGGGAGATAGAGATCGAGAGAGAGAGAGAGAGAGAGAGAGAGATAGATACACAGATCAAGGGGCAATGGGTGTGGTGGGAGGGGTTCAACTCTAGAACCCTATTAGCACAAACCGTAATCTCTCTTTGAACACTATCTCTCTAACACACACACACACACACACACACACACACACACACACACACACACCCAGTGCCATGAATAAGGGTAGGGTAGCTGCCTTAATCCAGGAATATGTGAGAGCTGGTCACAAGATAGACAGGAGGTGGCCATTTAAGAGCAACAAGAACTGTCTTGTTTTTCAACCACAGGATTATCCCATTTTAGATAAGATAAATGCTCTATCAATAACGATAAGGTATCAAGAGAAGAGACAAGCTATTGCTTGCAGTTTCACAGTACTAGGAGAGACAAGTGCCATTTTGAGAAGCCTTTTTTGAATGACACAATGTGTGACATGCCTGTCAGAATGAGGAAGTGGATTGTATCCCTGCTGATTTTGTGTATGTGTGTGTGTATACACGCGTGCCATGGCCTGCTGCTGAAACACAGTGTGCCTGAATCTCCCATCCCTGTACTCCACACTAAAGATGTCTTCATGATGACCAGATACATACAGCAACCCTTTACACCAGAAATACAAAAAAGATAATATCTTATAAAAAAGAGACTTATTCTTAGTGTGTATTTGTGTGTGTGAGCGCAAGCCTGCCTTCCCCTGTTTGTTCAAGCTTGTATCCTAATAATATTGTTAAAGTTTTTATCGCACAGTGATCTTGTTTGGCCTGTAGGGGCCAGTAATGTGTCGGACATGCACTGATATATTACTGCAGCCGCTTGCCTGCTTCTCTGGTTTTCTGTCAAGAACTGGACCCAACCCAGCTGGGAGTCCCTCCGCAAAGACGACCCATTACACAGCTGGGTGAAAACATTTACAACTGAGCAATTCAAACCTTTGTTTTTGTTCGTACTATGTACCTGACCAGAATCCCTCAGACTTCCCTGTTCCAGTCACTCCCTCCAGTAGTGCTGGTCTCCTCAGTAGGAAAGAGGAGATTCTCTAAGAGCATATTTATGACAGTAGCAGTATCAACCTTTCCACACTGCGGCTTCCCTTCTGCTAGGCTTGTAGATATATCCTGGACATCGACTGTAGACAGCCGGGCTTCCTTACACCACGTTGAAATGTCTTCAGTTAGGGTGCATCCTAATCTGTGTTCCTGTTTCCATGCTGCCCTCTGCTCTGAGAGAGCCAGTCAGGAACAACTAGAAATAAACTGTCACTGAGTATTGAGATGCCCCCCTGGCTGTCAGAGAGACCCCCAGGCTGAGTCCTTAATCAAGGGCCTTTCACTCTAATTAAAGAAGCAGAGGAGGAAGCCTTGGTTATATGTGACCGGCAGGTTACAGCCATATCCTCTCAGTTTGTTTCTCCAATGGCATGTGGGTGTGAATAAGAATGCTGGGACCGTGTTTGGAATGTCAACAATGAGTCACATGACCCTAACTGGGATTAAGTGTGCGGTACTGTGTCAGTAAGCGCCTGTCACATGAACACATTTCAAACCAAGGCTCTTGTTCAGTGTTGGGTCATTATCTCGATGAAATGCTCTTTTTAACAGTGCGTTAAAAAAGTTTGTCTCTTGTGCTCCTCGTGTCTATCTCGCAGGAACACGCACGTGTGAATGGATTATTAGGTGAAAGACTCTCTGTCTCTCTCTCTCTCTTCACACACACACGGAAACACAGACAGTTCAAAGATGAACAGATACACCGGGAGGTGACCCCACATACCTTTCGTATCTGTGCGACTGGGACAGACAGGTGTGACAAAGAACATCCTTCCCGTATTTCCCATTGGTTGTCTGGTAGTAATGGACACCCCTGTGGCCAATGAGGCCAGACTTTCTGCGTTCCTCTGAGCTTGCAGTGCTTGGTCCTCCTCCTTTCCCCCCTCCTCCTTCCTTCGTTCCTCCTCCTCCCTTCTCCGCAGGACCTTCATTCTTTCTCACACTCACAGAGTGCGGTGCCACAACACACACACACACGCGCTCGGTCCTTTTTAGGAAAAGAAAAAGAGAAAACCTTGGGATTTTGCGAGGACATGATGGCGGCCCCTGACCCAGGGAGGGGACAGGTCAGTGGAAGCTCTCTGAAGTAGCTGAAGAAGTCTCATCTTGTCCTCTTTGTTGCACATGTGTGTCTTGGTGCGGAAGGGTGTACCTCCTCTAGGTACTGTGTGTACAGTAAACTTGGAACTGTGTGTGTGGTCCAGGAGATGGTGTGCTGGCATTGTTCTGTAATCTCAGACTGGCTGTGCAGGAGCGAGTCTCTGTCAGGGCGAGGGCTGATTTCGGTCAGTATCCAATACTAGTATTAGCAAAGACTAATACTGCATGTAGAAATTAGCTTCTATGACTTACCATCGTGTGTGTGTCTGTGAGTTAGCCCTGCATTTGAGTGTGTGTGTGTGTGTGTGTGTGTGTGTGTGTGTGTGTGTGTGTGTGTGTGTGCTCGCTTGGACTCAACACTCTGCCACCTGGCTGGTGAGAGATCAAGTTAGTTAGATTGGTGGGGGGTCAGTCATTCTCGTCGTACCCAATTAAGGTGAGTGCAGGTGGGGTTGTGCTGGCACACTTGCCCCCTGAGGGAGAAGACCTCCTGGGAGGACAGCACACAGGGTCTATCTCAGGGCACAGACTGGGGGCATGGATGAAAAACACAACTCAGGTTGGACCTGGGAGAGGGTTTAGGGGTGTGGAGGTTAAAGTTGTCAGGGCTGGGTTTAATGTTACTGATCTGCCTCTCACTAGAAATATGCTAACTGGATTCTATGGTTGTCTCAGGAGGCCTGGTCTCATTGGAGAACTGTAACTCTAGTCTTCTTCTCTTGTATGAGTGTATGAAAGAGAAAGGAAGAGTTGGGATTAAGGTACAGTGAAAGGTTTACCCAGTATGGATTGTGCTGTCTATTCATCTCAGAATCCTTTTGTGTTTCCTTTTCAGACCCTTTCTCTCCTGTAATCCCTCTCTTCATCCTGCTGCCTAACCCTTTCCCCCTTCATCATCACTCCACTCCTCCCTGTCTTACCTCTCTTCCATCCTGTTCCCTCTCCCCTGGGACCCTCCCTCTCCCCTGTGACCCCCCCTCTCCCCTGGGACCCTCCCACCCACCATCTCCGTTTTCTATTTTATTGATTTGACTGTGTTTGCATATGTGTGTGTGTGTGTCACCTAATGCTGACAGTAATGTTAGCTTTGGAAAGCACGCACTATTTGCATTACTGAGTTGTATTTCCATACCCCGAGAGAGGGAGAATAATGAATGATGGAATAAGAGAGAGAGGGGGGACAGCTCGATGGAGTGAAAGAGGGAATCTTACAATGGGGAAAAGACAAAACTTGTGAGTGAATCTTTTGGAAACATGTTGAGGGGATACAAGAGATGAAAATGACTGGGGGTATTTCGAAACAGAGAAAGGCGTGGAGCTAGAGAAGGGAGAGGCTCGTTATGCAGTGACGAAAACTTTCCGGAAAAAGTTGCCAAACTTGCTGTGCATGACATCACAGAATCCAAGACTGCATTGACATCTGTTACCATGGTGACTCCCCTTACCCAAACAGGAGGTGGGCGAAAGGGAAGCTTCACAGAGCAATAAAACAACACACACGCACACTAGTACCAATGCTTCTTCAACATGAGACTACTTCACTCGTGTGATTTGTGTAGATGACCAAATGCCTGTACCTGTTTTCAACTACTGTGTGTGTACCTGAACTGAATCTTGGACACACACACACACACACACACACACACACACACACACAGTTAATGGTCTGTAAACAGAAACACACCCAAGCCTGCATTTTCTACTTGCTGGCCTGTTTTTAAGTCACATTTTAACAATCGTACACACCGAAATCTGCAAATGATCACAGTTTGGAATGTCCTGCAGGTCCTCATACTGCTAATCCCGTTGATAGATTAGTCTGTGATCTGTGAGTGTGATGAGAGAGAGAAGGGGGAGGCTGAGAGAGAGAGAGATAAGAGGTGGGGGCTGAGAGAGATATGGAGGGAGGGATGGACAGCAGCAGAACAGTCTGCAGCATTCAGCAGAGATAAGAGAGCAGGTTTTGGCAACAACAATGCTTAGTGATTCTCCTGCCTCCGTGATTCCTGGCCTCCCTGTTACCCCCAGTGATCTGACCAGTAATGAGGCCGGTGGAGGTTAGAGGGCAGAATGGGGATTTTCTTGACAGTACAAGGCAAAAAAGTTGTGAAAGTTTCTAATACACCCCGTCAGAACTTCAGAGTGATTCCAACCGTAAGCTACCACTTAGCCTATGTTAGCTTCGCCCAGTTTATCTCAGCCCGGCCTAGCCTAGCCTAGCCTAGAGTCTTTGAAGGAATATCTCAGCACTGCTAGTACTGTAGTTCATGCTTGATTTTTAAAGAAGTATCCGTGACTGTGTCTTTGCTACCTGTCCCCCCAGGTGAGCCGAGTGCTCCCGGCGGACTGTTAGCCATGCTGCGCCCCGCCGAGCAAACCACCAGCACCCTGCAACTGGTCGCCGCGGATATGAGTGACATCATGGAGAACCTGGACACTCGTGAGCTTGACCTGGAGGATGGACAGTACGACACACCAGACACCAATCACACTGGTAGGAGTGTGTGAGTGTGTGTGTGTGTGTGTGTGATGCAGGTTTAACAAGATATATACTTTTCTGATGCTGGATTCAACGATTGCGTGTGGGTGTGTGTGTGTGTGTGTGTGTGCAGAGTCGCGTAAGGGCTTTTCTGCGGTGTACAACACTGTGGCCTTCAAGGAGTCAGAGGCCCGTGTGTTCCTGTCCTCTCCCGTCACCGCCAAGATCCTGGAGGTGGAGAGGTTCACCTCAGCCCAGGATCGCTTCAACATCACCACCCAGAGGAGTGTCAACAAGGTGGACTCACACACACACACACGCTCAGAAACACACACCTATGTGCACTCAGCAAACGTGACACATGACACCTCACATACCATTTCATATACTCACTTACACTCCCCTATCCTCCCCTATCCCCCCCCCTGCCCCCCCTCCCTGCAGTCCATGCCGGCGGTGTTTAAGATCGAACTGAGACACGGGGAGTTCTCCTGGGTGGTGAAGAGGAAGGAGAAACACTTTATGGATCTGCACAGAGAGCTGCTCCGCTACAAGACCTTCATGAGGATCCCATTGCCCTCACGCAGGTAGACACACACACACAGACAGACACACACACACACACGCTCTGTATGTACCGCAGCTGAAGGCGTGGTTGTTCCTTCCCCCCCCCCTAGCCACACTGTGAGGAGGCAGACAGTGAAGAGGACGGAGGCCAGAGAGATCCCCACCCTGCCCCGGGGGGGCGGGGACGAGCTGGCCCGAGAGGAGCAGGTGTCCAGCAGGAGGGTACGCCATTCGCCAAGGCAGCTGTCAATCACTGCTGAAGAGAACGTCAACAGTTTTGGACATTTGTGGAGCGTGTGCCCTAATATGTGTGTGTGTGTGTGTGTGTGCGCGTGTACGTGTGTGTGTATGCGTGTACGTGTTTGTGTGTGCGTGTAACAGAAACAACTGGAAGACTACTTGAATAAGCTGCTGCGGATGCCCATGTACAGAAACTACCATGCCACGGTGAGACTCAGCCAACACATAATGATAGATGGAACCCATGGAAAAGGTTGAAGAACGTTTACTCAAGGAGTAACTCAACGTTGAGTCTGCCTCCCCCACCCTCTGTCCCTCCCTCCTGTTCTCTCTCTCTTGCTCCTCTCTCTCAGATGGAGTTTATAGATGTCAGCCAGCTCTCCTTCATCTATGATCTGGGACCTAAAGGCTTGTAAGAATGTCTTCTGAAGCATCATTGTATTATTTTGTGGTAGAATTGAGATCTGGTTGGAAGGTTTCTCCCTCCCTCCCTCTCTAATCCTTGCCTCCACCTCCTTCAGGGAGGGGATGATCTACAAGAGGTCAGGAGGTCATCGTATCCCTGGTCTCAACTGCTGCGGTCACAGCAAGATGTGCTATCGCTGGTCCAAACGGTCAGTTCTTTAGTGTGTGGTGTCCTCTCCCTTCTCTCCCTACGCTTTACTGCTATGACATCCCCTCTGTGTGGACGTTGAGAGGGCCTTGACAAAGATAACATTGTCTCTGTATCTCTCTTTATCGCTCTTGCTCTAACTCTCTCTCTCTCTATTGCTCTAAACATATTGCTCTATCTGTCTCTCTATCTCATAAAAATGTACCAACAATTATCCATTATTGAAGAGGTATGAGTAGGTGAATGTGTATGACAATGAAGTTATAGAAACGTGTGTGTGTGTGCTCGTGTGTGCAGCTGGCTGGTGGTGAAGGACTCCTTCCTGCTCTACATGAAGACAGACTCAGGGGCCATCTCCTTTGTCCTGCTGGTGGACAAGGAGTTCAAAATCAAGATGGACTCAAAAGACACAGAGACCAAACATGGAGTACGCATAGACAGCCTCTCAAGGTGTGTGCGCGCATGCGTGCCTGTGGAGGGGGAGACCGTGTAGGAATCATGGTGTACGTGTGTGTGTGTGTGTGTGCGTGCGTGTGCGCGGTGTGTTTGCATGGTTGTGGAGGTCAGAGGTTTCTACCTCAGGCAAGGTTGTTCTTCCGGGTCTGACAGGTCTGGGTAGAGTTAGTTGGTGGCTTTAAATTTTTTAAGTGTTTGTTTGTGTGTGTGCGCCCCGTGTGTGTGCAGGAACCTGGTCATCAAGTGCAGCAGCTACAGACACGCCCGCTGGTGGGGTCAGGCCATCGAGAAGTTTGTCCAGAAACACGGCGCCGCCTTCCTGACCGAGCACCGCTTTGGCTCCTTCGCTCGCCAGAACGACAACATCCCTGCCAAATGGTAACCCGCGGGTTATGTTCATAGGTTGTTTTTCCAGTGTAAAGCAGGAAGAGGGTGGGGTGGGGGGTGGGGGGGGGTGGCGGCGGCAGTCTACTTCAAACCCAGATTTGCCCCTGTTAAGGACAGGTTTAGCCTGTCCTTAGTGGCATGTTTGTCCCTATAGGGACAGCTGTAACCCTGTGAGGGACAGAGTTGGCCCCTGTTGAGGACAGGTTTAGCCCAGGTGCAGGCTGGGTGCTGCAGGCATAGGGCCAGTTTGGCCCGGAGTGTGTCTCGCTGGAGTAACCGGACACAAAGAGAGGGAAAGTGACTCCCCCCTGCTCGTCACCTGCTCCCTGCCAGGGCAACACTACACCTGCGCTGTGTGTGTGGTGTGGTGTGATAGAGAGACAAAGTGACTAAAGGGATAGAATGGTGCACAATGTACAAACAAACTAATGAAGGCATTCTAAATTCCATCTAATTGGCCACTTGAAAGTAGCAGTGAAAGAGGTGTTTGTGATTGGGGGATTGTGCTCTGTGCAGTATCATACACGTGTGTGTGTGTGTGTGTGTGTTTTGGGCAGGTACGTGAATGGAAAGACATACATGGAAGATGTAGCAGATGCTCTGGAGGAGGCTAAAGAAGAGATTTTCATCACAGACTGGTGGTGAGTGTGTGTGTGTGTGTGTGTGTGTGTGTGTGTGCACGTGTGATTATGGAGGGCGCCAGGCGGTCACCTCCAAGTTCTCTTGGTCAAACAGATATGTTACTGTCTGGGAGAGAGGTACAGTTACACACCCCACATGACCATGTGTGTGTTCTTAAAGGATACTGTATATGTGTGTGTGTGTGTGTGTGTGTTTGTGTGTAGGAAAGCAGGGTATCAGGGTACAGTAAGTGTGTGTGTCTTCAACATGCGCTTGTTTACAGGCTGAGCCCTGAGATCTTCATGAAGAGGCCTGTTGTCGAGGGCAACCGGTGGCGTCTTGACCACATCCTGAAGCGCAAAGCGGTAAACAGCAAAAGCTTCTCCTATTGGTCCATTCCTTGTCCATTATCATAGTTATTAGTGCATCCAAGATACAACGCAAACTGATACAACCTGCTCCTGTTTGCCGTTGATCTTATTATTACTGCAGTCAAGTTTGTTTACTAAGGGATTGGTGGATTGTACCTTGGATGACTCAGATAATGAGGGTTGGTTGTTCTTGGTCTCCATAGCAACAGGGCGTGCACGTGTTTGTGATGCTGTATAAGGAGGTGGAGCTAGCGCTCGGCATCAACAGTGAATACAGCAAGAGAACGCTCATGCACCTGCACCCCAACATCAAGGTAGGGGTGTGCGTTGGTTCGTGTTCATGCACGGGTGTTTGTGCGCGTGCGTGCGCGTGTGAGGGTCTTTACGGTGTGTTTCTGCGTGTCCGTCTCCTAGGTGATGCGTCATCCAGACCACGTCTCCTCGTCCGTCTACCTCTGGGCACATCACGAGAAGATCATCGTCATCGACCAATCGGTGGCGTTCGTGGGCGGGATCGACCTGGCGTACGGTCGTTGGGACGACCGGGAACATCGTCTCACGGACGTGGGGAGTGTGTCCCGCTCCATCGCTCTGGAGGTCTGACACACACACGCACACATGCACAAACCCACATATAAACTCTTTCTTACACACACACATACACACACTCTGACTAACACAAGGAGTGTCACTTGATCAGACAGGTTTGTGTGATCTACACCAGCCTGTATCTCTCTCTCTCTCGCTCTCTCGCTCTCTCGCTCTCTCTCGCTCTCTCTCTCTTATTTCTCTGCTTTCTCCTGTCCAGCACTGACTTTTTACTATACAGGACAACACATTATTTCCACTTCCATTCATAAAAACAATTTGATGATCAAGTACTTCATATGGCTTCATTATATCTTAAAACAGAAGACTTTATCATATATGTTGTTGACGTGTACGCAGACAGAGAGCGCCCCCTCTACCATGGTAGGTCCCAGCAATGGTGCTGGGGCTCTGAGCAAGGCTGCCACGGTAATGGACTCTGAGGACCAGCCCAAGTTGAAGGGGCAGGGGAGGCTCCGGAAGACTCGTTTCAGCTTGAGGAGACACCTGCAGAAACATGGGTTAGCCCATGCTGACAGCGTGAGCAGTGTGGAGAGCACAGACGAGAGTGAGTACACACACCTGTACACTCGCACACACCTGGACACGACCTGAATACACACACATACACACACCTAGACATGCATGCACATACACACACCTTGACACACACAGACATACAATCCCACACCGACGTACAAATGCAGTAAAATCAGGGATCAGAAAGGCTTAGTTCAGTATCAGTACATGTTGTGGTTGTTTGTAGTCTTGGTAGTGTGACAGAGTTGAAAACACTCTGTTCAGGTTGGTCAAACAGCGTCACCAGTCAGCACAATCTGATACCCAACAGACCGCCCATCGGGCAGTCTCGGGCGGGTGAGTCTGTCGGCTGATTGGGCGATAAGCTTTAGGGGTGGGGCTTTAACAGCCTCACTGCTGAACTCCATCTCCCAGTGTGTTTTGCAGTGGTCTCATTCTCAGCGGTCTGCACTTTTTTGTGTGTCTCGGATGTCTCGTCTGTGTGTGTGTGTGTGTGTGTGTGTGTGTGTGTGTGTTTGTGTGACGGTACATCTCTCCCTGAGGTGTGCAGAGAACAGTATTATTGTACATCTGCAGTTTCTCGTCATGAGCTGAGTATCCTGTTTCTCCTAGTGAGGAGAACCAGCAGTGCGTGTCCCTCATGTCCTCCTGTAGCCAGAGCTACAGACTGGGCTCCACTCATACTCACTTTCTACTGGGCTAGCATATATGGCCACACAGCAGGTTCCCCCAAATCTTCATCTAACCCTCATCCCTGCCCCCAGCCCTCATACCTGCCCCCAGCCCTCATACCTGCCCCCAGCCCTCCTCCCTGCCCCCTGCCGTCATACCTGCCCCGCAGGGATAACATCCTTATGTTATGTAGCATGCTGTTCTAAACTTTCATTGTTTTATCTGTTTCCTCCTTGTCTGTTTGTGTTGGCTCTGTTTTCTGGACTCAAATGTAATCCTCTCACCAAACTTGTTCTTTCTACTTGGGTTCAACTCTGTGCTGTCCCATGTGCTGCCCCCTGCCCCCTAATGGATTCTTCATGAAGCACAAGCACTAAATAAATGTGTGTGTGTGTGTGTGTGTGTGCATGTGTGTGAATCAGAGAGCAGCTCTGTGTGTAGTCTACCCACAGGTATGGGAGAGCTGGTTGGAGACACACGTTTCTGGCATGGGAAAGACTACTGCAACTTTGTCCACAAGGACTGGGTTCAACTGGACAAACCTTTTGATGGTACGCAAGTTCCTTATCTATCTCTCACATGCCTCTCTCTTTGTCCCTTCCTCCCTCCACTTCACGCAAACTATAGTTCGTTTAGTTTATGTGTGTCCTGATGTTCCAATCTGCTGTCTCAGACTTTATTGACAGGCATACAACTCCCAGAATGCCTTGGCACGACATCTCCTCAGTGGTTCATGGGAAGGCAGCTCGGGACGTGGCCAGACACTTTATCCAGCGATGGAACTTCACTAAGGTCAGAGGTCACAGGAGCAACGTCTACAGCCGCGTCTGTCGCAACACAGTCTAGGACTACATCCGTTGTCTTCTCATGTCTCTGTCACACTCACACTTCCTCTTTTCTTCTTCTTCTCTCTCTCTGCCAGATCATGAAGCCGAAGTATCGCTCTCTCTCTTACCCATACCTCCTGCCCAAGTCGCACACAACGGCCCACGAACTCAGATACCAGGTCCCCAACTGTGTCCCTGCTAAAGTACAGGTACCACGCACACACATACGCCTACACACACTCTCCTACACACACCCTTACCCACACGCTCTTCTCTGCCCATACTATCTCCAACACGCACGCGCACACTTAACTGGGTCTCTACTTTCTCAGATCTTGCGGTCAGCATGTGATTGGTCGGCAGGTATTAAGTACCATGAAGAGTCCATCCACAACGCCTACGTACATGTCATCCAGAACAGCCAACACTACATTTACATAGAGGTAAGTACACAGGGGGGACATGGGGCTGCATTGGCACAACATGAGCACTACATAGCGCTACATAAACACTACATAGCACAACATGAACACTACATAGCACAACATGAACACTACATAAACACTACATAAGCACTGTATAAGCCTTCTCAGTCGTGAACTGGTGGTGTGTTCTCCCCCAGAACCAGTTCTTCATCAGCTGTGCGGACAACAAGCACGTTTTCAACAGGATAGGAGACGCCATCGCTGAGCGCATCATCAGGGCCTACAGGTTGACACTCCCCCTCTCCCACATACACACACACACACCAAAAAACTGGCCTGGAGACACACTTGCACGTGCACAAACACCCTTACATCAAACCCTGTCTTTTCAGCAAAACTTCCATTCCAGACTGGAAACACACTTCCCAGTCTGTGTGGCTGATTGGCTTAGTTGAGATTGTACAGGAATATATAACCATCTAAGGTATTCACTCTCAGCAGTGAAGCAAAGTGGTAGAGGAAACCCCATTACAGACTCTCTCTCTCTCTCTCTCTCTCTCTCTCTCTCTCTCTCTCTCTCTCTCTCACACACACACACCACACTGCAGCAAGGCTCTCTGCAGCTAAACCATGTTTACTTCAAGCTGGTGCCCTGATCTTGAGATATGACGTCATTCTTGTTGCTCTGTGCCTCTGTGCATCATCAGAACCATGCAACACCATATTTGAGTTGATGTTATCGCTGCACTGTGCGTAGTAGTAAAAATGGACCATCGCTAGAAAGAGCCGTGCTTCTGGTCCTGTGGCGGGTAAAAGCGCAGGCGGACTGACTGCCCTGCGAACGTATCTCTCAGGCAGGGTAAGAAGTTCCGTGTGTACGTGGTCACGCCCCTGCTGCCTGGCTTCGAGGGTGACATCAACACCGGAGGGGGCAGCGCCATCCAGGCAGTCATGCACTTCAACTACAGGTGTGTGTGTGTGTGTGTGTGTGTGTGTGTGTGTTTGCATATCTATCTATCTATCCAAATTGATTTCCCTTCACCGGTGGACTGAATGGATCATTAACTTGCATTCCTTTGTAGCATAACAACGGTCAAATTCGACCAGGACCCTTCTATCTCAGCGTCCTTGGACGTGTTGGACCTGAGATAGACAGCGGCTTGGTCTGGCAAACAGCTTGGACATTTCTGTCACGGTCATTTATTCATTAGACAGTAGACACACATGTACTCCACAGCTGCAACGCTGGCGTCAGACTGCCCCTTGACTTAGACAAGGAGACTCATCTTTCAGATTTGAGACTAATCTGTTTTTCCAAAGAGCTCTCGAATGATAGGGACTAACCCACTGACTGAACAGCCTGTTTTGACTGTCGAGACGTGAAGGTTCCATGCTGTTTGTCTGTTCGTCTATAGAGCTGGGGTGTCAATCTATCTTTCTAGATCTCTACTCATCTATCTCTCCCACACCTTGCAGGACGATGATCCGGGGAGACTGCTCCATCATATCTCAGCTGAAGAGAGAGAGTAAGTGTGTGCAGTTATATGTTTACCTAGGAGGTAAACAGGGCTATTAGCTCTACTTCTCTCTCTCTCTCTCTCTCTCTCTCTCTCTCATTTCCTCCATCTGACTTCCTCCTCGTATTTCAAATCTTACTTTCTCTCTTTCTCTCCTCTTTCTCTTTAACCCTTCCTCTCTCTTTCTCTCCTCTTATCTCTCCATACCTCCCTCCCCATCTCCCAGTGGATGACAAGTGGATGAACTACATCTCTCTGGCGGGGCTAAGGACGCACGCTGAGCTGCAGGGGCGCCTGGTCACCGAGCTCATCTATGTTCACAGCAAGATGCTTATCGCCGACGACAACACCGTCATCATCGGTACAGTAGACCGCAGTCTTCCTATCTTTATTTCCTCTTTGAAGCTTGACAGTCAGAGCTGCACCCATGGTGCCCTCTGGTGTCAGGTGGCAGTACTGCGTGTGAGATGTGGCTGTGCTGCAGGTTCGGCCAACATCAACGACCGGAGCATGCTGGGTAAACGGGACAGCGAGGTGGCGGTGATCGTCGAGGACTCGGAGACGGTTACCGCGGTGATGGATGGGCAGGAATACCAGGCTGGTCGCTATGCCCTCCAGCTACGGCTTGAGTGTTTCAAGTAGGCTGTGTGTGTGTGTGCGTGTGTGTGTGTGTGTGTGTACATGTGAATGCACAGGGGACCGTGGCTCTCACTTACCCTACAAACAATATCTCTCTCTCTCTTGTTTCTTTACCCTCCTTTCTCCCTCCCTTCCTCTCTCCTTCCCTCTTTCTCTCTCTCCCCCACTCCAGGATGATTCTTGGCGCCAACTCTGACTCCTCCATTGATGTGTCTGACCCCATCAGTGACCACTTCTACAAGGAGGTGTGGATGACCACCTGCGCTCGCAATGCCACCATCTACCAGAAGGTGTCTCACTCTCGTCCAAACACTCTCAGTCTCACTCTCCCGAACACACACACACACTTTCACAGTCTAACTCCCACCAACCCTGCAGAGCAGAAACACCACACAGTGCTGAGTCACGCATAGCACACACCGGAAGATGTCTCACTCTATACACACGCACACATTCACATACACTCTCTCTTGCACACACGTGCACACGCTCTCACTCACACATGCACACGCTCTCAGTCACGCACTCACTAATACCAACCATCCTCAACCTGTTCCTTCTCCACTCCCTCTTCCCTCCTCCCTCTCTCCTCCCATCCTCCCTCTCTCCTCCTTCCCTCCCTCTCTCCTCCTCCATCCCTCTTCCCTCCTACCTCTCTCCTCCTCCCCTCCCTCCCTCTCTCCTCCTCCATCCCTCTTCCCTCCTTCCTTCCTCCTTCCCTCCCTCTCTCCTCCTCCATTCCTCTTCCCTCTCTCTCTCCTCTTTTCCTCCCTGCCTGTGTCCCTCCACCCCATCTCCCTCCCTATCTGTCTGCAGGTGTTTCGCTGCCTGCCATCCAGTGACGTGAGGAACATTCTAGAGCTGGAGAGCTACCTGGCCAGGCCCGCTCTGGCAAAGGATGACCCTTCACGTGCCCATGAGGAGCTCAAGAAGATCCGTGGCTTCCTGGTTCAGTTTCCCCTCGACTTCCTGTCTGAACAGAACCTACTTCCTCCTATCGGCTCCAAGGAAGCCATGGTCCCCATGGAGGTGTGGACCTGAAGAACACGTGTCTACACACGTGTAGACTTGTGCGCACACGTGTGTGTGTGTGTACATGCACACATGTATACAAGCACACATACATATGTATATGGACAACTGCCACTTAAACAACTGGCATCAGTCTAGACCAGCATCAGAGAGCCGCAGACTCTCAAGAGTGCGTCTGAAAAAAGTGAAGAAAGAAGAAGAAGAAGGAAAAAAAAACTCTGTCCATGTTTACAAAGATGATGAGGAACGCTGGGGGAAAAGAACTGCCCCGGCTGGACACAGACTCTGTCTGTGGCCTGGACAGTCTGCTAACACTATGCAACCACCGGGGCTGGTGAACGCAGCTCAGACTCCTCCTGTGGAAGAAGCTAGACGGGTGTTATAGAGGGAGGACACATGTCACTGCGTTGTAGAAATGTTTCAAGCTGGAGTGTTCTCTGCCATAAATGCGTTTATAACTACTGTGGGAATACTAAACTTAACACCAGTGGTTACACTTACAATTTAAACCATCCAAGAAGTGCCAATGAAAGTCTACTGTTAATGTATTGAACCTTCAAATACATTCCCAATATTCTGTATGTACTGTATTTCAGCCTTTATCAACCTCATTTTACATAGTAAAACCTGTATTGGTCAGCATCCGAGATGGAAGACTGCATTACAGACCCCTTCTTAATGGCTCAGGCCTCCAGAGTGTCTTCCGTGTTTATCTTTGTACTCTGCAGAAATACATGATATGATATGCATGTATAGCAGGCTTTAGCATGTTAGCTATTAGCATGTTAGCTGGAACCGTCCTGACTGGTAGCGATGAAGATTCTGTCCCCTGGCATGAAGCTGTCAGAATGTTCGTTGTTTTACAATCTGTGAGTGTTAAAAATGTCCAGCGGGGCCAAATCACTCATAGCTGTCTGGTAACATGATGTATCTATGGCAACAGTGGGAACAGTGATGGTTCTCTGCTCCTCCTTCCTCTCCTTATCCCATCTCTCAGTCGGTCTATTTCTCTCTGTTGTCTATTGCTGATCATCATGGTTGATATGAATTGCACTTTTTGCACAATCTGTGACATCAGAGGGCCCCTTCCACGCTCTCTCAAGGGACCTACAAAACTGTGTCATGTATTGCTTCGTCCGTGCATCAAATGAATGGGCTATTAAACATATCAGATTTACTTCCGCTGTCCTGATCCTGTTCACTTATGATCTGGTGCTCATGTCTCCTGGCAGGTGATCGATTTGTTCAAGTATTCTTGTCCTTATAAGGATGCCATTTCCCTTCTCACTCTTCCTTCCTCTCTCTCTCTCTATCTCTCTCTGTCAGTCCCTCCCTCTCTCTCCTCTTCTCACCAACTCTCAAACTCACACTCATCCTGTCCCCAGCTCTTCCTCTCTCTGACTCGCACAGTCTGACTCTTACCAAATATCTCACTCACTCACTCCCTCTCTCTCTCTTTCTCGCTCTCTCTCTCTCTCTCTCTCTCTTCCATCTCCAACTGCTATCCCTCTGGTCTTCTTGGCCCACTTCGACAGATGAATCATTACTTCCTGAATTAATGCACTTGCTTGCATAACGCTGACAGTTCCGAACCCTAGAACAACCACAGAGACACGCTACAGCAGGCACGCTGTAAATAGCTGTCAGACATGAACGTCAGGTGCAGCACTGTGTGGTGCGATGAGCTGACCAACAGTCGAACTGTGGCCTCAGACCTCTAGTAACTGAGACACACTGTGTCTGACCTCAACACTGGATAACACCAACCTGTGTGAAAATGAAGATTTGTCATGTAACACATATGCTCAACTTTGTGAGAGAGAGAGAGAGAGAGAGAGAGAGAGGGTGGGTGGCAAGATAGGATTCAGGATAGGTGTGTGATGTAGCAGCCAGGTTCTCAATTTAGCCAACTCTGTATGTGTGTGTGTGTGCGTGTGTGTGCGCGCGCGCGTGTGTGTGTTTGAGCGATGTTTCCTCGAGCCAGGCGGAATCTATATGTGACCATCTCTCAGCACCTTCTCAACTCTTCTAGAATGTGACCAGACTCTTCTCTTATCCTTGTGTAAATTCAACCCTTGGCTGCTGACTGTGTGTGTGTGTTACTGTGAACACAATACACATGCGTGTTGAAAACCACCTCAGTCTGAATGCTGACTCCTAAATCATCCAGAATCTGTCAGACAAGACTATTATTTCGTTCTTGTTTTTCAACACACCTCTCATGTTGTACCTGTGTACATAGACATGTCTTATTTTCCCAAACCCCCACCACCCCCTACCACACACACACACACGCGCGCACACACACACACACACACACACACACACACACTTCCTCACCAATCCTTGAATCCACTAGGTGGCACCAGTGTGGACGTAGGCTTGCACTGTGTGTACGTGTGAGTTTACCACACACTGGATTGTCTGTGAAGAAATGCAACAAATTCACCAGAAAATGACCCTTTCCTTCATGATTAGCACATGTATTACACACTGTCGCAGACACAGACACAGAAGTGTGCGGTTGTGACATTGTGGGCGTCGCTATCTCCAGGAGACCCGCCCGCCGCTCTCGCAGGCCACTCCCGGGGAGCGCATGAGATTGACACTGTTCCAGGGCTCTGTGCTGTGCTGTGCTCCTGCTGTGCGCGCGTGTGTGTGAGTGTGTCCGCGAGTTTGGGTTTTCTTGCATTGAGAGAGTGTGTGTGTGTTTGTGTGTTTTCGTCGTTCGCCCGTGCAGTGGGGCCCGTACCACGGCATTCAGCAGCATGTAGCACCTGGATCAGTGCGCGCGACGGTTCCCTTGGTCTCTCGAGCTGCATTTCCCCGGATTGGACGGAATTGACTGATTGTGCACCGTGGGAGCATCCTTCCGTGTATCCAATGGAAATTTAAAGGGGGCCTGTTTACAAGGGATTGAGGATTCTTCTCTCGGTAGATGGTCGTTGAGGAAGCTTCCATTTTGAGTCCTGTGTTTACCGAGAGTATCATGGCTAGCGACTCCCCGGCCCGGAGTCTGGACGAGATAGACCTGTCTGCACTACGGGTGAGTGTGCGCGTGTGTTGAATGAGACAGTGTGTGTTACGGGAGTGAGCACCTGCCCCTTTCCTTGTTAACGGCAGCGTTGCTCAGGGATGTCTTCTCCCTGCATCTACCCTAACAACCACCGGTGCCCGTGAGCCCGTGACGGCGAGTGGCTTTAAACGTCATGATGGCATCCACTCATTTAAGAACCACCTCATCTTACACCGACCCGTCGCTGTCTGATTCAGCCGTGCAAGCGTGAGAGCGATAGGGTGTGTGTGGGGGGGAGCTGGAGATATGGATAAAACGCTTCGATGCTTTCGTCAGATCGTCTTTCCTTCGTTAGTAATAGGCTATAGGTTGGCCTCCCAAGCGCTACAGAACTAGAACCTCTGATAGCCTTTTTTCTTAACAATTGGAACGTGATGTAATGAAGCCTAGGGCCTCTGTGTGTGTTCGTGCGCGCGCGTATTTGAAACCTATGTGTGTTTGCGTGCGTGTATTTTATTATAGGCCGCCCTGTCTGTATTTGGGGCAGATGTTAAGCTGGCTGTCGTGCAGCCTCGTACAGCCCCTGTCAAACACACATTCTCTCTCTCTCTCTCTCTCTCTCTCTCTCTCTCTCTCTCACGCACACACACACAACCGTAACACGGCTGAGCAGTATCAATGTTAACTGCAGTAGAAACGAGTTCCGCCATTTCGTGATGTTTTTATTCGGGATAGCTGTTTTTAAGAGTGAATGTGGCTTTTGTGTGGTATGCGTGCGCTCGTCAGTGCAATGGTTCGAAGGTGGAAGGATGTTGCACGAGACAAGAACAACTGGTGCAGTACCAAGACCAGCCAAAGGAACGTGAGAGCGGCTTGCGGTCATAAACCAAGCGGTTCATCCATTTCAAAATACACATAACCATGGTTCCTGACACGAGAGGAGATCATGGCATGAGATGACGGTTGGTTCTCATAACAGTTTCCCCGTTCGCCTGGTGTGTTGCCACTGACAGATACTAGTCTTGCGCTGTGAGGATGAAAGAGTTTCGCTCATTATCGTAGTTATGCAACGTGATCTTACCTGCAGCTAGGAGATCAAGCCCGAACATGATGGGCCATGGATGGTGAGACGAAGTGTTTCTGAGATGGAGAGAGAGATGGAGGTAGAACAAGACGTTTGAAGGTGGAAGGGAGGTGGAGAATGTTCTGATAATGTGTTGTCCTTAAGGAACACAGGATGCTATACCGACACATTCTATTCTTTTTTTGGAAGTCTGTCGGCTCTGGTTGACTCATTGACTTACACACACTTACACACATTGCCCCCCATCCCCTCCCTCCCTCCCTCCCCCTCCCTCTCTCCCTCCCTCTCTGCCTCTGTCTCTGTCTCTCTCCCTCTCCCTCTCTCCCTCCCTCCAAACCAGCGATGTCTGGTTCATGCCCATTCAATCTATGCATCAGTGTCTGTGTCTCACGTATCCAATCGATCGATCAATCAATCAATCAATCAATCAATGTCTCAGTTTGCCTCTGTTTCTCGGTCTCTCTGTTTCTCGGTCTCTGTTTCTCTCTCTCCCTCTTGTTTCTCTCTCTAAGGAATCTTTATCTGTGCCACTTCTGGAAATGAGGTTGCCTTGAAGCATAGTGCTGGGGAAGCACTTAAATGTTGCGCACACTCTCTAAAGTTCCATGAAAAGGCATTTCCTGCTCCTGTCCACAGCAGTGCCCTCAAAATACCTGGATACAGACACACACAAATTAGCAGACACACCCACCCACACATACATGCTAACCAACACGCAGACACACACTCACACATACACACACAACCCTGTGTATGTCATCCCCCATGGAGGCTGGGTTAGGATCAGACAAAGGCTAGATTGTTCACCTTTTCTATCCTGGCCAACTTATTATCTGATGCATTGCAACCTCCCCTTTCAAACACAGACTAACATTTCAGGAACAGGAAAACAGTGAGATGGTTTAGTACATGCCAAACACATACGTTTAGCACAGCCAAACAGGGGTGGTAGTGAGAATGTGCATATGCGTGTTCTGTGTGTCCGCAAATGGTCTGTGTGCGCATGTGTGAGTGTGGGGGTGGCTGGATGTGGTGGATGTGGTGGATGTGGTGTACTGTAGATGGATTTCTGTGTCTCTAGAGTAGTATTCCAGGATTAGTTCTATTTGACCTTGAGTGAAAAAGGACATCAGTTTTTAGCAAAGCCCTTTTGGGAGCATGTGAGAGATTTCAACTTTCTCCGATATTTCCTATACACACATTCACATAAGCTCCGTGGACATCATTCTTTGTTTATAGATATACAGATAAAGAGTTATTTTCGGTGTGAGAAGTATGAGTATGTGCGGCCATGACACTAGGCTAGTTTGAGAAAAAAAAAAAAAGAAGAAATAAAAAACAGAGAAATTATAATTTATCTGTCTATCTCTGTATGTGACTGCTCTGACAGGGAAATGAAATTCCACAGGTTGTTGCAAGTATTTGTTTCTCACTTGTTCACCTCCTCCTCCCTTCTCTTTGCCTAATCCATATCCCTTCCTCTTCCTCTTTCTCTCTCTCTCTCTTCCAGGACCCGGCAGGTATATTCGAGCTGGTGGAGCTGGTTGGAAATGGAACCTACGGGCAGGTTTACAAGGTGAGACTTAGTCAGAACCAGTCAGTGGCCACCCCCATAAGCCCCCTGGCGGTCCAATCAAAAGCTGTGTGCCCTCACCATGACCCTGCACCCCACATCCTATGTGTCATGACCCAAACTGGTGCTGTTAGATTGGTGAAGGGATTTACCCCCCCTCCCTCTCTCTCTCTCTCTCTCTCTCTCTCTCTCTGTCTCTCTCTCTCTCTCTCTCTCTAACTCTCTCTCTCTTTCTATTTCCCTTTCCCTTCCTCTCATACGCGTGAGGGCTTGTCTGTCGTGTTGTTGCTGTCCTCTCGCAGTCGTGGAATGCACAAGGTGTGTCTTCACATAGATCTCTTGCCTCAAGGGTGTTTTTCACCCTCAACGCTGTCAAGCTTTAGGCTGCAGGTTCAGACCACAGCAACAGAGGAGGCTGACCAAGAGCTGGGCCGTCAGGCGGCGTGTGATGCGGAACTCTGTTTGCTGAGAAGTGGGCTTGATCAGCATGAACAATGTTCTGTCTGCTCCCAAAGACAAATTACACAGTAGTGTGCTTGACATCATTGCCCAGGCCGAACCTCACTCACTTTCTGTGTGTATATGTCTGTGTGTGTGTGTGTGTATATATGTCTGTGTGCGTGTGTGTCTGTGTGTGTATATGTCTATGTCTATGTGTGTGTATACAGTATGTCTCTGTGTGTGTGTGTGTGTTTATGTGTGTTGCTCAGCCTCACTCTGGTTGTGTAACCTTTCCGTGGGTGGCTCAGCTCTTGGAGACTAGAGTGCTGCAACAGCTCACCACTAACGGTGGGCTAACCTCACACCCAATCTCTCTCTCTATCTACATCTATCTCTCTATCTCTCTATCCCTCCTCTCTCTCTCTCTCCTCTCTTCTCTCTTACTTGGCCTCACCTCCTGTCACCACTCCATTCTTTGGTGAAGAACTCAGTGCTGGTGATTTTAATTTACATTCTATACAACAAGGAGCTCTGGCTACTACTCTTTGTTCAAAAGTGGTAGCCTTTAGGAGTCGAGGAGGATGCATAGTCTAGAGCCATGCCTGGAGAGAGAGAGGTGGCACTTGGAGGGGAGAGTAGAAACGGGGAGTGGAGGACTGAGAAGGAGAAGACAGGGAAAGGGCCTAGCTGATAGACAGACAGCGAGAGAGAGAGAGTAGGAGAGAGAGACCGAGAGAGAGAGAGAGAGAGAGAAGCCGAGAAAGAATGAGCCAGGGGGGGGGAGGGTATGACAAGCAAAGAGAAATGAGAGAGACGAGAGAAGACAGAGTGATGAGTTCTTAGTTAGCAATAGAGCCACCACAAAAAAAAACCGTCATACTGAGAGCAGCAAGAGAGAGAGAGGGTCTGACTCTAATTCAGACTTTTTGCCCACTGAGATAGGTCAGCCTCACTGCTTGTCAGATATGCTGGGTGTTTCTGATTTCAAAGGCCAGGATACACTCAAAGATTATAACTGTCTTTTGTCTATGTTAGTGAGCAATAAGATAAATACCTGTTTATGTACAATTAGTCGTGATGTGCTAGCTGCAAGATATTCATTCAGAGGTACAAAAATATTTAGTGTGTTGTATTGTTGTTGCAAGTCATGTATAATTGTGTACTATCAAGCATAATCGGTTACAATTATACCATACATAGAACATGTATGTATATATATATGTGTGTGTGGGCTGACCTGAGCTCTCAAGTCTGCTTGTCTGGACCATGGTGTGAAAATTATGCCCTCCACTCCCCCCCCAACCCAAGACACCCCCATCGGCCCCTGCCAAAACAACCTGCCAGGGCCTGTTGCTAGGCAACCTTGAGGAAGTGATGTGGGCGTATGTGAGATATGTTGCCTATGCGTGCGTGTGTGTGTGTATGTGTGCTGCCATTCTTACACTGGCACACATTACAAAGCACGCAGTGCCCCCTCCCACCTTACTGTACACACTTTAGAGTCTATTGCGCGTTCTCCGTCAGACTGTCTGACAGAACAGCTCTCGCTAACTCAGATAGTGCCTTTAGATACTGTACAGTGAAGCTCAGAGTGTGTGTGTGTGTGTGCGTGTGTGTGTGTTTGTGTGAGGGTGTATGTGGGTGTATGTGGAGAGTGAATGTGTTTGAACGTGAGTGTCTCTACAACTTAGGCATATCAGACTGTGTGCTGAGTGCCAGTCTGTGGCTGGGAGACATTAACTACATACACGACCTATTTCTCTTCCAGGGCCGCCATGTCAAAACGGGTCAGCTTGCAGCCATCAAGGTTATGGATGTTACAGGCGTAAGTTTCATAATCTCACAGTCCATATGCACACACACTCTCTCACACACATACACACACAATGACGGTTAGCATGTGTGTGTGTGTGTGTGTGTTGAGGATGAGGAGGAGGAGATCAAGGCGGAGATCAATATGCTGAAGAAGTACAGCCACCACCGCAACATCGCTACATACTATGGAGCCTTCATCAAGAAGAACCCTCCGGGCATCGACGACCAGCTCTGGGTATGGAGAGGGAGAGGGAGGGAGGAAGGGAGGGGGAGGGAGAGGGAGGGAGGGAGAGGGAGGGGGAGGGAGTGTGCGTTATTGTGTGTGTAGCGGGATATTACTCTAAAAATAGAGACTATATAGAAGTTGTGTTTTTCTCTTACCGCTTTTCTCTGTCACTCTCCGTGTGTGTGTGTAGCTGGTCATGGAGTTCTGTGGAGCAGGCTCCGTCACAGACCTGATCAAGAACACCAAGGGGAACTCTCTAAAGGAGGAATGGACAGCCTACATCTGCAGAGAGATCCTGAGGGTAATCCTGCTGGGAATATCCCCCTCTCTATGCCCCGCACTACCCCCAAGTGAGTGATACCCTGGGGCAATACTGGGACACTACCCTCACCCTGGGTGTTCTGTCTCTTCTCAGGGTCTGACCCATCTCCACCAGCACAAGGTCATCCATAGGGACATCAAGGGTCAGAACGTGCTATTGACAGAGAACGCAGAAGTCAAACTAGGTACAAACACACACACGAATCTACACTCACAGAAGGGGGTAGTTTTGGTTTGAGCACAGTCAAATGTTTTGTCCCGATGCATCACTTGTGTGTGTGTGTGTGTGTGTGTGTGTGTATGTGTGTGTGTGTGCAGTTGACTTTGGCGTCAGCGCCCAGCTGGACAGGACGGTGGGCCGCAGGAACACGTTCATCGGGACGCCCTACTGGATGGCCCCCGAGGTGATCGCCTGCGACGAGAACCCAGACGCCACCTACGACTTCAAGGTAGGGGAGAGAGGAGAGGGAGGGAGGGAGGGAGGGGTGAGAGAGGGAGAATGTGTCTCTGGGTAAAAATATATATTCAAGCTTGGTTTTCAATCACTGCTACAATATTTCTCACAACCCTTTTGCACTTCTCTCTCCCTCTCTGTTTCCCTTATCTCTGCATCGCTCTCTCTTCCTATCTTTCCCTCCTCTCTTTCTCTCTCTATCCCTCTCTCTCTCTCCCTCTCTGATAGAGTGATCTGTGGTCTCTGGGGATCACAGCCATAGAGATGGCCGAGGGAGCACCTCGTAAGTATCCTGAGAATCTGGGTCTGAATGGGTTAAGTGTTGAGTGGGTTGTGTGTGTGTGTGTGTGTGTGTGTGGGGGGGGGNTCTCCCTCTCTCTCTCCCCCTCTCCAGCCCTGTGTGACATGCATCCAATGAGAGCTCTTTTCCTCATTCCTAGAAACCCAGCCCCCAGGTTGAAGTCAAAGAAGTGGTGGGTGTGCAACACACACGTTTGCACATGCCAACAACACCCACACCCACACTCACACAAACATTCACGTGCGTTCTCAAACGCGCAAACATTCACACACACGTTCATACACTTCCACGCACGTTTGTACATGCTATTGTCTTACACAAGTTATTGAGAGTGTGTTTGTGTGTGTGTGTACAGGTCTAAGAAGTTCCAGTCGTTCATCGAGAGCTGCTTGGTGAAGAGCCACGGCCAGCGGCCCAGCACAGAGCAGCTGCTCAAACACCCCTTCATCAGAGACCTGCCCAACGAGAGGCAGGTCCGCATCCAGCTCAAGGACCACATCGACCGCACCAAGAAGAAGAGGGGAGAGAGGGGTGAGGCGGAGCACCTCGGAACCACACACAACCCTGACACAACCCTGACACAACCCTGACACAACCCTGACGCAAACTCACACACACACACCCACGTGCATAACCCTAGCAGTCTGTGAAGGTGATTGGCAATGGTGAGCGTTCAGTCGTATCTTTTGTTGAGCTCATAGATTGTGTTGTTCCTGCAGACGAGACAGAGTATGAATACAGCGGCAGCGAGGAAGAGGAGGAGGAGAGGGACATGGGGGAGCCAAGGTACGGTGTGTGTGTGTGTCGAAAGAATAACACTGTCCCCTGGATCTAACCATTCCCAACTGATCATCTCATCCCCTCCTCTGATTGGTTCCTTCGGCAGCTCAATCATCAACATCCCGGGAGAGTCCACGCTGAGGCGGGACTTCCTGCGGCTGCAGCTGGCCAATAAGGAGCGCTCGGAAGCGCTGCGCCGGCAGCAGATTGAGCAGCAGCAGAATGAGGAGCACAAGCGCCAGCTGCTGGCAGAGAGGCAGAAACGTATCGAGGAGCAGAAGGAGCAGAGGAGGAGGCTGGAGGAGGTGCACACACTGTTACACACCCACACTGTTACACACCCACACTGTTACACAGACACACACACAGTGGAACACACACTTCCCCACCACACACTGAACCCCGGATAACCAACAGACCGGCTACACCCCATCCCTCTCATCACTCACTCCTCCTTTGCTTCACAACCCTTGAACTGCTCTTTCTTCATCCCAAACATTCTGACCCTAGCCATCCACTCTGGTTCATTAACCCTGTCTCTTCTATCTCATTGATTTACTATCACATAGCTCCTCACATCAATAACCACGTCCTCTTTTAATCAACAATTCAAAGCAACAGCGTAAGGAGCCAGTGAAGAATCTAGATTACCGGAAACAGCCAGGAAAGGGACTCGGTCTATGAAGGAGCGACGCTACGAGCCTCAGATGGTTTTGGTTACGCAGAGCTGCGGAGCCCAAGAACGGTAGGAGAGACGGAGGCCACGCGGAGAGAGAGCACGAGGAGTTAGCAGTCAGACACATAAACGCTCACAAATAACACACACCACTTATGTTTTGTCCATGAATCAAAACGACTTCACATCCGTAATCATTTAACCTTACAGTCTTTTCAAGCAAAACTCATACGTCAACCACCCACACACAGCCTTACATATTTAGCCACCACAAATCGACAATACACCACAGGTCAGAGAGACCGATTCGATGGTTTATACTATAGGATACATTGTGTGACTTGTATGTTAAAACTGGGCTTTTGAATATACAGTTATAAGATAAATGCACTGGGACTCTGCCCTTCTCTTATGCTATTAATAATCTGCTTCAACTCATGCTTATACCTAAACTAAACTATCCCAGCTACACATATTATGTATTTTCATATACAAATAACTGTCATGCTAACTCATCTAATAAATATCATAATAATCACTCTCTTCATTAAATACTCTCGATTATATTATCAATCAAACGGTCTCATACCACCTAAATACTCTTTCTATCACTCCTTATTGACCGTCCTCCTCCTCACATCAACGGGCCTGATTAGGATGAAAAGTGTTTTCTCTTTCAGCCGGTTTGATAACAGCTCATGCCTGGTGATGGCTCTGCACAGAAGCACCTCTCTGTTTGCTGGGACTGTCTTCCGATTTGCCGCTAATCAGTGCTCTCTTTTTCCTTCTGTCTCTTTCTTTTCCCCCCCGTTTCTTTTCATGTCCTCCTCCTATCTCTCTGCTTCTCTCATTTCTTTGTGGCTTTCTTACCTCCTTTGGTTTCTGCTCCCCATTTCTCCCATCTTTCCTTCCGTCTCCCCGCTCTTCTCTCTCTTCCTAAAACTTCCTGTATTAATCCCTCATTTTTCAACCGCGCCGTCATTTTTCTGTATCCCTCCTCCTCCCCTTTTTTTTAATTTCCTCCCTTTCTCTGCCCGGTTGCCGGGTTCTGACTCACCGCCGTTCTGTCTGGCTGCGCCGCGATTGGCCGCCCTGTCGTCTGGCGGGGTGCTGGGATTGGGTAGGAGTACATCCGTAGACAGTTGGAGGAGGAGCAGAGACAGCTGGAGATCCTGCAGCAGCAGCTCCTGCAGGAGCAGGCTCTTCTGCTGGTAACGCTCTCTCCTGAGGAGACCTCCGTGAGCACGGAGCACATGGGTCACACTGAGGAGAGACCAGCAGAGAGTTGAACTGTGTGTGTATGTGTGTGTGTGTTTGTGTCCCCACACGTGTGTGTGTGTGTGTCTGCGTGTCTCCGTATGTGTCTGCGTGTGTGTGTCTCCTTGTGTGTGTCTCCGCGTGTCTCCGTGTGTGTGTCTGCGTGTGTGTGTCTCCTTGTGTGTGTCTCCGTGTGTCTCTGTGTGTCTCCTTGTGTTTGTCTCCGTGTGTGTGTCTCCGTGTGTGTCTCCGTGTGTTTGTGCAGGAGTACAAGCGTAAGCAGATGGAAGAGCAGAGGCAGGCGGAGCGTCTCCAGAGACAACTGCAGCAGGAGAGAGCCTACCTGGTGTCGCTACAGCAACAGCAGCAGGAGCCACGCCCCCAGGACAAAAAGCAGCTCTACCACTACAAGGACCAGGCCCCCAGCAACGACAAACCAGCCTGGGCACAGGAGGTGCAGGACACGCACATGTACACACTCTCACACTTATACACCCTCACGCTCCTACAGCCACATACTCCTGCACACACACACTCCCCACACCCACACCCGTGGTCAGATTGGTTGCAGCAGATTTAGGACCATGAATCTTCCAGAATATGACAGCGTGTGCTTCTTGGAAACATGAGTTTTAGGGTCCCGCACAGGACCAGTTTCAACGGGCATCCAAGTCAAATCATCGTCGTTCTTTCCTGGTTCATTTATTGCACATGTTACCTGCCTGTTACCTTCCCCAGCAACAGTCCCGGAGGAGCGTTAACTCTCCCTCCTGATGTCAGACAAGGACCGTGTGTTTGTGTTTGTGTTCAATATGTGTGTCTGATGTTCTGTGTCACACTCTTGTCCCTAGGTGATGCGTAGAGCCCAGAGTAACTCACCTCGCATCCCCCCTAAGAAGTATCACTCCTTCACCCAGCCTGGCGATACCAACCTCGCTCAGCTTCTCCAGCTTCCTGGTTACTGCCCCAAGCCCCGCCCCCCCTCCTACCCTGCTCATGTCAGCCCCTCTAGGGAGAGAGGGAGACAACCCCACAGTGTGCACGTGCCACGCATCCGTGTGTCCTGTGCCCCTGACCCCGCCCCCTCCTCTCAGCCAATCCTGCGATGCCCCGAGGCTCTTAGGCGGAACCCTGACTCGCGGGGGCGGAGCCCCGGCGCCAGGGTCAGTTGGCGGAGACACGCCCCCTCCTCCCTTTCCCTTTCTTGGTTTGGAGGGTGTTCTCCTCCTCCAACTCCTCCTCCCTAGCCTCTCTAACCTGGCCTGGTGGTGGGGTGGTGTCCCTGGTCAGGTTTCGACCCCGTCACGACCTTGACCCTTCCTCTCTGTCCTTCTAAACTCTTCTGTCCCTGCTCTCTAGAACGAGGGGGCTGGCTGGAAAATGTGAGTCTCTCTGCTATAGCGGAGGGCTGGGGGACGTTCACTCATTCAGGGGTGCTGTGGTGTTCGGTCTGAGCCTGGACTCTAACTCTGACAAGTTTTCTTTTCAATATCTGTAAAGCGTCTTTCTCACCTCTTATCTCTGCCTTAACCCAGAATAACCATAACCTCACTCTCACTCACTCTCAGTCTCTCTCTCTATCTCTTCAAAGCTTCTTATGAACACCACTCAAACACACACACACACACACACACACACACAGGGCTGCACATCCTCCCAGACTGTTCTGTTTCTTCTGTTGCTAGTGCTGCAGCTGTACTGAGAGCACACTGTGCTCTCTCCAGTGTTTTAGTACTGTATCAAACACACCATGGAACAGGACATGATAGGAAAATGAGTGCTGTAAAGTGTGGTACTACAGTTAGGTAGTTTAGTATTGTTTAGTATGTTGGTATGGTAGTAGAGTAAGGTAGTATAGTATGGTGAGGAATGGTAGTACTGGTAGTATAGTATAGTGTTAGTATGGTGGTATCAGTATAGTGTGGTATGGTACTACAGTAAGGTAGTATAGAATGGTGTGGTATGGTAGAACTGGGGGTATAGAATTGTATTAGTATGGTGGTATGTTACTACAGTAAGGTTGTATAGTATGGTGTGGTATGGTAGTACTGGTAGTAGACCATAGTGTTAGTATGGTGGTATGGTACGACAGGAAGTTAGTATAGTATGGTGTGATAATACTGGAAGTATAGTATAGTGTTAGCATGGAGGTATGGTACTACAGTAAGTTAGTATAGTATGGTGCGGTATGGTAGTACTCATAGTATAGAATCGTGTTAATTTGGTGGTATCGGTATGGTGTGGTATGGTGCAGAGCTGTACTTAATGTAGGTCATATGGAGGCCTGCCCTCTGGTGGCCACAGTGGAGTAATGTAGGCTAGCTGCAGCTATATCTGACTGTCCACAGGGGTGCTTCTCTTCATCAGGACACACTGTCTCCATTTCTTTCTCTTTCAATCACTCACTCACACACTCAGATACTCACATGCATGCATATATACACACACAGACAGACACACACACAGACACTGATAAACATGTCTGACTGATGGAGAGAGAAACATGAATATTGAATATCCAATGAACTGTGTGTGTGTCAGGTGGAGGAGCGATCCCAGATGAACAGACAGAGCTCACCAGCGTTGCAGCACAAGGTGTCCAACCGCATCTCTGACCCATCTCTGCCACCTCGCTCCGAGTCCTTCAGCAGCGGGGGCATACAGCAGGCCCGGACCCCACCCCAGCTCCGCTCCATCGAGCCGCAGGTGTGTGTGTGCGTGTGTGTAGCATACCTGCATGTGTGTTGACCCAGTGGATATGTTTCTCACCCCGAGCATCTCTCCCTCTCCCTTCCTCCCTTTCCTCCCTCCTTCCTCTCCTCTCTCCCCACCTTCCACTACCCCGGTCCTGGTCTGGTCTGTCCCTGGGCTGACCCTGGTTCTGGTCCTGGTCCTGGTTCTGACCCTGGTCTGACTGGTTCTGGTCTGACCCTGGTCTGACCCTGCTCTTGGTCCGGGTCTGGTATCAGATGGCTCATCTGGTCCAGATGAAGTCCCACGGTCTGTCAGGGTCGCAGTCCCTCCACGACCCCCAGGGTGGGGGGGGCCTGTCCCCCTCCCCTTCGCGCCCCCCCATGCCCCGGCAGAACTCCGACCCCACCTCCGACACCCCAGCCCTGCCCCCCCGCCTCGCCCTGCCCCACGACAAGCTCGACCGCAGCCCCTGGGTTCGCCACGACGACGACCTGCCCCCCAAGGTGTGAATGTCACCCGGTGTCTGTGGGGGGGTGGCAGCGGGGGGGATGTGTGTAGGTGTGTATGTGTGTGAGAGAGTGTTGGTGTCTGTGGGAGAGAGAAGGAGAGAAATTGTGTTGGTGTGTGTGGCTGTGCGTATTGGAGAGAGTTGGTGTGTGAGTGAGAGCGAGAGAGTAAAGGTCTGTGATAGAAAGAGAGAAAGAAAGAGAGCATGTGTGTGTGAAAAAGAGTGTGCATGCGTGCTTCTTCTGAATTGTTTTCTGACCCTGCACAATTCTGTGTGGTTCTGTCCTCTGTGTTGAGCAGGTTCCCCAGAGAACCACGTCCATCTCCCCAGCCTTGGTGAGGAAAACCTCTCCGGGAAACGGACCTGGGCTGGGGCCCCGGACCGGAGCTCACCTGATACGGGCCAGGTACAAACACACACACACACACTCTCTCTGTCTCTCTCTCTCTCTCTCTCTCTCACACACACACACACAGACACACACATAGACGTAGACACACACGCATGCAGGAACACCAGACAGGTTGAAGTGGAAGAACCTTAGCCCTAGAAGCCTGATCTGCTGTCATCAGTGATGTCATCACAGGGATGTGACCCGTGGTGATGTCATTCATCCAGCGGAGCCTCTGGTCCAGGCGTCCTGTAGAGTTCACGCTGTCATGTGTTTGGTGATGTTGTTGCCGCAGTAACCCCGACCTGCGCAGGACGGACATGTCAATGGAAACGCCCCTAAAGAGAAGGAGCAGTGGAAGCTCCTCCAGTTCCAGCTCCCAGGAGAGAGGTACACACACACACACACGTACTACACACACATATACAAATACCCCCCTAAACACCCATGCAAACACACAACCACACTCTCACACACAGGAGTTTGGCCAGTAGAAAGTGTTTGTGTTGTGTCTGCAGGGTCCAGTAAGGCAGAAGGCACCATGGCAACAACTCAGGAGCCCAAAGAGGAGAGTAGGGAGGTGACACGACCTAGCAGGCCTGCGGTGAGCACACACACACACACTCACCTCACACACACACACTCACCTCACACACACACACACACACACACACACACACACGAGTCGCGGTCATCCATCCCTAACACCTGCTCATTCTCCTCTGGAGCTTTTCTCAGCATTGCCATTGGCTTCTTTCTTTCTCCTTCTCTTACTGTGTCGTTCTCTTTTGCTCCTTCCTGTCCTCTTCCTCTCTCCACCTTCTTCACTCTCTGCCCCACTCTGCCTTTCTTCTGTATCCTATATGTCCCTCAGAGCTATAAGAAAGCTGTAGATGAGGTTAGTGACCTTTTCTTCCTCTCTATTCTCCCTTCTTTCCTTTCGCTTTCCTTCCCCCTTCTCTTTCTCTGTCCTCCCCTTCTCGCTCTCCCTCCCTCTTTCCTTCCTTCCTTCATTCCTTCCATTCTCCGCTTCAGTCACCTTTCCCTTTCTCGCACTCTCCGTCTCTCGCTCATTCACTGACCATCGATCAACTCACCCACCCCAACACCCAGACAGGCTCAGCCCTTCTGGCTCCCTCCCTCTCCCTCCCTCCCTCTCTCTTTCTCTCTCCCCTCTCTCCCCCTCCCTTTCTGTCTCGCTCTTTCTCTCTCCCTCACTCTCCTCTCTTGCTCTGACTACATTTGCAGGGGATGTGTTGGGGACGAGTCTCTATCCTTCTCACTGACTCTCTCTCTCCTACTCTCTCCTACGGTCTCTCTCTCTCTCCTCCTCTCTCCTATGGCCTGCCTCTCTCTCTCCTCCTCCTCTCTCTCTATTTATGCGCCTCTATCCATCCTCAGGAAGAGCTGGTAAGACAGTTCAAGAGTAATCTCTCCACCCCCTACCTTCCTGTTCCTCAACACACACACACATGTACCCATGGCCGCTACCAATCACACCCCACTGCTCTCTCTCTGACCTACCTCTGTTCCATGGCAGTCCCAGACAGTTCATTGTTTCTCCCTCCCATTCAACCCCTGACCCCTGACCTGGTCGTCCCCTGGCCCTACCTGATTGCCTAAGTGTTCCTCTTCCTGCCTGCTTCTTCACCCCGTGGCCAGCGTAGACTGCAGACCAAAACCCCCCGTTGCTAAGCAGCATTCAGGCTGCTGACTCACGAGTCTGAACAGTGACCACAGTCGTGGGGATGGAAAATGGTTTCAAACAATATTAAATACTTTTTAACTGCACCTTTAAGATTTTGTGGTCTTGTGAATGTATGTCAGTGGGATGACTCGGAATCTGGAGGGAGGGAGGGAGGGAGGGAGGGAGAGAGAAGTAGAGAAGGAGGGAGGATGGGAGTAAAGGAAGTGGTAGAAACAGTAAAGTGTTTGCTACGACTGTTGTGTGTGATTGTGACCTTGTGCCCTTTTGATCCCCAGGATTTGACTGCTCTGGCCAAAGAGCTCCGAGAACTCCGGCAGGGCGAGGAGACTAACCGCCCGCCCGTCAAAGTGACGGACTACTCTTCGTCCAGTGAGGAGTCTCACAGCAGCGAGGACGAGGAGGGAGAGGGCGGGACGAACGATGGAACTGTGGCTGTCAGCGACATACCACGGATTATGTGAGGGAGGGGAGGGGAGGGGAGGGGACAGGAGAGGACAGGGGAGGAGGGGAGGGGAGGGGAGGGAGCGTATTCAGCTAAACCAAAACAATTTAAAGTGTCTGTAAAAGCTACCTCAGCAGAATAGCAACAGTTCTCAGAAACAAGCCGTCCTGACAGAGTGCTTGTGCTCCAGGCCTGCAGCAGGATCAGGAGGGAACGAGCCCTATGGCATGATGGGAAGCCATAACGACGCCCACGGCGATTCCTATGGCAACAGTGGCCAGGACAGCACTCTGATGATGCGTGAGGTGAGTGCAGTGACCTCTGGCCCCTCACGTGCTGACTACACACAAGCATGCTAAGCCTTCACACTCAGCCATCCACCCGCACGCTGCAGCATTGTGTTCCAGCTTAACGCTCCAGCACTCGCGCGCGTGTATCTGTATGTGGGTGTGTGTGTGGGTGTGCTTATGTCTGCGTGTGTGCGTCTGTATGTGGGTGTGTATGTGGGTGTGCTTATGTCTGTGTGTGTGCGTTGGTATGTGGGTGTGCTTATGTCTGCGTGTGTGCGTCTATATGTGGGTGCGTATATGGGTGTGCTTATGTCTGTGTGTGCGCGTCGGTATGTAGGTGTGTATATGGGTGTGCTTATGTCTGTGTGTGTGCGTCGGTATGTGGGTGTGCTTATGTCTGCGTGTGTGCGTCTGTATGTGGGTGAGTATGTGTGTCTGTCTGTGTGTGTGTGTGTGTGCGCATCCTGCCTGGTAAAAGGTTTTGCTGTCTCTGCACCCTTACCTGCTGCCTCTCCCTCGCTGCACCTGCTGGCTAACCCAGCCCCACAGAGTAGGAGCAGCCCCCGCCACTCTAACCCTGCCAGCCATCCAATGACAGCCCTGCACACCCTAGATTGGCCCCTCCCTCTCTCTGTGTTCCAGAAGGTTGGGGACAGGAGGCGGAGCTCCACTCCCAATGACAGCAATGGTCTCCCCAGCAACGCTAATCTGTTCCCCGGCAACGCCAATCTGCCTGATTTGGTGCAACAAAGCACCCCCCCCCTGGTCTCCCCGGGCGACGGCTCAGGGGCCAAAGTAGGTTCACCACGAGCCCCCCCCCACCCTACCCCTCACCCCCCACCCTCACCCCTCAAAACCTTGTCCCAAACACTCTGGCCCCCCTCTCTAAACCAACACACACCAACATCCTGCACCTGGACCTACTGCCTCCTCAGCCTGCTGTACCCAGCCAGACACAGCTAACCCCTACTGTTACTGAGAACCCTACTGTCGCCCTACAGTCACCTCCCCAACAACTCTTCTCCCCTTAACCCCCTGATCTCTGACCTCTGTGGTATGAAGCTGGAGGTGAGCTGGAGTTGCCTTCCTCCTCCTCCTCAATCTCTTCCTTCCTGTTCCACTTCCTGTTCCTCAGGCAGCATGTCACGATGTTGTACCTGCATGGCGAGTGTCTGCTCCCTGACAGGAGCCTCCTGCTGACAGCAGCTCATCCATCTCCTTACTTCCTGCCTGCTAGCTGGGAGTTCATCTGACACTGCCCCCTTCTCGCTCTCTCTCTCTCTTTCTGTTCTGATTGGTAGTACGGGATCGGAAGTGGGAGTGGCTCCAAGGCCTCCTTCACGCCATTCGTCGATCCAAGGGTGTACGGGACCTCCCCCACCGATGATGACGATGAGAACTCTGCTTCCGGTAGGATGCTTTCCTTCCTGTTCTGAGAACGTTTGACCAAAAGAAGTTGAGTTCCGACTAAAACGCCCCCCCCACCCCCCACCCATCCACCATCCCATTTCAAAACAATGTCGCCCTGCTGACTGTCGACCATCTTCGCTGCAGCTCTGTTTGCAGACGAGCTGCTGAGGCACGAGCAGGAGCAGGCCCGACTTAACGAGGCCAGAAAGATCTCGGTGGTGAACGTGAACCCCACCAACATCCGGCCCCACAGCGACACTCCTGAGATCCGCAAGTACAAGAAGAGGTTCAACTCTGAGATCCTCTGTGCTGCTCTCTGGGGTGAGCCATGGCTGCATGGGAAAACACACACACATATGAACTGTATACACACATACGTACTCACACACACATATGAACTGTATACACACATACGTACTCACACACACACATATGAACTGTATACACACATTCGTACTCACACACACACACACATATGAACTGTATACACACATACGTACTCACACACACACACACACATAAAATGTATACACACATACGTACTCACACACATATGTACACATACGTACACACACACACACATATGAACTGTATACACACATACGTACTCACACACATATGTACACGTACGTACCACACACACACACATATGCGTATATGAACACATATACACTCACACATCCTCATGGCACACAGGCTGACACGCTGAGTGTTGATGTTGTGCCCAGGTGTGAACCTGCTGGTGGGGACAGAGAACGGGCTGATGTTGCTGGACCGCAGCGGTCAGGGGAAGGTCTACAATCTCATCAACCGCAGACGGTTCCAGCAGATGGACGTTCTGGAGGGACTTAATGTTCTGGTTACCATCTCAGGTGGGTCCGATCGTAACCAAAACCTACGCAAAATTAACTTTTTAGCGCGAAGGAAAGAAATCGTAGATTTGAAAGCAGGGAAGACTTTAAAGAAGGTGAAACGTTCTGAAATCATTTGATGTAAAGTGCTTTTTACAAGCGCTTTTTACAAGTGATTTCACCGCGGACTTCACATACGCCCCTAGAACTGCCCCTCGACCGACTGAAAGCCTCGTGGTAGACAAGGACCCTGAACTGGCTGTTTTTCTCCTCTCCTCTGTCCTTCCAGGCAAGAAGAACAAGCTGCGTGTGTACTACCTGTCCTGGCTGAGGAACAGGATATTACACAATGACCCGGAAGTCGAGAAAAAGCAGGGTTGGATCACAGTAGGGGAGCTGGAGGGCTGCGTGCACTACAAAGTTGGTAGGTCAGGCTGTATGTGCGCGTGAGCGCGTGGCCTTCTAAGTGTCTTGGTGAGAGTGAATTGTAGATGTTGTACCTCTTCTGTCTTGCTTTAGTGAAATACGAAAGGATCAAGTTCCTGGTGATTGCTCTAAAGAATGCTGTGGAGATTTACGCCTGGGCACCCAAACCGTACCACAAGTTCATGGCCTTCAAGGTGAGACACACACACACACACACATAGTGCCATGGCTCTAGGATAAATTGGTCCTGGTACAGATACATTCTGTCTTTTCATGAGCAGTTGTCTCATAATCACTGGCGTTTTCCCTCCTTAATTTCCTTCTCTTTCCTTCCCTCCTTTCGCGTCTCCGTCATTCTCTCCCAGTCGTTCACTGACCTGCAACACCGCCCCCAGCTGGTCGACCTGACAGTGGAGGAGGGCCAGAGGTTAAAGGTCATCTACGGCTCCAGCGTTGGCTTCCATGTCATCGACGTGGACTCCGGCAACCCCTATGACATCTACATCCCCTCCCATGTAAGACTGAGGGAGGGTGCGCATGTCCTGGTGCATTGGTGTGTTTGAGCATTCAATTAAATGGTTGTGAATGAATAACCCATTTTAGTCATCAGTCTTGAAACGGACTGAGTCCAAGCTGAGCTGGATTCAATGTTTGAAGACTGTTTTAGACGAAAGTGTTGGTGAAAGGAAAAAGTGTATGTGGGGAGTGTTACAGAGAGAGCAAGAGAGAGCGAGAGAGAGCGAAAGAGACTGCTGGTAACAGGAGAGAGAGAGAGTGGGGAGTGTTACAGAGAGATTGAGAGAGAGAGAGCAAGAGAGAGAGAGAGACTGCTGGTAACAGTGTGTGGTGAGAAGACTGAGCGTGTCTGTGGGGAGAGACTCCGAGGAAAATACCTGCACACCAGGTAAATCCTGAGGCTGAGAACGAAGACCTGCCATTGGCTCGCCCAACGACCTACAACTCTGACCCCACACAATCTACAGTCAGAGCCGGGAAGAGAGACGGTAACCAAAGCAACCACGTTCGTTGTTTTGGTAACGCTGCTGGCCACCATCATGATGTGATGTTCTTCCATTTCCATGGCGATCGTGTGGCTGGAGCGGGAGATCCTATTGTTGCAGCAGTTTCTCTCGCAAGGGGGTTGGATAGAGGGGGGGTGGGCGCTGGCCATGAGAGGAGGGAGGGAGGGAGCGACAGAGCAGCTGGAGGGAGGGAGAGAGAGGGAGGGAGGAAGGCAAAGAAAAGGGGGGCTCCTGCTCTGTGCCCCCACCTCCCCCCAGGCTCATGCCCCCGCCCCCCCCACCCCACCTTCAAGCTCTAGACGAAAGACCTGCCTTGGCTCGCCCAACGGACCTACAACCTCTGACCCGCACCACAGTCTACAGTTCAGAGCGGGAGAGGCGGTAACCAAAGCACACGTCGTTGTTTTGTAACGCGTGCTGGCCACCCTCATGATGCTGATGTTCCTTCCATTTTCCATGCGATCGTGTGGCTGGAGGGGAGATCCTATGTTGCAGCAGTTTCTCTCGCAAGGGGGTTGGATAGAGGGGGGGTGGGCGCTGGCCATTGAGAGAGGGAGGGAGGGAGCGACAGAGCAGCTGGAGGGAGGAGAGGGAGAGGGAGGGAGGAAGGGCACAAAGAAAAGGGGGGCTCCTGCTCTGTGCCCCCACCTCCCCCCAGGCTCATGCCCCCGCCCAACCGGGTCACCCCACCTTGCAACGCCCCCCCCCCCCCACCCCTCCCCGTATGTCGCCCGGCAGATTCAGAGTCAGGTGACCCCCCACGCCATCGTGGTTCTGCCCAAGACGGACGGCATGGAGATGCTGCTGTGCTACGAGGACGAGGGCGTCTACGTCAACACCTACGGGCGCATCACCAAAGACGTGGTGCTGCAGTGGGGCGAGATGCCCACCTCCGTGGGTACGTCAACAACACGCTTCTAACTCTAACCAGTGGCTAGAACTCCTCCCCCCTTCTCCTGTCTCTAACCGCCAGCAGGGAAAACACTGCTTCTCCCGTGTCTACCTGCCACAGCGAAAACCCACTCCTTCTCCTTCCCCCCTTTGCTCACGCTCACCCCCCACCTCCTGGATGTCAAGCCCACTCCCCCCACCCCCCTCACAACCCCTCCCTGTGCCCGTTTACACAATGACACGCCCCTAAATGACAAGCACACGGACAGGGTCGTTTCTTTTAACAAAGGACGCTGACAAACGTGGAACATTGCATGCCTCTATGGTTCCTCCATGACTAGCACCCCTACCCCGGACTTAGACGAGCACCCCCTCCTCACCACCCTCTCCAAAACAAAACAGGGCCCTTGTCTCCTTCAAACCAACAGTAATCCCGCATCCCTTCACCCTCACCCCTCCTTCACAACTGCTGTTCCCCTCTCCTGACTGCCCCCCGCTCCCTCCCCCCCCCCAGCACAGGGCGGTGTGTTTGAGTCTGTGTGTGTCTTTGTCTTGCTATTTCATGTCTTATTTCTGTGCCAAGTGCTTCCACAAAAATCACATGATAGTCCTCTGTCTTCTGTACGTCATCCTAAATGTGAGGTTTCTGTCTTTGCCAGACGGACAGACGGACAGACATCTGTCCTCTGGTTTGGCTTCACAGTTGTCCGTTCCCCATTGGATAGCTTTTTAGTTGGTCCTATGACGGACCCTGAAAGTAGATCACGTCACGATCGCACATTGTGTTGCCACTCAAAATTATTTCGATGGATGCTCGTCCTAATCTAGCCTAATGCATAAATCATCACATTCTGTTCCATGTCCATCATCTCAGACCAGATCTTAACTGTCTGTTTAATTTGCTGTTTCCATCTGGCTGGTCGTCTGTCTTGAACCACTGTGGGGGGCTCTGCTGTACTGTGCTGTTTCAAGACGCTCATCTCTTAATGACACTCTAATGACAATCTTCATGTCGCTCAGCCGTGATTTGATTTAAAAAATTTACGTTTTCCTCGCAGCCCCGATACCATCAAAACACAGCACAATCTACCCTCAAGTTAGATACCGCCCTTGACACGCACACACATACACTCACACACTCGCAGACATCCTGGAAAGTCCTCTTCCTCAGTATAGTACGAGGCAACTCCCATAGAGCTGGAATTCAGGACTGGAAGGTAAATCCACTCAATCCATCTCTTACCATCTCCCACTATCACTCACCAGTGGGCCTGTTAGCCCTTAACAATCATGCCAGGTGGGGGAAGTCCTCCTCCCCACCTGATCCTACTGACTACTCTACCCACATTTCCACAGTCAAGGGTAGGGAGGTCAGGTGTCACTCAGAAACTGCTGCAATAATCTCCTCCCAGAGGCTTGGCCTGGCATGGCCGAGGGGTGTGATTGGTCGGGTATGAGAGTTGATAGCGAGTGAGTGGTCCCCTGTCCAATCCCCTGTCTGTGTGTGTCACCCTTCCCGCCCCCTGCAGCCTACATCCACTCCAACCAGATCATGGGCTGGGGAGAGAAGGCCATTGAGATCCGCTCCGTGGAAACGGGACACCTCGACGGAGTTTTCATGCACAAGCGAGCTCAGCGACTGAAGTTCCTGTCGGAAAGGAACGACAAGGTGTGTGAATGCTTGCAAGCATGTGACGTGCACACATGGACGGACTCACGCGCACACACGGGAATGCACTCACACACAGACTCACACACATGCAGAATTATCAGCCGAAGTTTGCACAACACCTTTTCCTTGTTTGACACTTCCTATCAAACACACAGCAGACTATCAACACAATAATTACAGGGTAGCTTAGAAAGAATGCGCCAATTACAAACATCTGTGCGCTTCTTTGAGCGACAGACGCGAGTTAATAAGCAGCTGGTCCAAAAGGAAGACTTTTCTTCTTTTCGCTCCTTCCCTCTGCCTCCCTCACCCTCTCTTTCTACCTCTCTCTCTCTACCTCTCTCTCCCTCAGGTGTTTTTTGCTTCTGTTCGTTCTGGTGGCAGCAGCCAAGTGTTCTTCATGACCCTCAACAGAAGCTCCATGATGAACTGGTAACCCCCCTCCTTTCCGTTTCACTCTGTTCATCCCACACCAGAGGAGGGGAGGGAGGAACGAACGGAATGGAACGGAACGGAAAAAAAGAGGAGCGAACACAGCAGACATTTCAATCGGAAGAAAAAAATGCATCGAAGCTGTTGCACTTTTACAACCTCCACCACCAGGGGTGCCAGAGAGCAACAGCGTCTCTCAAATCTGCATCCAGATGTGTGATATTTTTTCCTGTAGTCGATTTACCGATACTTTCCATGGATTATTGAGTTTCTTTTTTCCTTGGGCTAGGGGGGACAGTTAACAGGACACGGTAGCATAAAAACCACATGGTTGGGTAGCCTAAACTTTGAACCTCCCATTTAAACCATGTGACTTACTTCTGGTAATTTCAGGTACGACCAGAATTCACAGATACCAATGGTTTTGTTTGCTCACTAATAGTACAACACAAATGGTGCAGGACTCATCTAACACCGGATTAGGTCTTAAATGCACAACTTGTAATAACTCAACATATTATCGCTTCTTTTCTTTTGAATTATTTGCATTTGATCTCATTCGCTCTTTCTTTTAGTCAACTGGAGCAAGTCGTTTACTACACATTGTAAAGGTTGAAACCCGTTATGGAGATTTTCAGATTAATTTTCCGATAGATTGATGGTCTTGGTATTCTCCATGTGACCCTTGACTTGACCCTTGACGTTTTCAGGGGACAAAATAGCAATTGTAAAAACATTTAGACCACTTCACAATTTACAAAAAATGGGCATGGATGCCATTTTGTTCCACACGATTTTGTGCTCCCCCTCCTCACAAATTGCACCCAGCATCTTTACCTTCTATGTGCACATCTGTAAATATGCACTCCTTCGTTTGGTACGGTCTAAACAGACTCAACACACACAACTGGGACAAGAGTCCAGCTTCTCCCTGATCTGTCTGTAAATCTCTCCATTCTCCTGTAACTCGCTGACGTGAGACGCGTCTCCCCGCGTTGTTAATTGGCCGAACCAGGAAGCAGCGTTTGAGGAGAGCTTGTGTGGCCAGAGCTCCCTCTCGGTCTCTCCTGGATCCATTTGAGGAATCCGCTTCTGTACATTTGCATGGCGCCCCTCCTACTGAAAAACCCGTGGTTAGATCTGATCAAGACAGAGATCTCCTCCTAAACACTCAACAGCCATCACCCATTCAAACTAGCTTAAGAGATGAACCAAACGATCACTCTCGTCATTTAAAAAAAAGAAGATCTAGTTTAGTCTTGTGTCCAAAACTGTACTTGATCTGCCAAGAAAGTACAACTATAGGAGAGTTTGTTCATGTGTTCACTAATCCAGTTTTGAAGAAAAAAAAACAATGAAAGTAGAGGGAGACTTCTATTTCTCTGACCACTGTCGCATCATCACTCGGAGAGGGGAGAAGGTTGAAAAGAGGACATTTTCAGTCAGCAAATATGAGCCTCGACTTGCACGAGGACCCAAGCGACCCCTCAAGACCTGTAAACACCAGAGCAAGACGGGGTAAAGACGGGGTAAAGGGGACCATGTACCATCTTGTCTCACTAATGTATGAAACCATACAGAAAAAAAGATTCATATTTCATGATATTATCTTATTGATTATTTAGAGAAAGACAGGACTTTATGTTCAGATTCTATTATAAAGCGTAGTTGTCTTTCTACAGAGTAGACAAAGGTTTTAAGAATTTCTAAATATGTTTTTATTGTGCTTTGATTTGTATTTGTATTTCAATTTTTGTACGTATCAGACTGTGAACATGTACGAATGGATTTGGGTGTGTGTGTGTTTGCGTGCGTGTGTGTGTGTGAGACTCGTCTTCCCTGCTAACAGAATTGGATTTTATTCCTCCACTGTTGCTACTATAGCGTTTGGTGTGTGTATGTGTGTGTGTGTGTGTGTCTTCTGGTCTGAATCCTTGGGATCAAAGAAACCCCACCTCAGACTCATTAAGCACTCAGTCATATTCAGATGTACACGCCCCTTCCTTGTACAGCAACATATTTGATGAAGAGAAATGTCAGCACTGTTTGGATGTTTAAAACTTGTAGAACATACAGTGCTATTCTACAATGTTGGACAAATGACTCACCCACTCATCACCATGACACAAAACACACATGCACAAACGCACTCACACGTTCATAATCCCACTAGTAAAAAAAGAAAAAAAGAAAACATCTAATCAGAGAGTCAACGCAATTTCAATTTCTGCTGTCTTACTCTGTCGAAGGTCCATATAACTTCCATTGAGTGGTAGTAGCCTATGTAATTACATGTTCTTAATTAAAAAAATATCCAATATCACCATCAGTGTGCATCTGGAGACAGCTTTGTCACGTTTGACATTTAGTGTAGTTTGCCCAGTTTGTTAAATGAACCTGGACATAGACCTGTGTTTGCCCCAATCAACTCCAAGTAATCATTTGTCATGCCAAATCAGCTATCACATTATTTACAAGCTCTTATCTTCAGATGTTATCGTTAGGGACAGCAACAGCGTGTAATATAGGATTGATAGATCATGTGATGATTGCAAATAATTTCCCCTCGTTGGTCTCCCTACTCCTAAAAAGACAGTGCTGTTTTTCTAAATAAAAGTACAAGTTTAACACAGGCAACCGCTGACGTACTGATCCATAATTTCTTCTACGCATGCATGCATCCTTTTTAAAGAATATGGTTTCACTGTAACTGGGATTGCATTTAGTGTATTTTTATGGGTACAAATACAAACGCATCTCCATAAAACTTGATAATACAAGCAAAAGCTGATCTGGAAATGTATTGTAACATTTAACAAAATACTGCATATAGTTTGTCAAACTGTCTTATTTTATGGCGAATTTATGATGGAGCTGCATCCTCTGATAAATAAGCAATCGATCCCATCTCTTGTATTGCATGTTGTCTAACTCGTTTCTAGGCACCACAATAAAGAACATCAGAAAGGACATCACGACATAACGTCATGCCAAAACGCAGTGGATTCGCCGCATGTCAAACCGACCACTGTCGCCAACCGGAACACTTAAAAGGACCTCCTCCTCTACGGATGCCGCAGTAAAATTGGTCGCGCCTGCGCATTTGAGGACCTCTTTTTCTTGCAAGGTAAGTGTAGCATGGCGCGTGTTTCTATCCATGAGCTAAAAGATAGAACTTGAGTCTAGTTTTACATCAGTCTATCAAACTCATGTAATGGGTTGAGTAGTTGGTAGTCATATACAGTTATGCGGAAAAGCCGATAAGTCGGTTATAGTGTCCGTTTCGGTTCGCAAGGGAGATGGGTGTTGGTCCATGTTTTACATTCTGCTAGCTAACGCTCCGATAGCAGTCCATCTAGCTAGCCAGAATGAATAACAGGCATGCATGAGGCCTTCCGCACGCTTGTTATTGGAAGTTTTTGTTGCGTCGGCTGTTATTAGTGAAAGGTTTCAGGTTGGTTGGTGTATGATTTGCCATACGAAAGTTGTGAGACCAAATGTTAACATCGCATAATTTAATCCGACTGATGTTAGTTAAATAAACACGACTTAATTTGTCATTATCTGGCCAGAAAGGCAGCCGCTGATCCAGCTGGTAAAGTTCGTTCACGGGAACGACTTGATTTGTGCATCTACTCAAGTTTTTTTTTTTAAGGTTAACTAGCTGACTTGAATGGTCGTTTTCTGTTTCAATAATACAACACGTGTCGCGTTAGCAGACCTTTGTGTTGATCCCATTAGTCAGCTACTAGACATCAGACTTTTCCCGTCGTCAGACCTCGCGGTCCAATTTCCATCTATTCCCTGCGCAGAGGTGGCTACTGTTTGGGGATAACAGCACAGTAGTCAGCAGCAACTTGGAAATCAACTACTTTCAGCCGGTTGGTATCGTAAATGACGATGAGATCTTAAATAGGACCGTGGAAGAAGGACTGTTTGCGCGGCTTACTACGTACGAGTACAGATTAAAACAATGACTACGTTCGGTTAGCCTCAAGCTAACTTAGCCAATCGTGTTGCTGAGGAGGCCTTAAATTCCAACTTAGCTACGCTTGTATAAGTTTACCGCACCAAATGGCTTGCTAGCTAGCGTGCGGTCTTTTTTAAATGTCAGCGTTTGTGAAATGAACATTGATTTATTATTTTTGCTGTTACCTAACGGGAACAATATAATTCCTAGTTTCGTGAAATTGCGGGCCATGCAGCCATCTGCATTTAGGCTGTTGTCGGCCACGACGAGCTTTCCGAGTTACATGAGCGGTAGCAATCAAGCCACACCGTCAAGAGCCTTTAGCTTTAGCACATCTATACTTAGGCTGGATGCAGTTGTTTTGACTCGCACTCTGCCACTGGCCTATACACCTAACGCTAGCACCAGTGACGAAATATAGCTACGTGCTAAGTATATCTCAGGACTGAATAAGGTCTAGCCGGCAGCAATGATGCGACAAGTTTAGCCAGTTGGCTAACCACGTTTAGCTACGTATCACGAACGAAACTTTTGGCTGGGCAAAAATCAAGACACGTGGATAGGGCGTAGGATCAGCGAAGCAGATCCGACTCTGCATTTGCGCTCAAGAGAATGTAATTGTTCATAATTTAGGTCGCAGTTTGTCAACCCGGTGGCAATTGTAATGAATATTGTGGCTCTGTATTCAAACAGACTAACTAATGTTTGAATGTAGTTGGATTTTTTTCTCCCTATGACGTCTATGTAAAAAAAAAGGTATCAAGTGTATATTTATGGTGCAATGATCTAAATCAGGCCCGTTTGACTCAACCCCCTCTCCCTCTGTGCAGTGCCCCTGACCCATCGCACCATGGCAGATCCTGATCTTGACTTCTCCACTGCCGAATCCGGCGCCTCCGCCACCTACCCCCTCCAGTGTTCCAGCTTGCGCAAGAACGGCTTCGTTGTGCTGAAGGGACGTCCCTGCAAGATCGTCGAGATGTCCACCTCAAAGACCGGCAAGCATGGACACGCCAAGGTATCGAAGACGTCCAGGTCTACCAGACGTGGTTTACAGCTAGTGCTAGCCCTGTTTGCCATGTCCACATCGTAGGCTGCTGGGCTTTGCATCTATTCCAATAAGTGTCAGCGTTACCATGGAAACTTGTCATTCTAATGGATGTCAGTAAAATGTAGCGGAAGGAGTCCCATTATCTTCCACCAGCTGCCGAGACGCTCTGAAATTTCATCAAAATGGCATAATACAAATTAACGTTATGTGACAGCAATGTCTTAAATAGATACACTCATAACGTTCTGGGTTTAAAATCCAATATAGCTATGCCGAGATTTTATTTATTTTGACGCCTAGTTTTAGCTAGTTAGACTGGCTCTAGCAGTTAATGGGTCCCCATTATCGTTTGTCCAACCACTTACAATGGAGAAATATAAAATTTGAAAGGCAGATACTACACATACAGTTGGAGAGCATATTTATATCCTCAAAATGTAAAAAATGTCTAATGGTGTTTGGCACCATTAGGTCTGTGTACATAAAGTCAAACCATAAATGAAGGTGGAAGAAAATGGCTATGGATGATAATGGGGTCTGGAACGATGGCCAGTTTGAATGGCAGATAATGGGGCTGCATACTTAAGTGCCAAAACATCATCATTGGAATAAAACGTGGTCCTGTTTTTTTTAGATGTCATTAGTCAACATGTCCAGTGAAACAATGCTCCCCCTCCACTCTAGGTGAATCTGGTGGGAATTGACATCTTCACCAATAAGAAGTATGAGGACATGTGCCCCTCCACCCACAACATGGATGTGCCTAACGTTAAGAGGGTTGAGTTATTGGTGAGTGTCATTTTTACTTTGTTCTCCTAACTGGGATCTTCAGATTACATTTTGTAAATGGGGGGGGGGGGGGGGTGAATACTTTGAAATCATTGGTCAAGAGGTGGCAACTGAGTCTAACCTGGGACCTGCCACCTTAACATGGGCACGTTCCTGTACTGATCTGGGTCCCACAGTGTTTGGAGAGGGAATGAGATGGACCAGGTTGTGGGTTCCTGATGCAATGGGATCTTGTTGGTAATTTGCCCACCCGCCAGGAAGATCTATTGGTTGTGATTATTACTGCTACTATGAATAAAGCATTCTGGCCCTTACAGGTAGACTCTATGGGCCTGTTTGATAAAGGCTGCTCAAAAAAAGACTAGGTTAAAGTCCCAAATGTGACTTGAAGTAAGTCAGTCTGACTTGTGTTGGGGCTGAAGCGGTTAAATGAAAGCCAATTCTAGTTTTGATAGGACTTATTCCAAGTCAGGTTCCAGATGAATTGCAGGATACCCTGAGGCATAGAACATGGATTGTATCAATCCACCACAGTCAAATGTAATGTGTTCAACCACGCGACTTCTTCCCCTCCCAAAAAAAAGTTCTTTTTTTAGGCACATACCAGGACGGCTCATCCACCACCGCATGAAAATAAAATGCCACCACTGTCTGAACGATGCCATACATAGGTCTGGGTCCTTTTTTAGATGTTTCACTGATTTCAAAACCAAAATAAATTGACTTGACATCATGCCAGAAGGTCTGTGGTGAATCCGATTTCCCATTGGGTCAGTGTTGCAGGAACATCTGGTAAAGGAACAACACACGCTGCCAGTTAGCCTGCACTGGACCAGGTTAGGTTCGCGGCATAAGTTTCCGTCGTAACGCGAGTTTAAGCTACGTTGACGGAACCAAATGTACTGGAAATGAGTCTCCGCTAACTGCCAAAGGCTGGCATATTTGGTAAACTGGCTCTGTGCAACAGGGCCCGGTTCTAATGGTTTCAGATGGGATGCTGTTCCAAGTGGTGTCAAGTTGGCGCTGCATACTCGACATGTTCTTGTTGCGTTGGAAGGACATGCTCAGGTCTTCTAGCTTCTGTGCTCTGATTTCCCATGGCGTCAATTGAGTGAAGTGGTCCTTTAACGTACTGTCAAATTAGTTGTCGGTTTAGTTCATGGTATAACATTCACTTTTAGTTTGTTTTTGCTGCACAGACAAATGTCAGCATGGTACATTTTTCCCCACTGAAATATTGGTTTGATTTCTAAGACGTGTGGAGTAACTGAAGCTTGTTGCATCCTTTCAACCAGTCGGACACTTCTAAATGAGCCAGCTGTTGAACACTAAAAGGTTGGCCTTCATGTCAGTTTTCTGTTCAGAATCATCATGCTGTTCGCTCTCTCAATCTTACATTCACAGCTGGTCAACATCACCGACAACTTCATGACCCTCATGGCTGACAACGGAGACCTGCGTGAGGATCTGCGCATCCCTGAGGGGGATCTGGGCAAGGAGATCCAGACCAAGTTCAACGAAGGAGATGAACTGTTGGTGAGTGTCGGCAGTACCTGGCGTGTACCACAGTACAAGGAGAGGGGGAGGACCTATGCCACAGACATTGCTAATCAATCTTTTTGTCTGCAGATTTCCGTGCTGTCTGCCATGGGGGAGGAGTGTGCCGTGGCAGTCAAATCCACCCCCTCTGGCAAATAGGCAGACTCTATTGGCTGCTCAGGCAACAAGCTCCACCCTCAACCAGTCTCTTGCATTCTTATTGGTTCTGTCACCAAAGCGACGGCCTTCACAGACAACCTCAATCATTCTGTGTGATAATTCCCTTGGTTTTGTTTTTGTCTCCAATGCTGTCAGGACTGACCCACTGCAGCTTGCTGCGTGGCATTCTGCCGGATCTCTGAGGTTTGGTTTAGCAACAATCTACTTTATAAAAAAAACAAAAAAAAACTTAAAATTGATTCTTTCTGACTTCTTCCTCATTCCTCTGTTATTTTTGCCTTCAAAATGTTAGTCTCGCTACTCACATTCCTGAATGTCTAAATAATGGGATCCAGCTTTTTGTATGATTCTTTTTTTTTATATATATTCTTTAAATTGAATATAGCAGGTCTAATGCCTTCAGGGGGAAGGTGGGGTTGGGGCTGTGCTGGTTTGTTAAGGATGAGGGTAGGGAAAGCCGTCCCTTTTAGTGACACTGAGCTCCGATTTGGTTTTAAGTTTGTCCCCCTTTGGCTGCCATACTGCTTCCAACATGGCTGCCGCTCTGGCACCCAAGGGAATCGGATCCGTTTCCCCTGCCTTCTCCTAAGCGCAGGACTGCAGGTGACTAGCACTTACCCCAAGATTTAAATTCTTAAGACTCAATTTTATTTTTTTTGAATGGAAAAAACGGCAACAAACTTCAGTAATTTTCCTCTCAGAGCCAGTCTGTGTAGAAGTCGGATGGGCGCGAGAAGCCCTGTGTGCTTACCTGTTACCATGGCAGCCAGGTCTTGAAACTGCAGCCCTGGTCATCCCAATATAGAATAGTGTCTGAGGCTTGAGTGTGTAGCAGAGTGGGGCCTCCAGAATGTTCTAGAGGCCAGTTTGCAGTGAGGTGTGTGCGTGTGTGAGAGGCTCGATCAGGGAGGATGGGGGAGGGAGGGTTGGTGAAGTTGCAAACTATTTTGTTCACACGAGGCCTTTGTCACCTGACTGGAGATGGCAAAAACAAATAAAGTTCAAACTAATGGAAATCCGTTGTGGGTTTTTTTTTTTTTTTTCCCAGTCACTCCCCACCCTGTCCCTTTTCTCTGACAGGCGTTTTGGTGTTTTGAAGTCAGTAGCACAGGAAACGTCAACTAGGCCTACGCCATGGTGGTTGGAAGATTGTATTGGACTTAGCATGTCCCTGTCAGTGTAGAGACCAGATGCAACCACACCCTGACACAAAAGCGACAAACACGCCACAGCTGGCACGCCTTCTCCAGCGCGCATACCTTTCAATTTACTGTTCGGAAGTGCATGCCAACTTATTACGGGTGTCATCGCTCTTCATTTTTGACGCGCAACTCAACGTTGCTCTTTCAACAGTATTCCTATGTATCTGAAAGCACGATTCAAAGGTCTTATTGGTATTTACGGGCCATAAGCCGTTGTAGTAATTAGTTTGTCCATGCCGCTGTAGTTGCATGTTTACGCAGTCTGGACATGCTTGTTAATTGTTAGGCAAAGCCATTAGCAGAGCTGTTAGCCGCGCACAACCCATTCAGCGACTGTTTCAACTGTCAATTATTGACTAACCACGTGTATTTAACACAGCTGGCCTTGGGACTATTTTATCTTGTTCAGGGGTCTCTGATTTTAAACTAAGTATAGTGTAATATAATGAAGACCAATATTCTGAGATTTAAAATGCATTTGGACTCGTATACCAATTTAATCTGCTTTAAATAAATCGGTTTGATCATTACAAATTATGGTCTAGTCTGCATTACAACTTCAATGAATATATTTTAGTAATGTTGCAATAAAAAGTACATTTATATCCCAGTGGAGAATCATTCAAGTGTCCTGTGAAATGTATTAAATATTACTTTTTCGGTTTGGTTCGGAGATACTTTAATGGTTTTAAGACCAGGATTCGATAGTTCCGGTTCACACTCCAAAACAATAGGTGGCGGTAATGCACCATCGCATTGGTTGCCACCAACCAGGCCACGAAACAGGAAGAACATCAACGTAATTTCCTTTCTCCGCCACCCGCTCACCATGGCACCGGTAAGTAAGAAGAGACCAGCAAATATATCATTTAATCAACATATACGTGGTCTCCTGCCGTGCAAAATATGTATCAATATTTAAGTACAACAACCTAAAGCACTGTGTATTGAAATTAAATAGCTGAATGTCAAAAACAGTAGAATAAATCACAAAACTCCGAAGACTACATGGCTATCCTAAAGCTAGCTCATTGCTATACACGTGTCCAGCGGTGGCCAATTGGTAATAGGTGTCTATCTTAAAGCTAAGTATGATCCTTTAGTAATTCAGACAAGTACTTTTGGTCTATTGTTGAAACAGAAGAAACAGACCGTCGTCAGGAAATCAAAGAAGGGGGCTTCGTGGAAGTTTACCCTGGACCTAACTCACCCAGTGGAGGACGGGATTTTGGACTCGGCCAACTTTGTAAGTCTCTGTTCCTCACCACTAAAACATAGCTCCGATAGCTCCGACAAGTCAGTAAACTTTTATAATGACCCTGCGTTAACATGTTGAAAGTATCAGCACCTTATAATTTGACCCTAATTCCCTGCTCATACCTATGTCTTCCAAACCAAATTGTATTCCTAATGCAGGTCTTGGACTAGGGTCACCTTCCCTAGTGCAAACCCTAGGGTTCTCTTCCCTAGTGTGTCATTGTGTTTTGTCCAACAGGAAACCTTCCTCAAAGAAAGAGTGAAGGTGAATGGCAAAACTGGAAACCTGGGTAATGTAGTTCAGATTGGCCGGATGAAGAACAAGATCAATGTGACATCAGAGAAGCAGTTCTCCAAAAGGTGAGGATCAAATCTTCACATGTCCTCACATAAGTGCATCTAAGTGTCACTTCTAATCCTTGATATTCTGAGACTGTAAATCTTCTATTTGCTCATCGCATTGGCTAAAACCATCTGCCTGATGGATTTAATGCAGTTACCCGGGTTTAGTTTTCTTATAACATTCTCATTCCCTAATCCAACACGCTCCACAATTGGCCAACAGGTATCTGAAGTATTTAACCAAGAAGTACCTGAAGAAGAACAACCTTCGTGATTGGCTGAGAGTGGTGGCGTCCGATAAGGAGACCTACGAGCTGCGCTACTTCCAGATCAGCCAGGAAGACGAGGAGTCTGACGCAGACGAATAGAACTCCGCCCACCGTAGAGCTCCTCCCACATCCAGACTCCTTCCCACTCTGTCCCATATGGGCCAGCTGGGTGCAGAAGTCCTGGTCTGGTGTCTTTAATCTGAAACAGGTTTTGCATCGAGAGATGGGAGTGAATAAATGAAAAAAATTCAACAACCTTTTTTCTCCTGTCGTGTTTTGAGTTATGTACTTTTTGGTTGTGAGTTGATAGTTCTGATTTACAGGCCATCAAGTGGTGGTGTGAATTTGTAGGGAAAGGTGGCATTTCCTTGTAGTGGGTAGAGTAAATTCACGTTGTTCATTAGTTGCCCACTAGATGTCCTCAGAAGATAGTCTGGTTCAGCCCTGGATCATGACTGGTACCAACAGTCATTGTTATTGACAGACATAAAGGGTTCATATGTTATGCATTTAAATCTGGGGATCTAATATGTAATTCAACCCCTGTACACACAAATCCAACTAGTATCCTTTTAATTTGAGTTGAATCTGAGATAGGATTTTAATCCTTCACATGCTTCACTTTAGAGAAGACAGTGACTAATGATCAGGGAAGAATAATATGTAGCATGAAATTATAGTGAGAACTGCTGTACTTCTCATGGGCATACTTTAAACCAGTCCTCAAACTAACAGGATCTCTTGATCATTACTATGCTTCTTCTACCATGTTATATTTAGACAGCCAATACATGTTTAAGATGAATTCCACAAGGCTATTTTCTTGGTATTACTCCCAGTCTTTCATCTGTGTGTGTGTGTGTGTTTAAACGCACCATGGTATCTGCAGCTCCCTGCCCAGACTTCAGCAGTCAGGTGTGTGTGTGTGTGTGTGTGTGTGTACAAGTACCATGGTATCTGCAGCTCCCTGCCCAGACTGCAGCAGTCAGGTGCGTGTGTGTGTCTGGATGAACGCCCTCTACCGCATCTGCACATGATCAGCTGCATCTCCTCAAGAATGCCCGTTCTCCTCACCTTAAGAGACCCCTGAACTGTCCTCAGTTTCTGACTGTGTGTGTGTGTGTGTGTGTGTGTGTGAGGAAGAGAGAAATGCTAGGTCTGTCTCATTCAGACACAGTGTGTATTCCTTGTGTGTGTGTCTACTTCTAATCAGTCTTGGCTCACACTCGCTTGACCACAAATTTGGTCATATGAACCGTCTATCAGATTACCACCGGATTACAACAATACCCTCATCCCAGTCTACCGTGACTCCATCCTAACCCAGCGGCTGTGCTGCTATTCAGAAGAGTGTTAAGGGGGGGGAGGGGGGGGGGCACATATGAGGGTGATATTCTCCTGGTTAGGAGACGCAGTATACTGTGCTTATAAACTCTGCCCAGGTTATCTCTGGAGATAAAGCCCTATGCTGATGATTGGAGTTAACCAGCGACCCTCCTCTGCTCCCCTTGTCCCTCTGTGTTGACACACAGCTGACGGCTTCCCAGCATGTTGCTGCCTCAGTTTGGTCAGCGTGTTACCAGGAGGTCTCCAGAACTTTTCCTCTGCCAACCATATGACTGATGACTGCACACTGGACTCGGTCTTTGGGGGAATGAATTATATATTTGCCTCTGATCACATGGACCTACCCTTGAATAATTAACCTTGCTCCCATTAGCCTTCCCCTTCTTACTGGTTCAGACCCTGCTCGCTTGTGCGTTCTCCTTGGAGGAAATGGAAACCGACTAATAAGTAAGTGTTGAATATGTCTGGATAAATAAATACATGTGTGTTGGGAAAAGGGGTGTCTTAAGAAAATAGGTCTTTAACCGTATTTGAAGTGCATGCTTCCTTCTACGTTCAACTTTTCTTCCTTGACTACTTTGTGGGTCCTTGCCTTGCTATCTTTGGATATCTGAAAACATACTCATTTACTTTTTCAGTCATCTTCCTTGGACTTACATGTTCAAATGAAACTGCTTGTGTTTGCCAGAGTGTACTGTACATATGTGCTGTACAGGTTGTGTTGGTTTTCAGCTGTAGTAGGAGTTTTCCATTGTGAAAGTTGATACGCAGTGTATATCAATGTTTTAACATGGGAGTCTCGCTCCGGCGGTGGAGGAGAAAGAGTGATGTGTTGATGTATCTGTGTCCTGCTGTCGTCACCCGGGTTGGGGCACCGCCCTCAACACCTGCGATCAAAAAGCTGGTTCCCGTTGCTGCACTTGGCTATGACTTTCTTCCTTGTCTATTTTCTTCCTCCTATCCAGTTTAGAATTTCTTTTCCAAGTTTAGGAATCATTTGGTGCTTGGCCTGTGGACTGTGAAGAAGCCATGGAAACCTGCTGAAAAAGAGAGAGAGACAGAGAGAGAGAGAGAGAGAGAGAGAGAGAGAGAGAGGGACACCCTCACCGACAGCACACGATGAGAGAAGAAAAGTAGCTGACACAAGTAGATGAACCAAAGGAGCACAATCAAAAAGCAGACCCACAAACTCTCAACCTAGCTGCCAGCACCCGTTGCCGTGGTGATGGCGGGGTGGTTGGGTCGTGTGTCGTGGGGGGATGCGTGGTATGGCCTCCACTCCCGCCTCCTCCGCACCAAGCCTGTCGGGGTCATGGGTCAGGGGTCAGATATCACCGAGCTCACCGAGGGGGCAGGAGCGGGGCTGGCCAAGGTCCTAACAACTGTAGATCTGGTGTCGCTAGGCGTGGGGAGCTGTGTTGGCACGGGCATGTACGTGGTTGCTGGGTTGGTTGCCAAGGCGATGGCTGGGCCCGGCGTCATCCTGTCCTTTTTTATTGCAGCGTTTGCCTCCATCTTGTCAGGTAAGACACACACACAAGCATATACCCACACACACATGTACATACACAAACACACACATGCAGAACTGGATTACTCAGACATTTGAGTTTGAGTAAACGGTGACTGTCCCTCCTCCAGGAGTGTGTTATGCAGAGTTTGGGGTGCGTGTACCCAAGACCACAGGCTCCGCCTACACCTACAGCTACGTGACAGTGGGCGAATGTGTGGCGTTTTTCATTGGCTGGAACCTGATCCTGGAATATCTGATTGGCACAGCTGCAGGGGCATCAGCCCTCAGCAGTATGTTTGACTCTCTGGCCAATCACAGCATCAGTAACTACATGATCACTCACCTGGGAACGCTCCGAGGACTGGGTGGGTAGCCACACACCAAGGGACTATGTGTGAGCGCACATGCGTGCGTCTAAGCATGTGTGTCAGTGTGTGTGGGTCATTCAACCCAGGTGTGCCTCTGTCACAGGTAAAGGGGAGGAGTCTTACCCAGACGTGCTGGCCCTGCTGATAGCCCTGGTCGTCACGGTGATCATAGTGCTAGGGGTGCGAAACACGGTGGGCTTCAACAACATTCTGAACGTTGTCAACATGGTGGTCTGGGTCTTCATCGTCATTGCCGGACTGTTCTTCATTTCCGCTGCCAACTGGGAAGGAGGCCGGTTCCTTCCTTATGGCTGGTCAGGGGTGAGACTTCCCTCCTCCTCCTCCTTCTCTTCCTGTGCAGGTGATGCAGGGAGCATAACCGTGGTAACCTCCCTCTGTGCAGGTGATGCAGGGCGCGGCCACTTGCTTCTACGCCTTCATCGGCTTCGACATCATCGCCACGACGGGGGAGGAAGCCAAGAACCCCAACACCTCCATCCCCTACGCCATCACCGCCTCGCTCATCACCTGCCTCACCGCCTATGCCTCCGTGAGCCATCGTTGGGTTTAACCCGTTATGCTCCTAAGGGGGAGGGGCAGTCAGGACTGCATTTTTGAGTCGAACGTGTCGGAATGCGTGGCTTTGTCACCAGCTATCTTTTACCTCTCACTCCTCTCTCCTTCCTGTCTCCTCCTCTCTCCTTCCTCCCATATCATCTCTACTCCCTCCGTCCCCTCCCCTTCACCTCTCCGCCTCACCCCAGGTGAGCGTGATCCTGACCCTGATGGTCCCCTCGGATCTGATTGATGGCTCCGCTCCCCTGATGGAGATGTTTGCGGTCCACGGCTTCCTGGCTGGTAAATATGTGGTGGCAGTGGGCTCCATCGCGGGGCTGACTGTGTCTCTGCTGGGCTCCCTCTTCCCCATGCCCAGAGTCATCTACGCCATGGCCAGAGACGGGCTGCTCTTCAGGTTTCACACTCCTCACACTTACACGCATCAAAATACACTCGCACACATCCACACGCTCACACAAAAACACGTGTGTGTCCAGGTTCTTGGCCCACGTGTCTCCGCTCACACACACGCCGGTGGCGGCCTGTGTGGTGTCTGGTTGCCTGGCAGCAGTGCTGTCTCTGCTGGTGAGCCTGAGGGACCTGATAGAGATGATGTCCATCGGCACCCTGCTGGCCTACACTCTAGTGAGCGTGTGCATCCTCCTGCTCCGCTACCAGCCTGACACGCACATCGACACACATCACTTCCTGTCCCCGGAGGGCGACGAGGGGATGACGGACAAAGAAGGTGTTCTGTCTGAAAACAGCGATGGTGCCACACCTACCAACGATGACCAGATGCTGATCGACCCCGACGGCTCCTCTTATCACTCCGGAGGGGTGGGGGGCGAGTCCGACGGATCAGACTTCCACAGCGGCCCGTCCTCCTTCCTAAAGAGGATTCTGGGTAATCACTACTACCCAATGCGTGTGAGGCTGGGGGTCCCAGATGCCTCAGCCCGCCCCACGCCAGCCACGGGGCGCACGGTGACGCGCTGCACCCTCCTCCTCTTCCTCCTCTCCTTCCTCCTCTGGGCCATCATCATCTTCGGCGTGGAGCAAGGGGTGGGAGTGGGTGCGGTGGTGGCAGGTGTGGTCGCCGCCGTGTTGGCCTGCTCCATGGCCATGCTGCTGGTGGTTATCCTGCGCCAGCCGGAGAGCGGGAGGATCCTGCCCTACATGGCGCCGTGCGTGCCGTTTGTCCCAGTGGCAGCCATCTTGGTGAACTCGTACCTCATGCTCAAGTTGTCCCCTCTCACTTGGGCCAGGTTCGCTGTCTGGTGCTCTATAGGTCAGTATCACAGCTGGGAGAGGGAGATATATACATATATTGTCGTCTTTGTATTGTCTCTCTCTCAACCTGTCTGGTGTTCCTGCATGTGTGTGTGTGTGTCTACGTCCTTGTGTGTGTCTGTGTGTGTGTGAGAGAGAGAATATGTGTGTTTGTTTGTGTGTGAGAGAGAGAAGGAGAGAGAGAGAGAGAGAGAGAGAGAGAGAGAGAAGGAGAGGGACAATCCTCCTTGTGTAATTTATGAATCTATGAGCATAGATAACTTCTCTTCTGGACATCCTCCACACCCACCTGCTGAGCAACAGTTTCTATGCAAAGTAACACATTTTGGGCTGTCTCTCCCCAGGTGTGCTGATCTACGGTTGCTATGGGATATGGCACAGCTCTTTGGAACTCAGTGCCAAAGAGGAGGAGGCTCACGCCAGCACCTACCAGCGCTATGACGACCACCTTGACGACACCTTTACACCCGACGATGACTTGTACCCCAACGACAACCAGGAAGATGGACAATACCAGGGCTGGTCCGCGCCTGAGGAGCGAGGTCACCATCACCAACATTCAAACCAGAACCAGGGAGACCAGTATGATTCAGAGTACCAGAGCCAGTATGAGGAGGGCTCAGAGTATGGCTACCAGTCCGGACCAGCTGGTCAGTACTCATCCGGAAGGTCTGGGGGACGAGCCAATCCTGCCTTCGATCCACAGGAAGGAGAGTACTAACTTCCTGAGAGACACGCCACTTCCTGTTTGTTGAGTGATCTCATGCATACCTGGCTGAAGGTGACCTCACTCAATGAACAGAAGACTACAGTAGTATGTTTAGTATAATGTAATGTATACAGTTGTTATTACATGATACGATTACAGAACTCTGTCTAGACCATTGAATAGTGGTAATGTGCTCTCTGAATGAAATCAAGACCATTTAAAACAGATTCAGTGTTTTGTCGTTTGTAGTTGACTGTTTCTGTGATAGAAATGATGGCAAGAGAGTACATGAATGTATTATTGGAACAAATTCTGTATTGTCAGACAGTGTGACATGTGTGATTGTAGAGAGTAAGAGTGATTTGAGTGTTTTGATCTAATAAAAGATATATTGAAACCTTTGGCACATAGACAATATAACAAACCAAGTGCTTCTTTCAGTGTCATGTTAACAATTTTTTTTTAGATCATTCTTGGTTGTAGAACGCACATTTCATGGTTTAACTATGATGACAACATCAGTGGACCGGCTGAGGATCTGGGATGTCACCATCCAATTTCCTGTTTGTCTGCCAGGAAGTGAGGTCAAAGTAAAGTCACGGTCATGCTGAGAAATATGTTCAAGGATTGAAAAGTATGAAAATCAGGAAACTGGCACTTTCGATATGCATACAGCATAAACTGTAAAAGTAGACATCAGATGCAGTATGCACACTGACACATTGATTTGTATTCTGCATTCTTTAAACGTAGAAAAGCAGCAGACATTTACTGAGCAGCGTATGGCGTTACGCAGTCACACATGTGCGATCTTGGCGTGATTTTCCGCGGTGGAGAGGGGGGTGGATGTAGCGGATGCTCCCTGCCGGGAGTAGTAGAAACTGTTCTCCCTTCGTTGGAGGGTCGAGGAGTCGTCGCCATGACAGCAGAGAATCATGGCTCCGCCGAGGAGACAGAGAGCGGATCCGACCCAGCCGGCGTAGAGCGACCCGCCGAACGACATCAGGCCTTCGTCGTGGTGGGCTCCGATGGGAAACCAGACCGTTGACACAATCCCGCAAACAGCTGGGCGTAGAGGGAAGGAGGAAGGGAGGAAGGAGGCGGAGAGAAGAAGGAGGAGGCGGCGAGAGGAGGTGGAGAGAGGAGGAAGGTGAAGGCAGAGCGAGGAGGGTTGAGGCAGAGAGAGGAGGATGGAGACAGAGAGAGGAGGGTGGAGGCAGAGAGAGGAGGGAGGAGGCAGAGAGAGGAGGGAGGAGGCAGAGAGAGGAGGTGGAGACAGAGAGAGGAGGTGGAGGCAGAAAGAGGAGGGAGGAGGCAGAGAGAGGAGGTGGAGACAGAGAGAGGAGGTGGAGGCAGAGAGAGGAGGTGGAGGCAGAGAGAGGAGGGAGGAGGCAGAGAGAGGAGGTGGAGGCAGAGAGAGGAGGGAGGAGGCAGAGAGAGGAGGGAGGAGGCAGAGAGAGGAGGTGGAGAGAGGGATATAAGTCACGAGGATGTGATATCTCTGCGATTTAATGTGTCTGTATGTGTGTGTGTGTGTGTGTGTGTGTGTGTGTGTTTTCCACAGCTGAAGCTCTCTCTCGCTCTGGCCGCTGACAGACAGGCACTACCTGTCTTGCCCAACACGGGAAGCATGAGAACAGAGTGATGAACCCTCCTTCCTCTGCCTCTCTAACTCAGAACAGACCAGAACTGGTTCCTAAATGGGTTAGGATTATAAAAGTCATGCTAGGTTCCCTTTAAGAATGAACACAAATTAAGGTGTTTATGTATCCATCATGTTTGAACTAACAATAAACGTTTTTTGTGTCTGTGCTTCGCCTGTCACTTTCTCCTGTGTGTGTGTTTGTGAGTCACCCACCCATGATCAAGATGAGTGCCCCACCCATCATAGCGCGGCGATGTTTGATCCGTGGCGTCTCGTTCTCTAACTTCACGCACGGCATCGCCATTAACACCAGCGAGAGGGCAGGAAGCCCCAGCAGACACGCGCAGATCATCAATGCGCGAGAGGTTTGAACATAGGCTGAGGAAAATAATAAAAGAATAACAGTGTTACTGCTGTTCCAGTCCAACTGTTTTCTCTCTTTTTTACATTCACAAACGGCGTTAGATAGGGAGACGGAGAGAGGGTAGACAGACGTGTATCTCACCTGGTAAAGTTAAGATCTGATTGAGGGTCACACAGTGGTAAAGCGCAGGGGAGATGACGCATTCTGCCCAGAGACCCCTGGAGCCAAGCTCATCCATGCGTATGCAGGTGGCGACGGAGTAATCACAGGTGCGCACCCAGTCATTGGTTGCGGTGGCGATGATGACGCCGACCCAGCCCGCGCAGCTCGCCGCGCTGCCGCTAAGCTGTCTGAAGAAATGCGCCATGGTAATCCTTTGCGCACAATCAACGAAAATGTTGTTTTTATTTAAATTGAATTCAGTTTGGTAAAAAAAATTTGGATAATCCGAATCAAGGAAGAAACGAGTAAAATATAATTGACTGATTTAACGTGAAATGTCGGTTTAATTGTAGGTTTCTCTTGGATATAACAGCAATAACGCAGGCCTATTGAAGAATTTGTTCAAAGTGCTGTTCACGTAGAGTGTCTCGAAGAAAAAAAAAACTCTGAAAGAGATTTATAGTGCGAAGGGGGAAAAATCCCACCTCCCAAAATCACAGCAAAAGTCTGAAGCCAATCCAAGCGAAGGGCATAATTTAAAACAGACAGGAACTATTCCTTTTTGATTACACTCAGTAAGAAATGACTGGCACTACCAACCCTGTCACAAAACTGGTCAAAACAAGGGGCGATAAACAGCAATAATTATTCGTTTGAAAGCTTACATGTAAAGTGTGGGGAATACTGTCAGTTTACCGATGTCATATGATTGAGACGGACTCAGGAAAAGACGTTCCCAGTGAACGATCGCCATCTAGTGGTGCGTAATACTTCATCGAAATATGTACGTCTAAATTTCAATCAATTTGGTGAATTTTAATGAATATTTCGTTTATTATTGAAATCAGAATAGGATGGAAATGTAACAATTAACGACAATGTTCTCTACCGGCATCCATTGAATGAATGGAAGTGGATTCAAGTAAAATAATATAAATCACTCTATTTTTTTCTTCCTTTAGAATTATGTTATTCCTCAACAGTTTCAGAACATTTTGATAGAATAGACTTTTCATTTGAACAGTTACACTCTACAAAAAATGTTGTTAGGTAAATGTATATATTAAACGCTCATCATCCTTCACGAAATAACATCCTTAAACTGCATTGTAAAATATCCAGAAAGATACATTAGAAAAAAATCTCTGTGAATAGTGAAGGATCCAGGACAGCAAGTATCTCTTCCTCCTCATCTTTCCATCCCTCTTGTTTCATGTCCACATCAGAGCCTTCACTTTAGGCCACCTGCTAGTCAGAACCTCTCCAATATGTGCAAATCTATTGTCATCGTGTCTCACAGTCTCTCTCGTTTCACCTCTGAACGGTTCCCCCGCCTCTTTGTCCTGTCGGAGGCGAAATATCACCCCTCTCCTCGGTGCCTCCCCTCCTCCTTCTGTCCCCCCCTCCCTCCCCCTCCCGCCTCCCCCTTCAGGCGTGTTTCAGCGTGTTGATGTGGGCACAGATCTTCAACGCTGGTCCCAGTTTGATGTTCATGCTGGTCATGAGATGGTCCTCCGTCAGCAGGAGCAGAGCCTGGCCGTCGATCTCCTGCAGCCGGAACGCCTCGGAAACCTCCCCGCAACCTTCATGCAACACAGGAAACACAGGTTAACTTTACAACAACCTACACACAACCATGCAGTGCACATTGTGGGCTCTATGTGTGTGTACTCTATGTTCCTGGGGTGTTTATGTATGTCTGTGTGTGTGCATATGTGTGCGTATGTATATGTGCACATGTGTGTATGTGTATGTATCTATGCCTGTATATGTATGTTTGTAGAGGTATACATTATATATGTGTGGGTGTATACAGTATGTGTGTGAGTGTGGCTATGTGTCTGTGCATTGTTTACCTTGCAGAGTATTAATGAAGTCACAGACTTGCTCCACACTCCACTGGGCAGGTCGGAGGAGCGAGGTCACAGTGGGTTCAGAGGTCATCGCTGGCTCGGAGGCCCTCCTTTCCCTCCTCCTGCTGGCTCGTCGCCCCAGCCTGGTAGTCATGGAAACCGCAGGATCCTCCTCCTCCTTGTGGTCATGGCGATGGGCACTCCAGAGGTCGCGTGGCTGGTCATGTGACATGAGAGAACGGGACATACAGACATGTTTTTGGAACAGTTCACACCCCTGTCTCTCTCCCTTACATTTCCTGCCAACCTCCACTGTCTCTGTCTTAAAAGGCCAAAAAGATATATCTCCAAAATACATTTAGAAATTCAAACAACACTTCAGAGTCACAGTCAGCAGAGTCAACAGGACTTCTGGGCGAGGAAGGGGGTCTGGAGGGGTGACTCACCAGCCTCAGGAGCAGGGGCTTGCCAGGGACAGACATCGCCCTCTTCAGGCCGGAGGTGGAACTGCGGCTCTCGGCACGGCTGCCTGCACTCAGCGCCCTCAGACGCTTGGTCAGACCCACGTTATACCTGGGAGAGAGGGAGGGAGGCAGAAAGTGAGAGAGAGGGAGAAAACGAGGGACAGTGAGACAGGAAAGAAAGATTTCTTTTTAATCCCAGCAAGCTGCTGACATTTTTTGATCTCACACATCCTGTCTTAAAGTATATGTCTGCACCGACACGAAACCACTTCCTTTTCTGGTCAGAGGAGGTGTGTGTACGTGTTGGGCCTATGCCTTAGCCAGCTTACCCCCGGGCACAGGCAGTGGAACAGAAACGTTTGGAACGCATGAAGTTGTGGGCGTGGCCTCTCTTTGCGCAGAACTGACAGTACAGGACTGTCTTTTTCTCTCTGGGACCTGCCCCTACTGGAGGAGAGAGAGAGACAGAGTGGTGGTGATGATGATAGTCATCAGACCTCATCCAGCACAGCTGTGTTTCTTGTACAAGGCTAAGACAGATGGTTTCTAAGGGTCAACTCTCACAGGTCATTGGATCATCCGTGGCCCCGCCCTGTTCGTCTGAATCGGATGAATAAGCGGAGGGGGCGATTGTGTCTGTCAGCGGGACACAGGTTGTCCCATTGGTCCCATTACTATTCTGGGTCACGCCCACATCCTCCCGGACCAATAGGGAGGAGCGGTTCACCTACACACAGAAACACAAGTAACCTGATTGTTGGAAAGCAAAGACTCTCAGTACTCTGTATGTGTGTGTGTGTGTGTGTGTTTGTGTGTGTATGTTGTTCTTACTGGAAATGGTTGCAGCCCCTCTTGGATCACAAAACCCTCCACCAGGTGAGTCAGGACCCTCCTACCTCCCTCTGGCCACACCTTCTGTGCCCAGGGCCCAAGATGCGATTCGCTGAACGTCTCAGACTGGGCCTGCGATAGGCCGGGAGGGGATGACAGAGGGGTGGAGAGAGAAGGCAGGAGGGGAGGAGGGCTATCTGGAGGAGGGAGGATGAGGGGAGAGGTGGGGGGAGACTGGGATGAGAGACTGGACAACGCTGGAGAGAGAATGACAAATACAAAAGAGGGGCGAGAGGTTTAGGGTAAGAGCAGGTTAAACACATGCAGCACACCTGATCTTTATGGAGGCAATATCCCTATAATCAACACCACCCCTGCCAGATCATGTTCTGGTACCTGATAGGTTGTCCGATTGAGCTGACAGGCTCTCGCAGAGGTTTACTTTGTCTATCGACTGGGTCTTTTTGGCAGGATCCAACAGGGGCTGATTTGGAGAGTTCAGGTTACGGTCCTGGTCTTGGTTTTTGTTTGGTTCTGAGTCGACACGACAGTGTTGCTGTAGGAAATCTGTCTGAGACTTGGATTCTTGATGGGATTGGTCCACATCCATCCCCTCTCCTCGGTCTTCTTCACACGTTTCAATTCGATCCTCCACTCCGTCCATCCTCTCATTTCCTTCAGCCCTCTCCTTCTTCTGGTCCTCCTTGCCTTCAGTTGTCCTCTCTCTTTCTCCATCCATCTCCACAGCTGTTTTCCCTCTCTCTTTGTGGTCTTCCATCTCTGTGACTTCTCTCTCCTCCCCAGAGCGCTCAATGGTTCCCTCTCTCTCCTCCCTCACTCTGTGGTTGTCTCTCCATGTCTCTACTGCCTCCTTCGTTCCCTGTTTCTCCTCTTTCTGCTTTTGACTGGGATCAGGGGGACTGGTTTGGAGGCAGGGGGCAGGTGGGGACAACAGAGGGGGTGCTGAGGGCAGGGTGGAGGGGGCTGAGGGGATAGTGGAGGGGGCTGGGGGCAGAATGGGGAGGGCTGAGGGCAGGGTGGAGGGGGCTGAGGGGATGGTGGAGGCGGCAGAGGGCATTGTGGGGGGGGCTACGGGCAGGTTGGGGGGGGCTGAGGGTAGGGTGGAGGGGGCTGAGGGGATGGTGGACAGATTTTCGCACATGGGGGCTTTGGGAGGATGAGGGTTGTATTTTTCAGCACTTAAAGTCCTCTGTGATTCGCCGAGCTGAGGAAACTCCTGGAGCGAAGGCTTTGACTGGACAGAGGCATGGGCATGTGCACTATTAGAGGGTTTTGATTGGACAGACGCATGGGGATGTGCACCGTCAGAAGGTTGTGATTGGACAGAAGCATGGGCATGTGCACTTTTCGAGGGTTGTGATTGGCGGCCAGAGGAAAGGGCTATGATCTGCAGCTGCCTCGCTGCCGATGGAGACCTCTCAAAACAGGAAGTAGAATTCAGCGGATGGGAACTAGATAGAGAGATGTGCTGAGACTGACTGGGCCTGAGCTGGCTCTGAGAGGATGGACAGCTTGCCAGTCCAGTCCAAAGTCTTTTCATGGGAGGAGCGTGTTTGGCAGTGGCAGCAGCTATTGGTCGAAGGGTGGGGCTCTGCCGTGGGGGCACAGCTCTGTAGCTGCTGGGAGAGTGAAGTCTGGGTCTCAGAGGGACGGAACGCACAGAGGAATAGAGAGCTGGTGAGAGAGTTAGAGAAACAGAAGAAACAGGACAACAAAGAGAGAGGTGGGGGAGATACATAGAGAAATCATCAACTTTTTCTGATAATGCAATAATAACGTGAAAACCTGTCTAGCGATTGGAGCTTGCAACTTACTCGGGGGCGGGACAGAGAGGTGCTGGCTCGGTGTGGTCTGGCTGTCTGTCGCCGTGGTAGTGGGGTGAGGCCGAGGCCTGAGAGGGGGAAAGATGGGGGTGTGGTGCCGAGGGAGGGGAAGAGGAGGGGGGGCGGAGGAGGGCGGCTTCAGACGGAGAGAGGAGGGGATGTTCAGTGTACCCGGAGGAGGAGGCCTCAGTGTTAGATTCTGGAGCTGTTTGAAAGAGAGACAGAGAGAGAGAGACAGAGAGAGAGAGAGAGAGAGAGAGAGAGAGAAGAAGAAGAAACAGAGGGAAAAAGAAAGAGAGGGTGCTCAATAAGCAATTAGCAAGTCTACAACCCCAGTACAGTAACCCAGAATACTCATAAAGATGGGTAAACAAACCCCCGGCTGTCTGAGCTCACCTGGGCCGAGGCAGGACGGGGGTAAGAGGAGGAGGAGGAAGAAGAGGAAGGGACAGGTCGCATAGCGGAGGTAAGAATCAGCTGCCAGAGAGGAGGACAGAGGAACAGGAAACAGGAAATGAGAGACAGACCACTGCGAGAGAGGAGCAGAGAAGTGAAGGATTGTGGAAAGTGGGCATGGCGGACGGCGGAATCTTGATTTTTTATTTTATTTGAACATAGCCGTTAGCAAACATCTGCTATCTGCAAGCAGAGGAGGAGTGGGGTTGATTTAGCCAAGACAAACACAAGGACATGGCACTAAAGATAGAGCAGGACACTGTTGTCATGTCTGACTGTATCTTTGCTCATGGTTTAAACTCTCTGAGTGTGTCATGTGTTTCTATATGTGCGTGTGACATGTTTTAGTGTGCGCATGATGTGTTTCAGTGTGTGTAGACGGGATGTGTTGCAGTGTGTGTCTGAAAGAGAGTGTGTGTGTGTGTGTGTGTGTAAAGTGTTACCATCTCAGCCCTTAGGAGCACCTGATCACGTCTGGAGCTCTGGAGACGTTTCCCCAGGAGCAAGGCCTTCTGGGATACCTTGTTCACAGGTGGTGTGCTCTGATTGGATGGCACAGGCCTGGGAGAGCTCAGGGAATGGGACTCAGATAGCTGGGAGGGGGGGGGAGAGAGGCAGGAGAGGGGCAGGAGAGGGGCGGGAGAGGGGCGGGGGACATCAGAGAAAATCAAACACAATGTTTGGGCTTTTTTCAGTGACAGCAAAGACTTTACGTACGCACAAAGATCTGCACCTGAATCCAAATCAAACCCTCCGAGAAAACACGAAAAACGCTCAGGAGAGAGAAAAGGAAGAGCAGCTTTGGTAGGAGCCTTTCACTCTGAGAAGTGCATCAATCCAACGCACGTGTGAGGATTTATAGTTATACAGTGTGCATGTCAACAGGAGTGAAGCAACACCGAAGCAAAATGAAGGGCTGATGGTGTTCTGACTGAGCACTACATACAGAATAAGAGTTATGATTGGAGCAGAAAAGGACTTTGTAAACAAACAAACACACGACATGCATGTGCCAGCGTGTCTATGGTTGATCGCATCTCAGCTATGTCATGTGCATATATGTTTATATTCATGTGATAAAGCTGAGGCTGAGCATGTGAAAAATAGATCGAAGACAATCGAGTGGAAAACGAGAGGAAACCAAAAGACAGAGTAAAATGCAACCGAGTGTAGACCTGTTAGATGTAGACCTGACACAGTGACACCACAGTCATTCAATCTAGGCTTTCGTGTTCAAAACCAAAGTCTTCCTACTGACCAAAAGGGACCGTTGGGATATGTGTGCATGTGTTTACATTGCACATGTTGATAGTGACAATCAGACAGAAATGCAAATTATAGTAAGTTCAAAGATAACTGTGAAAGTGTGTGCATACGTGTGTGTGTGTGTGTGTGTGTGTGAAACAATGGTGTGTCTGCTTACCTGCTTGCCAGTTGGACTGACTGGGGTGTGAAACGGTGTGATTGGAGTAGACGTTGGAGTGGAGGCAGGCCTTGTCTTCCCATTGGTCAGGAAGGAGGAAATCTTGGGGGATGAGGAGTTAATGTTGTTATGGGTTACAGTGGAGGGGGGTAGCGAGGTGATAGGAGGTGAGGAGGAGGAGAGTGTGAGAGAGGGGGGAGGAGCAGTCACTGGGGGAGAGGTGGCAGAGCAGGGGGGAGGGGTGGTCACCACAGTGGAGGTTGGGAGGAGGTGTAGAGTTTGCGTAGGGAGGGGAAGGCTGGGTGTGGGGGTGAGTTTCGGGGGAAAGGGAATAAGAGCTGGAGGGGTAGTTGTTTTAGGGGTGAGAGAGGCTGGGAAAGAGGGGGCAGGGGTGAGGGGAGGAGGAGGGGAGGAGGAGATGGGAGTCAGGGTGGGAGGTTTCAGGGTGGGGTTCGGGGTGAGTCTCGGAGGGATGGGGGTCCCTGGGGCACTGGCTGAGATGCGAGAGGTGATAGTAGTCAGGGGCTGGAAGCCTGCTCCACCGCTGGACTCCTTGCTGGTTCCTCCATGCTCAGGCTGGGTCTGGGAGATAATGTCTCTCTCCATACTGCAAGGGTTTGCCACACTGTTGGGAAAGATACAACCCCGATCTGCGTTCAACATAACGAATTACATATGTGCTTTACAACTTCCGAAATCCACGCAAGTCAGACCGCAAACAAAGATGATGCGCTTTTTAGTAGGCTCGTAAGAATTAGGCTTACTCTGCGCTATGCGATAGTTTTGGCTATGCAAGTATCTCATGTTTTCACACAGTTATGGCGACTACACCTGAGCAAGCAGCACTGTATTGTAGCAGAAAATGTATGCACCATTCCCGCGCCAGCAGGTGCACGGAACACGCGCGACAGATGCACACATCTGGTTTAGAGTACGCGTAAACATTTGGGCTGGTCTGTAAACTTAAAAGAGGCTACTAGCGCGTACATGTGTATCAAACAAACCATTAAACCACTTCTGCAATTACTTTAGTGTCTGAAAGGCTTATATCAAAAGCTCAGTCTACGTACCCAAAACCAGATGCGTCGTGGGCTGTTCTCTCTTGTGTCGGCCTATAACATCAGGTTATTCTGTCATTGACCATTGGTCACTGATGTTGGTCAACGTTAGTCGGGAACGACTGCGAAATAGTGCAAACAAGAGCCGTGGCGAAGCCTAAAGAAACCTAACAGGTCTCACTTCCTAGTCTATGAGCGCAAAGGGGTGTAACGAAGACTCGTCTAGCCTATACCGCGTCACAACATCATCCCCCTACATATGTCTTTTTTCATCTTTTTTTCTACGATTGGTTTATAGGCTGTAACCCTATAGCCATAGTATGTATAGTGCCTTGGAACTATTATCATGAAAATCATCATTAAAACAGCGTTTCGCTGATGCGGTAAACCCATATTTAGCGTATAACGCCATTTGTGTACATCAGTGTATGTGAGACTGTAGTAGTAAAAACTCCGTAATTCGATTTCTAATTAGACTATCACCCGTGTCCCCCCGCACCTGCGTACCTGCCGGGTCCGCGTAGGACGCAGCCGCTCGGGGCGACCAGGGTAGAGGCTGTAGGGCCCAGTCGGTCCGCGGGAGAAACGATATCTTGTGTCGGTCGACTTACGCCGCGAGGAGAGACAGCACCACTCAGAGTGCAGGAGGACCGTCTCATCAGTATTATTCAGGGCGGATACATTTTATTGAATTGCATCGCCTACCACTGTGATTATGTGCGCTGCTGTGTGAATGTATCTGTATTCTCTTACAGACTATGTGCTCATTTAAAAGGTATTGTGACTGTACTTTATATCTCACGTAAGGTACATTTATTTAACTTGATTCCAGATCAAACCTATATATTAAATACAGAACTCCAAGGCCTACAATGTCCAGCATTCTCTGCGCTTCCATGTCAGCATTAATCGGATCGTGGATCGTGCGTGGTTTAAAACCGATTGAACATGCAGCCCTGACAGGTTGCGCGCGGCACGGAACTCAACTCGCTGTCAACAAACTGTCGTCAAGCGCGTCTGTTCACTGGCACAGTCCTCCTAGTCCTGATGAAAGAAAATGTGACTGAAATTGTATCGATTACTCGCCTAGGTGAGGCAGTAGCTCGTATATTTGAACTTTAAACTTTTTATTTGGACATAATGTCATCGGCAAGGGTTATCAAACAAAAGCAGGTGGACACCAAAACAAATGTGGAAGTAAAAAATAGGCCCACGCGAGCCGAAACAAAGCCAGCGTCTCAGTTGAAAGTGACTTGTCCGCGTAAAACGAGGGCGTCGAGCTGTCCAAGAAATATCCCTAACGGCAGTGACACCAGCAAGAAACAGCTAATCGTGGTTGAGACCAAGTGTGAGAGGAGGGGGAGGTCAACGTCCACGGCACCTAAAGCCCGTGTGGGTCAAAAAGTCACCGTAACGTCTTCGAAGTCAACTGACATCTCAATGAAATCGCCTCTCAAATCAAAAGAAGAATATGTTACATCGTCTGGACAGAAGGAGCAGGCAACGAGATCATATTATGGAGTTCAGAGGTGAGAGTAAAATACTATGGCCTACCGGGTAAACCATACTCATGTGCTGCATGGCTACACACCACTATATTATTACATTGATCGTTTGGACAGAATGTTTACAATCAAGTTCGGTAGCTCGGAATAGCTTAGTAGTAAGGTCTACCATCTGCCGGTGATCGCGTAATCCTACCACCCACAGGCCCGTTGCCGGTGTTGTGACTTTTTTGGAGCTGAAGCATTAGCCACCGTACGAGTAGGAGGAGTAAAGATCAGAAAATAGACGTAAGGTCAATGTAGGCTTGAATGGCTCCATAGGTTCTTTCATAATAGTGAATATGGCACAGCAAAGAGCAGAGGTCAAGTTGCGCTTTGGTTTGTATGGATGATGTTGGATGAATAGAGAAATGTAAGGCTAACTGTACTTTCTTTATTCAGTCACAAAGCTTTCACGGTCATCCCCCCGAATCCCAAGAAAAGAAAAGAAATTCAAAAGAGTGAGCACTTTTATTATTTCTTTGATATAGGCTAGCTATTTAATCCAACAGCTATATTAAAGTATACGTTTGTTGTGACACTTGGACGCATGTGTTTTCCCACGTGTCAGATTACATGATAAATTGAATGATTTCTTTCTGAATTAATATTACTTCATTTCATCAACTGCTTCTTGTCGTAGAGGCGGAGGCGGAGCTGGCAGCTCTGGAGGACCTGCGGCTGAGCAGAGCGATGGCCTATGTGTCTATCAATCCCAGCAGTGTCGGTGAGCCACGCACACACAAGTAAACCATCCGTCCAAAGGTTGAGTGTATCCATATCGCTTCTTCGTAACGAGCAATGCGACTTCCTGTAAACGCTGTCTCTAACATCTTAACTTCTCTCTTTTTGAGCGCTCTGACATTTACATGCGCCCGCTCCGAGCGCTTCTACATAAATATGATTTTGTCCGCTGCGGAGTCACTCGACAGTCAGGGTTGAAAATGTCTGGTAATAAATAGTGAACAATTTATCCGAGAGCTGAGAGAATATAGCCAACAAAAACACAGCCTTTAATATAAGATACGCGTTCAAATGAAGCACCCACCATTGATTTTTTTGTTAGAAATACAAACGCTATATGGACACGCGCACTTACGTGTCCATGACCCACTTCACATCTGATGTAATATCAGTAACAAGCACAAGGGGGCAGACTATCATACGCAAACTCATGGATAGGCCCAGGCCAACTCTATCAGAGCTGACTAATGTCGTTGCAAAATAAGGTGGATTGAAAATGTATATGTGTGTGTGTGTAGGTGGGTGCCTAAGTCTGGAGGAGGTGCGACTAAAACAGCAGCAGGAGATGCAGGCCAGAAGAAGACAGAAACAGGTGACACACTCACACTCACACACACTCACACACACACACACACACACACACTCACACACTCACACACACACACAAAAAACACACACACTCACACACTCACACACACTCACACACTCACACACTCATACACTCACACACTCACACACACACACACACACTCACTCACACACACACTCACACACACACACACACATAGACTTATTCCCTTTGCATGTTTAACTCAGCTTGTGGATGTGTTCATTCTGCAGATGAGAAAGTACCAGTTGGAGGCCACACCAGTGCTGCCATAACGACAGATACACCTCAGGCTACATGCTAAAACTAGTCACTTTCAAACTTCACTCCATGCAAATTAGTTCTTGTCTAGATGGATTAAAACGATCTTATTCTGTGGTAACATAGCCCTGTTGTTTTACATTAACACATTGCTTTGCCCTCTTTCAATGTGATACTGCGATTGGAATGTAAAAGGATATTTAAATGGTATATTTCTGATTTCTGAAACGAAAATATTTTGCTATGTGATATTGTATTTTTGCTATTATAAGTAAAATGATAGACACAAAAAAACACGTTTATTCTATGTATTTATTGACACTGGCAATTCTGCAGATTTACCGAGGCAAATGGCATCAACCAAGTGTACAATTAAGACAAACAAATATGAACATCAGGCTGTTTTTGGACTAAATGTAAACATTCCCTGTCCTGCAAGAAGTGAATTCAATCTGCATTCTTTCTTTGCTGGGTATTTAGTAAAGTGACACGTCACATTTTGTTTGGATAGGTTTTTGTCATTATAAAACAAAATGTACCTTTTTGGCAATAATTTGGCATTGTTGGGGCAAGGCTGATTCAGAAGACTCAGAACTTTCATACTTGTTTTCAAACCTTCATCTGAAGTACATTCATTTGTGCACACTGTCACCTGTGTGTTGCCGAACGAAATAGAAAATTCCAGACAACTCGATTTGGTCACTCATTATGGGTCATCCTTATTAAAAGAATAAATATATAGACTATTGTATGTAAATGTAATATATAGCCTAAGCATGTATGTTTATTTGTACCCATACTGTTAATCAACTTGGCTGATTATGTAATATTCAAGTATCATTTCGCTTCAAAGGTCATTTCTGTGCCTGGCACGAGTGTCGTCCCATTTCTCAATCATCTTCGTCATCATCACTGGATTACGAGCTTGACAACAGTACAGAAGAATCCTCATGGGTACAGTTATGTACAGATCCTGCATCAGAGAAACATAGGACAAACAACTACATCTTGCAAGTTTAGTGTACAATACAATCCCCATGCAGTACCAGCATGCACGTCTAAATGTCGCATGAATATAGTTTACCATGCATATCTGTATTGCCAAATTGTACCCGGGCGGCCGTCACGGCAACGCTTTCGTTACTGTACAAGAGCTATAAACAAAACAAAAAGGAACGCAAAACCCTTGTGTTTCTAGCTTTTCAAAACCATCCTTTACTGCCAGTGAGCGTACGCATACCAGAGGCGAGGTGACTAAAGTGACTTGAAAAAAACGGGATGAGATTTTCAAAAATGGATTGCGAATTCTTCAGCACTGTGTTCCAGTAGATTCCATTCACACCACCTCTGAAAGGGACACAGTTCAAGCACAGTTCCTCCACACACCTTTCATTTGGCCTACCATTATTGTACACGTTAAAACTTGTGTTGCATAAACGCAAAAGAACGACTAACCCTTACCCTCACCACAGCCACGTGAAGTCAAAATCAGACAAATGTTACCAATGCTAACATTGCATGGAATAAGCCAAAACGAGTCAGCGTTCGGTTCAACTGGAAGGCATCTAGCACAAACACATTGCTGGCTGAATGATTCAAGGACCAATTTGGCGGTCCTCCACACTTATTTGGCGTAGCCTAGGTCTACGATCCAAAAGATACGTTGAACACACAAGCAAAAGAAAAGTCTGAGTTCAAGTCATTAAAAGTGTGCAGAGTAAAACATTGGAGCGTAAACAGTTCACCGAATCTGGCCACAAACGTTCAAATCTCCATTCCCGGTAGAGGAGCAAAAAGGGTGTATTTGTGTGGGGCAGACAGTTAGCTAGGCAGACAATTAAGTTCATTATAACGTATGACAATTATGAAACCCTGTCAATGTATGCCTATTCAAGTTATACCACAAACACTGTTAATGTGCCTAATGTGTCAAACATCTTCTGAGAGAATAAATAAGTAGGAATGCATGTGAAGAGAAGCACATGCAACACATGGCACAGGCAAGTCTCCGTTTCAAACTGAACAAAGTCATTAGCCTTCATATTGAGTGAAAAAGAAAAGTCTAAATTCTTCACATAAATAGCAATTATTTAACTGGAACCTTCTGACAGGATTGTTGTAAACAAGATTATTATTGAATCTCATGCCCAGCACGCGAAGAATTCTTCAGGTGTAACGCAAAAACAGACGGAAAAAAAGAAAGCAATTGTAGCGTCAACAGTATTTGCACATGGTAGAAAATACAGAAATGTGTCACCATACTTTGTAGCCTAAGTGAACATTAAATTACTATCATATTAATGCTTGGGTGTTGGGGACAAAGTCCAATCATTATCTGTGCTAGTAAAATAGTATGAACAATAGTGTCCTTCTTTCCAACCGAACCCTCACACCTCCACCCACAGTCACCCTAGAGTTGTGGGGCCCCTAAACAAGGATAGGCTACAGGAGCCTTTCCTTTTGATTAGCAAATGTATTTCTTTTACAAATGTTTTTTTCATGGAGGGGGGGGGGCTAAACAAATGTTTCGTTTGTTCATTGGGTCGGGCCGGCCCTGCCTCCACCCCAACTTGACAAGCTAGGTGTCTCTACTCGCACAGTATCTCCCCAGTCATGTTCTATATGACTTCACCTGTTACAGGCAGGAGACCCTGGGCCAGACTCAGTCTCTCTCTGTTCCGGATCCAGACGTTTTTGAGTGAACAGAAGGGAGAGAGATGGTTGGTTCCTTCTAGCTCTGCTTATGCCCCGCCGCTGATTGCAATCAATGCGACTCCCAAGTCCCCTGGCATGTGAAGGGTTTAGCTGGGTTGAATCTATTCAGCCTGCAGGCTCAGAGTGAAATATGGGACTTCTAGAGGATTCCTCAGTGTAAAAAAGACTTTGAAGATTTAGGCAACTGAAATAAAATATAAAAAAGGAATTACATCGATATTTAGAAGTCCGCTGAATCAATTGGCTTTGTCATTTAACGTATCTGTTCGGGACAACCGTCAATATCCCAGACATTGTTTGTTTTTGACAAAAAACACACAAAAATGGTTGGCCATGAAAAAGAAGTATTGCTTTGGGCCCTTTTATCTGTCGAAGTGGTGGATGTTATCTCCTTCCACATCTCATGTGAATGCAAGAACAGTTTCCCCAAGGAGTCACGGTGTCCTGCTTCAAACGCACTGCTCCGCTGATGGTACTTGGCTTTTGTATTGGAGTTGGTTGCTTCTGAAACAGACAGTGAGGGATCAGACGGAGCGCCGGGGAGGGACGGCGCAGCTCGGGGTCGTCGGCACGGCAGCGTCTCCGCTCTCACTCCGCCTTCCCGTTCTCCTGCACCGTGGCTTTGGGCCGGCGGCCGGAGAGCATGACCCGGTAGCAGCCACGGGCGATCTTGTGCATCCACATGGCGTTCATGACGTCCAGACAGATGCTGGAGCAGATCCACGCCACGCGGCCCCCGTACGGCAGCCGGTAGAAGGCCTCGGTGCCGTACACTGACCACATGCGGCTGTAGTACAGCGGCATGACCGCAATCCGAACCATGAAGAAGACGACTGCCATGGCGACCCCGTTGACTATGTTGGGCTTGGAGGACTTGGGGTAGCCTAACACTTCAAAGAACCAGCTGAAACACAGCAGTGAGTATAAAGGGGGGAGAGCGTAGATTAGCGGGGAGGGACGCACCCAGTAAACCCAGTGCTTGGTCCTGCTAATGTTTCAACAGGTCAAAGTTCACAGATAAGCATACAACTAATCTAGGTTAACTGGGATCTCATTGGCAGGTTTGTCCTGCCCAATGTTTGCAACACCAATTCTGATTTACCAGACCAAAGGACAATGTCCTTGCCAATGTACCTACCGCTGGTTCACACACGGAGTAGAGAACTCCGCAAGAAGACGGAAGTTCGCAAAGTAAGGCAACATTCCTTCACCCTGGGAACACAAGAGGATAAACAGAAGGACAATGAAACAGGAAGTGTCCCAACAGAGACACAGAAAGCAAGTGTTTGAGCCAATACAACCGCTTTCAAAGTAAGGTTTGTGTTGGTTATGCCCTTCGTGGATGTGTTGCTAACCACAGGCCTGTGTTTGAATCATTATCACGTACAGTATGTGCTGACAGGAAGTCAATACTGCGCGTCTTTATGATCCAAGTCCTTACGCTCTTTTCAAAGACATTAAACTGTTTCACATCTCATTGTATGGAGCCAGAGATAGATTAAGAGCAAGATTAAGAGGACATTGAAGTTCTGGTCCAAAATTAGAACACGCCCTTTCTGAATATAGAACCGTTCATTTGTCTGATGCAACACTGGTCATCTTACCCTCATGTCTTGAGGGTACATTTCATTTGTGATATAACTTCAGAGACACTTGCATGAACAGACATTTGCATGAATAGACAATTGCGTAGGGAGCTTCTTGCTGGCAGTCATACTCAATGTTATAGTTCACAGCTTTCTGCTTTCATCCCTCACCGCAATTCCCTTTCCCTTGCTTTCCGACACTAGGGAGAGAGAGCAAAGACAGTGTTTGCCCATTTGAGTCAGTTCCTCAACATACGGCTGATTCCCAGAAGCAGCCATATTGATCCGTGGCGCCACATTTCAGAGTTCAGGAACACAGTGGACTGCTTGAGTCATATTCAACCATTTGTGCTGTCATTTAGGAACCATTAATAACACACACAGCAACAAAAACAATCAGTAATGCTTCACTACGCTCGCAAAAGAGCCAATCAAAGATCCTCGTGGCACAAAGGGGTTTTCAACACAGACGAACTCAGCCACCTGATGAACAAACGTATCAGTCATGCAGAGCAGAGGTGACATACACATGGGTATCCGTGGGTCAGTCCTGTTTATTTCCTCTTTGAAAGTAACAACATGACCCCTGAAAATGATTTAAACGGAACACCTCAAGGCGTTCCTTCAATATCGAAATAGCAATAGCGTAAACAAATGGTGAAAGCTTACCTTGTAGACTGAAAGAAAAATCCAAATTCCACTCCAATATGGGCAAACATACTTACTCGACATGTGGCATAGACAGTGTTATGCACTTTAGCATTAGCATGCTAGTACCTCTAGGTACTGGTAAGTCCATACTGTTACTGGGCATCATTTATGCTCAGTGCTGGGCAACAGCAATATCAGCAAACAAGATAGCAAGGGTCTTTTTTTAGTACCCAACATAACTTGCATTTGGTAGTTTTTGCATGAAGGGTTGGCTGGTCAGAAGTGGGGCTAAATAGTTTCAAGTCATATTAGCAGAGGACAGAGAAGGACAGACGCACACTGATTAGTGACACTTTCAGGAGTCCTTCGAGAGGCAGAATTAAGTAGGACATGCATTGAAAGATCACACAGCAATCAGATTCAAGTGCTATTTCATCATGCAAATCATTTGCCAAAGCTGACATTTCAGATGAATTGCTCCTTCCAAAATACTGGACTATCACTTCTTGACAATGATAGGGGAGGGACGGGGCCTGTCCCCCCCCAAATGATTCCATCTGGATCCAAGTCCTATAAAACTACATACAGTTTCACCAGACCAGACATGACAACAATTGATTCCTTATAAGACTCCAAAGGTCCAAACCAATCCCAAAGTAGGCAGATCTAGATAGAGGTGGACTTCTCCAACAGGAAGACAACATCCTTCAGGAACTCATCCCAGCAATGAAACACAAACTGACAGGACTCGACAGCTTAACAAACTAATGAGACAACAACACACACAACAAAAGGGGACTGGATACAAAACCACGTCAAAAAGGGAATTTCATGTTTTACATCCAAATGTTAGCCAAAATAGTTACTTTGATAAACAGTTAAAAGGGTCATATGAATCAAGGTAAAAGGTTGTCAAGCTCCACTATTTATAAGCCTGAATATGCAACCATGAGGCTCCAGTGGCAGTATGGTCTCATTCACAATAGTCAATCATTGTTAGCATATTCTAATATAACCTTGTCCTAGATTTCTTTGTAAGAATAGTTTGGAAATAATCAGACAAGAATCGCAGACGCATTCACAGAAAGAGAAGATATGCCTTGAGAACACCCTTCTTACGGCAAGTGAGTCTGACCGTGGTGAAGAATCCTAATAACACATGACTGTTGTGAAAGGCCCCCCTGGGTGAGGCAGTCTCACGCAGGTGTAGGTGAAGGGAAAGGTTAGAGCGAGGAGGAGGCCTGAACCCTGGAAGACAAGCATGCTAGCAGGCAGAGGAAGGGTGACATGCACACAGCTCGGTTTAGCATATCCCAGCCCAGCTTAGCCCAGTCCATCACCCCACGCACAAGGGGCAGTGAGTGGAAGGTGAAGGTAGAGTTAGGGGAGAGGAGAGGGCTGAGAAAAGGGAGCGGAGGGTGAAGGAGAGTGTAGGGCTGAAAGGAACGGAGGGAGGGGGGGGGCAGTGTGAGTTGGAGCGGAGGCTGGCGTCTCCGTTACCGTCATTTAACATTCCATGCAAAAAATACCACTGTCCTTGTTCATAGCAGTCAGCTAGAGAACCCAGGAACCTAGAGGGTCACAGACTCAGAAACAAGGCTGAACAGCGGTGGTCTGGAGGCTTGAAGCAGCCCGTATGAAGGACTGTTCTGGAGGACTGGATGTCTTCAGCAGTAGTAGCGTACTAGAAAGACTGACTGAGTTTCTTGTCCAATAAGGTGCTTTCCTAACAAGACACTTCCAACTTAGTGGGGCAAAGCCCTACTATCCTACTTTCCAAGCATTAACCAGGTGACTTTTTTAAAAACAATTAGCGACGACCAATACGAGGCACTTCTGACCTAACTTGAAAGACATATTTTCACCTGGTAGGTTATTTGTTACCGACACAATACAACTCAAACTGACTCTCTCAAAAGGCACTTCAGTTATTCTGCCCTGTTAAAAAAAGAAGCTACAACTCCCCCATAATCAACCATGGGTCTGCATTTGTGTACAGGCCTTTCATACTCATCACTTCCTATTAATTAGCATTAATTAGACAGACCGCTAACTAACGTATTCAAATCCTTGTGAAACCAACGACCTGTTAACGCTACCAGCCAGCGCAGCTAGCAGGACAGAAAGAACTAGCAAGTTATCAGCATCCTGACACTTCAGCCGCCCCCATCCCCAGCATCACAGGACACCGCTGTTCAGCCTTGTTCGTCTCCCCATCTTGCCTGCCCATTCTGCTATTGGACAACAGGGAACTCACCAGTACATAGTAGTAAGCATATAATGCTGCCAGGTGGTGAACTACAAAAAACTTGTCTCCTATCGCCTTCCAATAGTAAAATATCAGCAGCAGATCTCTGGAAGTAGATTATAGATCCAAAGAGAAAGAAGGGAGAGAGATATGACGAGCAAAGAGAGAGGATGGAAAAACAACAAAAAATAGCATAAGAGAGAGGAGACGCGAGAGAGGATGAGGCCAGGGGCGGGAGAGGCGCGGGGATCGAAGCTGAGGTTGTCCGGGGACCATACTGAAAAACACAGGTTTTAAATCTGGCCTAGGCCTAAGTGCACGCAAAGAGGCACACCCCACCAGATAATGTACCTAATTAATGCCCAAATACATTTTATTCTTCTCACACACGGTGGATCATCCCCGTGACACAAAAGCACACGCCTTTCATTCTCCATGATTAGGTAGAGAGAATAAGCGACTATGTCCACATCGAAGCATCCACTGGTTGAAGGTAAAAGTACCGGACATTCATACGAAAATGCAGGATTAAGCCCTGAGTTCCCATCATCACCCTGCGGCTGCCAGCCGGGCTCCACCTAAGAACCCACGGGTCGTCATTCGATCCGGCAATCCGTCCGAATCGGAAGGAGTCTAGAACAGCAGAAGAGCCCATGACCCCAAGAAGCACACGGAACGCAGTGACAGACTGGCTTCTAATGAACACACACACACACACATTTTGTAAAAACCCGCGACACACCCACTTATGCAAGCCAACCCCAAAACACAAAGCATTTATATGCACCGCATACGTTAACTGATTGGCTACTGTGTGAACACAGCAGGCCAAACAGACTAATTAGAGTTAGAGTTTCAACACTGTGCAGGGGTCAGACAGACAGACAGACATACAGACAGATAGACAGATAGACACTTAGTCCCTCCGCCTGTCAGTCAACCTGTATCAGAGCTACAATCCAGACATCCCCCATGCATCACTTGTCTTAAACAGGAAGGCCACTGGCAGGTGCAGATGGATAGCGGTCTACTTTGCTATTCTGCAGGCAAGAGTGGACCTAATGAACTACGGAGATGTATTAGTTAGAGGGTCATGTCTTTCTACAAACAAAGTATGCCAGGCTTCAAAGTGCTTGAGGAATGTCCTATTTATACTGCAGGGTTTTCATCAGATCGCAAATTTGGCAACATGCCTTAATTTCAAGTAACTAATTAGGAAAAAGGGGCACTCTGAATTAGGCTTTATGTTCTGCTCCCCTCAGCATCTTTCTCTGATGGCAGATCTGCTGATGTACGGCCACAGCAAAGCGACGCCTGATCCTGAACTCCATGCTACCCAGTGCAGTGGAGTTTCGATTGCTGCAACTCTCTATATTCCACGGGCTGGAGAAGAGCCCTTTGGGAAATTACTGTTCAGGACTGAGATTAGAGCAACACTGGTTGTAACGCTGATATCCAATAGGGAAGAATAAACAACCCAAGGGATTATGTAGACCCTTACTTACCTATTCCAGACATTTATTAATAGCAGGCCTGGACCATTAGTCTATCACAAGCCTGGTGCTTGGTGGTCAAATGAGCAACACATGTAGGTCACACTCGGATTTATATACAATGGAGGGGAAAAAGCTTCAATTTGAGTTTCCATAGAATTACTTCCTTCTAAGGCACAGTATGCTACAGCATTCCTCGGCCGGCCTTGTATGGAAGACCATAACAAAGTCATAGCCAGAGGCCCCATGTGCCGTATTTGGATCTAAGTGATGTCTGCAAGGTAACCTTTGACCTTGGCTGAACAGGTGCCAAGTTCAAAACTCCTCCAGTTACTGGTTAACAGACTAGCACAGGTCAATATCATCGTCCTGTTCGGAGAAGGTCCATCCTGATAACAGCTGAGAGCTACCTCACAAACACATGCGCAGATTCTCAGTAACAACCTGAGACTTTAACCAAACTGTTACAATTGACATAAGAAGACGACATACAACTGTCAGGGTAAATATCACACATTTTCCAACTTACACTATGGAATATTACGGCTACATTTAGTATACCATGCAGTTTTGCTTATCTTAGTGCACTAGGCAAAACAAAAGAAAACCTGTAACCTTTCGGGCAAACAGAAGAGAGTGTTTCGTTAAAAGCCGTCCTGAGCGTAGAGGAAGCCGGTACCTTGAGTTCCACTCCACTTTCTGCTTGTCGCTAAGGGCGAGGAAGCCCTGGCTGACCCTGGAAGACACTCCTGGACTGACCCGGTGGAACAGCCACTGGAAGGTGAAGAAACTGCTGCCCGAGATGAGGAGGATCAGCAGGCTGAAGGCTTCCATGACCACCCAACACCACTGAGGAAGGAAGAGGGGGAGGCAGAGGGAGAAACAGAGAGAGAGAGACAGGGAACGAGAGACAGGCAGAGAATAATACACACACAGATCCAGAGAGACAGAGAGAGAGAGAGCGAGAGAGAGAGAGAGAGAGAGAGTGTAAGAAACAGAGTCATATAGACAGAGAAGGGGAGAGAGAAATATAAAGAGAGGGAGGGGGAGAGATAGAAACAAGCTCAGACAGGAGTCTAACATAGGCATGTATCATATCAACAAAGTGAACCCCAGGAGCAGATGACAGAGAGCCCACTTCACTCACGAGACCATGATCAACATCTGTATGGTCAGAAAAGCTTAATAACAAAAAAGCTACATTCTCAGTTCTTACCTAATTAAGAGGGACTGTCAGGTATTTTACCTTGTCCATATGAAAGGAAACAAAGACACATTTCCTTTCTGGTGTGACTGTGATACCAGCTCCACTACTGTCAACTGTAACCGTGTCAATGTTTAACTAGCTGAGTCCTTACTCTACTTGGATGGACCCTTACTGTCCAGCTACTAGACAGAGAAATAGAACCACTTCTATTTTCACAAAAGGACAACGGTCGACAACGCGTGTAACATATCCTACTCTGATATATGTCCTGTGGGTAAATAATAATCTAAGACACAGCAGACCAGTGTAATGGGCAATAAATACTTTGGCAGTCAGACAGAACAAATATTTCCAGGAATCATAATAGAGGTGTGTTCATGAAAGTCGCATGTTCGGACATTACTGTAACATCCGAGAGGCTGGACCTTGAAAGTGCCAATAACGTATTAGCATCAACGTCCACTGTCCGTTCTTGTGTATTACGTTTGACTTTGCAACAGCCTATGTTACAAACAGCCAAGCCACAGGAATGTCAGACCTGTGTTTCAATCTGAAAAAAATACTTTAATCTATTAATTAATCAGTAATCCTAATTTAAATGAATCATAAATGATTTAGCCTACAGGTTTCAGCCAGATGAGCTTGAACTTGATCTTAGCCAAATTTCCCTATCTTGAATTATAGCGTGAGCCAGAGCCCTGACTGACTGACTAACTGACTAACTGACTGACTGACTGACTGACTGACTGACTAACTGACTGACTGACTAACTGACTGACTGACTGACTAACTGACTAACTGACTGACTGACTAACTGACTGACTGACTGACTGACTAACTGACTGACTGACTGACTAACTGACTGACTGACTGACTGACTGACTGACTAACTGACTGACTGACTGACTGACTGACTGACTGACTCCTGCTTCTTCTGCAGCAGGATTAGCCCTTCTCTCCTGAAGGACTCATGAGGCACTGAGCCATACAGATGAGCCTTTGGCAAAAGCTCTGCCAAGCACCAGCACAGATACTGGAGCATTCGATGTACTGTCTGTCTCTGGTGTCAACAGAGGAGATAATCCAGTTTAAGTGCTGATTGGAAGAAGCCCTCTTGTCGCTTTCCCTTCCCTGAACTATCTTTCCATTACAGAACAACAGGATTCTTCATCCTATAAAAACAATCCAAAATTTTGAACAGAAATACATATTTGTGAATAACAAACCTTCAGGGAATGCAGAATACCGTTGTCGTAAAATGTTTCCATGCGCTGTTATAGGATTGATTGTCATGTGGTATATTATGATGTTTACACCTGAACTTTAGTTACAGGCTCAGATATAAATATACAGCGTGAGCCTCCATTGTAGTAGCCGATGCACAGGGAATCCCTCATAGAACAGCCGCGAGGAAATTATGTCAAGTACAAGAAGGCCTTTGCACTTCCAGCGGAGCAGCAAATCAAATCAAAGGTTATTCGTACATCCCTTGTCACACGCAACGCCACAGAGGGCTTCACCTGTGCCCACAGAACTGCACCTACACCAACTTAGAGCCCACCTCCAACAGCCCACCACCAACAAAACAAGCAGGAAAACCTCCCCCGGGGATATCAGAATCCCCTGGAGGAGCAGCTGAGCGTTTGGAGGAGCAACAGAGCTGTGCAGCTGTGTTTGCAGCAGCGCTGTCCCTGGAGACGGCTGGTCTGAGGAGGCGTGTTGGCAGTCAACCCTGTCAGCCGGCCAGGCCTGCCAGGCTCTGTGGGGCCCCTCGTGCCGCTGCACTGCAGAGCCACTGAAACAGCCGATTACTCTCCCTGACTGGGGCCGGACCAATCACCACTGTTTACCATCAAACGGTAAACTGTGAGAAAGATGGAGTTAGAGAGAGGGAAAAGGAAAGGGGGTAGGGAGAGAGAGATAGATAGAAAGAGGGAGGTGAGAAGGGAGAGAGAGAGAGAGAGAGAGAGAGAGAGAGAGAGAGAGAGAGAGAGAGAGAGGGTGAGAGGGATGAAGGAAAAGGGAAAAGAATGGATGACAGAAAGTGCGGGAGAAAATGGAGAGAGAAACTGAGAAAGGGGATGTACAAAATTAAGGGAAAGTGAGTGGAAAATAGACAGAGAGATCTAAAGAGAGAAAGAGTGAGAGGGGGATATAAATTAATATGAAGTATATAATCAAAGAGACAGTGAGAGAAAGAGAGAGGCAGACTGCCTGTGTGCCTGCATGTGTGTATGTAGGAGGAGAGTCTGCTGACGAAAGATAGCTGAAGTCGGTCAACACTTGGCCAATGCTTTTCATATCTGTGACAAAAACATAACGTCTCTTCTGAATTTGTAGAGATAGCTATCCCAACACTTCGATGTGTAGGGTAAAACGTAACGGAGCAAAAGAAAGTGCACTATTGGAAAATAAACCTGTGACACATTACAACCAGTAGCCTTTGAAGCATTCTTCTTGACATGTTGTACTGGTGAGGCTTGAGATCATACAGCCCTGCGACCTGGTCCGAAATTAGCAGAATCCTTGTGCCTCATCAAGACATGCAGTTGCAGCAGCCCTCCACTGCAGTCTGGGCCAACAGACTGTGCTGAGCGTCGCGCCGGGCCATTAGCATAACGGCTGCTGCTACGTCGGAGCCGAGGGCAGCCGCAGGGCCTTCCTTATCTGCACTGATAACTCCAAGGACCAACATCATCCAGCGGGGCTGTCGGGCATGTGTAGGCCTTCTATTCTACCAGACGCTCTGTTCTCCGAGGTCAGTTTTAATCCTTTTTGGTTTCATGGACTTAGGTTTCATGGACCCTCTTCTTGACAATCATGAGCGCTCCAGTCATGCGCGTTCGTCTAAGTGTGAACCTGCTTGTTTTCAAAACACTTTTCAAGGCACTGGGGGAAACCTCCTCCATTAAGCTTTAAGGTGGCTCTGTCCTTGACTGTTAGCGGAGAGTGAATATCACTCAGGTGTCCTTGGTAACGAATGTACAACAAAAACAAATGAAGTATAGAAATGAAATATGTCACACACGTGAACACTTGCACAATACTTGCACAAAAACAAACAAGTACACAGACATAGACTTGCCTTCAGACAAGTTTAGGATCCATGCTGCTAGATAACAAGGTGAAAAGGCCACACAAGTCAGATCTAGAATAACATATGGATAGTAGCTAGAACATTTGTAACCACAACAGTCTGGACAGGAAAACTGTTTCAGACCGAAGTTGAAATTATTCATAATTAACATTCATCTGATGCATTAATTATATAAATCTATATGAGAAAAAAAACAACTTTTAATAGAGCAGATGTACTATGTCACCAGATTGGTTGAATGTAAATTAATTATTCATCAGCTATGTCTGAAAATAGAAAATGATACGAAGCTTCCGACACAGCATGAACTCAAGGTTTAGACACTGCTCGTCTTAAAACGGCTTGATCTAATTTACAACCAAAGACTATAGGCTGGTTATATATATTCGAAATAATAAATCAATTTTTAAATTGATTATTTTATTATCAATGTTGCTAACAACAACTGGGTTTATAGGTATCAAGTGTCTATGATATCGTTTTTTTAATAGTTCAGGCTATATGTTGATTTTTTTTATTTAACGGTTTATAGGGTAAAATGGGATTTAAGCATCTTTATTGTAAGTCCTCTACAGGTAAATTACTCTAGTATCACAACTTTGGTCATCTAATGACGATACCCACAAACCGTTACACAATGCAGTTACCATAACATTTCTGAATGTTAGATACCAAAACACGCATCTATATTAGGCCACCACGCTCCGCATTGCATGGAAAATATAGACGCAACTGCATTTTATGTAAAAGAAAAACGACAGTGGTCGGGTCGTTATGAGATAAGAAAATGCAAATCCTTGATATATTCTTACCTTATGTATTTCATTCAGATCTATGTTCCGCACTCAACTGGTTTATGGTACGAAGGTATGGTCAGTTCTGTCGAAAGCCATGTTGAAGTCATTTTTATGGAGACAACGCTCTGAATCATAGCAGTCTTATTCCAGCGTTTTAAATTTGGTGCGACCTTGATTTTCTAATGCATTTACTGTAAATGCTGATTCCTCCCCACAAAACATGCATGTTGGCGGTGGTGAGGGACGCGTAGCGACGCTGATGCTCGATTATGGAAGTGATGAAAGGAGGTTACTGCAGGGCAAGGCGCTTTCTCCCATTGGGATCGACTTACAGCTACATTCTTAAAGAGATACTCACACAAGCACAATTCACAAACGGCACAACCACACGCTCGCGCCCAAGAGACTATTAGACACCAGGACTAATCGATAATAAAGTTTGTCGACCTGAAAGTGAAGTTTGAAATACAATAATAAGTATAGGGAGATGGTGTCATCGCTTTGTGTAGGTTCAGTTGTCGTTGTTCATCAAAAACTTGAGCCAGTAGACTTGGCCATCCGGTAGAATCATAAGGCGGAGATATACAAGACGGCTCTGTGAATGGTTTAATTAAATTTTGCAAAAAAAAACAACTCATTAATCAGGTAATACCCCTCGGTTTCTACAGTTTGGCATCACCTGGTTGATGCTGTGCTAGATTCAAACTCAAACGTCACACAGGTTTTTGTCTCCTACAGGCCACCGTAGTCGTAATCATGGAACCGATTTTAAGCGTTCTATTTGGAATCGGTTGTGTAGGGATTTTTATAATTTTGCGGCTGCTGATTGTCATTAGGGCTGGTTCAAGATGTAAACCTGGACAAAAAGGTCCCGTCTGCGTGCTGGTGGTAGCTGGATCAGGTGGTCTGCCGTTTTGTTATCTGTCTTTTTGCATGTGAAGTACCACTGTTAGCTAGTTAGCTGACTTCCGTAGTAGTACTTGACAAGCAGGCAAGTTGTTTCGCTTTGATGATTTGCTTCTGATATTTTACGTAACGGAGATAACTGAGAAATAATCGGAGGCTGGGAAAGGTTAGAAGATGGTGGGGAAATATACCAAGGAAAAGGAACCGATATATGTCTATCCTTGTTGAGACTAAAATACCGAAAAGTTGCTTCTGCTTACATTCGGATGCTGTGTGACGAGTGACAGCAGTCAACACAAATAGTGCAATGCAATGGGATCAAAACTTCGCTCCCTGAATAGTTTTACTACATGAATAGTTTGTTTTATTAGCTTTTATTCTGTTCTTATTTTCCTCCCATCCAGCAAGGAAAATAATCTCCGACTACGCTTGTTTGCCGTTTGGTTGTAGGTGGGCATACAACTGAGATTCTGCGATTGATGGCGAGCCTGTCCCAGTCTTACAACCCGCGACACTATGTCATCGCAGACACCGACAAGATGAGCGAGGACAAGATCCGTGCCCACGAAAGCTTGGAAAACAGCCAGGAGTCCAAGGTGTTGTACATTAATATCTTCTCTACGTTTCGAAATACCTCCAGCAGATGGCGCCATCTTCTTGTTTCACATCTCGTTGCTAGAATACACATGGTTTGCCCGAAAAACTCTTCTCATACACATACTGTATATACACATATACACATGTCATAAACATAACGCAGGTGGCACACAGGTAGACTCATGTAATACTGCTAACAATGAATAGCATGTGAATAGACTGACCCAGTGAAAAGCTTGAATCACCAAACTGCACAAATGAGTTGGAAGGCTATATAAATAAATACTGTAGGGTATAAATAAGTCCAGTAGGGTGATGTATTGGTACCAAGTACGGTGAGATGTACCTAGTACTAAGCAGTACAGAGTTGTGCAAACAGTGAAGTACAAATACAATAAAATAATAAGACTGTTCTGAATGGAGGAGATTGAATTGTGGAGTGGTCCAACATCACTGCCAGTGTTTTACAGTGAGCATAATACAGTCTAAAGAAAGACCTTTCATGTATTTCCAGTAATAAGTTTATTAACTTGAAAGTATTTAGGGTATTATCCGGATAGCTTAGTGTCCCTTTCATTCCCCCAGTTTACAGTTCACCGGATCCCTCGGAGTCGTGAGGTGCGCCAGTCATGGAGTTCGACCGTGGCCAGCACTTTGAACGCCATCTGCTTTTCCATCCCTCTGTTGTTCCGACTCAGGCCCGACGTGGTAAGATTGCATTCCCGTTTCGAATACGAAGAGGTTTTTTTCTGAACTCGTTTTTTATTTTATTTCAAGCGCACATCTTTCAGCGTAGATCCGTCAATCAATCACGAATGTTTTCCTCGTATGTTGACTCTTACTGGTCGCTCCGGGCTGGCGTGCGAGATCCTTCTCATATACTAAGAGTCATCAGGGACTCTGCTGTCATGATTTATGGCGGCTGTGAGCTTTATAAGGAGGAAACCAGCGCACGTAATTCCCCAGTGCTTCCATGGGTTGCTGGCCTTCTTGTTGACACTACAAATATTTTGTCAGCCCTTACAATAGTGTTGAAAATAACGTGAAGTTTGTAATGTCGTGTAACATTCACAACAGGATTATACCCGTTCAAGGGCCTTAAAGTGCATCCCAGTCACATGTGTCTCATTAGTATTGGATAACTTTCGAATGCAATTACAGCTCCAAAGAACCTGTTACAATAAATATCCTGTTCCGATCGAGTTGTCATTGTTTCAGAGAGGATGAGCTGCGATTAAATCAAGGCTTTATGCATGACAGTCTCATGCAAACCCTTCTTTTTCAAATCCAATTTTAGCTTTAACCTTATCAAAACACATTGAAGTTTCCAGCGCATTCCAAGATCAGAGGGCGCGCTTGCACATCTTCCCACAGTGAAGAACCGGTGCACACCGTTGTGCAACGCTCTCTCATCCAGCGCTGAAAGCGCTGCTCGTGCAGGACTGGTGAAAGACCGAGAGTCACTGCAGTTACCAGAGACACCCAAGGACGTATCTTTTACGAGAGCTTCCAAATGCTTTCCAAATGATCTCACGAGATGAGATTCACTTTCTACGTCTCTTCGGACGGGAAGCTGTTATAGATTTTATTTTGCTTAATCATTTTTAATGACTCGTTAAGCGGGATATTTTCCTTTGAGAGCCACTGAGTTCACTCTCTGCAAGAATAAGTACATAGCTGGACAGCCCCCCCCCTTCCCTCCCTCTCTCACGCCCCCTCTTTTCTCTCTCTTCCACCATTCCTCCTCCCTCTTTCCCTCTGCTCTCCCCCCTGTCTTCCCTACCCTCTGTTCTGGAAGGGAGGGGGGCCAGGCAGAAGGCTCTTGTTCACAGGATGTGGCAGAACCTGACTGGTTACTCAGCCAGCTCAGCGACTCAGCAGCCTTGGGAGGGTGGGAGGGAAGGAGGGTGGGAGGGTGGGTGAGACAGCATCAGGTTTCCCCTTCTCTGTCTTATGGAACAAAAGGGAGGGAGGGAGAGTTGAGGGTGGAGGAGGCGGAGTGTGACTGTGCAAGCAGACCGAGTACGGCCAGCCGTTGCAGAACTCCTGAGAGATTGAGACATCATTTCTGTGGGATGGGATCGTGACGTGATGCGTCTTCCGTCCTCTCTCTCCTTAATCTCTTCCTCTTTCACCGCCCATTCCCTTTTCCATTATGTAGCTCCCCTTTTCCTCCTAGAATGTTCCAATGTACTGTCATGTGTTGTGGGGGGATAAGCATTTCATCATGGCTTCAGTCAATTCTCCTTGTCTTTTTTTTGTTGTATCTGTACTTTGACTCTCTTTATTCATTGGCTACGTTTAAAACTTGTTCATTAACCCCCCCCCCAAAACCTGTCACCAGAAAGCGTTGGGCCTACCTCAAACATCTCCCTCCAACTGAACGTCAGCATCGCAGGAATGCTCGACTCCGTTTTCTCATTCAACATAGCCCTTGTTGTCTCCTGCGTGGTGTTGATTTACCTCGACGGAAGAGGGAGGCAGTGGGAGTTCTTACAGGTCGGTTAAAAACAACCTCAGTAGCGTGTGTTGGCTTTTCATCCAGAGGTTTAACAGGGTTTCGGTCCCAGGGTTCCTAACAGCCTCGTCAGCATTTCGGAGCTCACATTCTGACGACGCATGTTTGTTTGTTTTGCCCAAACTTGAGCATGTCTCCGTGGTAGTATTAGCAGCAGCAGGGGGCTGTCGCAACGGAGACAGCACACATTCCCCCTAGTGAGGAAATCACAGAAAAGTGGTGTTGTTGTTGTGTTTGTGTGTTTGGGGGGGGGGGTGGGGTGGGGGGGGGTTTCAAGTATGAGGAGTGAAGTGAGAGCCTGGGAGTGAAATGAAGACAGAAGAAAGCGCGGGTGGTTTGGGGGTTCACGAAGCCAAGTATGTTAGTCCGCAATAAAAAGGGCATTTGTGAGATCACGCACACACGCTGTCACTCGCTGCCAGATGTGTCCAGCACAATCCAACAAGTTAAGATTGTCCCCACAGTAGTGAGGGTGTTCAGAGCAGGGATCCCAGTCTGGGGATGGCAGGCGCGCGCATAGTTTGGGCCTTTTCTTTTTTTTTTACTCTTAAACGTTGCTACGTAATGCATTCTACAATGATCTAGCCTTACCAACGCTGCTCCGTAGTCGACAGCATACGAGCAAACGGATACATGTGTGATATCACGTTTTTCTTATCATGCGCGGTTAGTAATATCTGTAGTGGTGACTCGTATCTCAGTTGAACTTCCCTTCTCCAGAGGATGGGGTGTTTTTTTCATCCAGTAGCTCAGCGGATTAGCGGGTGTAGTCTGAGGCCTGACTACAGCAACCCGGGTTCGAAACCCAACCGTGGCCCTTAGCTGCACGTCTTTCCCTCCCTGCCTTTCCTGTCACGCTCTGCTCAACAATGATCCAATATATGATCCTAATAAATCTCAAAACAAACACAAAAAAAGTACATGGTGGAGTTTAGTGAAGATTTAGTGAGGTTGTTCATCAAATGCTGGTTGAAGCACGTCTAGCCGTTCTGAATGCTCGGTTCATATGTGGACCTGAAACCAGCGTCTTTCCTCCAAGTTCTGTCTCCGCTAGCGATCCTGTGGCGGGGCACCATATGTTCCAGCCTGACCTTATTAGGAAGCCAGAGGGATGGGGAGCTCTGTAGGGTTGTGTTGAGTGAGATTCCATCCTGGAACACGATCCCGCTCTCTTCCTCTTTCGCGTCTCGCTCTTTCGAGCTTCTGACAGAGAGAGCGTCGTCAGGGCCGCGGGATGGATCGCTAAGCAAACACGTGGAGATCAGCCCAAAGAGACAAGGCGACCTCCTCAGACATTCCTCGCGTTCGTTTTTTTTGCTCCTGTACGTTGAGGTTGCGAGATGTTTAGGAGACGCGGTGTTGACTGTGACCATATAAGTCCCTGCCTTGTCTCACATCTGGCTTCGGGCCCCGATGACATCGCGGTCGCTCAGCAGGTGAAACTGCTGTGTTTGTTGGAGATGTGACATGTTTGTTGAAAGAGGCTGTACCTGCCATCTAACTGATCTACAGGTACGTGAATGAAGAAGCAGTGATGGAAGGCGCTTTGGCACTGTACATTTTCCACCTACAAAAACAACTGATTGGTTGCTGACGGTCTCTTGACTTCAGTCACGGACACCGCAGGCCTGTGCAGCATCTGTTTCAACAGACCCTTAGTGACATCGCCACGGTATCCAGACCACGCCCTCTCCTTCAAACGTCTCCCATTGTCAAAAATAATAATAATAGAAATGTTGCATCCGCAGACAGTCACACAGCTGTGCAAACCCATGATCCTCCAGAGAGACACCGGCCTACTGCTCTCTCTCTGTGTGTGTGTGTGTGTGTGTGTGTGTGTGTGTGCGTGTGTGTGCGTGTGTGTGCGCGTGTGTGCGCGTGTGTGCGTGTGTGTGGGAGTGTGTGGGAGTGTGCGTGTGTCAGAAAAAGAAAGCTGCACACTATCAGAGGGAGAGAGAGAAAGAGAGCGAGAGACACAGGCCCTCCTCTCAGTCAAAGAGAGAGAGTTAACTCATGAAAAACCTGTCTTGATGAACTGATCAGGCATTTCACAAGGTTTAGTTTTATAGCCCTTCAACTGTCATTCAGTTTTTACAGTGTTGAAAATGGGAAGTGTAGTTTCCCATGACTAGAGCCACAGTATTCGAAATCCCATCCTATCTGCATCACACCTGCATCTCCCAGTGTGGGAACATGTCTAGTGGGATTAGTCAGAGACTCACCTAAGACTGGGAGAGCCTACTGACGTGCTATCTGTTGTGTGAGCGGGTAACGGCTGAGTTCACGTGGATGTGTGTGGGACTTTCCTAACCTAAAACCTGCAGTCTAGTCTGAACGGTGACTCACCTCACCTGCCGCACTGTGTCAGCAGGTGACAGGCTGATGACAAGCAGACACACCGTCGCAAACAGACGGTTGTCCGGCTGATCGCGCTCGGTGGACTGTGTCGTATTGTGTTTCAGTTCCGCATGACATTTTGACTGTATGTTTGATTTATTTTTCAGAACGTTTGGTTGAGGCACAGGTGGCCCAGGTGATCACAATAACCTTCTAATCTTTTGGAGTCATGATATTATGATATATGCTATATCATATATAGATATCATTATAATAAATGTCACTTGATAAGATATTTCGAATGAGGTGTGTGCATTCATGTGTGTGTGTATATGCACGCTTGTGTGTGTATGCATGGGTGTGTGTGTGTGTGTGTGTGCGTGCGCGCGCATGTGTGTGTGTCACTCTAGTGCTTGCGGTTGTCCAGGCATTCCAGGCATCAGCAGAGCTGGCGGGCTGATTCAAGCGTAGTAAACACACAGTAAATAGAAGAATCCACAGGCTAGTCAGTGGGCATTTACTGGAAATGCTGCCCTCCACACTGCAGGCAGTGAAAAGCATGCCAGGAATGTTCTAGGCAGGTTTGTGAATGCAGGGCTTCAAAAGAAGGGCTTTAGAGCAAAGCCTTCTCGTTCGCCAGGGGAGAATTATCATTTCGATGCCATTTACGGTCAAGCTGACTGATTCTTCTCTTCGAGTCGGCCTCACGTTAACATTTCCAATGACATCAACACGCTGAAAAGCAGCGATTTTTGCTTCAACGGTTGACAGTTCAGCTCTGACATCACTTCTAGCTGAAATGTATCTTCAATTTCAATGGCGTACATCCACTGGTTTCTTGTCAGCTGTTATGAAACTGTCAGCCAGAGTTTTGTGCAGGCACAGTAGAGGGATTGTCATGTGTATTCTCAGGGATTCACTCAGTGCTGCCACTCCAAAATCTCCCATTCGCACCTGTGTGATGACAGCTGAGAGCTAGAAGACAGTAAACACTTTTGGGTCTACTGGCTTGTGCTCTCCACATTCTGTCACTCCCCCTGTCCCTAGGGTCTCAAAGGCCCCACCTTCAACCCTGAAATGAAGCAGGTAATGACATTTTTACCCTGTTGAGCACCGAAATGGAACAGCCATGCTGCGCATGAACCCGGAAGATTTGGTTTTGTCTGAGTTCAATCAAGCACATCTAAATGTGTCATCGTGGGGTGTGTGTGAGTGTGCTTTAAGCATATCGACAGGTCATTGTGGCCCCTGAAGACAACACAAGGATTAAAGCTACAACATTTTACACTAGAGTCATCTTTTCCCCCTTGGTTGAAGGTCATGTCTGCTACCATGACAGCACAGCTTCAAAACCTAGTGTGCCCCGTTCTTGAATGTACAGTTTGTACTGTTATGTGTTTTCCATGCCTCACAAACACCAATCCTGCTTTTATTCATGATTTGGAAAGTGTTGAATGCTTGTACTGTATGTAATGCTAGAAACACCGCAGACTGTTGTCTGATAAACTGGGGTACTTTGCCAGGTGCTCATGCCATGGTTTTTGGAGAGAATATTACAGACTGGGTGGACATGCCCAGACTGTCTGTGCTCAGGGTTCTCAGTGATGTGTTCTCCAGACCCCGAGGCCCAGCCTCTTCACTGCAGACTGTCTGTCTACTTAGAACCCTGCTCCCCAACTCTCCTGGTGCCTGCGAGGCGTGTAGCCTCCTTCTCTCTCTCTCTCTCTCTCTCTCTCTCTCTCTCTCACTCTGTCTCTCTCTGTCTCTCTCTGTCTCTCTCTTTGTCTCTATCTGGCTCTGTTTGTCTCTCATCTCTATCCTCCCTCTCTTCCTCCCTCCCTCTCTCCACAAGCCTTGCTTTCCCTGTCTGTAATCTGTACTTTCCCCTTTCCTTCTCATCTCTGTCCTGCTGGGGCATTTCTCTACCTCTCTCATTCCCCTTCTCAGTCTGGACTTCTCTCTGGTCTCCTCCCTCACGTCACACTGCTTTCAGGGCCAGTGGAGTTCAGCACATTCCTTTTCTCTGAGAGAGACTGTAGGGCCAACTTGCTGGCTTTTATTTTTTACTAATAGTATCAGGCTGCTGTCTGTGTATGTACTCATCTCTGTGTGTGTGTGTGTGTGTGTTTGTGTATATGTATTTTTCAGGTGCTGTGCAACGGTCCTGGTACCTGTGTCCCCGTGTGTCTGGCAGGACTCCTGCTAGGAATTGTGGGATTGAAGAAGGTTGTGATTGTCTACGTGGAGAGCATCTGCAGAGTAGAGAACCTGTCGCTTTCTGGAAAGATCCTCTACCCTCTCTCCGACTACTTCTTCGTGCAGTGGTCGACCTTGAGGGACAAATACCCCAAAGCCATCTACCTGGGACGGATAGTCTAAGCTGCGAACCAAAGACTGCGACTTCTTGAAAGCCGCTATTGTTTCAGTTATGCTTGAAAGAGGAACGTACGTTTTTCTACAGACACAAAAACGAAATCAAAAGACAGGTTACCTGTCAGTGCTTTAAGATTGAGGCCTGGTCTAGTATGTTTATCCATAACAGTATGCGGTTAATCCCCAGAAGTACAAAAGTGAAGGAATACAAGGAATCTCATGCTGTCAGGGGTGCTGTCCTGAGGTGTTAAAGAAGCGTTGACTCGACGGGACAGATTACCCTGGACTTTCTGGTTTCTTAATAGAACCGTGGCGAAGAACCCAACATGATGGTGACAGTAAAAACGGGAAGAAGAGCTCAACTGTCACGCTTTCTTAAAAAACCTGACAACCGCCATTGTTGGAGAAGAACGCCGTGATGACAAGGAGGCGAGATGGCACATGATCGCCTCACATCCTCTCAGCAGTCAGTCAGCACAGTGCTTCACGCTATGAAAGGTTTCACTGTACATTTAATTAAACATTCTGTTGAATGCGAAAAAGCCCTGTTCTTGAGTGTCGTGGAAACATAACATTTCATCCCACCCACACTGCCTGCCGAGTACTTGTACAACTGCCTGTAATAACCCCCCTCTCTGTCTCTTGTGGCAGAAAGTGCAAATTAAAAGCATTTTTGTGTGCTTACGTGAAGTCGGGTTGCTTCGGTCTGGTGAAATCCTGATGTATCAAAGTCGGAACGGGGTAATTCCTCGGAAATGTACCGGCACGTTTGTGGTACAAAATGCATCCCCGAATGTTAATATCAATATCAGTGGGCGCCCTCCCCCCTTTGAGACGTTCACGCTCAGTCGTTTGTGTGTACGCTTTGTAAACAGATTGTGTGATTGTGTTTGGGGCTGTGGTGCTGTGTGGTGTCTTGTGTTGGTCTTTCCATTGTGGAGGCTTTCCTGTTCCTGGATGGAGTCGGCTTCACAGCAACAGCACTGCTCTGAAGACGAGTTTGTTTTACACCATCAAAATAGGGAACAGAAGGAGACTTTTTTAATGCTGAAATGTAAGCTATTCATACAGAAGTTGTTATCTGTGCATGGCAATATGAGAAGAACAAAATTGAAAGTACTGAAGGAACCTATGCTGGATCAGCATTCGATACTTTAGCAGATTAGATCACACGTCAAAGCTTATGCATGTGGACGTGTAACAGGAAACATACATGATCAGATGCAGGTTTAGGGAGGTCGTGTCCTGTGTGCGTAGCGAGGACATTGCCGACGCTGCAGAATAGAACAAGGCCATCCTAGCGAGCACATGATACTCCACCCACAGGACTGTAGCAGCAAGTTGTTTCCCAGACTTCCACCATCCCAGCACCCACTCCCAGAGACCCCGCACTCAAAACCCACCGCTAGAACCCACAGACACACAAATCTCCCTGCAAATACACCACATCTGTTTCTCCTGGCAAACCTATATTGTTTTTGGCAATCGTGAGGTATCAAGTCGGAGGGAATGAAACAAGGAGCCCTAGCCCGATATTTTAAAGGAAGGTGGCTGTTCGTGTCTGTATGTGCGGTCAGAGATTTGATCACGGAGTTTCAGGGCTGTGAGAAGTGCTGAGCATCACGTGAAACCGGGAGAAGACAGACAGCTCCTAGACGAGGGCTCGTAAACCATTCGACGATGGGCCGTCAGTGATTCTTGATGAGTCAAGTGGCTAGACGTGAGCAAGAAGAATGTCTTCAGGTAGATCTCAGATAGCTTCCTTGTGAGCCACGTCTGCCTCACGCAATCGATACCAAGAAAGATCATATCTTTATATCAGGTGATATCTTTGATATCAGAGTCCATAAAAAAATAAGACAGTATCCAATACTTGCTCCCATGTCGCACATGGACGCTCGCACACGCACGATATTACTCACGCTGACCTTGCCGACTGAACCTTCTTAACACGTTGACGTAGCAAATGAGTGAGTAATTGCACCTGGAGACGGCATGACCTGAAGCTAGTTTTAAACTTTTGCAGTGAACAATAAACTGCTTCTCTTTCACCTCTCTCAGCAATCGTTTCTGGAGCAGGGGATCCCTTACTGAATTCCAGCAAATGTTTGATTTTTTCTTCTGTAGTGATTTTATCTAGGACTTTTTCCTGCTCTTAAGGGTCCAGGTTGGGGCGGTTCTGTGGGTAGGTGAAGCCATCCATAACAATGCTTTCAGCAAAAAAAGGCCTGTACAAACACATTTGATTTAACTTTTTATAAACAATGGAAGACTCACAATGCACACTGTATAGCTAAACTTAAACATGTGGGGATGCAACAGAAGAATGAATGGGTTAATAAGTAAACTATCTGTAGTTTTTTGTACTTTCCCCCACTTCACTTTAAACTTGGATTGGGAGCCAAGGAGACAATGAACTCCACTGAAGACTGCACCTTTAGTGTACGCATCATATGGGCCGACTTAGTACATGGCACATGGCCCAGCTCTGATTCATTCAGACTCATAAACAGGAGTTCAACTTGTCTGCATTCTCTGCTAATATTAATGTAGTCGTGATTTTATGTCTTTTTTCCTATCAAAAAAATATAATGAATTAAATACCAGATTGGTGTTGTAATTATTTATTTAACTAGAGTCCAGATTTAGGCATAAAGGGGAGAATGGAGACAGGGAATGTGAAACCGGCGCTTCTGATTGGTTCAAAAGACTCAATCGTTTTGCACTTTTTTTTCTGCACAAAAATTGGGAAGTGAAGCGAGAAGTTTCCGAGCTTGCTTCGCCACTGCTCTCTTGTACCTTCTCTCACACACACGCACGGATTTTAACTCCCATTTGGACGGTCTGAAAAGGAAACATACAGGAGGCTTGTCTGAAACAAACTTACTCAGGATTTCTTTTTGCTACACTGTAGCTTCATTGGGATTGACTTTGGTTTTAATTTGAAGACGCAAAATGACTCAATTCAATAAGGGACCTGCCTACGGATTATCGGCTGAGGTGAAAAGTAAAGTGAGTATACTAGTCCATTGTTTAAGAATGTGTTGTTTTAATTGTTAAACATATATAATGTGCATTATCAATCACATGTAAGTTAACTGCGAGCAACAATCAAGATAGTTGATGTAAGTGCGGTTTGTTTTTTGTAAGGTTTAATGTTGCAAATTAGTTAAGACGGGTCAAGGCAAAGTATACGAGGTATACGGTGTCCCATTAGATGTGATTCTGTCCAGGTTTCTCAATTGGCAATTTCTTGAAAAAATTATGTCGTTTGATTGCCCACTCTGAAGGTTTTTCGACATTTGAGGAGACGCAGATATTGTTTTTTGTACTAACCCTCACCACTTTCGTACTGATTAAGTGTTTAGGCTACACATCTTAAAACCACTATTTGTTGGCTGCTACCAAGTCCAGAGATGGACTTTTCTGTTGCCGATAGGTTGAGAAGTGCAATGAAACCCGTTATTATTAAAAGTCAAATAAGCAACGCTGGAACAATTTTATGGCAATGAAGTTTGAGATTATTGTATTCTATAATGTTCTGAAGATAAAGAAAAATGGGATGAAATGAAAGCCAAGTCCAACCCATTGTTCATACAGCTGGGAGGAGCCCGCTTGACGACGCTTGTCCCCCACTTATAGATTTTGGCTTTATTGAGGAGAAGCTGATTGTCTTTTGCGTCGAATAAACAGCAAGTATCACGTTTGAAAGTTTAAAAAGTAAAGAACTACATGCAACACAAGATGTTCTGGGGTGGGGGGTAGGGCGGTTAAATGTGGATGGGGTTGGAAGCAAATAACAAACATTTATGTGGGTGGGTTTGGGGTGACTACGTGATAAGGTTATCTTTGGCTCTAAACGGACTCCTCTTCGATGGAAAATCATGAGATCATCGCTGCCCCTTTGAGAAAAGTTTGGTACCAGGATCATTTTAAATTGTCTGTGACTAGTGACCACATGGCGTTTTACCCCAAATTAACCACTGACGACATGCCGTGTTTACAGTTTGTTGTTGTTGTTTTTGTTGTTGTTATTGCTATTGCTGTTGTTGTTAACAATGCCCAGTCTCATTTTGAATTTATAAACGAATAGGTAGAATGAAAACATTATAGCCTATCCTACTTGGCAGCAGTTTAATGTATTTTGATGGATTTTCTATAGCCGTTTTTAAACATTCACCTTTTCATTTGGACTTCGATCACTTTTAACATTAGGACTCCTGTGACAAGAAGTCACGGAACTTCTCAATTTGTCAAATGCCAGAACCTGACGTTACGTCATGTTGCAGGTTTCTATAATGTGTGGCATTTGCACCATGCTGTTTCAAATGGCATAGCACAGATGCCGAGAATTCTCTCTGCAAGTCCCTCTCCTGCCCCCACCCCCTCCACCCCCTGTCCCATAGGTGTGTCCCCCTGCCACCTGGACCCTTCCGTCCCTGCTTTCCATCCATGCCTGATCTCCATCCCCAGACGTCACACTGTACCTTCACTAGATATCCAGCCATGGATAGTTCAAATGTAGTCATTAAGCCTGTTTTGTCTGGAGGTGGGCAAACCAGTCCATCCTCAGAGAACTGATGTTTGGCTCTCAGGTCCAGTCAGTCAGTGACTCAAGCTGTGACATTAGTGAGTCATATCTCCTGTTTTTGTCACTGTTTCAGTCCTGTTTGCGATGGTTTACTAGTGTATTTTCCCTCAGTTTTGAGTATGAGACGACCTCGGTAAGGTACTGTGTCAGAGCGAGGTCAGATGGATCCGCTTGTTCTTCACCAAGCCACAAAAACACATGAACAATTTAAATATTATCTCTGCTTCCAATGTGTGTATGCTCTCAGCTATTTTCCAGAATGACTGCCAAGCCACAGGCAGTATTGGCAGTCCGGTGATTATAAATTCAGTGGTTTCTGACAAGAGTAATGGAAAGCAGCTTCAATTCCTATGTACATACTTGTTAGCCTCTTTAAGATGACCAGAACCTGTCTGTCAAGTACACTCATGGCTGTTTCCTAACATGATCTATTTGTTCATTTTGGCCGAGGTGTACTTGGTTGAATAAGATTCCAAGGAACAGCAGAATGTTTACACCTTGAGACGGGGTGAAATGTTGACATTCCAGTCAGATTGGATTCGTAGATGCCAGGGTCACGTCGGTCTTGCTAAATGCTGACTGATACGTTTCCTTGTTTTGTCATTTCTGTTTCCACCGACGACAGGATTCACCCTTAGCCTTAAAACATACCTTTTTACCAGGGCATTATGGGTCATGCATGGGTCATGTACTTAAAGGCGACTCATTCATTTACCTCTGTTTCCTCCTATGGTATTGCTAGTTACGTAGCTGGATCTAGTGACCTTTTGTTTGGCCAGATAGTTGTTGAGTCAGAATGCCATGACTGTATTCAAAGACTCTCCAATTGTCTGTGTCATAGAAATTCTGTCTTCTTTCTTTTGGATTGGATGGAAGATTTGGAGGAAATCTACAAGTATTAATCAATCATGGGCACCTGTATTTTGATGTAGCCCAAATCATTAGGTTATTAACTAGTATTATATTCGCGTATTGAAAATTCAGACATGAAATACGTTTTTCTCCCTAATTGCTTCAACTGTTAAAAATGGACCAAAGTCAATTTCTGAAAGAGATGGAACCTAGGCCTATTGATTAGACTTGTTCAGTTTGTCACCATTACAGAGTGGTTTGTCTTTGGTGGGTTAGTTGACGATTGATAAAGTTTTAAAGACTAAAAAATAAGTTGATTTGTTTGTCTCTGGTGTGTTGGTGCAGTATTTTTAGTTCATAAATGGGACAGGACAAAACTCTTTAATTTATCTGAGGTGAACCACACAATCTCCCTTTTTTGTGAGATATGATTTGTATAGTACATAATACATGACTTGTTTTGCAAGCTGAGTTCCATGAACTTAGATAGAGGGAAGCAAAAGGTCTGTCACCTCCAGATTTAAATGCTGGTCATTTTGGTTTTGCTGTCCTACCAGGCATATCCCAAACCATCATTTAGAACTGGTGGTTTTTAACCAAACTACTCATGTTGCCTTGTCTCATTTCTCTTGTCTGGCGCTTGTATTAGTTAAACAAATCAAAGAAACGTGTTGAGTTGAATGAGTCTGGATGTTGTCCTCTCTATGTTTAAATGAATACAGGTCCCTGTTGAAAGGTTAGTGGCTGTTTTCCAGATGGCTTCTGATGCTCTGCTGGTGGAGACTGGGGCCTGTTCATATCTCCTCTCCAGTTCTGTGATGCTCTTGTTGATGGAAAGCAGGACATGTCCTAGTCTTGGGGGCCTGTTCCTTGAAGCAAACGTATAAAATAAGACATGCTTGTGTCAGGGAGGATAACTTGCATAAGCCCGGTTTATTCGGTAAACTCGCTTTATAAGACAGGCCCCTGGTTGACCAGAACAAGGGTAGACCAAGAAGTGGTCCGAGCCGGAACCACAGGTATCCGAAGCGGATATTATTCCGTTGTTTTTAGCACCATGCCCTCACAGATTGGGAGAGGGAGGTGGGAAGGGTTGGAATGTTACCCTGCAGTGTAACCCGTGGGTATTCCGCCCCCCCCCCCCGGTTACAGCACAGCATGTTGTCATGGTAATGCCAAGGCTTGCCAGGTTTGGATGAACAGGAAAGGTTGTTTTCCTCCTTTTTATCTCTACCCTGTTCTGTATTTATTTAGTCCTTGTTGATGGAAACCAGGAAACTGACAAACGTTGACGTCATCGCCCATGTTACCGTTGACGGCATGTGAGAAAGACTGAGACTGACCTACTGTTCAGACATGTCTGTTGTTTACTGTTTAGGAGGAGGCAAGGCAAGGCATTCAGGCTGACTTCAAATCAAAACCTTTCAGTCTGTCTAGTTTAGTTGATCATTTACATTTTGTAGATGGATCCACATTTTCATATCTCTTAGATCATTTTTTGCTTTAATTCCGAATCTTATTGGAGATAAATATAGCTTGATATTCCTTGTTAAACATGCATTAACCTATACCATTAGTCGCTTCATTCACATCGTGGTTTGTTAAACATTTTCAGGACAATCTGGTAGTTAAATATTAATGAGTACCAGCTGGAATATTTACTCAGGTTTGGTTCAATACTTGGTCATGTGTATGATTGAGCAAATGGTTCATCAACATGGGGGTTGAATTCAGTTTTAGTTCAACAGTCACAGTTCAATATGTTGATCCAGTTTCAGGAGGTTTCTTCATGGACATTGTCTTGCACACAACATAACTGATGACAAAAATAGATTCTTTTGGTTTGCTTTTTGAAATTGGGAAACTTAAAAGGATACCGCATTCTTCATGTGGTATTGATTTGAAAATGTGCCTCTGGACAGTTGTGTAGTTTCTTTTTGAATGTAGTTACATTTTAAGGCCCCTCTCTCAAACGCCTTCTGTCCAGATGTGTTTCAGTTTGTTCTGGGGAGGGGATTGTCTGGGGTTTCATTCCACTGGGGTTCCATTGCCTTCCAGATTTTTCCTCCTGAAGCTCACTTTAACAATTCCACCAAGAGGAGGTGAAAACTGGATCCCTTTTCTGGGACAGCACTTGGCAATCTTCCCTGAATAACTGCCGGGAGAGGTGAGGAGAGCGAACCGAATCTCTCCTCTCTAATCAGCCGAGGGCTTTCTGCAGGGGTGGTTCCTCCCAGCTGAAGGTCTCATGCAGTAGCTGCAGAAGAGGCCTCTGATTAATTCTGAAATGATAGTGCTTTTCAAGCTCCCCTCTGCACATGAAGACGTTCGCTCAGAACTTCGCTCAGAACTCGCCTCAGAACCGTCGAGTCGTCATTTGGAACCCAAACACCGTGTTTTTTTTTCTCCCCCCGTTTACAAGATTTTGTTTGAAGATTTGTCCTTTTGTCCGTGAAAACCCACACGGAGGCAGACCTCAAATTGCACAGAGAGAAATGGACCTAGTCCTTAAGAGGGCACTTTTACTGGTGGCTGCCTTTACATTCCAGCTGACAGGCTTTAGTGTGGGGGGGGGTATGATTGACTCCATTTAAACTAAGACAAGGTCTTGTTTGCTGAAAAGGGAATAGTAATAGGCTACAACTTTACGGGTCTCAAGCTTTTAGTCTTGCATTGAGGCTCTGAAAAGGCTATCATTAGCCATGTGTGTTTCTTTATGAGTGGGCCTACAGTCACCCGGTCAGTACCGAACTAAATGCTACGTTGCTAATATATCGACTAGGAAACTAGGCCACATTTAACAGGGTTATGAAACAGCCAAACGGAGTGGACTGTGGTGACGAGAGGCGGAGGCCAGATGTTTCGGCCTCCCTTCCTGGCAGAGTGGGCAATAGAACTGAGTTTTGTTCCACTGCGGATTAGAACGGGTGTCTGTGATCGTTGTGAAAGACCCCATGTTTATACTGCTTGGCCTGTTCTGGAGAGCTGTATACAGTGGATGAGCTAATGGTGGTTTGCAGCTGCTTGATCGCCAGTCACATGCGAGATATACTGCGTCCTCTGACAAGCGTAAGGAAGCGGGGAATGGATTTGTAGCATTGTGAAAGACCATTTTGGTGTTCACGCAGAGGATGTTGAGACGTGTGAGATGGTGTTACTGGTCCTCTTGTGTAGGGCTAGAGCAAGCAATGTTTAGGTGTGTATTGACGGCTTTCTCACAACACATGATATGACAAGCGTTTGTTTTTAAGACCATCACATTTATAATAGTGGTAACACACACAATAAGACACATCTTACTTCCTCTAACATTTCCGTGGCTGCGCTGTCTACAGCCAAGTCACCGTAGAAACGGATGCCTGTCGACGTGATCGGGCTGCGGATTTAAAGGTGTCTTAACCTCCCGTATTTGACCGAGGATCTTGCGGCTCACAAACGGGCGAAAAATCTGTCTTAAAGAATGTGGATACAATCTAACACGACGCTCGGATGGCTTCATGTTCGCACCTGCTTCAACTTAACCGTCTCTGAGGTGGAGAGGGCGTCACATCTGCAGTACATCACTGACACCGAAGACGCAGTCTGCCCTTGTTGTCGTCGGCTAGACAGGAATAGATCTGTTTTAATAACTGTATCACCGATAACTGGAGCTGTACTGAACTCTGCTGGTTTACGTGTTCTAAAAATAAAGAAAACCTGCCTCAGGCAACATACTCTCCCTGGAGATCTGTTCCTGTTTTGCTTGAGTCTTTTGTGTCTACTTTATGAACAGTAAACTACAGTCATACAGTATAGTGGTCCCTACACAGACCATGAAAACATCTAAAGTCCTTACTCGGTAGGGGGGTACGACGTGTGAAGTTCAAAGGTCGCGACTGCTTGCTCTCCTCAGTTGTTATTTCACTGCCGTCGTTTCATCATGTCTGAGTCTGTCCCCTGTTTGAATGTGTTCCCTGAGGATCCCGAGTCATCCCTGTGACCTGTAACTAGCTCACACTGTAGACTAATTAAAAGCTAGTTGGGGAAAATGAAAGGTGGCTCACTAAAGGACGTTTGTTGTTAGTCACAACGTGCAACCAGCGGGACCAAAGGCTGGGCCGTCAGTCAACATTAACGTTTTGATCGCTCCAACTTTTGGTTTTACCTCACGTTTCTAATCCATGAATTATTTGGTGATGGAAACTCAACCATCCTGATGATGTGAACTTGAACAGTGCTGCCGATGTAGATCAGAGGAGATTCAGAACAATGGAGATGTGGCAAATGAGACTGCCCCCACACACTTGATATACTTTTAAAAAAAGATGATGAAGATAAATTAGATTTCACATCCTTGGTTTATCGAACATAAAAGATGTTCCACCCACACTTGAAAACAAAACGTATGCTTCTGATTGTGGGGGAGTTTGACGGATGTTCCGGTATGTTCTCAGATCGCTCAGAAGTATGACATGCAGAAGGAGGAGGAGCTGAGGTTCTGGATAGAGGAGGTGACGGGGATGGCTATCGGAGACAGCTTCCAGAAAGGGCTGAAGGACGGAGTCATTCTGTGCGAGTAAGTGTGTGTGTGTGTGTGTGTGTGTGTGTGTGTGTGTTCCCAGGAGACTGACCTTGATATTGCAGAGGGGTTTGGTTGGCTGTGTGGGGGGGGGCACACATGAAATGCTGAGCTCTGCAAGTGTGCTGTAAATGCTGATGAAAACTGAACATGATTGCTACTCCTCTCTGCCTGTTCAAAGGTCACCGAAAGAAGGGGAACACCCCTAGAAAGTGTGTGTGTGTGTGTGTGTATATATCTTTATTTTTTATAGGGTCAGAAGTTAATAGACATGCTGGATCATCACATTTATGTATTAATTTGTGATGCAATGCACTCGATCACACTGTCTCTCTCTCTCTCTCTCTTGTAGGCTGATTAACAAACTGCAGCCCGGGTCAATAAGGAAGATCAACCAGTCACAGCTGAATTGGCACAAGGTAAAAAGGCTCTCTTAAAACCAACCCTAGGAGAGGTGTTCACACCCTTCCGGGCCTATATTAACCTTCTGAATAGAAAGCACAAAGAACTCCGAAATCAGGCTTTCACCTCCTCATTCATTTCCTGCTGCAGCCTGTCGAGCCATGAGAATAAGCAGGGTTATTCATGTAGCTCTCACCAACAACACTGCCGTTTATTGCGTTATGTTTGGACTTCCTTGTGGACTGACTCCAATTCCCACCTCTCTTTCTTCTGTTTTGTGCTTTTTCTTCCAGCTGGAAAATCTTGGGAATTTCATCAAAGCTATCCTGGCCTATGGCCTAAAGCCAAATGACATCTTTGAGGCCAATGACCTGTTTGAAAATGGGAACATGACTCAAGTGCAGACCACGCTGCTTGCCCTGGCTAGCATGGTAAGTAGGCCGCCTCACATTTCAATGCCTCTGGTACTTGTAGTCTTTGGATGAAACGGTAAATGAAAAAACCCTCCCTGCTATGAGGTGGGAGAAATTGTTCTCCGTTTAGAATGTTTTAAGCTTTCTCTCACTTCGCAGGGCAAGACCAAAGGCATGGACTCAAAGATTGACATTGGGGTCAAATACGCAGACAAGCAGACACGTCACTTTGATGATGACAAGATTAAAGCTGGCCAGTGTGTGATTGGTCTACAGGTAATACATGACAACAAAATTCCCAACTCTCTCTGTTGTTGTGAAAAACAAGCACTTGTAGTAAGAGGAACTTGTGTTAATGGCTGTTTTCATTCAGATGGGGACCAATAAGTGTGCAAGCCAGGCTGGTATGACTGCTTACGGTACTAGGAGACATCTTTATGACCCAAAGACCCAGACAGACAAGCCCTACGACCAGACCACCATCAGTCTTCAAATGGGAACCAACAAAGGAGCCAGCCAGGTAGACTAAACACCGATTACAGTCGTGTAGAGGCAGTGTCCGGTTTGATGTCTTGAACCAGGCTGTAAACGGCTTCATCTAGAGTTAAGTTGGGAAAACATCTGATGTTTGGAGCTGTTTTGTTTGCGTTTACTGTAATGTTTCTAGTACCATTTTTGAAATCCTCATGTAACCCTAAACTTGACTAATGCTGGGGTACGTGAAACGTTATCTCGGTTCTTCACAAAATCTCTAAATGCAAGCTCTCGTCCTCTCCCTCCCTCCATCCCATCATCCTTCTCTCCCTTCCAACCTTCCTTCTTCTGTCCCTCTCTCCCTCCCGCCCTCCATCCTCCAGGCTGGCATGTCGGCTCCAGGTACTCGTCGCGACATCTTCGACCAGAAGGCATCTGGCCAGTCAGTGGACAACTCCACCATCTCCCTCCAGATGGGCACCAACAAGGTGGCGTCCCAGAAGGGCATGAGCGTGTACGGCCTGGGCCGCCAGGTTTACGACCCCAAGTACTGTGCCACCCCGACGGAGCCCGTCATCCACGCCAACGGTAGCCAGGGTACGGGCACCAACGGCTCTGAGATCAGCGACAGTGACTATCAGGCGGAGATCCAGGAAGATGAGTACCAAGGCAGTTATCAGGATGACTACAGCACCCATTACAACGACCAAGGCATCGACTACTAGTGCCAGGGTCGATTCCCTACTCAACCGCTAGTCGGAGCAGTATTAACTTGTTTATTTTTTATCGGGAAAAAATCAACAGAGCAAGTCTTTTGCTATCCTCGCTAGCCTTTTTGTCTTTGTTTTATCGACGCGTAAAAAGAGATGTCGCGTTGCTCCTTCATATCCTCAACTCTTTGATTTCGAGCGCCGATGGTTTCATGGGTTGTGGTTCATCATAGACAGGTGAGATGATGTTGGAGAATTGGCTTGGTTTTTTGATTGAGAACATTCCTTTTTTTTAAATCTACTGTTTTTAAAGTGTTTTTTTGAAGTATGGTACACTGTGAAGTAGAGATTCATTTTTGACCAACTTTGTAGCATCTACTCAATGCTACAACCCCACTTTTTACGTATTTACCCAACAATGTATCCCATTTCAAATTCATTCTCACATGCAAGTCTTAAAGGTTCGCTATTGTCTAAATACCCTACCCATTAAAAAACAAAAACAAAAAAACCAACATATTTTTATATAAGCAGAACGATGACAAAGTGTGTGGACCAATCACTTTCATCTCACCAGCCTTTCATTACTAAAAGGTTTTGAATCACTGACACTAGATTATTTTCATTGTAATGGCTATTTTGTATGAAGTAGATGACCAAATGAGTGAACAGGATTCTGTTTAGGCCTATTTGAATAGCGCCCAACATGTGAGGAGCTGCATCCTGTTCCTGTAGCCCCCCCCCCCCTTCCAGCCTCTGTATTTATTGCCATATCTCTCAATATAAACCAGTCATCTGTTATATGGTTCTTTTTAAAGAAGAAATTGTATGTTATAAATAAAGCCTTGAATACCTTGGTTTTCCAAGCATCTCCAATTGTAGTTTCTAATCTCTTGCATTCTGTCATTACTTGGAAAGCTTTCGTTTATGACATCTGTAGTTTATTTCAAAACATGATTGGCCTTAATTAAAGGAACGTGAGCCTCCAGGGAATCGTTTTTCCATCTCGTAATTCTGCCTGGTAACATGGCCACGTGGAGCTGAACTGTGGTCGGTGCAAAGACCTCAGATTTCATAAGTCAATGTGCCAGTCCTAAAATCTTCAGTTTTGAGGCTAACCGAACAAGGTTTTGAGGAACCCTGTAAATGTGATCTCCCATAGCATTCTGAAGACGCATTCCTGTCAAACCACACCGAGTGGAAGAAACTGTCCTCACTGGAAAAAATGAGTTAGACAAAGAGAAGAATAGGACCTAACATTGTTCAGGATACCGTTTCAATCATTAAAAAGCTTACTGCGGTTTGTGTTGTTTGTAAATGCTTGAGCTCTCGAAATGAAGACCCCCACAACCTATCCTTGCCTCACGGGAATTCATGTCTCAATCCAGACGCAGTCCAAACCTGAACTGTCACAATTTGAGGTTCCGAAACAAGCAGGTAAACAACCATCCAGTCGATGAGTTCAGCCAACATCCATGGATCAGTCTGGAACATCAGACAGTGTACAGCATTGGATTATCGCTTGAACGAGATTGACAGAAAAAAAGGTTTAGATAGCACGCGTGCGTCTGTGTGGATGGAGAAGACTGAGCGCAGACGGTTGGCTGTCAGTGAGGTAGACCATGCGCTTGTGTTGGCTGGTTTGCAGCGGCATGGCAATTCGCTCAAGGTCGCAATCTAGAAAGAATGTCAAGAGCTGCAAAAAAAAAAATAGTTCAACTGATTTTGAATGGCTTCACATCTTGTGTTACTAGCCACATCATTAGCATAGGCTACATGATTGGAGTAAAAGTTTAGAGAATGAACTAAACACTTCATTTGGGGTCAATGACTGGACTACACTCACATTCAGGTTCACCGTAAGGGCTTCATCTTTGATTGCTGTCAACTGAAATTAGCGCTGTGTCAGTAGCGCCGTGGTCGTTTTTGCTGAACTCTCATTGTTAGTATCGGTATGGCCTGTAATGAGACGATCAAACAAACATTCGGTTAACACCGGTTCGACCACTGTGGGGTTTCGCAAGGTTGAGGACAGAGTGAGTAGCCAATGAGATTCATGAGAATGGCATGGCATTCATTCAAAAGCTGTCACCCCCCCTTCCCCTCCCCTCCCCTCCTTCCTACCGCAGTCCGCTGCTTGGAAATAATCACTGCTTTGTGCGAGCTGTGGAATCCGGGGCGAAAACGAAAGACTCAATTATAGAGCGAGTCCAAAAAGGCGGTTACCGCAGCAACCGCGCACGGCCTTATAAGCGAAGACAGACTCTAACCAGTCCAGCGAGTCTGGTGTATAACAAACAGATACTCCTGCCACCTTAACTTTACTGTACATCTCAGGGTCAAAGCCGTGACAGCCCGACTGTTTATTGAAGCTCTTAATAAAAATGGCTGGTGGAGTTTCAGTAACCTTGAACCAAGGGTGTTGCGTTGCCGAGACTCATCTGATTATATGTCTCGACGTGGTGTTGACAAACTAGGCTACACCAAAACAACTGGAAATCATCTATAGGGTGAAAAGAAAAAGTAACATCAGACTCGGGGAGCAAACTGATTAATAGCCTGCTTAGGTTTGATGTTACAGCTGCGTGGAAAATTGTTACACAGCTCTCATTAAATCAGTCATTGTTTCCATAGACCATAAACCTACCTTGAAAAACATAGAATCTCAGGTTACCTCAAGCATTAAAAGAGGAATTACAATAACATGCTAAATATACCCCACACATCAACTCATTATACAGGTGTTTGGGAACTGATAGACTTGCTGTATCTGCTTGTATTTGCCCAGGTTGGAGGACACAATGTGATTGAGTCAGGCTGTGCTCCAGTGACTCGTGATGAGTTCTGTCTGCCTCCAAAGACAATAGAGGCAGAATCCGTGGGCCCCCGCTGTGAAAACAGTTTCAGGCTCAAGGTCTGGAGTTTATTAGACCAGAGCTCTTGCTAGCTGCTCCTCAGGCCATAACTCAACGCACCTCAGCAAGGATAGGAAAAGACGTGTGTGTTGTGTGTGTGTGTGTGTTGTGTGAGTGCGTAGGGGGAGATGGCTGAGGAGAGAAAAGTAGGATATATTAGGCTTCTGGCAGACATATGGAGGCGGGGGTGGGGTTAGAGGGAGGGGGGTGGGGGGGTCGATTTCCTGCAGCTGACAGGCTGCTGATCATCATGAGATGCAGCCCTTGCTGGTGAACGCCGGGCCCTGCCGGGTCCTCCTGGGCCCTGGTCCAGAACCAGAGGGACTTCTGGGAGGATGACTCCTGCTCAGCTGGGTGGAGGTGAGGAGCTTCTCACTTTTGACCCCAAATGACCTTCCTGTTTTCCCCTGTGCCTTGCAGTGTCTGTGACTTTGTCATGTGTTAAACGATGCCTGCGTCATTGTCTGGGACTGGATAGTGTGTTGTGTGGTTCACTTCTCTTTCACTTTCTCATCAAGTTGAATCTGCTAATGAGCTCACAAACCATACTTGCGCTGCATGTGCTTTCATTTTCACTTCTTTGCACGCTGTCAAACTAATCTAAACTGTCAACCAATTACTACGAAGTGTTCAGTTATACAACTGAAGTACAAAATGCAGGCCTGACAAATGTTTATTTGGCTTTGGACCTTGTGTGGAGAACATTGTGTGACTACACACCGTACAGCTTACTGTAGTTTACTACTGGAGAGAGCTTCAAGCCCATGCCTTTTTCACATGCCACTAGGTAACTACTAACTGCTAAACTTGCACATTCCCAACACCCTGGGAAAATGCAGGGTGAAATTGCACCCCTCCTCCCCCATTCCCCCCCAAGTCTAAATTGCCTCAGGACATCCTGGACAGATAATTTAGCTACACGCTGACAAGGAGGTAAAACTCGTTTTAGATGCGTTATGAGAGTAGGGTACTATATTATAAGAGGCCTCCCAGAGTGTCGGCTGTCATGTGGAGGACCCGGCGAATGCGTGAGGCCCATTGAGTCTCTTTGTAGGAGAAGACGAGCATTTAGGGCTCTGTGGTTGGGTGATAATATGAACCAGCTGGCCCGCGATGAGAGTCAGATGTCATTATCGGCAAATGACTTGTTTCTCCATTCGTAATTAGGACTAATTCCTCTGGCACATTTAGCGGTGTGCGTGAGACAGGGCCAACATTCACCGCAGTGAAACCATGGGTGTGAATATGGTTTCTGTGCAAACCCAACGCCACGTTATAAATGTATGACGGGGGCAAACTCATGAACAATGGATCCAGTTTTTCTCCCATGAGATGGTAAATACCTTACGTTCAATCTAAAGCAGTAAAACAAGAAGTAAGACTTCCTCTGTTTTACTGCCAATTAGTGACTTACTGCTCTGGCCTTTGACATACAAACCTGCACAGCAGGTCCAGTATGTTAGACATGGAAAGAAGGCTAAAAGCTCGTATCGAAATCACTCTGACCACAAATATACGACTGACGTATGGAGGCTGACTGCTGTAATTATATAGCCAAGGGTTTACAAAGTTTGTGAAACGGACAGTGTGGATGTGCAGGTGTATCGAGTATACAGAGGCAAACAAAAAATACTTGAGGTGAAGTTGACCACTTTGTCAACTAGAAAGGAACATGGTTTATGAGGGACAGCACTGCAGTTTGGAGTCTCTCTACTAAAAGACCATGGATTTAGACACGTCATGAGGCTTTGGTGAAATATTGAGACAGAGCTGGACGCAAATGTGTCCATCGTTGTTGCTGCCAGTAGAAACCAGCCAGAAATATAGTCTTCTCTCCCTCTCCCCCCCTTCCTCACACACACACACACAAACATACACGCACGCACGCACGCACACGCACACACACACACACACACACGTACACACACATACACACAAGTTTGCCACCTCCACCATTCGAAACCGCCAATAATTATATTAATTTGGAGCTAAAATGAATTCACACCAATCTTTAGCTTTCAGTGTGCTGTGTTTGAAAGGGTTTGGAAAAGCTTAGGTTAGAGTATGGCTCCATGTTTTTCTTCAAAGTTATATGACTCTTGATGGATGCGATATTAACACAAGTATCCATATTATTTTCTAACCTGAGGATAGAAAAGAGACCTGGTAGACCCTAGCTTGGAGGTGTCACATTCAGTAGCCTTGCAGCAGAGTGAGACTGAGTGCTCAGCTCACGCTGAGACCTTGGCTGGTGTTTTCAATCGGATCGAGTGAATTCCTAAAGCTAATCTAATATAGAAAGACAGCAAACAGTCGATTGGTGGGTTGACCACAGAGGAGAAAAAGGCAAGGACAGCCTCCCCAAGCCCCGCCCAGTTCTCAGGACTGTCTAGCTCTTCATCTCTTTCCATCTCTCTCTAGGTTGCTCCATCTCTCTCCGTCTCTCTCCAGGTCTCTCCATCTCACTCCAGATCCTTAAACGTCTCTCCAGGTCTCTCCATCTCTCTCCATCTTTCTCTGGGTCCCTCAAGTGTTTCACGCAGGGTTATCATATACGTCAACATTTGTGATGTTTTCTGGATGGCATTTAACTCAGTATAACTCAGGACAACTATCATCTTGACAGCTCTTGGCCTGTGCCTCATTCATGACTTGTGCATAGCAGGACAAAGTATACCTTACTTCTCAATGTGAGACATGGTTGAAATTAATGCATGAGACTTGAGGGTCTTCTTTATCTCACACGCACAGACACAAACACTCGAATGTCTTTGTTTCCTGTGTTCGTACAGTTAGGATCCCTGGAAAATTCAAGGGTTTTCACCTTGTAAAGAAACTTGAATTATCATGTGCAAGTCTAGATCTATTTCAATTGCTGTCCCTGTTCCTCCTCGTGGACGTAACTATACTCAGGAAAATGTGGAGGCAAATTCGTAACGTCTTGAAAGGAAACCCTCTAATGTGTAAGCATAGCGACCTCTTGTGGCACTTTTGGCATATTACAACTTGTCATTAAGGTGGCGTCAAAATCGTCCTCAACTAAGCAGCATTTTCAAATCGGACTTGATAGATACTCAAAGGTTGGACCTTTTAATAATAGAGATGGGTAAACTATTGAAACATCAGACTGCACAGAGTGGCATCAGCAAGTAGCCTAATTAAAAAGGCGGACGCCTCTCTAACTCGAGAAGGAAGGACCTGATTCCAAGCAGGCATGCACTAACACACAAACACGTGTTGTGGTGAAGTAGATGGATTATTTCATCTGTCTTTCCTGTTTACAAACTGAATGTTGTAAAATGTTGTAAACCCCCCAACGAAGCCAGCGGTAGTCTAAACTGCACATGTTGATCGTTTGGGTCATACTTCCTGGAAGACGTAATGGACTCCCAAAGTCCCCCTATTTAGGACATCTGTCTAAGCCCCTACAAAACAGACAGCGAGGCACGGGCCTCTGAGAACATAAACACAGACAGTTTGCGTACATCTTTTGACAGAATAAACAAGTTTTCCCTTCTTAAAGATAGAACAAAATCTGATTTCAAAAGTGCCAGATTCAATGTCTGATGTCTGATTAGGATTCTTCATGCCAACTACGTTCACCACCCTTTCTCTTAAAAATTTCCCAAAACTGTAAAAAAAAGAAGAAAAAAACAGGAAATCCTGTCTCAGAGCCAGTTGGCAGTTTGTTCAAAACTTAATTAACGTGATTATCTTGATTAATAGCCAATAGCTTTCAATAACCCAACCCAATTTTCGCTGGTGTGGCAAGTCTTGATTCTTGATGTTTGAACAGCTTTTGTTTTCTTTGAAAACATGTTTCTTTATTCAATCATTTTCAGGACTGAATCTTTGGCTCATGTCTGCCTTATCTGGGCACATGGGTGTTTTGGTGTGAACGGTCAATGTGAGTTCATAAGGTCAGAACCAGGATACGCCACATGGCTGCAGACGTTTCATGTCTATGTGATGATCGGGCGGAATAAAGTTAAAGAAATAACCAAATGACAGAACCGAAATATGTGAACTGATTTTGGTGCTATTCAACAAATTCCGTTGAGTCTGTTGTGCCTTTCTCAGTATTTATAGAAGCATGAAGATTTGTGTGGAAAAGGATCGCGGTTCTGTGATCTTCGGACCTCGCAGCTCACCACAGCACAAGATTTATAGAAGATTGACTCTAAATGGTAGCCGAGAGAGCTGCTACAGTACTGCGGAGCTATTTTTAAACACTGTTTTCACTTTGAAGCAAAGACTCTGATCTTTGCATTGAATTCCGTACATACCACATTTTAATTTCGGATGAAATACACAATGGGTCTTCCTAGCAGTGAAAGATAAACAATGTCCAAGCCAACGAATGGGTTTCCTCTGTACTATTTCACTGCCTGATGCTTCTTCTGAACTCTAGAGCCAGCGATATGATATCATCTGTCTCCAAATGTCACGCTTTCTCTGCGATGTTTACATTACAGATCGTTCTCAGATCAACCCTCTGAGCCGACCTCACCGTCTCAGAGCAAACATTCAACAGTGTGTTAGTGTATGCGGTGGATGAGAGCACAGTCATGGGGAAAAACCTGTTCCTGTTGGCAGACTGGTGTAGGTACCTGCATTTGCACCTTGGAGGTGTCTTCTTACTGTGCATTCACATACACACACACATACGCGTACACACACGTGTACACACACACACACACACAATGCACTCATTGTCCCAGAGACCTGGTACAGCACCATATACCCAACTTTCAGGAAAAACTCTTACTTGTCTAATTAGCATTGCAAAAACACTGACACGAACATGCACCGCAAGACAAAACCACCTTGATAGAAGCTCTGTACACTGTGTGACTGACTGCTATCCAGGTTGGGGCCCAGCCAAGGAAAAACACCTAGATGTTGGGGTGTGAGACATGGCAGTCTACTGGCTTGGTGGTTTCTCCTGGGCATTCTCACGCCCATGACAGGAGGTCGCACAGGAGTGAGGAGGGGAGGAGGAGACAGCCCCATCATGGGCACCATAGGCAGGGTCAGCCCGGCCCAATACACAAACATTTGTCTGGGGCCTGCAATTGGTTCAGGACACCCAGCAAACAATATTTCAGCCCCACAAAAAGTGTCCAATCGAAAGGGCCCCATACACTATTTTTGTTTACGGCCCCCCAAACCCCTAGGGCCAGTACTGACCACTGGGACATGAGAGTATGATGGAAAAAGTCCAGATGTGTATCCCAGGAAAGGCAGTGAAAGATAGATTGAGGGGATGACATGCAGGAATGAGCCTGGGTTGAAATCGAACCTGGATCCCAGAAACAAGGCCTCAGCGTCTGTTGGAAACGTTCCACCCTGGGAACCAGGGCCCTCTTCCTGGTGGATTTATGGTGTTTAGTTAAACATTTGAATTCAAAGTGTTTGTGTACTAGGAATTATACAGCGCTGCGCAAGGATATTCCCATAACTCCTGACTGAAGCGTTTGTTAAAACATGTTGATCAGTTGTGGGAAAAGGCTGAGGTTCAGTGATTGGAATCTGAAAAGTTGTCCCTTGGTTGTGTTCTGTCATGTCTGTCAAAACCTAAAAAAAGACAGAGCAATGAGTCACTCTCTCTCTCTGTCTCCTGAAACTTGTCTTTGTGGAACACACCCCTGTCACCTGCAGGATCTGGATCTTGCTCGGAGCACTTTGTTTGATGTGGGCGGAGTCTACAAGTCTGTGTGGCATAGGAATGCAGGGCTCCATGCCAGCACAGCTACATGTGGAAACACTCCACTCAGCACTGATAACAGAACCTGGTACACTAACTCAGAAGCTGAAAGTAGCGTGACATTGGCGTGAGCTTTTTGTTCGAAAGATAACATTGATTTATAGATATTTTGTCTGTTTGTTGCCACCCTGCAGAGAAAAAAAAGACATTTGAATCTGATTCATTCTTTGTATACAGATCATGTTTCAGGGTTCAAGGGGGTCGCCCAAGAGCACTCGAGTCATTATGTAAACTATACAGAGGTCGTGGAGGTGTTAGAGAACATGACGAAGGCCAGACTAACAGTCTGGGTGGGACATAAGTATTGTTTCTCTTCTGCTTTCCGTCCACGCTACCAGCATAGTGAAGGAGTTTACATGATGTCTGGCTTCTGCCAGCGAACTGAAGGAGTCTACACGATGTCTGGCTTCTGCCGGTGAGAATACGAGGTCTGCCTCATAACTCACATGCTCCTGATAGCTGAGCATGTGTCTGCAGAGAAAAGGGATCCGGAATAGACTGGGATCCTTTGGTATGAACGCTATGCAAGATTATAGTAGGACTCAGATGGAACCCATTCAAGGAAGAGGCGGTTAGCGTAATTGCATCCCCCTCGCTTTGTTTTGTCTTCTGCTTGTAATTAAATGCAGGGGTTGCAGAGAATTTACAGGGCACTGTTAGCAGCCATCTGAGAGTAACTATTTAAAGAGAGAGAATATTGGAAAGAGGAGAAGAGGATGTTGGGGATAGTTAGGTAGTAGACATACCAATTGTTTAGTAGTACAGTTATTATTTTATTCCTGAATCTCCTGTATCCCATATATTGGCCAAGAGGCTCCAAGAGTTCAAATCCCCAAACCCTTGGTTTTATAAAGATTAAATTAATGAACAATAAACAAAGAAATAGTCCGGAGAGACAATAACAATTATGAAGCACCTCGCAGTGTGCAGTGCATCCTGAGAGAGTTCTGGATAACAAACACAAAGCATTTCTGTTTTCCCAGATGAGTCAAGCCATGAGTGGGCGAGCTGAGGTTAATACAAGTTTAGCTCCGAAAATACATTGGGACATGGACTGTCTTAGAATAAATAAATATACATTCTACCTTTATGTTGCAAGACATGAGCTCATATGCTCTTTAGAAAAAGAAGGTTGTGTTTTATTCAGAAAAATGACATGAATGATCCCGTTAGGATGCGTCTCGTGGAAAAATCCTACAACAATTTTGACCCCATAAACCAGATGTGATGGACGGAGATGGTAAAATCCCAACTGTGAAACTGCTTCTCTTTCTCTTTGACGCATGTCTTGCTACGTGACGTTGCGGTCGTCTCTGAGGTTGTCTCATACCTTCAGTCTTCCCATCCAGCAGAAGTAGGAAGCTGTTGTTCTTTCGAAAAGCCACAGATAAACCCATGAGGTGTCTGCTATGTGACGACAGAGAGGACAAACCTCACACGATAACTGGCACGTAGCAGATACCACATGCTGTAAGGACCCACACTTTTTCATCAGCAGTGGACAACCATCTTGGACTGTTGCTTTGACCCCAGAGGTCAAAATGACAGCAAGATGAGAGTTTTCCACACCCAATAGACTCTTAAAGCATTATTCATCGTACAAGTTAAAACATGCTGGTTATCGTCAGGTTCTGCCCTTATCGATTTATTTTGAGAGGAAAAAATAAGTAAGGCACCTATTTGGCAACAGGATACAATGATGAACCTATTCTGAAGAAATCTGTGAAGTCAGGAAGGATACTGGAAAATACTCCCCATCCAGACCCAAATACATTACACATCTGGAAGTTCCTTTACACAGCCAGTGATTTTCTGAACAATATAACTGAGAGCAAAACCAAACCAACATCAAATGCAAACAAACAAATGAAGCTTGCTCTGTGTCTTTAGCCTACTGCTCTTCGGTGTCCGCAGTGGTAGATGTCTGTGGTGAGATACACAACTCTTTCCACATAGTCGTCGTGTGTCTGGGTGATGTCACCTCGCAAGTGGAAGTACAGACTAAGCCTTCCATGCTTTAGCAGCGTTTAGTGTGCTACCACTGTAGGTCTACGTGTTATTGTTGGACCCAGACCCTCTTCTGACTGTGCTGAAGCGGGTTCGTTGGATTCATCCATGAAATGAGTTTAGTCATCTCTGGCGAATTACTGACTGATCTGAGGTTTGTTTAGCGGATCTGGTTACACCGGGTGGCTTAGAAGAGGGTTGTAAGGCTTTTAGGGCAACCCGTAAACAACGACTTATTTCCGTTCACTTGTTTGGTTCAGCGTTTCAGATCACTGCTTGAATCACAATCGTTCACCAAGGCTCCGTACATGAAGGGACAAAATGTTACAGTTTACAGTTTGCCCCTCTCTGGTTAAATGGCGTGTGAAATGATGTCGGTCCAAAACCTGATAGCGCTCTGGTAGTAATTCTACAGGCATTTTAAACGAAGCCTCCCATATTTGGTTAGCTGATCCCTCATGACCTTATACAAGGATGGGGAGTCCAGAAACAGAAACGGAGGTGGGTCTTCTGGGGTGAGGGAGAGTCCATTATCACAGAGGGGAGGGGGGGGGAGTCAAGCAGAATGTCCTCATCTTTTTTTTCACAGTGACTCATTTGAAGTCATCGGGATTAATGCTGAACTAAGAGATTTGATGAATGAAGTCATGCTTGGGAATCTAGCAGCAGTCAAAATAGTTCGGCCATTAGTGGGTTGAGTGGAAGAATCGAGCGGCGCCTCTTTAATCATCATCCATCCACTCAGCAGCCAACCGATTTGATGGAATCGTTGACCAGATGTACAGTCAACGTGCTGTACATTCATGACACAATGGAAGCCAGCCACTGTATCGTGTTACTCACAGGATATCTGATGAAATATCTTATCTTCGAACAATCTGGGGCTTTGGAAAGCAGACGACTGTGTCAAAACACACCCGCACAGGAGGGACGGATCAACCTGTGTCCCCTCCTCTGCTTTCATCCACGTCAGCCAGGCGAGACCTCACATTCCTGGGCAAGCAGAGGCGACTGGCATGGGGGGGGTGGGGAGAAGCCACACACAAAAGTGCATGCACGTACACATGCATGCACGCACACATGCACATGCACTCACTGAAACACAGATACCGGCCTGCGTTCGCACCCACATGTACAGATCAGCTCATTTCTCACTATCCATTACATTGTGTCGGTAATTATACTTCAAAGATTTCTTTCAGTAATGTTTTGTTGCTGAACAATCTTGGCCATAAACCAGACACACGAATTGTACTTTCAAATCCGCCAACAAGTCACAACAAAACATGTTCATGTCCTATTTCTCTCTGGGCAACAGTTGTCTCCACTTTGAATCCATCAGTTTCCGTAGCCTAGCATGTGGATGTTTGTTTAGCTTGCGCTTGGTGAAAAGCCATTAGCTCTGATTACTGCGAGTTGATGTCGGGCCGTCTGGAGCGCCCTGGGCTTTGTTATTCTAGTTCCCAGTTCTCAGGACGTCAAGAAGCACAGAAGAAGAAAACTCACCCCGCTGCAACCCTGACTAGTAATACGATAATGACACGTGACCCTTGCTACGCTGGACAGGCTGGGTTTGGTACTAGCTGGTCAGACAGGAGGTTTGAGGCTTTGTCCCCTTTACGGCCCTTGTTGACACTCCTGCGCTGACTCAGACGGTTCTTGGAACAAGAGGTCTGTCAGGGCCACCTCAGACCTGTTATGGCAGGACGCTCTCTCTACCTCCCCATCTATTTTGACACTGTTTGCACACTGCCAGCGTAATGCATTGTTGGGTCTGTGCATGAAGTGTGTCATGAAAAAAGTGGAGAGAGAGATTACCGCAATAAATGCGGAGACACTCCCTAATGTGTCTGGTCTTATCATGTTACTCTATGACTGCTCGTAGCCAATTCGACCTTCCCCAGAGCACATTTTCTGTTCTTCCTGGCTTCTTCTTAGCAGTGGGTGGAAGCTTAGACATGGCAGGAAATGTACTCCAGTCAGTAAACACTCGACCATAACAATGGCTTAAGGGCACTCTCTAAATGGTCTGTTCCTTGACATTCAAAGTTGTTAAATTTAAAAGATTGCTTGGATCATGCAGAACAAGTAAGTGCTTTTAGGGTTAGGTTTACGACCAAACCGGATTTCGTAGAAAAGAGACACATTAATAAACTGACGTTTGGACTATTGCTCTGTCGCTACCTTGAGTTTCACTGAGAGTTGTAGTATTAAGTTGATATTATGGTGAGACAATATGAAAGTTGTCAGATATCCATTTTCCCACCCCAAAAAACGTCAGCTTACTCAGCTGCAGGACATTATGTTCAATAAAAACAAAGATTCATTCTGCATGGTCTGTTATCTACTACTAGAGTGAGGAGGACAGAGGGTGATTTCTCCCCCCCCCAAAATATGTACAAATTGAACTTGGCGTGGGAAATCTCTCCCCGTACATCTGGATATCATGGACCTCCTACATGACTGACCGCTCTCCTCGCATCTAAACCGCTAAAAGTGCCCGTCTCTCACCCGGTTTAATCTCCTCATACTGGGTACAAACAACAAAGCACCACAGACCTTCTGGCACCTCTCCCAGGACGTTCAAACAAGGCCGGTCTCTTGCCGGGTCCAGTGTCATTTATTTTTGCACGGTAACTATTGGCAACCAATCCCTGCGGGTTCTGACATCCCCAGTCACAGCTGCATGTTTTAAAAGTCCACAAATTCTGTGGAAGGACCCCACAGTGGGGTCTAGAGGAAGACACTTGCTTGAATGGGGAGTGCACATGGATGGATGGGTTGAAAAGCTGGGCATCTGCAGGCCTGGATAGCATGTTTAATGACTGTGACCGAACCGAAGGAAAGGAGTGTGTATGTCTAGTACAAGAAAACGACAGGAAGGTGTCTGCTGTGGTAACAGAACCTTGAAGTTAATAATGCATCAGACATGTGCGTGTGACGTGAGGTGGCAACGTAGTCATGGACACATTGTAACCTACATGTGCCTGAATCCCAGCTTCCACTCGAACAGGTCGTAGATGGTGTGGAGAACCTCGTGTGACCGTCGACGTATTGTTATTGTGTGTTGTTTGAACAAGGCTGTGACTCAAACTTTTGAACGGTTATCGGACATCTGAAAAATGCACGATAAGCCGCTTTTCTGTGCCTTTGTCCATTGCGTAATCCGTGATCAGACACACAGACGGGACACAGGCCAGCTTTACCTCTGCCAGCTCTGTAGCACTCTAAACAAGGCAAAGGCATCTCAACTTGATTTGGCCTATGCAAAGGAATGCTGGTCAGTGTGTGTTTAGTGTAATCATTGTTCAGGATATTATACATGCAATGTTGAAAGTTATGTTGGCTTAGGTGATGAAATCCTTAAAATGGTTGGGAATGTAGATTGATCAACCTGTGTGGGGCTGTGTCAATAGGTCGTAAAATGACTGTTAGCTATTATCGGCCTACATTCTTGAAGAGTTTCATAAATGACAGTACTTCTTAAAAAACCCCCAGGTGTTTCTGCAATCCTGCTCAGTGTTCCGCTTCTGCTCTCCGTGGTTAATATGTATTTCCCCTTCAGACAGGTTCATACCCATCCACTGCTTGCCCTACCTCGTCCACTGTGCAGCCTATCAGCCGCCATCAGCCTGTTGCATAACATTGTAAACAGGATATCCGTCCAGTCCCACCTCCCACTCCGCACCAGAGCATAGAAGGTAAAAGAGGGATTGCTGATGAGCTAACTAGCAAACAAAAACAGGATGCTTGACTGCTTGCATCCTCCACTAAAAATGGATTCTGAGTTGAACACATCCCTAAAGAACAAAGGCCTCTGTGAAAACACTGGCTGTAAGGGCATGGGGTGTTGGTGGGGGTGGGGGGGCTGGGAGCAGAACCACAGAAACTGTGCAGTAAAGACCAGTTTTATTAATAGAACCAGAGAGAGAGAGAGAGATAGACCCAATTCGGATTGAATGAGTTCACTGAAGAACAAGACTATACTCCTGTGTTAACAAGCGTGACGGACCACATTGCGCCTGTTGTGGGACATTGCCAGGAGAGAGAGAGCAATACTAAATAATGCTTGTCGGTTAGCATGCGAACATCCACATCAGCAGTCAAATGACTGAGGCTGTTCATCTCCTCTATAGAATGGAATCCCAGTCCAAAAAATGGTTAGGGTAGACCATAAACTGCATGGGTCTGAATCCCTGTGCTTTCACACAACCCTCCGTTTAAACCTGCTGACCTGTTTAACCAACTGCAGACGACTCCTGAGGTCAACAGTCTCATGATAGAAACCGACAAACCATCCATCCATATTCTTCCGCTTATCCATGGCCAGGAGTGGGGGAAGCAGTCCTGAGCAGGGAGGCCCAGACTTCCTTCTCCACGCACACCACCTCCAGCTCGTCCGGGGGATTCTGAGATGTTCCCAGGCCAGCTGAGAGACATAGTCCCTCCAGCGTGTCCTGGATCTACCCCGGGGCTACCTCCCGGTAGGATACGCCCGGATCGCCCGAGGGAGGTGTCCAGGAAGCATCCGAAACGGATTCCCGAGCCACCTCAGTTGACTCCTCTCGACGTAGAGGAGCAGCGCTCTAATCCGAGCTAGGTCACACGAGAGGAAACAGACGAATGACACATTTAATTAATATTTTTTCTTAAGGTTTAAACAGGAAAATGAACACTGCGGCCTCTTATCTTCTGACAACAACAACAATGAAAGACAAATGTGTTTTTGAAGTTCAAACAATTGATTATGTTTCCAGCCATATTCATCGCCTGTTTTTCCTTTATGTGGCTCACAATATAACTGTGTAACCTGCTGATAACTACAACAAAATACACAACAACAAACTATAGAGCAAAACGAGACTAGGCTTGTATTGATAGTTCCATTACGCATAATGACACAGAATTCCCAGGGATCCACTCACCTAACCCCCACATTGACCGCATTTCTGTGACTCATTTTGAGTCTCCAAGTATGGAAAACAGAAATTCCGTTGGATTGTATTGGGGATTCACCCTTAATTCAGAGCGATCCCTTGTTAGCTCATCCGAGGTCGGTGTAGAGCCCAATCTTCCACTGCGTGGGCTTTGGAACAGGCGGACTGAGAGAATAGCATGCTCTCTGCTTGTGTTCCCCACATCCCTTTGGGCCATAACGGCGAAACTCATTACGGTAGCGCAGTGCGCCGACCGCGGCGCTGCGCTTCGCTGCCTGGGAAAGTGAGGAACAGAGGATTCAAAAAGCATGACCGTGTTCTATATTAAGACAATAGAACGAGGCAAGTGATGGCAGTCTAATCTGAAATTCCTGTGGCTAATTGGACCACAATAGTTTTTCATCCGCGATTGACCATGCGTAGGCCTGTGATGTTGTCCGGTCTGAAACAGAGTAATGAATGCAGGATGAATGGGGACTTACTGGGAACATTGGCTAGGGTGTTAGCTGTCTGTGCAATGGCTCCATGGAATCTAATATTAGATTATTTTACCGAACTATACTGTGCAGCTAATTCCCTTGGGCTTTGCCGGGTTTAGTTAAAGAACAAGTTACTTTGGAAATCAAAAGAAAACATAATTCAATACTCCGCTGCATCTCGCAAGTGCTTCAATATGTGATTGACTGTTTTATTCTGTCGAATTTCTCAATCCATCAACAGAAGTGCAAGTCTACAACATGCTTTAATTATGCTTGCCTACAATAAATACAAATAAATAGCCACTGGTTGATTTAATTCATGGGGCCTTATCATTTAGCATTAGTCAGTGCTGGTCTTGCAGTGAACTACGTGGTCACGTTTTTAACCTGTTTTAGGGACTTTCTGTGCGTCTCATGTTTGTCTTGGTTTTTCAGCCTCTTCAGTCAGTACTTACAGCGCATTCAAAGCCTCAGGCAGCTGGAACTTCTGACTGGGCCTTGATTAGCATACTTTTCTATTGAAGTGAGCTTCGCTTGGCATGATGTCCCATTTGAGGTTGCCAGCAGTGCCCAATACAATTGGTATTCCATGGCGGCTTTTAGACTAGGACAGGCACGTCAGTTCTTCGCTGGAAGGCCACCACATGAGAGGATGCAATTACGTCGCTATGACATTCCATGGCAAAACACACAAACTGATTGGGATATCATTAGAGTGTAAAGGAACATCTTCTGGTGCTTTCCCATAAAATCCATGTTCTATTATAGTATAGGCTAATACTAATACTGAAGGATCTGAGCAGAAGAGTATGACTTCTCCATGTTAGAAATGATCTTTGCCAGTACTGTCTGGCTAGTCGTGTATTGGATTTAAAGTCCAATGCTACATCATATAGCAACATGTCAGCCATTCCTGCACGGGACAAATATTACGCTATAGGGTTTCAATTAATGACAAAGGCGTCGTAAATGTAGGCCACTAGACTCCTTTGAAATGGGCGTTTGTAAGCTTTAGTGACAGTCAATGCGAGGGAACTTCAACCCAGCACAATATTATGTTTCAAGGATGTAGGTTATTATAATGATGTTTGGATGCATTTTCACAACATCAAAATTGGTCATCGTCGACACTGGTAAAACAGGTGTAACAACACGAAAATAACATTGCTTATCTTTTGCGTAGTTGAGGTTGATATGAGTTTAGCATAAGTAGTATGAGCACATACACGTCTGTGTAGACAAGCCCGTCCCACTAAGCGACATCGAGTGCACCCGACGTGCCTTATTTGGCCAATCGATGCGTCATTTTCATTCCAGACACACAGCCTATCTCACAGATTTATAAAGCTGTCCGCGGCAGAATAGAATTCATTACACTAACAACTTTGAATTGCTTACCTAAAACAACCGACGGTACTGGACCGTGCCTGGATTTAATTTATCCTGCTAAACAAGCTGGCAAAGCCTTCTGTCGAATGCCGATTTACAGCGTTACTTCAGAAAGATACCTTTTGGAAACTAAAACCGCTTGCGTTCACCTGGATAAAACCTCACCCAAATTCAATTGCAATTTGCGCCGACGTTTTACGCTCCTCGAAGCAACATGTTGAAAACTGAAAAAATGGTTTGCTTAATTCCACTGTTCATGACCGTCCTCTTAACAGACATAGCTTCAGGTATGTATCACTCGTGATTTGTCTGAGTTTCTTCGGTGGGATTAACGCGATTGTTATTTAATTGTGTTATGTTGCTTTGCGTAGCATAGAGCTTAATCCATAACATTGAAGATGGAAGTTGACTTAAGTTTTGTATCGTTGTAGGAGAGTATCCAAAGGCGCAAAACGTCAGTTGGTCATCTTTCAACTTCAAAACGCTGCTTATATGGAGTCCTAAACCCGTTAACTATTCCTACACAGTTGAATATTCAGTGTGAGTATATATTTTATAAGTTCTACTGTCCCAATTAAGACAATGTTATCCACCATCTCGCAATATAGCAACTGGTTGTTAATTATTTAACAGTGTATAAGTAGACCTTACACGTGATTACACAAAGTATGTGCACTGCTTGTCTGAATGCTTCATTGACCTTGAGAATACATGTTCTGCCATGCAGGCTACTGTTAAAACTGGAGATGTGATTTGATTTCGATATTGATCCCTTAAAAACTTTTGTTGTATCTGATGTATCTTTGTCTGGGATCAAGGGGAAATGAAGTCCTAAAACAGGTGTAATAAATCTTAAGCAAGAAAATAAGGTTACAGGAAATGGTCATGTTTAGGTGACAGTTACTTATTCAGTCTGTAAAACCACACCCAGTCAACGAGCCCAGTCATTCAACAAATCTAATGGTCCTACAGCAAGAACCTTCCAGAGTGTTAAAGTAAGAATGCCGCCTGTGTCTCAGCCTTGGTCTGGACAGAGAGAGGAATCCTCATTGCATCAGAACCACAGACACCGAGTGCGACCTGACCACGTCTCTGACCGACCTGAAGTCCACCTACTCAGCCGATGTCCTATCAGAATCTCCCCTCGGTGTGGCTTCTGACATCATCGAGTTCCCGCACACACGCTCTGAGCGCTTCTGTCCCTACAAAGACAGTAGGTATATTCCCTTCAATGATCGGATGACTAATCCGACCGGAGCCACTGATGGGTTGAGACCCCCAGTGGCCCCTAAGTTTGTGACAAGGTGGCAAGCAAGCGTGACCAGCTTCTGTTTTCTCCCCCACATTCAGCTCAGATAGGCAGGCCGGAGGTGAAGGTGGATGTCAGCGCGGACAAGAGGAAAATCACGCTGTACGTCAAAGACCCTCTCACGGCGCTGTTTCGGGACAACAAAGCTCTGAGCATCAGGGACGTGTTTGCTGACGACCTCCAGTACAGAGTCACCTACAGGAGGGCTCAGAGCACTGGCAAGGTAGGATGGGCGACCTGGGAATGCTGAGAACATTTAGATCATGAAGAACTAGTTATTGACGCAGAATTTAACATGTATAAACCACAGAGGACTTTGGGTCTTTTGTAGACGTCAAGGAAACGTTTGAGAGGAGTAGGTACCTAGATTTCCTATGTGTCCGTACCTGTTCTCATAGTTCCGAACAACGTACACATCTGAGATTCTCAAAGTTGAGCTCACCTGATAGAGTGTCTGCCTGACAGCACACGGGACCATGGATCCCAGTCTGCCCTGTTTCTGTTCCTGTTTCTGTTCCTGTTTCTCATCACGGCCGTCAGATGAACGCATGGAATACAGCAAGTCGATCAACCACTGTAACTTCCCCCCATTCCCCTTCCTCTGGCTCCCCGTCCTTAGAAAGTGACGACTTCGGAGAGCAGTGTCATCGAGTTGACAGACGTGGACCGAGGCCAGAGTTACTGCTTCAACGTGCAAGCCTTCATCCCCTCCCGCTCCCCAGACCGGCAGCTTGGAGAACTCAGCCACACTGTCTGCTCCCAGGACGAAGACAATCCCGGTGGTGAGGAGGGTCAAGTCATGTATAACAATTAGAATCGCGTAGACAATGACAGAATGGCTTTGATAAGGAGGATGAAATCATGTACCAATATATATAGACTACCTGGCACAGTGGCCTTCAGCCCTGGTTGTGGTTTTTCCTGCTCCAACACACCTGATTCAAATAAGGAGCCATTCATTTGAGCCAGGTGTGTTGGAATGTAGAATATGCAGGACAGTGAGGTTGAATATCACTGACTTAGCAGATGCTTTCACAGGGAGCGACGTACAGGGAAAGGATTTGAACATGGGATCTCTCAACATGCGCGCACATCTTCTATCGCTATGATTTACTATAGATACTTGTGAAGATTTGATTTGCAGGGGTGCTGTGTCACTGATCAGAATATCAGTATTGGCAGAGACGTATCCTATATACAGTGTGTTGAAATCCAAGACGAGCTAAATCGGCACACCCAATCATTTACACCACACAAGTGTTGCAAAAAAAAAGTGAACTATGTTTCATTTCTTCAGCGCATTCCAAGTGTTGTTGCCATGTCTTGCATGTTCTGTCCAGTTTGAGTTGTTCAAAGCACTTTGTGCTCAACTGCACAACTGGTGTTATGAACAATATTCGTGATCAAATTAGTTCTTGACTGAATGCAGAACAATATTGGATGTACTGACTTCTCCCTGTCCCCCCTAATTGACAGAGTATGGGATTGGCGTGATCGCAGTTGGTATACTCCTCATCCTGGCCGTCATAGCCGCGGCCATTACGTTCACCGTGGTGTGTTGCAGGAGGAGCAAGAGGAAAGCCAATCAAAGTGGGAAAGAGGGAGTGCCCCTCCGCACTGTGTAGGAGCGCATATTTAATATATCTTTTGGGACAGAAGGAGAAGGAGTGTGTACCTAACACACCCTTTGTGGACAGACAATGTAGACCTGGATTAGATCTGCCTTTCTAAGGTGGACTCGATTTACATTCCTTTGGTCAAACTCTGGAATCCTCCATTTTGTTTCTGTGAAACTGTTAAATTAATATTTGAATAGTTGATTATTAACACTTAATTACTGAAAAATATTTTGAGGTGACTGGTACTGTACATTTACTGCTGTAGCATCGACTACCATTTTTGTAAACACTCTTTATGGTTCTTATTTAATATTTTCGAATTTTATACTTTCTAACTTAAAGATAAATGGGATACTGCATGGGTTTGGGAGATGGGTGAAATGTATTATGGGAAATCTAATTGAATAGTATATTTTATTTTTATATTAAAAAGGTTTTTATTGAACTGTGCTGCCACTAATGTATTTCTACGTTATGTGTAAAAAGGTTTCAATAGTCAGAATGTTTCCATCAAAGAACACATTTAAAATCATTGACAAATACATGTATAGATTTATTTGATAGAAATATAGAATATACTTGTGGTACTACTGTGGGCTTTCGCTTTATTAAAAGGTCTATTGAAATATTTGAAGCAATGTTTTCTTTTGGACATGGTTGTGTTATGAACCTTGTCTGAGATTATTGAAAAGATCATCTTGGAAGCAGTTTTTAATGGCTACGAGAAAAGATAAAAGCAGCTTATTATTGAGTATCTTACCACCATCTTGTGGTCAAGTTACATGCGGACATGATCCCTTCACAAATTGTTTGATCACATTGACCATTTTAAATTCATACTTGAAATGTACCAATTAGTGCGTTCACCGTTTTAAACTTTACTCATCAGAACTGACACGTTTATAATTTATAAAATGATATACACAACACACTATTTACAGGTCTGTCTAAAAGTCCTAGGCACCCAATAATTTGACATATATATTATCTCACATACGAATGTTGTTTTCTGAATCGTCACCCTAACATGTAAAGTGCAATGTTCAGGAAGGTGTGTTAATGCCTAAGACCTTTGCACAGTACTATATATGCCTCACTGTAAACCCAGCTGTCTATCCAATCCAGTCCTCTTGATTGGTCACAGTTTGCGCATATCCATTTTTGTTTGATACACGCATTTCCCATCCGTCTGAATGAAGCTGACTGTCATCTCTGTCTCTGTGACTTCAAAGAAAGCAAATCCTCCTGACGTTTGATTGACAGCGCTGGAAAACTGTTGCCAGGACAACGGGACACTCCGTCGGTGGGAGGAGGAGGAGTCGTCGAAGTTCCCGCTCCCACTGACTATGTAGGAACTCCCATCATCCTCTCTGATGAACTGTAATGCAACAATTATCACACCATCAGAATTAGAATTAGCTATACTGAAAAACTGTTTGCACACGTGAAGTATGACTCAGGTTGTTACACAGCTTTCAACGTACTCACAAAGAAGTCAAACTCTGAAACCCAGGGCAACTAGGCTGAGCAAATAAACTTCAAAATCACAAATGAAATTTGGTCATCTAAAGCACAACACTAACAGATAGGAATTCAGTCAAAGTGTACTACTGTGGGCATGTCTTCCCTGCTCAAGTACGAGCATCGATACGACGCATTCTTCCTCACCTGGATGTCCATGTGTGTCCCTGAAGGTACAAGCTGTACCGCTCTTCTTCAGCCAGCGGTCTCAGCTGTCCACTACTTTGTAGTCCTCTGACCCATGACCGAGACATAGGCCCTCCAAACCACACACTCTTTTTCCTTTCGACCTCGGAGGTGGCAGCTAGGAGTGCTTCTAAAGCACCACAATAAGCGTGTTTGTAAAATGTTTATCATGGCCTCATTTCTCATCTGATATTGACACTTTATAAATGGCGAGTGCTAAAAGTAAACGCAGCGCAAGAGAATCGAAGAAACGAGAAGAGAAAAAGACTCGGATCACGACCAGAGAAAACCGATGAGAAAGATGCCGCAGAGAGAGAAGAGACACGAACGAGCGATGATGAGAGAGAGAGAGAGAACTACGCGAGAGGAGAGAAGACGAGACCGATGAAAGAAGCAGGAAGAAGAGACCGAAGAGAGAGAAGAGTTAAGACATGCAGCACTATCCACAAGCACTACCTCGTGCGCTCATTGAGACAGCATCTATCATCTCTGTGGGCGCTTATACCACGACCTTTACTTTCACTCTTATCGCAGCTACGTCGAAGCAGTGCTCCATTCTTCTCCTAGTCCCATATCTCCCCACCTACCTTCAATCATTACATCCCGCAAGCAATAGAGTCAGACCAACCTAGATAAACTCGGTCCAAAATCTGGATTGTCTCACGTGTGAGGGAGTACACCAACATAATCACGTGGCTAGAATGTGTGCTCTTAGCAGTTATGAGGAGAGCTCATCACTAGATACTTCAGACTGGAGGAGTGAAGCAGGGGAGAGGCTTTCTTAGAACAAGCCATACTGTTATTACATTCCTGCTCTGAGGCCTGAACAACAGCAGGTCACTTACTCCTTGTGGGATCTTCAATCATCCATATTTACACACACACTAATTGGCTTGTTTTTTCAACTCTTCACTTTGCCAAAAGGGATGCTTTGTGCAACACAACTTTTGGCCGTGGCATGCGTGGTATGACACGGGACCCCACCCCATTTCTACAGATAATATTCGGGACGAAACACAAGTAACGAAGTGGCTCTAACGTGTGTGTGTGTGTGTGTACACTTGATCTACAGTGCTAAACATCAGAGAGCTCTCTTAGAAACACAACCCGAGAGGCCTGGATCGTACTTGCTGTTTGCCAGTCGAGAGTTGATCCAGCTGAGCTGCATGGCGGCAGCGTGGGGGTCCTGGCTGCCTCGGGGCTGGAGGCTGTCGTAGGTGTTCCCACACAGCACCACCGTGTCGATCATCAGCACCGTCACCGACACGTTGCTGTGTGGAACCTGGAGGTTCAGCTCGTAATACAGCTGGGGGTAATTCCTACAGAGGTCCACACAGTCATCACTGAATGCATGGGTGGGAATATGATGCTGTATCCAATCAATTGATCAAATATGAATATTATTTTATGATATGCTGTACATATCACTTATATTACTTTGTTTTTCTAGCATATATAACTGTACATGTTTATCTAACAAAAGTTAACAAAGAGCAAAAGCCATATATCAGCAAAATCACTAGAAGAATTAGAAGCAGGGAGCCCACCATCTTTTTGATCGGTCGGAATAGGCGATCTGCGCGGACACGTTTCCACGGTGATCGTGGTTCCCCGCTACGAGGTACCAGGGGATGCCCCGCAAGGAGGGCAGGGAGAACACATTCTCAAAGGTGTTCTGCAAGCCAGACAGACACACGACATGAACACAACAGAGATGGATGCAGGTGGCTTGCAGCTGACTCGGGAGTCAGGCTTCATGTTGACACCTGCTACAAGACACCACTAGAGGGCAGCTGCTTCACTGTTCAGACAGGAGGCTCGCACAAGGTTACTCTGAGGTGAGGAAGCCGTCGTTGAACCGCAGTATTGTGTCATACAAAAGGCCTTCTCAGGCCTTCTTAATTGCTCAATTGAAAGCGTATGAAAGACACGGTTATTACTCTGTGTCAAAAAAGACGGAAGTGACTGTTGAAAACAAAAATGCCAACACGCCATTTACAAGCTCTGTCATAAACACAGACGCCCCAACCCTCTTTGCAGATCAAGTCGAGCAATAATGAGAAAAATATGACGCTGTGTGTGAATCATGAAATATATGACACATGAAGGTAATGTGTTAATCCTGTGTGCAGACTATGTTCAGACTGTGAACTGGCCTTGAAGCGATGGTCATCCACATTTTTCACTCCGTCAAAGTAGAAGTGGTCTCCCAGGCTAAGGACCAGGTCCAGGCCTGCGATCCGGGCCACCTCCCCCAGGCTAGCAGCGATGGCGCTCTCATGGGGGGTGTGGTAGGGGGGCAGGGGGATGCCGCCCCAGTCCCCCAGGCCCACGAAGCGCAGGGCCGCTGGGGAGAAACAGAACACAACCACATTTAAACACAAATCACAAAACAAACCACCCTTAACCACAAAGCCGCTGCACAAACACGACTCTCTCTCTGGTGGCACCTGGGCTGGGCTGACTGCGTATCGGATGACGGCACGCAAGAATTCAGAATTCAAGTCGCCATGGTGAAACCATTCACAAGGCTGATACTCGGAGGAATTGCAACAGACTGTACCTTGCTCCAAGGAGTGACTCAGCGGCCATATGCAGGTGAACAGCAGCAGGTGCTGTCCAGCCATGGTGACGCACCTGCCCTGGAGCTGTGGAGAAACCAAGCGAGCCTAGAACAATCCGTGGAACAGTCAGCAGTGACACAGGCACACAATGGCTCCAGCGAGCCCTGACTTTCACTCACTCTTTTGTCACAGCTGAAAATGGAGGAAGGCGTTTTGTGGTTTCAGTATGACTTCCTGCTCAGGGTTAGGCATCATCTGACACCGTCGAACATAAACATCCAGTTGAGTCAACAGTCATGCACCTTTGCCTCTTTACAACTGGCTGAGAGTCGCTGACATCATCCCCCCCCCCCCCCCCGAAACCAACAAAAGGCACCCAGAGAGAAAGAATGAGACATTTGTTATAGTTTCATGAGTACTATGTAGATACTAAAACCTAGTTCAATGTGACATCAAAAACTAACTTCATGAGTTCATACAAAACTAAGTTCTAATGTGGTAAAGTATGACTCTTAACTACATCTAAGCCAGCTGTGTGTTTCTTATGTCATGTCACACACCATTTACTCTGGGCAAAGGCAACTAAAGCGTTGTCTATTCTTGGTGCCCGCAACACACAGGCTAATTGTTTCTTAAGACAACCTTTAACTTTTCCCCCAGTAAGCCAGAGGTGTTACAGATACAGTAACCTGATACTTTGCTAACCTTCCTGTCTGACTACCTTTAGCCTGAGGGGGGAGACAGGCTGCTACTACTAGTGAGGATGAAAACCACAGCTGACAGCAGTTTGTGTCCCAAACCATTTGAAGGTGGAGTTTTTATGGATGGGTGACATCAGACTTCCCAAACGCTTTACAGTGAAACAATGTTCTGTTTTCTGGGAGAAGTGACTGTGATGTGCTTTCATTCGTAACAATCAGTAGATTAGCTATTTTCTTTGATCGGATCCTGTATTGTCATTATTCCTTTACATACTACGGTGACCCGTTGTGTTCTTCTGACAGTCACGGGTCTGTCATGCCATATCTGCATGTTTGGATGATGTATGGTGGCTGTTTCTCTTTGTCTTTCCCTGTCTACTAGAAAATAGTTTCTGACATTCATATCTCAGACCTCGCTGGCACAGCCGTGTCTGAACGAGTCATTTTTGTGCTAAAGTCACTTCAGTCTCCCTCACCAGTTAGACGGTTGGCTCTAGTATGTATCTAGTATGGCTAGTACGGAATCCCATGACCTAACCTGAGTCACATGGTTGCGTTGTAGACAGAGCTCTTCTCCCAGTCTTCTGAGCGTGACCTCTCACCCAGCTATCCAGGGCACGTCATACTGTTTTCCTTGTGCCACATTCGCTTCATTTTTTACCTCTCACACACTCACACGGCACGCTTTCAGAACACAAGCTGCTCTGGAGTAAACACTTCAGAGCTCAAACTCCCCTCCAAATTAATCAAAACAAACCACAGACAAACATTTTTTAATGAAAATGACTTGGTCATACAGTTTATTGTAGGTCAATGCACATCTTGTGCCAATTACCTTGACTACATTGGTTTCAGATAACAAAAACCAACCTAGAGGCATGATTTTACAATTGCAAAACATGATTTTAACATCATCGACTTGTAATTGCTAATTATTATCATCATCATCATCATCATCATCATCATCATCATCAAGAACAAACAGGGAACCGTCAAGTAGCTAGGTAACTTGGGAAAAGGGCAAAAGTGGAAAATGAAGGCTTCTAGGATATCGTGTTCCATGCACCATCGTAAACAAAGACAGTCCTTGTTGGTGCTTTAATACAACCTCCCGAACACTTTTATCGTTCACGATGCATAAAGTGCTTCCATCACCTTTGACCCCCACTCTGAAGCTAAAGCTCCCACGCTCGCAGACCTCCCTCACGCACTGTCCACACAGACTGGACAAGCTACAAAAACCAGGGTCTGAGCTGTTCTCCAGTTCCTCCCAACCCGTCTACATCAGCAGAGCCAGGAGGGTCATTCCGACCACACGAGTGAGGCTTCAGCTAGGAGCCTGAAGAACGGAAGCTTTTCACTGTTGACGCTTCATCCTTCAGCAGTCCTCACCGCAGGCTACATCCCAGTAAAGGCACCCAGGAGCTCCACTTACATACTTGGGTATTACTCGTACAAAAAGGCAGATGCATATACTGATGCTCAGGGAGCTAATCAGAGGACCACTGGCTTTAGCTCTCCAGGTTCATTTGTTGGAATATGGTGACTGAAATTATCAACAATTTTGCTTGCAGGCAAAGTTCAGCGCATCTAGATTTGCCCACTCTATTAAATCTCAAAGTTTTGGCCCCGACGTCAACAGTAGATGAGACCATTAATTACAAGTTATTTACAATCACCTTGGACAAATAATGAATTAAGCTAACAAACAGCATTTTCAAAACAACGGATATCACATTGATTAAAAACTATATTGTTTTGCTTTAGTTTACATTTTGTTTCTAGTGCATAATTAGTGTGTTTGTGTGTGTTACTGTCTGACATTCGTCTAGGAACCAAACTCCACTGTTTCCTCGGTGATGGGTTTAAATTCATAGTTTCCTCTTCCGTCCATGTGGAGGTAATACTAGACAGGGTCAGAAACACACTATGAGTGACACACCTCGCTACCATAGTAACACATCCCCTAGCCTAGCAACCAATCCTGCTGCCATAGTAACACCCTTCCCCATCCACTACCCTCGCACCCCCATCAGTCCACTCCCATAGCAACATATCTAGTTCCAAAACACCTCCCTTATCTACAACATCTATCTCCTCCCATCCAGCCCCCCCCCCCCTTGCTACAGGCAGAGCTCCAGGGGCTGCAGTTACCTCATGATGCTTCCACAAAGACTTCCTGTGTGACACGGTGAACAGACTGATGCCCACCTGCAACAGAAGAGCCCAGTCAGCAGACCCAGAGGAACACACACACGCACGCATGCACGCGCGCGCTCACATATGAAGAGGAATACACACGGTTTATAAGCAGACGTCTGTTTTAAACGGGGTGGTAGTGTGCTATAGAGAGTTGGCTGGGCCCTGCGTGGGTCGGTACCGTTCTACAGTGGCTGTAGATGTAGTCCTCCACATCCACGCTGACAGCACTGGTGCACTCATCCAGGATGGCAAACTGGGGCTTGTGGTAGAACAGCCTGGCCATCTGGGGAGAGAGCGAGACCAGGGGGATCAGTCAAACTGCAACTCAGACCCTGTGGTGTGTTCACTTGTCAAAACAGTGTCCGTTTAAAACAGATCCTGCAGCAGGAACAGCTGGCAAGGCTCTTTCTGCAGATAGATTACTATCTTTGAGCAGAAACCTTGTCCCCGCCCTATCTCAGGGGTTTGTTTATCAAGGGAGAGAAGGGGGAGGGCCGAACAACTAAACGCTGTGTTTAGTGATGTGAAAAGCCAGGAGATAATGGTTCTCAGGAGAGGGACACTAAATGACGGTTCTCTGCAAGCAGGTGCGGCTCTTCTTCCTGAGTCTCACCGCCATCCTCTGCTTCTCTCCTCCGCTGAGGACGTCCATCCAGTCCTGGACCGTGTCCCACGACGCCTCCCTGTCCAGGATGTGGCCCAGCTGCACGTTATCCAGGTACTCTTTCAGGACCTGCACACACACGCACACGCACAGTAAGTGGCTGCTTCAAGAGGGCTGTGTGAAAGCCAGGCACAGGTCTAAGTGGCTGTGTGACGTACCAGGTCAGAGATTCCCTTCCTCCTCTGGTCGTCATAGGTGTCGGGGTAGATCACCTGGTCCCTCAGGGTCCCCAGGGTCATATACGGCCTCTACAACCACGCAGGTTGGGTTACACATCCAACATGGTTGCTAACACGCTAGTCATAACGCTTACTGTGACACGGACGCCAGTCTTAATATCATCCAGGTGAATGTTAATGTATTAAGGCTTTCGGTTCAGGGGGAATGTGGTGGGGAGTGTAGATGGGAGGTGGTTACCTGGGGAACGTAGAACAACTTTCCTCTCTCAGGTTTGGTCAGCTGACCCCCAAATAGTGGCCACAGCTGAAACAAGGTGCAAAGACTAGTGAAAACATGCTAGGACTGTGTGATCTTTGAAGATATGTTCTAAAATAGGATCAAAATAACGGCACTGTGCACTGTCTTTTTTTGTCTTCAATATTGGTGAGGCAGGATAAGAGAAAAAAAAAAGCAATGTGGAGAAAAAAAAATAAATTCTACGTGTAACAATTCTAAAGCCCATGGTTACAGTGAGCAGCTCTGACCTCTCCCAGCACTCTGAAAAGAGAGCTCTTTCCACAGCCGTTGGGCCCACACACCAACACGTTGGTGCCCGACCTCACCTGCAGAGAGAGACAGGAACAACAGTTACCGTCTGCAGGCGTGGACTTTGATCGCAAACAACCCAACCAGATGACAGCCACCCCGGGGCTGCTGGCTCCACTCCACCATGTCAGATGAGAGGCTCAGGGGAGTACTCGAGGTCAAACTAGCTGAATGAAGGCATTGTCTCAACCCTGAACTAGGGATACATACCTCAAAGTTGAGGTCTTTGATGAGTACGTCTCCATTGGGTGTGGCTAAAGGAGTGTGCTCAAACCTGCAACACAAAACCCGGTACAAATCTGCACTTGATGACCACATATTATATCATTCTACATGTTCAGTGTTTCCGTGGAGAGAAACACAGTTACTCGTTGCCATGAATAGTTAATATTTGAATTCCAACTCACTTGATGATGTTGTCAATGTTGACAATCTGTCCCCCGCCAGGGATGAGGGTGACCTTCTCTTCAGCATCCAGTTCTCCTGGGAACATGGACGCCACAACACAGGTTCAACTATGACACGACCCCAGAGTCACAGGCTGAACACAAGTTAACCTCTGACCCTCTGGACCTTGTCTGAACATGACCCTAGGGTCTGTTTGTTTACCGTTGTTGGGTTGGTTGACCATGGTGCGCTCGTACGTCCCAGAATTCAGTTCTTTCAGGACCTTCATCAGCTCTGTGATACGAGAAGTGAACCTGCAAGAAACGTAATGTAAATTTACAACTGCCAAACTACATATCAAACTGATGTCCTAGATGTATACTCAACTCATACTAGAGTTACACCATTCATATTTCCATGAGAATAATTTTACTTTGATTTGGATAAAAGCAAAGTAACAAATGGAAATGAAATCATTGGAGGTGGTACCCAGAGAGGCGGGTCATCTCACGGCCGGCCAATACGATCCTCCCAAGAGCCTGCGACATCCTCAACAGCATCCTGCCGCTCTGGTAGTAGTCCTACAGAGCAGGCACACACACACAGGTTATCTCTGGTAGTAGTCCTACAGAGCAGGCACAGGCACACAAACACACACACACACGCAGGTTGGTTGTGGTGGCCTTACCTCCAGCAGCTCTGAGTGCGTGCTGGTCAGGTGGCGGGTGTCGGAGGGGTTGAGGAAGGGCCGGCTCACCACCAGGTAGCCCACCACTGTGGCCAGGTCTGGTGGGTGAGGGGGCAAAGGTCAGCACACTGACTCAGCAAGGGGGGAGGGGTGAGAGGGAGTTATGAGAATGATGGAGAAGGGAATTTAAGGAAAGGATTCCTTGTCTTCACAGCATGGAACAGTAAGATTCACTACGATTATTGCATTTTTCAATTCCAGAACAATTCAGAGTTTGAAGGCACATATGTTTCCCTTCCCACACACACTCCCATGACACGTGCAGTCTGTTAACCATATGATACCAGGGGTAACCCCCTACACACACACACAAATACACACTTACACTTGGCAATCAAGCTGTCCACAAAGCCCATGGAGAAACGGAAGAAGATGAAGTTGTGCAGATGGTCGACCTGGGGGAGGAGAACAGTTGAGCTTCCAGACATGGGTCCTCACATGCACGATAGCACCAACACCTTCAGCTCTGCCTCTGCCATGGAGTTTTCCCCACCACATTTGAAAACATACGAACCAGTTTCTTGAACGTGGCGTGGATGGTCTGTTTCTCCCTCACGTTGCCGTTGTAGAAGGCGATCTCTTCACTGGAACGAAACAAAGACATCTCGTTGACACAAGCCGACTATATTTGACCTTGCGCAGTTGTTGTTATTGTCCACCCCGGCGATGGTGTCACGGTGTAGGAAGGGTACCTGTTGGTGATGAGGCGGGAGTTGACGTATCGGTACTCCCCCTCAAAGCGCTGCTCGGTGACCGTCATCTTCCCAATGGGCCTCCTCAGTCTGGTCAGGAACAGGCCTGAGACCAGCAGGTAGGCCATCATGCTGGCTGGGCCCTGAGGGGTTAGGGCGTGTTATTGCCAAACGCGCAGGGGTGTGTCCCAGTGTTTCCCATTCATTGGCTTAACCGTGGCTTCCCGCCATTGGCATATTTGTCCTGCCATTTTTTCATAAAGTTTCAAAATGAAAGTACTGACACATTTCTCGTTACGTAGCATAGCTCAATATTGGGTTTGTAGGCGTCGCTTCAGTAGAGAATCTCTCTCTCCCAGTCACTCAACTCCATCTCCCCTTGGAACTACACTTGCACGCTCTTGCAGTCACTCCACACACATACCGGAACGTTCCTGGTGTCATGCTGTTAAGTATGTAAGATTGCACTGACCTGCGCGCCAATGGCACTGGTTAGCTTGAAGATGTACAGGCCGATATCAAGGAGGGGCTGATGGAGAAAGAGGAAGAAATAGAGACCCTGTGATGAGGATCAAGTCTGGTCGATGGTGGGAAACCAGCTTGCTCTGAACTAATGATGGATAAAGCTGCATTTCCATTTGACACATTCTGGCAGGTGCTTTCATCCAAAGCAACATACAAATGGTGCGTATAGTACCAGCAGAAGAAGAACCAGACGTTCGGACAGTTATTTGGGGCTACCTTGGAGAGGTTGGAGTACAGGTCCACCACACTGTTGCAGAACTTCTCCACGTCCTGAGTGAGAAGCTGGTCAGCGTTGGCGATGCGGTTATCCAAGTTGCCCATCTTGTAATACGTGTAGCCCCTATGCAGCAAGGGTTAAACACTGCCATCAAAAGACTTCAAAACCCTCCAGCCAATCCTGTCAAAAATTATATTTTGTCCAAAAAAAACCCTCATGATAATTAGAGGCCAGCTGGTCTCCAGACGCTTGCGTGGAGGCGGGGCTTACTTGAGGTATTCGTCGTACAGGTGCTTGGTGAGCCTCACTCGAAACCTAAGCTTGAGCTCGTTCAGACCCAGTTTCAGGAAGTTGTTCACCAGGGCAATCTGCCACACAAACAAGCACATGCATGGCTCCGTATCCCAATGTACGTCTCCTGAATATTGGTTTTACAAACATCTTGTGATCAAATCTGGATGTGCGGCGGGCCATCGAATTTCATTTGCGCAAAGCAGAATGGTTGTTTCAGAGCAACCAGAGAGTGGGTTTACGTGGCTGCGAATCTATATAGCAGAAAATGTATCAACAAGCCTTTGACATGAAATGCACATGCTTCATTTCCCATGCACAGTTTAGTGTATCCGTTATCTAAGGCTATTCAGTAATCAAGCAATCATTTTGTTAGCTTAACAAAACTGGACACGTTGAACCTTTATCAATGGATTAGTATCAATATTGTGGTGTAAGTATCAGGCCCCCTCTGATAATATATATTATACAAGAAATGACAGCCAGTAAACATGGCTCCAGTAGCACATCCCCCTCTAACAACCACAAGGCTTCCAACTGTCGGAAATGAATCAACTCTGAATCGGAAACGACGGATGAGATGTGACGAAATAGGTTTAAAAAAAAAACACACACTTACAAGTGGCATGAATTTGATAAAGCTGAACAAGTAGGTCTTGAAATCTTTAGTGGAGCGGCCGATAATTGCACTGCAAACCACAACATGAAGAGGTATGAGCAGGGTTGCCTGGGCAGGGACAGTGGGGGGGGGGGGGGGGATCAGAACATTCTTGTCACCTGGACTGAACGTGGGAGTTGGAACCCTGGATCCTAAAGACACCTGATGCCTAGTGCTCTCTTCATATTGGACATAGAAGCAGAGGAGCTCTGATGTGTTTATTTTTATTATTATTATTATTGTTATTTTTATTATTATTATTATGACTTGCTTGTTTACTTCAACCTGGAGCTACAGGACAGCCATCCAGCACTCACAGTCCCACCTAATTGGTCATTGTGCAGTTGATAAGCGTTATGGATTTAGACATGTAAGAACAGTTATGGATAGATATGGATTCCACTGAAAGTTACCCCAGGTATGGCAGCGATGTATGAATAAAAGTGCTTCTTGAATAAATTGATATCTCTGCCTATGATACCACTGTGGAAAATTGAAACAAAACATCAATACTGGAGTGGGATTAAAGTACATACATTGGAAATTGGGATGTCCTAAAGATTCTATCGGCATTCTCTCTTTAACACTAAAGCGGTGTGCCGACATTTCAGGGACAAGGTCAGGGATGGAAGAGTCTACTTTGAAGATAGTCAGTAAAAGCAGCGTTTCGCTCACATGGCATCAAATAACAAAATGGATACAGGGACAATTCACTGGCGTCAGGGTCACACAGGCAAAACACAAGCAGCGTTCAGACCTTTCGATCATGGTGCCATTCTGGATCATCCACACGTCGCAGTAGGTTCTGGTGATCAGCATGGCAGCGATTAGTATCAGGTACCCAGTCTGGAAAGAGGACCACCACGATAACAGTTAGCACAACCAGGCTAGTTCTTAAGGCTTTCATGGAAACCATATCCAAGACAATAACACAAAACACATCAATTCCAAAGTGTTAACATGCATTTCAACAGCAAATCTATTCATTTGCATTCGTGAATAATTATATCAGGCTTAGTCGGTTCATGCACTGAGATGCATTAGGCAGACTTAAAGAGACATTCTTTAGGGCGTAAAGTGAAGCAAGAGAGGCCGCTTGGACTCTAGACTACTCGCACCACAGGCCATGCATCGTTTTTTATCAGTAAAGCTAATTACTTCAAGGTTCAAATTCATCATGATGCAACACCAGAGAGTTGAGCCAAGTCATGTCTGGACCATGGCATGTCAAAGATCTCCACGTGGATGCACACACTGGTTAAGACTTCAATTTGAAAATTGCAACCTTGTAGTCAATTTCAAATGAATGAAAACATACTTTTATCCGTAATGCGTGTAAAGGTAAATCATATAGAGTTTTTAATCTACTGATACCAACCTCTTTGCAGAAAAACCGAGGCACCATGATCCGCAGAATACGACCGATTCGGAGGAAGAAGGCTTTATCCACCGCGGCGCGGTCTTTCTTACTGTCCTTCTACAAAACCAAATATATTCTTTGAGATGCCGTTTTGTGACAGTTAAAGACAGTGGTTGTGTTTTTGAGACTTAATTTGAACTCTTACTTCATTGTTTAACAATACTTCGGAGCTTCCCTTTTTACTGTAAACAAACACATAGCTTGAGTGGGTATTAGTGTCATTTATACAGTTCCATGCAATGAGGAATAAGATTTGCATTCATGAACAAATAACACCCAATAATACCGTTATTGCAACAATACATGTCGGCTACCATTTCATCCATTAGGCATTAATCCCTGCAACCCGTTTATAAAGACTCTCATTGTTAGACGATAACGGAACAAGCCCAACACCAATAATGCATGTAGCCTACCGTCGACGCCAAAACGAACGAACAACATACACATGCACTATCCCGATACAAGCATTACCTTATCAAAGTAGTTAACTTAGAGAATTCACCTCTCTTCTATCTTCCGTTAGACCTACTTGGATGACACCCAAGACGTTTTTCTAACGAGGGTGTCATACTTTGCTGGGACCGGTTAACTTGCGACATCCCAGCCAACAGCTAAACGCACCACAACTTCGATCAGTATCTTACCCTTTTAACTTGGCAGCTCGTCTTCTTTGCTTCAATATGTATAAAACTAGAAGGACGCCGCCTGCTATGGATGAATTTTTCGCTGTCAGGTATTTACTGACGGCCGCCATGTTTCCCAGCTACAACCTGACTGGATAACAAATACCGTGGAGCATGCTGGGAAGCCGAGGGGCGAACCGCAGCAGCGCCTCTCTGTGCAGAGAAACCTGAACGATAAGAGCAGTCATTCAATAACTGACCTTGGAATTTGGAAAGTTTGAAACGGCCGTTTACATGAGCTAAATCATATACAATGAGACGGCAATGCCCAATCCAAGCTGACTGACATCCATAACACCCCACGGTTATTTGATTTAACTGTTCATTTCATTTGGGACATGCACTTGTAGGAGCATACTGTGGGCTACCGGTGTGTAAGATAAATCATAGGCTACATCAATGTGCATGGATCGGGGCTTGGCATTAAATCAAAGAAATATCCTAAACTGCCTATGTCATTGACTGTCATCCTAGCGTATGGTCATACATTTTACCGCTAGGTGGATTCAACTGCTGTGAGCTCTCCTGCCCTGATGTATCCTTTGAAGCACGGACATTTTCCTTTTACCATCAGTAGGTGGCAATGGTAGACCGACGCTAAGTTCCTAATATATCGTAACGTGTGGTCGATACAGCGTATACATAGGCCTGCTATAAAGTGTTTTAAAAACATGATGTTGTAAAGCGTTCAAAATTGCGGTGCAAGGGGCGTCTTACCAGACACAGGTTATAGGACACAGAAGAGGAAAAATGTTTGTTGTATCCGTGCACCTTACAGGGAATTTGCCGTTTACGCGTACAATTTACAAAATGACTGGATTTGAGAAATCAGCACAAGTACAAGACAAACAACAAACAGTCCCGAAAACAAAACACTTGAAATGCAACATAGGACCAAAACACTGGACACCTGTTGTTAGGGGGAGGGGGTCTAAATCTCCTCCACAGTTGCCTTAATAAGAACCAATCACAAGTTACCTTTTTAATCACGTGACTTGAGGGGGAGATCGACGAGCAGACAGTGCTGAACAGCGGTCCTAAGTTCCAGCGCCACAAAGTTTTTTTGGGGAATGGAGCATTACTGATGTTGCGGATCTAACGCTGACGCTGTTCACTTTACCGCACAGTTACGACGTGATTTTTTTTTTAAGCTGCAATGTTTCAGGACTCTACTGCAGGTGAGTATGTGTGCCAGTGCTTGGATACGGGATCTGAACGTTTTGCTGACTTACTGCGGTAAAGGATGCGTAGGCAGCGCTCTCTCTAATAACACACAGGCTACTAAAACTAACACATGTAGTCACGCCGAGAGCAGTTCAATAGATAAAAAAGTCTAAATATGATGAAGTTTAAGTATGTTTGTGACCGAAGTATTGTCTTAGTTATGTTTTTGATTGTGTGTAAATATCATGTACAGGTAGTTGGTAATGAAGTGATGGGATACTCATCTGAAATGTAGGATGTTCTGTTTGTGCTGTCTTGAACCAAGTAAAGAAATATTGTTGAGTTGGGGAAGTTGTTGCGTTAGACCCAGGCAGAGCTACATTTGAGGGATGTAATATCGAGGTGATGGAGCCCAATATGTTGACTGGTCTGTTCGTTCTCTAATTGCCTATAGGCTTACTAAAAAGTGCATCCTTTGACTGTATTACGCTTAAAGTCTTGTTCTGATATTTGCTTGGTTAACTCTATTAAAAGAAGCAAAGCCGTTTTATGCTGAAGTCAGTGCATTACTCCAGTGTATTGTATTCATGCAGCATAGCCAAACTCGGTGGACTCGAATTCATCTCAAAAGTTGTGTTAACCTGAATGAACAGGGATGGTTCCTATCGTTGTTGACCCCAAAGTTATTGACGTTATATATATATGTATATATAATATAAATGTATTCCTTTAATAGACACTTTCGTCCAAAGTGACATCAAGGTGTGTGGTGATGAGGGGTGATGTTGAACCTTCATCCAGTTGATGGACTATGGGGCCAACTCACCTTGAGTCATACATATGCCCTTTCACAGCCCACCTTCAGCCATAACTGTTTTCCTAAACCTCATTTCTGGTTCCACAGGATCCCTTTTCGTTTTTCTGGAGCCGACTGGCATTTGAGAAGCGAACCTAACACAGGAGAGCGACCAAACATCCTAGGCCATGCTGTCTGCCATGCTACGGCAGAGCAGCGGCGGTGGCGGCGGCGGCGGTAACGGAAACAAACTTCCCCTGGGACTCTCCCGACTTTCTAACGGACACTTCTTCCCCATGTCCGCTGGCACGGGCACCAGCGCGGGCACCAGCACCGCTTCCTGGGCCGTGGATCGAGGGGCCAAGAGAAGCTCTCAGAGCTCTGTGAGCTCCGGGTCAGACAGTGTGGATTCTCCCACTGCAGACACTGACTACATCATGCAGCTGGTCAACGACGTGCGGAAGTTTGCCGATGTCCTTCTTCATCTGAAGGAAGCGTTCCACTCCAAAGGTGAGTTTGGATGAGTTTTCGCAGGGGGCCTTTTGGGGGGTCTGCAGGCACCTCCAGTTGCATCATGGGAAAGTTACTGTCATGGAAATGGAGCGTTAACGTGGCTGTCCGTCAAATGTTGTGTACACAGTTAGCTTGTCCTTGTAGTGTACACAGTCAAAGCTACCTATTTAGTCTTGCTCTGTCTGGCCTTGGCTGCACGGTCACTCACCCAGCACCTTATCTCTCTGTCTCTCCTTCTCTCTTTCTCTCTCTCTCTCTCTCTCTCTCTCTCTCTCTCTCTCCCCCACTCTTTATTTCTCTTTGTCTCTCTATCTCTATCTAGGTGTCTCTCTGTCTTTATATACAGCAACACGTATATCTCTTCTCTCACCAAATATCTATCTATCTATCTATCTATCTCTCTCTCTCTCTCTCTCTCTCTCTCTCTCTCTCTCTCTCTCTCTCTCTCTCTCTATCTATCTATCTATCTATCTATCTAGTCTTTCCCTTCCCCTTTCCCTGCCTTTTACTGTGGAAATTATGTGGGTTATGCAAAAAATACTTTGATTTCTACACATTCGGAGCAGTTACATCATGGGTAAAGCCACTATAGCCTATTAATACTGTTGCTTTCAAGCTGGGAAGTAATAACAGTGACAAACCAAAGAAACAAACACCAACACTGCCAGTGTTGGTGTTTGGTGTTGTTGTTACTGTGCTTTGTGTGACATTCCTGTCTAGAAGGCTAATTTGGATCCACAGAATGTAAATATGTTTGTCCTTGGTTCTGTTTCAAAAGGATAAGGCATTTAATTTGATGGGGTAATAAATGAATGTATCCGAAACAACTATATGCACAACTATTTTAATTGAGGATTCTACAAAACATTTCTTGGAAAGCAAAATAGTTGATAATGAATGCCATCTTCAGGTTGAACTGGTTCCATCCAAGCCTCTAACAGAATAATTCCTCCTTGGGAAATCAATGGACTACCCTACTTCCCCTTTCGTAATCTCTAAGTGGACCGTTCCTAAACCATTTTAAAACGCTTTTGAAATGAAAGAGTAAATGCAGACTAAGGCTGGGGTGATTGCTCCTGCGTGTGTGATTACTGCATTCCTATGCTGGTGCTGTTGGGTCGAGCCCTTTGGACTCAGCCCAGGTTGGTTAATCCCTTCTCTGGGTAAGACTCGTCTGGGAAGGGGGGTGTCCAGCCGTGGTGGTACCTTTCCCTCCGGTTGGGAAAACTCTAAAACGTCGTCCTGGCCTGGAATCTGTGCTTTTGTCTGGAGGGGTCAGTGAGGGTGCTTGACCTGCCTAGCTGGTCCAGAAGTTTAGAGAGACTGGAGTGGGCTGTCACTGCCCTGAAAATCAAAGCAATAAATCTGTCAGGTTTGGCAAACTGCACTCCCTGAGTCTACTAAGTATGGGATGCCTAATTCCGATTTTGTTTGTTTTTTCCAAGTGATTGTTGTTATGATTTACTATAAATAGTTAACATGGAGAACAATCATATACTTGTCAACAGGCTTACTTTGTCTATCGCTTCCTCTTCATGACACACAAATTAGGGTTCATGATACAAACACACACACTCAGCTATGTGACAGGTTTGCATTGCTGTCATAGTACAAATGCGTCATACTTTCAGAGAAGGTCCCCAGTGTCTTACATGCTCAAATCCAGCGACTGAGCAAAACCCAGGCCGCGGTGCTACAACAAAATCAGTTACATCGTGTTTGAAATTCATCAGCTGCATATTGGATATTGGGATTCACCCAGTTCCGGAACTTTTGGTGAGTAAATGGATCAGATCTTGTTGCTGCTTGGGAAGAGCATATGCATCAGGATGTAAATGGTGTTACTGAAACCACTACATGTGACTGGAGGCACAGTATTCCAGTAATCTTAACCGCATTCAGGCTAAATACAGGAAAGGGCAGCTTTGGGAAACTCGCCTAATTGCCCCACGGGAAACTGAATCCGTAACAGGGCCGAGAAAAAAGGCGAGGGAATTGTTTGCCTCAAAGAAAGATTAACCCGGACGATGAATGACAACTCTAGGGAATGTTTGACAGAAAACTGAGAATTTCAGTTGATCATGCTTACATCATGCAAAATGCAAACTGTCTTGCTTACTAATTTATGTTTTCTGCTTTAATGTATTTGTGTCGTTCGAAGAAGGATAAATTGAAGTACGTTTAACTGAATTGAACATGGTTATGACGTTCTCATCACTTGCCTGACTCAAAGAGTACTTGGTTATCTACAACATCTGACAATATGGATATTGAGGAAATTAACCTCCTGATAGCGCTTGTATATGAGTGTTATGGGTCAACAAACATCTTCAAAGCGTAATTGGTGGCGGTTTGTGGGGTGGGGCCTTACCAGAGCATAACAACAGACTGTTGTGAATCACTGGCTTAAAGTGTGATTGGATGTGATTTAAATCCCCCTCCAGTTTATGACTGTATTGTCTCTGCTGTGCTTCACCAAAGCTAAAGCTTCTCATTACCCAAGCCATTCATGATGAGTGGGAACCCAGTCCTTGCCACGCAGTCCCAATGGTCAAGTGTAATATTCAACTCAAGACTCTGGATCTTTGTTGGTGCATTCATGGTCGGTGAGTGAGTATGACACACATTGTCTGAAGAAGCATCTGCAGACTAGCATGCTAACTGGCACTTTTGGCTGAAAATATAGTTTCCCATGTTAAGAATAGCTGTGGTCCTGGGACAGTTCCCTGGGGGACACCACAGACGCTCCCACAAAGAATGCCTCGTTTTTTTCCCCCTTCTTCTTCTAAACACAGCTTTATTTTTTTTGAAGGCACGTCACCTTAAATGGTAATTTAATTTGGTTGCAGCTTTTATGAAGTGGGAGAGAGTTTTGTCTACCCCCTTTTTGCGTCTGAAAACATTTGGATGTGGTCGTCAAGTAGGAAGCTAGATTTTGTCGTTTGTTGTATTGTGGGAACAACAGTCGGACCTTCTTGACAGTCTTCATGATGATGTCTCGACAGCGTAGAGGATTTCATTTCACAAAGAGGTCACGACCTTGTCAGATGCCCAATTGTGAAGGACATGTCAGTAATTGGATGGGATTATTCCGCAGTATGGCCTAGTCCGGGCCACTGCGATCATTCTTTGGTCTAACAGGTTTGGGGATCAGTTCTACTCTGTGTTACAGGTAATAAGCATGTTGCTCTTGTTTACCTTTGGGACTATGGAGGTAAGGGCCTTGATCTAAATATAGTTGAAATAACCTTTTTTAGGTTCTAGTAACCTGTTATCTTGACACAACTATATCATTGACCATTGTGAAATATGCATTCCTGAGCTGTTATTCTGTCCTGTATGATGCTGCATACCATACTTGATTTTCTCTCTACGTCTTAGATAAGTGTATAATCAGTTTTTTAATTATATGTGGTTTAGCTCTCAAGTATTCTGATGCCTCTCAAAAGGATTGTTGTGTATAGATGTGAAACCAACTATATCCAGAGCGTGTTTCTCCAGATTCTGCGTGCACATGGAGCGTGTGGCTTTGTGTGTGCGTGTGCGTGTGTGTTTTGCTCAGGTCACATAGTGTGTCAGTGGTATTTATATTATTGTGAACTTGCTGAAGCAGAATAATTGTTGTTTTGTGTGTCAGCCTATTTATGAATGTAATACAGCACCACCAGTGCCGGTATACATAACTAGAAAAAGTAATGTAACCTCCAAGAAATACTATCACTGTCAGAGCCATCAGGCAGGCAGGCAGACAGGCAGGCAGGCAGGTACTTGAGTAAACCAAAGGGGAAATTTCTGTTTTACAGCAATCCAAACAAAAAACTAGAAATTACAAAAACACAAATCTGCAAAACAATTGGAATCAGGTGACACACCATGCAGTACCACATAACAACACGGTACAACAACAGTGCACAATAGTACGTTAAGAAATGACAACTTTATGTATATCAGTGCTATACATATTCCTAACATATCACATTAACAAAGGCAACTGATGGTCTCGCAGTTTAAATGACAGTCATTTATGCTCATTTGTTTGTATTTACAAAGAAAGCTGCTCTTCAGTATCCATATAACAAGTGTCGCCTCTTTTAAATGTGACTAACTGATGTGGAATAATGAGGTGTCACATTGTACATTGTGCAGTTGGCAGTGATCCAGTTTGCAGGTTGTGTGCTGGGTCTGGGCCAGTGTCTGGTACCATCTCCTGGGTAGGGACCAGCCTGGTACCATGTCTACCAGGGGCCAGTCTGGTCTTCCAGGGGTCAGTGCAGCTGATGTGCGGTCTGGTGTGTAATGAGAACCAGGCTCACATGAACATCCCAGAGGGTAGACAGTGCAGTCTAGACGGTCTCTCTGTCCAGCTCCTGACTGAGGGATGAGGGTGGACCACTTGAGGCTTTCAGACTCTGGTTTGTGTCGTGTCTCAGCTCTCAGGGCCAGTTAAAAGTAGGTAAAACAAGCTATTTGTGTTTCTGAATACGCAGCTGTGAGTTCTTGATCAGAAGTATAACCCATTGTCTTTGTAATGTGATTCCGTGATTTATGGGGGAATTTAATGAATTCCCTGCTCAGCCTTATTTTCCATAATGTGCTGTTAGTTTGATCGATGTCATGCTTTTGATGTTATTTGCTTTCTATAAGAAATCCTTTTGTTCAAGCTTTTGCAATTTTGTGTATTTTGAAAGGTTCATTTTACATTTGCAGTCAGATAGCGGTAAAAACACATTTCAGGTAATGTTCTATAAATAGGAAGCGGTAACTTGGCTGTGACTGCCACAAGCCAAGCTAATCATTTTGATAGGGATAGGAAAGAAGTTCTTCTCCTGGTTTCATCCCCCCCTCTCCCTCTCTTTCTGTCGCTCCCTCCCATCCCCCCCTTTTCACATACTCTGCATTCCTACAGAACAAATGCTCACTTGTTGCTTTAGTGCCTTAGATCAACAGTTTATAAATGCAGGACACTTAGTAAAAAAAGAAAATAGGACCAAAAATGTTGTGCAAAACCACAAAAGCAAATGTTCTTTGTGAAGCCTTCCATAATAGTTGTGCTTTGACCCATTGAAAATATTGGGTGGTTTCTGGCTGTGGTTAGGAGGGTGTTTGGATGAGTTAAGGGGGCCAGGGGGTCAATAGGGGGTGTGATAAACTCAATGGGAGCTCTCTGTGTCACTGGTAGACATACGCTTCGGTGTTTCATCAATTCTCGTGGAAGATGGTGGGTGTCATAGACAAATGAGTCTCTACCGTTTCGCAAACAGCAAAATTACTTTGTCATAATAAAATAGGGTCCTCTCTCTCAAGCTATTTCGAGGACTTCAATTTTCTCTCCCTGACCTCAAACAGAGAGGTTGAGTTCTAATGGAGATCTAACCAAAGCAAAGTACAGAAAACGTAGGCACGCAATCAATTATTACTCTTGTGTTAAGTCCTTTGGAGATTTACCCTGAGAAGCCATTGAGCTTCTATTGATATTTAATTCAGTCCTAATTTTTGTGTGAGAGAAGAAGTAAATTAATCCTCCAGACACTCTTGCTGCACTTTGAAGGGACTTCCTTGAGAATGCCTTGGAGTACCCTTGCACCAGGGCTCTGGGAGTGTATGTGTGTGTGTGTGTGTGTGTGTGTGCGTGCGTGTGTGTGTGGAGGGTCTGCTCTCACACACACTGTGGGGAACAGACTGAGTGCATGAAGAGGATTAGCAGGGACCTCCACTATCCCAGGCTGCACCACAATATGCCACAGAGGTTGGGGTTCTCCTGATCGGCTAAAGGTGATTCTTTGCCCCCCCTGGTGCAGAGTGGGTGGAGTGGTTCTGGCGAGGGGGAGTCTGTTGGCTGGGAGGGTGTTGAGCTCTGAAGGTATGAGGTCATGTGCTTCTTGCTGCTCTTAGAGGTCATTTCTAATTGGGAATCCAGTCCTCAGATGTGCTTTAGATTATTAGGTTTCAGAATGGAAAGTCTCACATGCACATTGGACCTATGGCTCCATATTTGACAGGTGCATCTGTCCTACGGGTTGAGATTGGTGCAGGTGTGGTACTGTGGGTGTACGTGAAGCCCTCTGTGACGTTGCTTGTAAAAACACGTTCTAGTAAACACATACCTAGATTTCCAGATTACTCTGTTCCTCCTTACTTGTCCGTGATGTGACACATCGTTTTATTGCAGCCTGTATGACTCTGACTCACGTGCTATACATCAGTTATGAGTCATTCATTACCACATGACTTCATCCACTCCTGTGTTGATAAGAGAGAGCCCTGCGTCCCCACAAACACCTCATGGAGCACCGGTTTAATATTTAACTTCAAGAATTTGAAGGTAGCTCTGGAGGGGGACTGCAGAGATTGCGTAACGCACTGGGCCTCTCTGTCTCATCTCATATGATGCGTCATTCTCAAGCCGACTACTACTGCTTTGGTGTGAACGTTCCGGGTGAAATCCGTGGATTTTATGTGATACTTTTGCATTTGTTTTCATTCAGCGGGCAGCAAACTTTAGATGTAAGATCTGCTCTCTCTCTTCGTCCTGTCAGGTTTATGGCGGGTGCTTTTTTGACTGTCTAAATGTAGAGCTATATGAGAGAAAAACAGCCTTCTTTTTTTCTTTCTCTCTTGTTGCTTGGGAGGTACCCCTCCTTTACGATCCCAAAGCTTTGTGGGAACGGAGCCCCTCCACCGCTCCTCAGAGAAACCCGTATGCTGTTTTAGTGATTTGTGGTCGAAATCACCCCTTGTGAAATACCAGCCTAAAATTAGCCCCTGTCCATCCTCTTGACCGGTGGTTCCAGAGTTTTCAATGCCTGATGGCGAGCCTTGTTTAGACTACGGATCCCTTTGGGCCAGAGTTCTAAGGCACAGTATCTTAGGACGATCCCACCCTCTAAAAAGCTCCTTTTATGGCTGCTTTGTGCGGATCGCAGTCACTGTAAATTGGCCCGGGCCAGAATGGATCTCTTTGATTAGTTCAAGCTGCTCTTTGAAGATCTAGGTGCACTAGCAGCTTCTGCCTTTTATTAACCAGGCGAAAGATCCAGGTCTCGTTTGTAAATGGTCCCGGAGTATTTTGCGCGGATCTTGTCTGAAGTGAGTACTCCCCATCACGTCTAATCTCTACGAAGGAATTTCTTGCATTAGCGTAATTGTTCAGGCTTTTTTTTTCTCCTTTAGTCGTCTCGTTTAAACCAAAGCGATAGGCCTATCGCAGGCAGTGTAATGCAGACGTTGGCTCTGAATATTACCATCCCGGCAGGGGCTGGAAATGTGGTGCCTCACATGTGTCCGGAGTATTTATCCCTGTTCCGTGTAAAACAAAGCATGAAATATAGTAAACACAGCAGTGACTGGTATAAACCTCCCAGTATGCGCGTGCTGGCTGCGGGTGGCCATTTTCTGGCAGCTTCATGCTGATTTGTAAAGTTTAATAGCCCCACCACACTCAAGGGCAGAGATTTGTAGGTTGTTTTCCAAGCTGGAAGTTGAGGACGTTGGGGAGTAATTCCCATCCCAACACAGTTCTCTCTCTTTCTCTCTCTCTCTGTCTCTCTCTCTCTCTCTGTCTCTCTCTCTCTCTCTCTCTCTCTCTCTCTCCTTCTCTCTGTCTCTCTCTGTCTCTCTCTCTCTGTCTGTCTCCCTTCTCCCCCCCAGTTGGACCCCTGCTTGCTTCTGTGAGTAGATTTACAGTTATGGGCCTTGTTTGAGTTTAAGTGCGTCTCTGTTGGGAATAGAGACCAGCCCAGGACTCAAACCAGCCCCTCAGCAGCCCCCTGCCTCTGCCCATATGTCCCATGTGTCCCATGGCGGCTGTGCTGTGTGGGCCCCAACATATGGTGCCACCTGCAGGCCACAGTGAGCGAGAGACATGGACACAGCAGCTGGGACGTTGTCCCGACTGACAGTTGAACACATCTGGAGAGTGACATGCACCAGCCGTGCTGAGAGGATGTTATGCTGTGCTAGACTAAACGCAGGTTTCCTCTGGCTTTCAAAGCTGTCACCGTTTGTGTTTCTGTCCAGGGCCAGGGAGCATTGATTACATTTGTTGGGAAAAGATCTGAGTTGAGGGTTTTCACAGGGCCTATTGATATGGTCACTTGACATCAATAGATAACAGTCTCTTACAGGAAATGCTGTTAGTCCCTGGTATTGAACTGCTTGACTGCTCTCAAACTGTAAGAAGTAAGAATGTTAGCTTTCTTCCTCTAGAGGTGTGGACCCCACACTGGAAACAGCAGCTTGCTTGTTAAACACCATTGTTTTTGTGTTGATCCTCGTGTCTCTGTTATCTTGTGTCTCATGACTCTTGTTCTGTCTTTGTATTACTCCTAAATAGACAAGCGTGTTGTTAGTTTCACACTCTTGCTAAGGAAGTTACCATTCAAAGTAGACAAAGTCTTTAATGAACTCCACATTTTTTGGGACAGATTTAACCCAATTTAAAACCACCTGGCTCCCATAATAGATTAAGGATTGGAAACCAAGATGGCTAATTTATCCCATGGATGAGATTAGAAATCCTCTGAATCTGCTACTGGGGAGTCCCACGTTGGATTAGCGCTGTCTAGCATCAGGTAGTATTAATGTGAAATCCCCCAATCTCCACCAACATGGTGGTCTGGGTTAATTCTGCCTTTAGAGGTCAGCAAGATGTTGGATTTCCTTAAGGCCAAACACTCACGCAAGAACATGTCTGTTTCCAACCTGTCTCTTCATTCATCTTCAGCTGTGGCTCCTTCCATGGTCAGAATCATGGACGGGAGGATCACCTGGTAAGCGTTCGTGTCACTTGGGCTGAGGCTTTATTGCAGCAGCGTGGGTTCGAATCCAGCCCCAGGCCCTTTGCTGCATGTCCGTGGGCTGCCGCGTTTTGTCGTCAACCTCCTTTCCAGAAGACCGTGAGAGAGAAACCCTGGACATGACAGCATGGACAAAGTCCCCTTCGATCATTTAGGGTTGAAGTGGAGTGGCCCCCTCCTCCTCCGTGCCCCCACTCCCCCCCGTCCCCCTCACACACACACCTGAAAGGTGACTTTGAACTTGTAGGTCAAGAGGAACCTCAGATGCCTCTGAGTGCTTTTGCATCATCACCTAAATTGGAGGCTCCTTAGGAAAGGAAATTTCATTTCAGCACCACCAGACTCCCTCATTTGGAGGGAGAGTTTTTCAGATGCGGGTAGAAAGCGCACTTCTGACAGGAACATCTTTTTCCGTCGGCTGTTGTTGACAACATCTCACCACGGCAACCTACCACATGCAACAACAGAACCGGTTGACGGTTATGAGACTAATCATGTTTTAAGGGCTCAGGACCGAGTCAAACATCTAGGCCTCCTGTCACACAATCCCCATTCATTCGGGATTAGGATGCTAGCAAAGCTAAACAAAGTCCTCTTGTTTGAAAAGCTACACTCCCCCCACTATTCTCCCTTTGACAGGTGTGCTGAAGAGGCCTGCTTGGTTAGCCATTCTGAGGGCTGTAAAGCTGCCCGGCTCCCCAGTCAGTCAGCGTTAGCTCGGCCGCAGCGCTCCCGCCAGGCTAGCGCTGCACTGTTCTGGAAGCCAGCGGGAGGTTGGAGCAGGATTTTCAGCCTCTCTTTAAAGAAAGCATAGTTGGAATGCCAGCCTTCAGAGCTTTGCATCAACAGAGGGTGCGTGTGTGTGTGTGGGTGTGCGTGTGTGTGTGTGTGCGTGTATGTGTGTGTAGGGGGGTATATCAGTAGAGAAGGGTGGCCTGTCTTCCTTCACTGTGATGGACAGCCCAGAGGAGAAATGAAAGGAGGAAAAAAGCAAATTCTTGACTCCACGCTAAGCATCTCATTGATATGCTAAGGTCCAGAGAGCCATATCCAAGGGTAAACATGGCCGTTGGCTGGAAAAAAAAGAGGTTTGGGAATATCTTAATATGAGCGTTTGGTCCTCCAAGTAAGGGAGTGTTGTGCCCAAGGTCCAAGTGGTTTTCATCTTGAGCCACTGTGAGGTGTTTACTCAGTATAGTTTTGATCTCTGAAGGCTCTCAAGTATTAATAAATAACCATTGCTCCAAAGAGGAGCAGTGGAATTTTACAAGGAGACAGAACAGCTGGGGTAGCTCACAGGCCTGGGAAGTCTATTAAAGTAGTGAAAAGGATAGACTGTGAGAAAGGAAACGCAGACCTAACATGTCCACAGTTTTTATTACAGACTATTATCCCGACGAACTGGAAAAAAAAAAAAAAACATTCTTAAAAAGAAGATTCGGAATCCTGACAGACTGACAGGAACTGGCAGTCGTTCATGCATTCAGGGCACACAGTCGGTTTTCAGAGTCAAGTCACACCTCACGCAAAAAACCCCCCCAACACATTTGCAACCTCAAATTCCCAGCCTTTCTCGAGAGGAAGATGTTCTTTTTTTTCTCATGCTAATCGCTAACCTGCTTGGCTGAGACTTCACCCGCTGAGCGCTGGTCTGAGAGCTGCCCCCCCATCCCCTTGCGGACGGCGCTATGTGCTGGGCCGGAGGCTCCCGTCTAAATGCCGGCTCTTTGTGTGTGCAGTCATGGGAAAGAGCTCCTCAGAGGTGGAGCAGCGGGGGTCGCCCCCGGCGTGAGCAGGCCCGTCTGGAGATGGAGTAGCTCCCCTGCTCGTTTTCGTGACTCCGGTGCTGTGTAATCTGCTGACCCGTGGCGTGGACCGCCGGCGCTCGCGCCAATCGGGGGGCGGAGCCCGGCAGTTACCCGCAGGCTATTTCATAGGTAGCTCAATGAATAAGTGAGTCTGACTGTGCAGTTTGAGGCCTAACTGCAACAGCCTGGGTTCGAGTTCATCTTGGGCCCTTCCTCTCTGTCTCTCCCTTCCCTTTCTGTTACACTTCACTGAAGACTGTCTAATCAAACATGAGAAACGCCCCCCAAAATGACATCTTTAAATAACACGGGGTGTCTCTTCACGCTGGCCACCAATTCGCAGATCTGGGAAGCCTTTTGAAGGAAGAACCTTGTTCGAGGTGAAGTCAGTCCACTTTTTACAACCCTGGGCAGCAGCGGTGGAGCCTGTTTACTGAGACATCGCGTCTGCAGCCAGCGGCCACCGCCAGAGTTTGAGGCTTGTGACTTGCTTGCGCTTTTTTTCCGACCAGCTGTTGAGAGACTGTGCATGACACGGTGACATGAGAATGTCAGGAAGACTGCTAAAAACGAAAATATATATATTTTTGTACTTGGTCTGGGTGTGACCGGGTCTCTATCCATGAAGCAGAGAGGCCTAATTTGTGCAGTGATGGATTCGGTTCAAAGGTCACCCCTCCTGGTTTCTTCACGATCGCAAAGCTGCACGAGAGGAATGTCTCATTCCTCTTAAGACAGCCATCAGGGTCAGCCTGATTTAGGCATTCAGGGTGTAGGTCATCAGTAGTCCCCGGCGGTGGTTTGACACGTCAGGTCACATTCGAGAGACGTTGATTAACGGGGGGGACACAGCAGAACCGTTCCAAGTGTTCATGAAACACCAGGATTGTTCATTTTATAAGTGGAGTGTTCACCTTGGTCCGTGCCCGAGATGAACCCTTTGAAATGTGCCGTGTCGTCGCGGCCAGAACCGTATTTAGCCCGTGGCGCTATGAGGTCCTTGTGTTTAATGAGATCCCCGCACACAGTTGTGACATGTTTAGTGATTTCACACGTGCTTCGAGCCAGCAGGATCCTCTCGGTCCTCTCTGAGGTTGTGAAGCAGAAATAATACTTCACCCCCGAGATCGGCAGCGCATGACTGAGCATCGCTAGGGGCGCGGGTGTAGGAATGTTGCCAAGTCACATCATATTGAAGACAGTTTGTGTGTAACTGGCGGACTGTTGCATCAGGGTCATTCTGGATTTGTCCTGTCTCATTGTACTGTGGCTCATTTTTTAATTGAACTGACTTATGTTCACAACAGGGATCGAATGTGATGTACTTTTTTTATCAATGTTTGTGTCCCTCTTGAAGTTTGCTACAGGGGCTAAAGTAGTTTTACCTGCCCCAGATGATGAAAGGCCTCTCTTATTAGATTGCTGCTTCCCAGTGTTAGAAAAGCCCTGGGTGTCTTACTTTAGAGGTGTCATCTGGTGTTGAATGATTCAACAAGGTTTTTGAATGTAGACCCTCCCAGCCCCCCTCCCGCTCCGCGCATCTCTCCCTCATTCCCGCCACTCCCCTCCTCTCCTCCCTCCCACCTTCCAAAACCGACCACAGTCGCTCAGGAATGCCATGGTTTCCATGACGCTGATGCGGCAAGAATGAGGCAGTGTGTCTTCGGCAGACCCCTGCCTCTCACCCTCCAGCTTCTCCCCGGGACCAGGGACGCACCCCCCACCTCCCTACATCCTCTCCCCAGAGAGACCACCTCTTCCCTGGACCTTCTCCTCTTCTCCCACAACCCCTGGTCAGGATGCGCTGGGACAACACTGTAGGGAGGGTGTTCTGCTAGGCTGCTACCAAACAACCCCTCCCTCCCTCCCTCCTTCCTCCACTTCTTCCCTCCCTTTCCCTCAACCAACAGCCGCTCTTCCCTAACACCCCCCCCCCCACACACACACACACACACACACTCACACTCCACCACCTCCACCCTCCCCCGTCACACAGACCTCTTACCCCTTCCTCCTGTGTGAAGTGAAAAGCTGGCGTTGTGATTTATTGTTCCATAAATGCTTCACGTGGAAGCGACCATGAGGAGGGGACAGGCCCTGTTTGCTAGCGGCCTCCCAGGACAAAAGACCTCCTAAGGTTCCTGCTCTCCGGCCCCCAAGCCCTCTCCACGCTCCCACACTCTCCCCGGTCGGAAATCAAGCTGCTTGTCCTGGCAGCTGCTAAGTCTTCTTATTATATCTCTGCCTTGTGTTCTGGGATCTTGTGTACAGTGAAGGTTTTCAAACTGAAAGCATTTTTTTTCCTATGCCCTGAAATGTCAGATGTGTTTTCTGGTCAAAACGTCCCTTTAGTGACTTTGATGACTTCCCTTTGACGCTCCACCAACCCCCCCTCCACCAGCCACCTATCTACTCCCCTTCCCCACCCCCTACACCCCAGTCTCTGGTGAGAAGCGTGTGGGGTAGACCTTCTCTGGTGGGAACCAGACCCCCCGCTCCCCATCTCCATTGTTGGCCCAGACAGGGAGTCTTGAGAGGGACCATCCCCACACGTCCCTGCCCCCTACTGGGCTGGCTGACGGCACGGGAGGGTTCTGCTAATTAGCCTGCGCGGAGGGCAACAGGAAGGAAGAAGACTGGGTCTCACTGGTCTCAGTCCCTCTGTTTCTTATATACCTTAACCCTCCCCCATCACTCTGTCTTTCCACCAGGCTACAGACATAGACATTTGCCAGCCTTTGTGTGTGTATTGTCTCTACACATTTGAGTGTCTTTAAACAGGCCTCCAATTTGACTAGGACCCATTAAGGGCCTTCGGTCTTAGGCCTGATAGCGCTGAACTTTGACCCGCCTGATAATGATTGGCTAAACTCGTCACAGAAGTACCAGGGAGATAACGGGGTCTTCTCAGGTCGTTCGGTGGTCGTTCGAGCGTGGATGTTGGTTGGCAGTGCTTTGTGCGTGTCGTGAGAACTGGACCATGATATTACTGCACATCCTCCACAATCCAAAGAAGTGTACAACACTGCAGATTCCATGTACGGTAACTACAGGGTTCGATGACAGGATGGGGCAACTTTAGTAGAGGAGCGTTAAATCTCGCCCCTTATACACAGGTTTGGACTAAAGCGTCCGCTAGTTTCAAATGCTGTTCTCACCTGCACTGAGTGTGTGGCGGGTCACTGATCCCAGCGTGACTCTCGATTGAGGCCCCAAACACGACGAGCAGCAGCAGCCGTCGCAACACGACATCCCGCCCGGCACAGGAAGTGACATCTTTTGTGACGGGAGATGAAGATGGATGGAGATGGTTGCCAGGGAGCAGGGTAGAGGGGATGGTTGCTAGGGAGAGGGACCGGTGAGGCGGTTGGCAGAGGAGAAGCTTCTGTGTGGTAGAGAGTTTCTGTCCTGCTGCATGTTTCTGTCCCTGTTCTGAGGCAGAGGCAGTAGACTGTCTCTGACACAAAAGCCCTGCTTTGGGTTTTATTGTAATGTTTTACATCCGTTGGGTTTGGCTCGGACACTGACCCTCTAGGGCAGTCTGGGGGAAAGCATCAGTTCCTTTCTGTGGTGTTTTGTTGTGGTAGTTTGTACCCACGCTCATTTCTGTTTCGCTTATGAATACAGTCATTCTACTTCTATTCTGTTCACTTCTATTCTATTCTATTTCTCCAAAAAAAGCTCTGTAAGCGTTTTTATTAGACATCTGTGACATTCATCGATTGGTTACATCACTTTGTCCTTGTCAAACTGTCAAACACAAATGTGTTTAGCCTCCCTGTCCTCCGGACCCTCTATGTGTGTGTGTGTGTGTGTGTGTGTGTGTGTGCGTGTGCGCTTGGCTTCTGCGTGACCCGATGGAGACCCCAGTTCACCTGGCGGCTCCTGGTCACCCTCCGTACCACTCTGCAGCCTTTGTTTTGGTTGACGCTTGTTGACTTGGTGACCGCTGGTCAGCGGTCACCTGCTGGTCAGCTGGATTTCCTGGTGGAAGCGGCACGGTCATTGTCCCGGCCCGCTCGGCCCGCCCAGCAACATCAGCTCCAGCGCGGTTTTTTTGTCCCGCTCCTAAAAAGAGGGGGAGCGGATGACAGAAAGACTGGGAGACGGCTAAAGTCTTCCTGATCCCCCTTTCCATACGGCGGGTAATCCAGGAGCAATGGTCAGCACAAATGTGGCTTTGACTGCCCGTTTCTGTGTGTATGTGCCCGCGTGTGTGAGGTTATTCGTGTGGGTTTGCATGTGTGTGTGTGTGTGTGTGAGAAGTGTGTGTTTGGGAGAGGAGCGTGCCCCCTGGGTTTGTCCATACCTGTTTGTGTGCATGTGTGCGTGGAAATGTGGTTTGTGTGTGTGTGTGTGTGTGTGTGTGTGTGCTGAGCCCTCACTGTGACCCCTTGTTTCACCAGGTTCCGATATGCATGCTTGTTGGGAGTGGGACTGGGAGTGCCCCAAGTGTGTGTATGTGTGTGTGTGTGTGTGTTGTGTCAGAGCTGTGTCACAACCCCCCCTCCTGTGGTTGTACAAGACTCTGTAACAGTTCCAGAGAGCTTACTCACAATTTCCTTTTCATTCAGCTACACTCTCATGACTTCATTCATTCAGTATGTGAGTTCACACAACTACGGAGCCTTGATAACCCATATCTTTATTGTTCCACTGTTCTTTAGCGGTGACTAATTGTTTTAATGGACCCTTTTGTACATATGTACACATACCTCAGCTGTAACCGAGTATCAATGTAACAAGGCCTACCTCAAAAGCGAACTGATGATTGCAGTAATAACACTATGGGGTCATGCTTAGTAATGTGGTTGTCATCTGGAATGCACTTTTCAGCTCTCTGGGGAATTTAGTCACCTAGGCTGTGAGCCCACAAATGTGTCTGCTCCGTGCTTCCGAGGCTAACTCCATGGCAACTGTTGTCAGGAAGCAGGGGGTGGGCTGGTGAGTGACCGCATGGTAATGATTTGGCCCGTCACAGTTGTCGGGGTTACCCTGTCAAACATACACAAGACCACCTGTGTTCTAAGCAGGTTGTAGAATCCACCCGATGCAGTGATGTAAATACACCGAAGAAACACGGATCACTGATTGGCTCCTCGTGAGGTTTCTTAGAACGTGTCCTCGTTTCCTGTCAGATTTTCTGCGTCTTCCTTGAAGGTTTTGCTTGGTTTAGGTGCAGCTCTGGCTTGTAAAAATGATGAGCTGTCGTAATCGAGTTGTTTTGGATCTGAAGTGTGTTTGTGCTTCCTCCAGAGCACCAAGACTGTCTGCACCAGGTGGCTCACGAGCGTCTGGGGGAGGTCCTGCGCGTGCTGAAGGCCGTGATCGGCAAACACCAGAGCCTCAACTCTGTGGACATCCTCAGCGCGGCAGGAACCGTCATCGCCAGAGTCAAAGGTCAGTCCTGATGGTTGACACTCCCTGGCGGGCTCCTCTCCTCCTCTGCTCTGGTTTCTGTCTCTCTTGTTGGTTCGCTCCGTCAGTATCTCTCCACGCTTCTTTCGAGCCCCGCTCCCCCCCATCCCACCCCTTTTCCATTTCTAGACTTTTCTAAACAGCAAAAGGGAAACATTGAAGTGCTTCCAGGCCACCGTGTACAGAACCACGCTCAGACTCTCAGCACAAGGGCCACAGTGAGTGAGTGTCAGGCCACGAAAAGCTTCATTCTTTTTTCTTTTTTTCTTTTTTGCAAGAAAAACTCCCCAAAAGGCTTTGTACAGCCCGAGCCCCGGCTTCGTAAAGACCTCTGTTGATCAGGGTTTAAAAACAACTGCAGCGGCCACTTCGTCTGAATAAGAGTCCCCTGTTTAAGGCAGCGAGACGGACACAGAGACAGACGGCCGTGTGAGGGGGGTCTGTGTGCTTGTGTCCAGCCCTGAGGGGACGGAGACAGGAGCAGCACTCTCGCCCCCCCCTTCCCTGAGATGACCCCAGACACAGACGGGATGGCTGTACGGTTCTCCCTGGGCAATGGGGAGCAGGCTGCATACTCTTACAGACTTACTTACATACTCCCACACTTCCTACTTGGATCCTACAGCCCCTCTGGTTTAGCCTGGGGCCACGAGTTTCAGAAGAACCTTGGCAAGGTGATCGTCAAGGTTCTTCCTCATCTTGGTTCAGTCCCAAGCCCGTGTGCCAGATGTTAGCTCAAATGTATCCAGCGTGAGTACTTAAGGGCTTCTGTCTCAAAGAACTTATTGCACAGTACCAGGAAGAGGTCTTTGTGTCTGTGGGGAGGGGAGTTTGGGGTGTGAGTGTGGGTTTGTGAGGGTTGTGTGTGTGTGCTGCTATTGATCTGTGTGCTTTCGTCTGACGGCAGGACAGACTGCACACAGGACCCTGTATGTTCCTGGGATGTTACTGAATGAAGGAGATTGTTGTCAGGGCTGGACAGGCGTTCTCCAGGGAACAGTTTGATATTAACAGTATTCTGCGGTAGCTGTATTTACTGACCCGGTCTGTGATGATAGTACTGTTTGGAGATGTCATGGCTTTTGTACATTAATTAGCAGGATTCCTTTCTGTAATGTGGGACCGCTTGCCCCACACAAACTACATGTTGTGCCTTTTTACAACCACTAGGGGGCTAGAATCTATCTCTGCCAGCGCTGCCTGTTTTTTGTTGTTGTCAAAGCTCTGTCCACACACACACTCTCTCTCTCTCTTCTCTCTCTCTCTCTCTCACTCACACACACACACACACACACACACACAAGCTACCTATGGCTACAAGCTACTCACACTCTGTGTAACAGTGAGACCAAACCTATCGATGTAGGTAGTCTGATTAAATCAATAGGACGGTGAGTGTCGAGGGGCTTGGAGGGGAGATGAGAGGGAGCTTGTGCTATTTTGTACGTTGCCTGACTGTCGGCTCGGTACAGTTGATTCTGGAACAAAGTGCCTCCCCTCACGCCTGGCCTGATTCCTACCTCATGCTAACTTTTGAAAATAGAGCAGAGGGAGCAGAGGGAGGGAGGGAGAGAGGACAGAAGAGCGGGAGAGGGCAGAGAACAGGAGGGAGCACAAGCGAGCACCGCGAGGCAACACAGAGCAGACGCAGGAGGAGAGAGAGAGAGGAGGACCCACCGACGCAGGCCCAACTGAGAGAGGCACCCCCCGCCACCACCCCGGCGAACTCACCCATAAACAGACACCACCCAAACACCCACTCACCAGCCCCACCAACCAGAAGCCCACAAGAGCAAACAACCCACGATCGGAAATAACAAACACGCAGAGAGAGAGAGGGAGAGAGGGAGAGAGAGGCAAGACCGAGAGGAAGACAGAGAGAGGAAGACCGAGAGGGAGAGAGCAGCGCGGCACCCGACGCACGGCGACGACGCGCACCACCCTCACGCGCCCCCATAGAAACGTACTACGTTCCTGTGAAACAGACGGTTGAATGCGTAGTCAGTGCAGGAGGCCCCCACAATAGAACCGTCAACCTGTTGATATCTCACACACAGTCAACGTCATTCACGTTCCGCACCTCCACCTTCCGACAGATCCCCCCCCCCCACACACACCTATACCTCAACCCCTGAGTCGACCACCTCAGGCTGCCCCATCTGGGCTGCGATGGCCAGGCCACAGCCAGGCCAAGGGACTGGAGCAGCATTCAGAAGCGTCGGGCTCTCCCAGCGAAAACAATGCCATTTCTCAGTGATGATGTAACTTCCACGTCGGGCCCTGCTGGCCGAGGTTTGAGCCAGTGCTAGCATTGTGTTCTAGCAGGCTTCAGGATGTCCTGAGGAGAGAGGGGGGAGAGAGGGGGGGGGAGAGGGGGGAGGGTCACAGTGGGACTGAACAGACCAAGTCAAGTCACAGACCAGACAGCTCGGCTAGTCCGGGCTTACAACATCTCCTGGGAACCCTGGAAATTCTCTGGAAGTCTCGGTTCCACAGGTTCCTAGAAGCAAGCCCCCCCCCCCTCTCTCTTCTACTGCCACCCTGTGTTTGAAGAACCTGCTGGTGGATTTACAAGCAGACCTACACCTGGCTCTGAGAGTCATTCCTTCCCAAATCTGGACAGAACAATGACAGCTGGGATCCGTGAATGAAAGACCCAGGACCTTTACTGCTGCTGCTGTCGCACTCCAAGTTTTCGACTGGCATGCTGGTTCGGCTGAAGACGTCATCATGGTCTTCTGTATGTTTGTGAAAGCCGGTGATACAAAGACGGCTGAGGTGGAGCTTTGACGGGAAGGTTTGTGGATTTCTGAGTGGCCTTTTTCTTAACATCACGGTTTACGTTGAAATGAACAAATTATTTACACACAGAACAGGAAGTCCCGATGTGGTGGGTTAGTTGTGGTTCCGTGGTGAGCGTGTGCGTGTGCGTGTCACTGCTTGGTTCCTCAGATGGCGTAAACACAGGAAGCCTCCTGTGTAGATGGGTTAGACTTAGCCGCTTCCCTCTGTCTGTGTGTCAAGGTCAACTAGTGAACCACCAGACTTCACTGTGTCTCAGGGTAGTTTTAAAATGGACGCTTATGGAGTCTCGTCTCGCAGAATGGTTGTGTAGATGGAGAACACCGAAACGTTCGACCCTCGCGCTTCATCTTGTTTCTAGAATGTACTTCTTCTTTTTACGCTCAAAGGCAACAGTTATGTCCGGAACAGGATTGTCTTATGCTAGCTGATGGATGTCAGAGGTGATCAAACGAAGAGAAAGTCATGGATGGTAAGGACTGAAGGAATCAAGAATCAATGCTGAATCGAATGACTTCCCTTCAACTCTGGAAGGTTGTTAGGCGCGAAGACGACCATGGCAACCGGCGTCACGTTCGTTTATTTGATCTGCATGTGACAGGACGTTTGTTATGGAGACTGATTATAAACGTATTTACGTTTGGGTTTCCTTCCTCTATTTTTCAGACGACTGTTGTGTTTAGATTTGAGTCAGGAAATCAGCCTCTTCAGTTCGGAGCTTGTTGCCGTATTCCTCTCTCCCAAGTGCTGCTCGAGTGTCCCACTGAACGAAAGGCCTCTCTTTCTGGCTTGTTTAGAATTGTGTTTATTCTGCGTCTGGGAAACAGGGTTTTTTTGTGTTATAAAGGCGACTTGACATGACTTCATGAAATGCCTTACTATCCTAACAATTCTACTCCTTTCTCACATGCCTGTTCAGAAACCAGAGCAGGATGAACCTGATCGTGTTCCTGTTAATCGTCCGTATTATGTGTGTTAACCGGGACAGATCAAGGGTTTGAGTGCCCTATCCAGTATTTTGAGGGATATAAAATGTCGCCGTTCTTGAGCTCCTCCCTTCGGGACTCTTGTCTCTCGCCCTCCTGACAGGTGTGAACTTCAAGGACGTGAACGAGGACAACAAGCAGGAGCTCTTCTCGGAGATCTACTCTTCCATCGACACATTAGCTTTCACCTTTGGCAATGTGTGAGTACAATGTCCTGGGGTTCTTACTCTAAAAGGAACCTTCCCCTCCGTTTGTTCTCTGTTCTCTACTGGATTAGCCCTCCCCTAGCCACTAAACCTGAACATCACAAGAGCATTTGAACCAGCGATTAAGAACAACCTGTGGCTGCGGTTGATATTGTTTCTATGCTGGTTTACCTTGCAGAGTGTCGGACTTCCTTATGGGCGATGTAGAGAATGGGTCATCGTTGGGGCTTCCCCTGACTAGAAGAAGCAGGGTGAGAGAACCACACACACACACACTCCTTCTCTGTCTTTCTCATACACACACACACACACACACACACACAAACACACACACAACCTCCTACCTAACCCTGTGTGCCTGACACTGCTTGTCCTCAGTTTAGAAACACCTAGCCTTTTTGCAGTTTTGAACAGACAACACGTTTTTTTTTTTTTTAACACTGGTTTCAATGTACAAATTCAACCCCGTTTGTCGTTAAACGGACGTGTGAGTGGTTTCTCATGCTGGGCCTCTCCTGTCTGTCTCGTCAGTCGTCAGAGAACCTGTCGGCCGAATGTGGAGGATCCAGCCAGGGAAGAGACGACCCTCCAGGTGAGACTCGTGTCCTGCAACAGGACATCCTGTCGCTCGCTTAGAACAACTCATTTTAGACGAGGGCCTGGACTGAGAGTCCTGCTGCTACTGCTGTGTGGCAGAAGTGGTTTCTCTGCTCGCTAAAGTCACTATGACCTGGTTGGGCTCAGGAAGATGAATGCATATTAATGCCCATTAATACAGACAATCCCTGTCACAACCCATCAGCTCTAAGGGTATTACAGGCCGGCCATTGGCAAGGTCAGGGGGAAGGTTTACTACGTGGCACTACCGTCTCAGTCGCAGGCACCCGTCACCACACACAAACACACACACGCACACTCATGTCCGCTTCGCTGAGGCGCAGGCGGTCTCGGACCACACTCACGCCCCTGTTCTTCGACGTGCCGTGCGGCATCTCCGTGGTCGTCACAGGTCCCCCGGCGCGAGCGGAGGAGGTGGACGGGGCGCTGCAGGGCAGCGAGGGTGGCGTGGAGACGGCGCTGCTCTACGCCAAGGCCTGGTCCAAATACAGCAAGGAGCTGCTGGCCTGGGCCGAACGGAGGATCGCCGCCGGTGAGTGATGCGGGCGGCTGGGAACATCCTCGCAGGTCCCGGTCAACGTGTTCATTTGATGCTTGCGCGACAAGAACAACTGTACATGTCTGTGGGATAATTGTTTTTTTGGGGGGATTGGAAATCCCAAAAGGATAGTTTGTTTAGCTTGTTGAGTGTTTATTCGGGTTTGCTGTCAGAAGTGCGCACTCCCAGTGTCAAAGTAACACTGTGAAACACTCTGTGTTTTGGGTGTGTTGACAATGTTTACATTAGCGCAGTCATTATGACTGACAGGTGGCACTGGACAGGTTGTTATCAGGATTAAGTAACGATAGAAGCTCACACACAGTTAGAAGTGTGTGTTAGTTTACATCAGGCTCCTAAAAAGGACGTACATTCCATGATCGATCTTCTGTCAAGTGACAACTATGCTGTAATAAGTTACAGAATAGTTTGGGGTCATGTGCTCAATCACTCTGTAAGCACACATACAGTGAGGGGTCAACCATTAGGGTTTGGTGTGATATAACTCCGCAATGTAGCTTTATTGGACAATACTTTCCTTTGAATTCCTTACATTTTTTTGCCGGGGGAACGTTGTGTGACTAGCGTGTGTGTGTTTGCAGATGTCGAGTGTGCGAAAAGCTACGCCAAAATGGCAGAATCGGCAAAGACGCTGGCTAGTCAACAGGTGACTGAACATATGTTTTCATTGTGTCCTTGTGCAATACTGAAAACGGACAAATTCACTGCCACTTACTGACATACAACCAGAATGCGGGAGACGGTTTCTCCGTGTTAAGTAATCGTGCATTCTTTTATGTCACAAAAAAAGGAATTCATGCCATTTCGCAAGATCTACATGTCTGCGTTCAAGAATGACATTGAGTACAGCCAGCTTCTTCTTCACACCGCCGCAGCGCTGCAAGCTAACAAGTTCATGCAGGTATGTCTGCCCACACACGCTCTTCCGGTCTTCAGAGAACACGATCGAAATCAAATGACGTAGGTGTCTGCTTGTTGAGTAACCGAAGTGTGCGTGGCTGTGTGCATGTGTTTTGTGTGCGTGTGTGTTCCCTAGCCTCTTCTCAGTCGTAAGAGCGATCTGGACAAGCTGAGGAAAGAGGTGAAGGAGCGCTGGCAGAGAGAGCAGAAGAAGATGGTGGGTTGACATGATGTGACACACACCAAGCTGCTGCTTGTGTGAATGAGACAGTGAGCTGGCGAGCACTAGGACCTTGAAGGCATGGATTATAGCGCGTGTAGTTGAGGTGGTGTGGTGGACAGGAACAGTGAGGGCAGGGTGAAAATCTTGGTGTTATTGTGGTTCCTCTACTGCATGTCTGATTGGCTAGTTACAGGATTGATCAGATTAAAATGAGAGCAAACCACTTGCGCTGAATCAACACTAAAGTGTAACTTCTGTGTGCGTGTGTGTGTGTGTATGTCTCTGTGCATGCATGTATGTTTCCGGCATTTGCGTGTGTGTGTGTGTAGCATGAGGCAGACAGCGCCCTGAGGAAGGCGCGTGTGCTCCAGGTGCAGAGGCAGGAGGAGTATGAGAAGGCCAGGCTGTCCACCAGCAGGGCAGAGGAGGAGCAGCCTGCCAAACAGCTGGACAAGAAACGCAGGCTGGAGGAGGAGGCCCTGCTGAAGGTACTTCGCCTCCCCTAGTGGCCCCTAGAAACTCCTCAAGGAGGGGCTTAGATTATCGAGGAGGCCCCTGAATCCTCCAAAAAGAGCTTTGGGATCATCCCGGAAGATTCTAGATCCTCCTGGGTTTGATCCTTCCTAGATCACTAAGGTTCCTCAATTTGAATACTCAATGAGGCTCCTGGAGTTGTTCTTGTTTGAATGCTTTGCTAACATGAGCCCCTATAACCCCCCCCCCCCCGTGTGGTAGGCAGAGGAGGCCCAGCAGCACTGCGAGGCCTGCCAGACCGATGTGGCGCTCAGGAGGGTGGAGCTGGCCAGCACCAAGAGGGACGTCCTCACCCAGCTCAGAGAGATGGTCTTTCAGTGCGACCTCACTCTCAAGGCGGTACGTCCCCAACTCTGCGTGCCCTCTCCCCCCCCGCTGTCTGTGAGGCATATGTGTCTTCTGTCTCTCTGTTGCGTTGGACGCCAACGCCAAATCACCCTTATTCAAAGGCGACTGCGCTTGCTGCCATTGACACGTGGCTTTAGGTCGAAAAGTCGGCAGAACGAACGAAAAGCTGCAAAGCATTCCAATGCGACCATGTAATCGTGTGTATCTGTGTGTGTGTGGCGCAGGTGACGGTCAACTGGTTCCAGCTGCAGCAGTCCCAGGCCGTGGCTCTCCCCGTCAACCACCAGGCTCTGTGCGAGAGCGCCAAGCTGTACGAGCCGGGACAGCGCTACGTCGACTTCGTCAGGAGCTTGCCTGCCGACAAGGCCAGGGTGGAGTCCCACTCCTTCGACGCCACCGTCACTCAGAACACGGGGTGAGCGAAGGGTTCAGGAATGTTTGCAAGCGATGGGAGATAGAGAGGGTAGCGGCCAGGCCGATGCAGCTGTGTGTGTGTGTGTGTGTGTGCAGGAGAGAGGGAGTGGAGTGGGGGCGGGGGTTGCAGAGAAAAAAAGATAGAGAGATTGTGTTAGAAAGCGTAACACAATTAAGAGCAGGCCACAGGTCTTCCTGAGGAAGTGAGGAGTCAGAGTTGTGGTGGGGGGGTAGGGAGGAAGAAGCGGGGAAGGAAAGATGACTCAGTCTTAAGCTTCTGTGCCCTGGATCAACACCACTATATATAACTACATGTTATAGTTACCCGCAATATATGAATATGCTTTGATCTTGAAGTGAAATGCTCTACCGCCAAGAAAAACCATTCCCAACAGTTATGTATATTTATCCAGTGGAAAAGGTCTGTCTGTGGTGACCAGTGTGGTTCAGGGTGAGTTGGGCCTGGAAGTGCCCACAGAGAGACCGAAGGAGCAGAAGGAGAGGAGAGCTTTGTTCGGGCTTTGTTTACATCTCCTCCTGGTCCTGCCCTCGTCTGATCAGAGCTGAGGAAGTGCAGATGGGAAGCTGAACGTCAGCACCTCTCACACACCGCGCTGGACGTCACAGGGTTAAATTTAGAGCCCACAGTCAGGCTGAGAGCGAAGCTAGTAGCGTGGGACTGGACCGCTCCGGACCACCTATAGGGACAACTATAGGGCCACATATAGGGCCACCTAGAGCCTAGTTGGACTGTTTAGTCAGGATCTGATCATGTTTTGTGTTATGTCTTTAGTAATATGAGAACAGCGATGAGTCAATATTACCCTTAGAGATCGCAGACATTTTAACACAAGTTTCAGACAGTACGATCCACCATTGGCCTTCCTTCCAGATCCACCAGACAGACTTTCACCTCCCGTTCTGCATTTCATCCCCCAGGATGCATTTCACCAAGAGGTCGCTGAGCGGCAGCCACTCGTCTCACGGGAACCTATCGCAGGCCTCGTTGCCGTCGGACTTCCCTGGCGCCGGAGAGAGCCCCGCCCACACGCGTCCGGCAAAGATAGCGGAGCGCCGCTCCAACAGCAGCACGGACATCCAGGGTAGGCACGCGCGCTCACTGAAAGAGGTGGTACCTGTGGCTTGTTGCCAGGTAACGAGGATTCTAACCCTGTTGCTGACCGCTGTCGTTAAATTGCAGTTCTAAGAGTATGATGTCACACGCTCTTAGTCACTCTTAGATACTCTCTGTGACAGAGCTTGTGAGAAGGGCCACGCGAATTAAATGGGATCTGATGTCAGTAAAAAAAGCCTGCATTAGCATCCCTGCTGACAACACGACAGAGCAGGAATGTTGGTGACAAAGTACGAATGCTGTTACTGGCTGCAGGATGATTGGGAGCGTGTGAGAGGAGTGTGTGTGAGAGGAGGACTGTGTGTTTGTGGACGTTAGCGTACCTGCGCTGTTTTGTGTTAGATCACGATGGGAATTGTGTGTACAATGTATGAATACACAAAAGTGTGTATGTGTGTGTGTGTGTGTGTGTTTGAGCACGTAGGGCTTGGCCTTGTAGGTATAAATGGTTGGAGATTACAGCTGTCCTCCTCTGACTTTCTTATTTACGGAACTCACAGACACACACACACACACACACACACACACAGTTGTTTGATCATACTTGTGGTTCGGTTACTCATTCTAATGGTAATTTCCTGATGTGTACAAGCACTTTCTGCCCATGAATTAGCGTTCGATGATTAAGTGTTTTTGCAGCAGCCATCATGACTCATCAGAAAGGTCTTTATCCTGAAGCAAGCAAAGCATAAACACATCAGTGATGTATTAAGCCACAGCTCACGCTATAAGACGGTAAAGCTTCCGTGACTACATTTACACAGATTTCAAAACCGTCTCAAGTGTCATTTTTAATCAGATGTTAATGTGTACACGCTGGATACATCAAAGCTGGATTTAATATTAGCATTCAAATGGCACCATGATAAAGTATGTATTCATAAACATGTTGATAGGATATTCTTCCTGAAGAGATGTAGGTGGAGAAGCAGAGGTGGAGTAGAACTGGGCTTGGTGAAGTGTCTTGTTGTGGTTGTAGAATATCAGAGTTATCAGGCTGGCAGTTATTTGTACAGTATATCGCTTTGGAGAAAAGCGTCAGCTTAATTATTAAATGACGTTTCCAAATGACTACATTGAAATTGCACTGTTCAACTCGAAAGAGTCCAATGTGAAAGTGGATCTTGTTTCAGCTCTGAGGATCCAGGGCCCGTTCCGAGCCTGGGCCACGGGTAGTCAGGGTGGGGGCATGTGCAGTGACTCAGAGAGCGCCGGGGGCAGCAGCGAGTCCCGCTCCATGGACTCCCCCACAGCCAGTCCCGGTAAGACCTTCTGGACCTGCCCTTGCACGATGACGTCCAACCAATCCTCCCTTCCTGTTCTCTAGTTCCTGGCTCTCTTATCCCACTTCCGGTTGCTAGTATCTTTGATTAGATCAAATCAACTTAATTGATATCGATTCTGATGTCACAGCAGCCCCCCCCCCAAAAATAAAATAAATGTAGAAATATTTAAATATGACATAGTATTCACAGCATCTTCCAGGACAGTATTTCAAACAAAGAACATGATATTCCTCCTGCAAGATGCCAGTGTTTTCTTGCAGTCCTCTTGCGTTTCCTTGTTAACCTGCTATCTGTCCCTTCCTAACCTTCCCTGCACCTGATGACTGGCATGTGCAATAACAATTGGCACACCTGCTGTCCGCCCTCCAACGTACCCTGTCTGTCACGTCTCTCTCCGCCCGGAGGAGGAAAACAAGACAGACTTCCCTTATGTCATAGGCATAATAGCCACCCTGTCAGCTCCCAGACTGTACAGTCACCCTGCCGAGACTCGCGGCCCAAATCTTCCCCCCCGGGTCCTGGAACTGCTGGGTCGTTCTACAGGAATGTCATCTGTCATCGAACAGTTCATCCGAGTCGTCCACGTTGAGTGGCGTTTTTATTGGACTGGAACGGGTCTCGTTACTTAAAAGAGCCCGTCGGAAAAGAAGGCTCTGTTGTTTTTCTTTTGTTTGTTTCGTCTCGGGCTGGGATTTCACAAGAGCTGTAGAGGTTCTAGGTGTTTCCGCTTGCCCCAAACCCCAGCAGGTCAAGCTTCGAGTGAGACTGAAGCAGCTCAAAGTGCATCTCTACACAGTTCTTTCTTCCTTCCCCTTCTCTCTTGCCTCTGTTCCTTTTTCTTCCTTAAACTGCATTTTCCACATGCTTAGGAGATGTTTCCAGAATGGTCTCAGTAGCTGTCTTACAAAGCAGAGAATGAACAATGGGCTTGATCACTGAGTAGAGGTGTGAATAACCCGCCATTCCTTAATACTGGTCTCCAATTGGCTTCTTTACCTTTCACCTAAAAGCAGCCCCGCCCCACCGTGGTGAATTTAAAAAAGGAAAACAGTTTTCCCAACAGTCCAGGGTTTGGTATAGAGAGCAGCCGCGCCCAGCCATGAGAACTCACTGGTGTGTCCTCTCTACCTGCGCAGGTGACTTCAAGAGGAGATTACCCAGAACCCCTTCCACAGGCACCATGTCCTCAGCAGACGACCTGGACGAGAGGGAGCCCCCGTCGCCCTCAGATAACGGTGAGTGTGAGGGGGGAGGCGGAATGGGAAGCTCTCCCGGGGGCCCCGGGGGAAACGGTTCGTCTCTCGTTCCTGTGTCTGATGGCAGGGGCGTTAAGGTCATGTGTTTGCGTCGTGAGGGGTTCTGGGATGTTTGGAAAGGGAAGCTACAAACAGAAGAGCTGTCACACGTAACAAGAAAAAAAAGAAGACAAATTGGCTGGAATGAAACAGACGTGCAGCGTGAGATGAAACTGAGCCTCTCTTTCTCTCCATGTTTTTCTGTCCCCCTCCCCCCCACCCCTCCAGGTCTGAGTGAGATGGTCATGGAGACGGCCAGTTCTCCAGGCCCCTTCAGGAACACTATAATGTCCAAGGCCGCCCAGACGCACCGGCTGAGGAAGCTGAGAGCTCCGTCCAAATGCCGGGAGTGCGACAGCCTGGTGGTGTTCCAGGGGGCTGAGTGTGAGGAGGTCAGTCTCTCCTTCTTCTCCTGGTCTTCTAGTTCCTCGTAACCAATGTTTCAGATACTCAGTTCCTTGTCTGTGGGTTAAAACTGGACTCCAGCTGAAAGTAAAATCTATCGGGTCTCCGCTTAGAACACTTAGCAACCATGTTGAGATACGTGAGCCGGGTGATGGAATCGAGGGGGGGGGAAAGCACCGCAGATTTCCATGAACAGATACAAGTTTCGACATCAGTCATGTTTCTGTCTGGATCCTCCCTCAGTGGAAAGCAGAGGCCTTTAGTTGGCCTCTCTTCTACTCCACTCAGCTTCTGGATGTTCCCTCCACTCTGCTTATTTTAGATAGACTTCCATTCAATATTTAGAAAAACCCTAAGATAATGTTTGGATACATTGAGAAGGACAAAGAACAGGCTGCTCCTTCAGGGTTGCTGAATGTGTCAACAGATCGTTTGTGTCACACGGTCCAAAATGGCTAAACCGGACACTTCCTGAATGAAGTTAGCCATACGAATCGTATTGACGGCATTTTGTTTTGTAAGTCATGTCATTGTTGGAATTTGTTTTCTGTGATGGTATGCGCAGTGTTACCTGGCCTGTCATAAGAAGTGTTTGGAGCTGTTGGCTATCCAGTGCGGTCATAAGAAGCTGCAGGGTCGCCTGCATCTGTTCGGCGTCGACTTCGCCCAGACGGCCCGGAGCAATGCTGACGGCATCCCTTTCATCATCAGGAAGTGCACATCTGAGATCGAGCACCGAGCTCTAAACATCAAGGTAACGTCGCTCAAACATCCAGTATTGACATTCAAAACATTGAACTTGTGGAAACTTGAAGTTGTCCGGATGAGAACGTGTTTCTGAAAAACTGCGTGCTGAGTGCTCTGCTGGAATCCACAGCACCGTGTCCGTCTGTCTGTCTCCCGCAGGGCATCTACCGTGTCAACGGAGCCAAGTCCCGGGTGGAGAAACTCTGCCAGGCCTTTGAGAACGGAAAAGACCTGGTGGAGCTGTCTGACCTCTACCCTCACGACATCAGCAACGTGCTCAAGCTCTACCTGCGCCAGGTGAGTCTGTCAACGCCGCACGCACTAGCTCCGCATAGTGTGCACATAGCTCCAGAGTCGCTCCCCCCCCCCCCCCCCACGCTGCTCTGCCAAACTCCTTTTTTTATACCTCCCCCTTTTACTGTCAACAGAAAGGCTGGGATGCTTATCTGCTCGTTCCTAATCTCATCCCCTCCGTATGTTTGTCCTCATGTTTCAGTCTCCCGAGTTTATAATTAACTTCCTTGTTTATTTGCTCCCTGCCCAGCTCCCAGAGCCCCTCATCCTGTTCCGCTACTACAACGACTTCATCGGATTGGCTAAGGAGAGCCAGAGCTCCATAATGGAGGAGGTGGAGACCCTGCGGGCTGGCCCCGCCTCCCAGACCCAGCAGGTCAGCATGGAGCTGAGCCGGGTCCTGTTCAAGATCAGGGACCTCCTGAGACAGCTTCCCCCAGCCCAGTACAAGACCCTGCAGTTCCTCATTCAGCACCTGCACCGGTAGGATGACCAGCGAACACACACACACACACACACACAACCTGAAAGCCTTGCTTTGGCTGGAGAAGATAGATTGCAATTAACCGTCACCAACGGAACATCGAAACCCAGGCGCTGTCTAAACCCTCCGGCCTCTATTGCGTTTGCGTCCCCCTCTCCCCAGGGTCACGGAGCAGGCAGAGGAGAACAAGATGACGGCCAGTAACCTGGGGATCATCTTCGGCCCCACACTGGTGAAGCCCAGGCAGACGGACGCCGAGGTGTCCCTTTCATCCCTGGTGGACTATCCCTACCAGGCTCTGATCGTAGAGCTGCTCATACGACACCAGCACGTGGTCTTCGACTCGCCCCTCAGCCCCATGCCCGCAGCCTCGCCCACTGCAGAGGGCGCCCCCTCCGGCCTCCCCCCTCGCCTCACCGCCCAGGAGAAGGAGATGCAGTTAAGCAGGCACTCCAAGTCTCTAGGGGACATAAAAGAGGTGAGTGCAATTTTTTTTTTAAGAAAGAAAATCCACACAAATCTTTTCATTGAGAAAGTTGACCAAAATGTGCTCCAGACTTTCCTAAAATAAAAAACTGAAGTAAAACTGATAACAGAGTTAATACCTAACAGTGGGTTTGTAGGAAATCTGTGCCTGATAAACAGGAAAGATTCAACACATAGCATTCTTCATATAACTTCACCGTCCATATCACCACTGTGTTTATGGTAAAAACATGCTCTCTTCTCTCCTTCCTGTTTCCTGTTCTGTGGTCTGCTTCCTGTCACTGTCTCTGTAATACAGCAGAGCTCCAAAGTGTATAAAAGGCATTCCTCCATAATCCCATCCTGCCGTTTGCTGGAAGAGGCCCGGGAGGTGAAGCCCATGGCTGAGGAGATGGACTTTCAGCCTGGTCAGTACACTACAACAATACACTACAGCAATAGCATATATATATAAATATAAATAGGTGATATAGAACATACAGCAGGAGATTGTGGATCCATAGTTCTAACAATATTTCAGTGGTTCAAAAAACGGTCTAAATGTTCCACAATGGTCTTTCTTCCTAGCGGGGGATTCGGAGGACCTTAACCGCCTCCTATCCTCGAGCATACACGAGGTTCAGAGGCCAGAGGAGAAAGGCCGGCCCGCTCACATTTCCCGGGTACAGCTCCGAGCCCCCCGCTCCAAGCTGTCGTCCCGGCCCGTGAGCCTTCCAGCGGAGCGCCCCGTCACCACGTTGCGCTGCGTGGACCAGAGGAACTCCGCTAACGGCGTGGAGACGGACGACGCCGAAGTGGACGGACCCGGGCCAGGGCCCAGCGAGGAGGCCTCAGAGGATGACAGGCCTCGGGCCCGCGTCAGCAATCACTACCGCAGTACGTTCATCGACACCCAGACCCTGCGGAGGACGTGGGACAAACAGTACAAGCATTATGACGTCACCCCCAGGACAGCCAGGATCGTGGCTAGCTTGCCTAGCGAGAAGGGGGACGTGGACGATGCCGCTGACAGTCTGTCTGTTTCGGTGATGTCGTCCGTGCCTGCCTGTTCACTTGGGAGTTGTAGTTACAATCCCATCGCAGTTGCCGCCTACCCCAACAGACCGTACACAATTGCGGTGAGGGCCGGCAGGACGTTGAGGCGAGAGGAGAATGTGTGCGAATACACCCCAGTGTCCACCTCTCTGAGGCCCCCCAGAACTCTCCAGCCCCCCCCCGGAACCTTCTACAAGCCTCCGTCGGGCAGTAAGGCCAAGGCGCGAGCGGACGTGGGGTTGAAGAAGAGTATGATAGCGACAGCCAACAGTGCTGAGGAGGAGGAGGAGGAGGAGGAAGAGGAGGAAGAAGAGGAGGAGGAGGAGCTGGGGGTTGAGATCGAGGTGTCTGTGGATGAGCCATGCGAGGAGGCAGGGGCTACTCCATCTGGCCCCCAGTCCCCTCGCTCCAGCCCTGAGGAGCTGAGTCACAACGAGGCTAAACCTCTGTACCAGAGACTACGACCCAGGCGGCTGCAGGAGTTCGAACACAGGGAGGCTCACTTTGTATAGCCTCCCTCACCCTCTGCTCACTTCCTGGTTCAAAGTTCAAGGTTTATCAAACGTTTGGACGAGGGGGTCCGATGAATATAATATGTGCCATATCGAAGATGAAAAGACACCAAGAATTTCATGAACTGTGAAAAATGTACCCATGGAAGTGTTATATATTAATATATATTTCTTGATATCTGTCAGGCTTTTGTTTGGCGCTGTGAGTAACAGATTTACAATGAAGACAGGATGCACTTATGATGTTGTTTTTAAGTTACTTCACATGAATTCTGACTAAAAGTTGTTCAAATGTAAATGAGAAAGGAGAAAGCAAGTAATGTTACCAAACAAAGCGGTCTGTAATTGGTCAAATTCTAAATTGGTTGAAATCACGCTCACAATTTCTTTACCTGCTCAATACACATTAATGGAAGAACATTGTTTTATCTTTTCATCTGTGCAATTTCATTTTACAAAAACATTTATTTCACCCATTGAACAACTTACATTCAACATTCATGTTTTATGCCAAAAATGGGGATAACCTGTTACAGTATCTGATTCAGTTTGATGCACTTATTTAGCTTAATTTAACCTTACACCTTTTTTTCTCGGAATCCTCTGTTGTTATTCAGACTGCAGTGTTATGTTAGTCATGTAGAAAGTATTCCACAACCTAAAATGTGTTGCATCATGCTCAAATGGCCTCTACACTCACTTCATTGACATGGAAGTATTGTACACGGTGTCCTTATGTAAATCAATTGAAATATGTTACAGAGCAACACCTTGTTAAAAGAAAAAGGAATTATGCGTTTGTATTTTTGTATACGTACTGTACGATGCTTCAAGTCAACACGTATTACTCTGTAGAATGATGTCACCGAGGTTTAAAAAGCACACACGTATACAAAGCTGAACTCGGCCAAAGCTGTGTAAAAGGAAGCCTACGTTTTTTAAATTTGAACAGTGATAAAACTGCCTTTCTCCCATTAAACAACCCAAGTAATTGTAGGTGCATCATTCTTGTAAATGGTATTTCTGTCTGTATTTTATGAATGGTGAACGAATGTTTTCTGTATTAAATTACTTTTGTGTACAAACAGGTACATGGGAACATACGCCTTTTTGTAACTTATTAAAATAAAGCTTACATCTTCCAAATATCAAATTTTTGACTGCCATTAATACAGTTGTAGTAAGAGTTATGCTAGAGTCATAATATAAGAAATGCACACGCTATTTGAGGTCCCCTTAGCTGGTAAGACACTGTAGATGCTCATATGTCCACAAGTAGGATATCCTAAATTATATGAAATGGTTGTTTGTCTAATTCATCATTTATAAGTGAATATCTAAACCTATTGAGACCAAGATTAACCTATGAAAATGGAGTCTGGTATTAGTAGTTGTTAGGTCATGTCGGGCTGTACAGCGAATGGATGAGTGGAGTTAGCAAGCTGTGGGCATGCAGAAAGAAGATTATATCAATCTGCTTAACTATTCGCAAGGTCTGGATAACTCACTGGGTAAGCTAACATGGAGCAAACCGCAGGTTGGAAACGGCTACGCGTTTTACTTTAGATGTCACTCAACGATTAGGTTGTTCTTCGGAGGTATGTGATATCATTGACTATCATTGACTCGTCGACTATTCGGAGGCTCTCTCTCTTTTGCTGGAACCTCGACTGTATAGGGACTGTTCAGCGCCTGCAGTGTTGCGTAATGTCAGTGTTGTTCTGGTTTTGTAAACAGGCGTTAGTGAACTGGGAAGGAATTGTGGTGCTGAATGGTGCTGAATGAGACTGTCAAGATTTGCATTCAGCACTGTTCAAGTGGTAAAGTTAAATTTTATATGCTACAGTATTAGTGTGTGTGTGTGCTGGGTGCAAAACATGCAGTTTAGCAATACATCGTTTTGCCTCAAGATTTGAATGTGTTGCGCGCTTGAGGAGCCAGTCCTTTGCTTTTACAAGGGTGCATTTATTTACTTATTTTTGCAGCAGAAACAATACATGTGTCTGAAATCCTCCATAAATAATACTAATTTCATCATAACCGGACATGGTGCCTGTCACAACTCAATATTTGTGTTGCCTGACCTAACAATGTAAACAGTCAATTGTTGTCTATAGATAGTTTTTCACGTATGATGTACGGAAATATGATTGAAACAACATCTACTGTAAGTAGCGAGCATATGGTTTATGTTTGCGCTCTTCTTTGTTGGTGTGTCGGCCCCAGAATTCGATCATGTTTTCAGCCACTCTTGGGAGTTGGGACTCCCGTTGTTAAAATTGATTGGCATGACCTAGAAAGGCCCTCAACAGGCCATACTCTCCCCATACCCCTCCTCTCTATTGCTGCTGCACTTGGTTGGTTCAGTCAGCATCAAGCAACACTATTGAACGTTCACATGCGACGTCTCTCCGACTGTATAGAAGAAGAGAAGAGAACAGCCTCTGAATTTAAAGACAGCACTGGGGAAAAGTGCCAGACATTCCCAACATAATGAGCAAAAATCCTGGGTTGGGCTTTCCTGCGCTGTGCTAGTCTGTGTCGCAATATGGTTGTTGTGAAAAGGTTGTACGGTTGAGGTAGTTTGGTTGCGCGGCGCTCTGACGTGGTTTTGGGGGTTCATTGTGTTCAGGCCTGAGTCCAGTTGGCTGCCCCCAGGGGGGTGAGAGGCGGAGCCATGAGGACAGTCACTCAGATCCGCCTGTTACTGTGGAAGAACTGGACCCTCCGCAAGAGGCAAAAGGTAAACACAGATACTCCTCACGCCTGTGATGAGATTTGATCATGTTTGGTCATGTTCACAGGCAGGGGCATCAAAGTGTGTGTGTGTGTGTGTGTGAGAGGGGGGGTGGGTAGGTTTCCTTTGACCAAACGTTCCAAAAGAGGCCCATCCTGTGGAAAGCTAAGTGAGGTGTTTGTGACTATCTCAGGTCCGGTTCTTCATGGAGATTATGTGGCCTGTGTTTCTCTTCATCGGCCTGGTGTGGCTCCGAAGAGCTAACCCTCTGTACCGCCAACACGAATGTAAGAACCCAACTGTAGCCTATCGTTTCCACGTCGCAAACATTTAGAAGCTCACTAACTCACCAGATATTGAAACAGTTGGCATCTTTCTCAACCATCTGTGCCGCTGAAGCGCCGGTGTTTCCTCACGCTCCGCTCTGTGTTGCTCTGCTCTGTGTTGCTCTGCTCTGTGTTGCTCTGCTCTGTGTTGCTCCGCTCTGTGTTGCTCCGCTCTGTGTTGCTCCGCTCTGTGTTGCTCCGCTCTGTTTTGCTCCGCTCTGTTTTGCTCTGGTCGGCTGGAACAGGTCACTTCCCCAATAAGGCCATGCCCTCCGCTGGGGTCCTGCCTTGGATCCAGGGCATCGTCTGCAACGCCAACAACCCCTGTTTCCAGTTCCCCACCCGCGGAGAGTCGCCTGGCCTGGTCTCCAACTACAACAACTCCATGTAAGCATGTCTAGGACGCGGGGTTGCCCCGCTGTGGGGTTATTGTTGTCATCCGAGTTTCCTTTTTGATTTATTTAGTACATGAATCATACAGACACAATAGGAAAATACGTTTTGTGTGTGATTTGCTCTCCTATTTGTGGTTGTACATTTGTGTTTGTGTTCCGTCTGTGTGTGTGTGTTGTCCCGTGCGTGTATGACGTCCCCTCAGCTTGGCCCGGTTCTACTCTGACGCCCAGGAGCTCCTGCTGTCGGACCCAGAGTTCCTTCAGCTGGGTCGGTTCTGGAGAGAGATGACGGCCATGAGCAACTTCATGGACACGCTGAGGACCAACCCAGAGCAGGTCTCAGGTCAGTCCCAGACAGGCCCCCCCTACTCCCACACATACAACCCCCCTCGGACGTCCCAGTGACCTGTGACTCGTCTGGAGGTCCGACGCAGGGGTTGGGTCAGCTTTGTTTCCGCGCCGTCCTTAACAGCCGCCTCTCTGGTTCCCATGCATTGTCTTCCTGGGTGCTTCCAGGTGAGTGAGGTGATGGGATTACAACACACAGGCTTAACAGAGGGCCAGCCGTAGTGGGGCTGTAAGCTGCTTACTTTCACCACAGCTCTGTTTGTTTGGTGGGAACTCCTGTGTCTGTTTCTGTTTAAACAGCCGCACTCCGTTAATACAGCAAAGTGCTCCTGAGTAACGTCCAATCGTTCCTCCCCACAGCGATGTCCCTGGGATCTGATGGAATCACGCTGTTCCTAATGAAAGCATTCCTAATGCTGGCAACTCCCAAGAACAGACAACCTCAAAGTCTACCACATTTTGAAAATCCTTCCGAATGATTGATGTGTGTATTGGTATGCGACTGAGTGTGTCTGCAGTGAGTGATTGATCTGGTCTTTCACCAGAAAAGTGCTTCCCATGGAATCCCACTTAAATGGCCTTATGACCTTTACGTTAAACAATAGATCTATGTCAAAAGTCAAGATTCATATTTATGTTCCTGATTGACACCAGAAATGTGAAAGAAACTCCTGAAATAACTGAAACTGTTATATTGTTTCAACATATATGGATATAGATACTAGAGACCTGAAGAACCTCAGTCACCATTTCACCGTAGGAGTTGTCTGCCCCATCACAGTGGAATGTGTTCATGCTGTGGCCCTCAGGGGTCCAGAACATCAGTCACACACACGTTTAATCATTGTGAGGTTTGGTGATTTTTCACTCACAAGGGGTATATGTGTCTGTGTTTCTGTGTGTGTGTGTTTCTGTGTGTGTGCTTCTATGTGTGTGTATGTTTACCATCTCCCTCCAGGTCGAGGGGTGAAGGTGGAGGACATACTGAAGGATGATGAGACGTTGACATCCTATCTCCTGAGAGACGTGCCACTCCCTGAGTCTGTGGTCTTCCAGCTGGTCAACACCCACATCAGACCAGAGGAGGTGAGAGGCTAACATATGAACACACAGCTTACGTGGGTGGGTGGGTGTATCCAAGCAATAGCTCAGACAGGCTGTGGTATATCGATATCACATCACAGCTGGAGTGGAGACGTTTGGTACGCCGCAAATGGCTGGATGAAGTCCCCGAAAGGAATAGGGCTGAACTCACTCCGAATTAACTTAAATGAAATACAAAGACAGTAGTCATAGTCTATGGAACCAATAAGATTGCTTGATGCGAGTTATCCGTAATAAATCGTTTAAAGTTGTAGTGTTATTTGATTGACAGATTTGCAGTGTTTGTGGGATCTACACGATGTTTGTTGAGAGAGTTTTTGAGAGTGTCAGGATTAGTAATGCAGTCTGCTGTGGGTTGGACTTCCCCTCAGACTGACAGGAATGGCCCTTTGGTAACTGCATACAGGTCACAAAGAACTCTCTCTCACACACACACTCTCACAGTCTCACACACACACACACACACACACACACACTCTCACAGTCACACACACACACACTCTCGCAGTCTCACACACGCACACAATACGCACACGCTCTGACACACGCATGCTTTCTCATGAGCACATGCACACTCTCTCTCACACACATAGACACACACACACTCACGTTGTCTCTTTCACACACACACACTCACGTTGTCTCTTTCACACACACGCACAAACACACAAACACACACACTCACATTGTCTCTTCCACACACACACACAAACACACACACACTCACATTGTCTCTTTCACACACACGCACGCACGCACTCTCTATCTCTCTCTCTCTCTCTCTCTCTCTCTATCTCTATCTCACACACACACACTCACGTTGTCTCTTTCACACACGCTCTCTCTCTCTCTCTCTCTCGCACGCACATGCTTGGGCCTGTCCCAGTTTAATTTGAGGTTCGGTTCACTTTTTGTTTGTAAGCATTCCGTCCACACAAAGCCCCTAGCAGCGTCAGGCCCGCCTCGCGGTGCTCTGATCCCGAGGTGGCGTCTTCGCCCTCCAGGGGGTGCGAGAAAGGCCGTCTCCGAGGCCGACCTACCACCCATCCACACAAAAGCCCGGCACATCGCGATGACATCAGTATCAGAATGATCTTCGGGCCCAGCTTTCAGATGGAAATAGCCAAAAGAGACCCGGAGAGGCTGGCTGTCTGGGGCGGCTCATTCAGCCAACATCGCCCGCCTCTGGGATCTGCAGTCTGGAGGACTTCCAGACACTAATCAGTTGAAATACTCAGGACGGAACTCTGTGTTAAAGCGGTGAATGGCGATGACACACACACATAATAACTCTGTGGCATGTCATCGTACACACTCACCAGTGCAGGGCTTACGTTCAGCGGGCTACCTACTGCATGCATGCACGGCACAGACAAAAGCCCTTTTAATTGGGCTTCTACACTTGAAACGCACACTCTCTCACAAAAGCACACACTTAGCGAGGCCGCGGGCTGTTGGCAGGGCGAGCAGCGCCGGGCATATGACCTCTCCAGGGTTGCAGGGCTCCGGCAGAGAGGCTGCGGAATGTTACACACTGACGCGTCTTTGTTTGCTGTCCAAAAGTGTGTGGGCTTGTGTGTGTGAGTGTGTGTTGTGTTTGTGTGTCCGTGTGTGGGAATGTGTGTGTGTTTTGGTGTGTGTGTGTTGAGCATTTGTGTGTGTACCACAGGTAAGAACATATTCACCAGTATTCTACCCTAAATTCCAAACTTCCTCTGTCTCAGTAGACCAGGACTCTCTGTACGCTCGATGCAAACTGTATCAGCACTCCTCACTGTCTGACCTCTGACCCCCTGACCTCTGGCCCCCTGACCTCTGATCCCTCTTCCCTGCTTCCAGTTTGCCTTCGGGGTTCCTGACCTCCACCTGAAGGACATCGCCTGCAGCCAAACCCTGCTGGAACGGTTCCTCATCTTCCCCAGTCGACGGGGCCTCTACCTGGTCCACAACGCCATGTGTGTCCTGACCCCTCAGAAACTGCAGACTATTGAGGACAGACTCTACGCCAACGTGGACTTCTTCAAGCTCTTCCGCCTGGTCGGTCCTTCCCTCTGTCCATGCTTTCCACCCCTCCCCCCTCTCTGTATCTTATTTTAATGAGAGCAGACAACTATTTGCAATAAACTGTCAATCTTTTTAGCAAGTTTGTCTGGTGTTGGGTAACCAAGACAACACTAGTAGACGCACACTGACTGTCCATAGATGGGACACGGAGTTCTTGCTTCACTCTCAATCCCCGCGCTGTAAGGGAATTAGTGAGGCCTGTTTTGATGTCTGTCTGTGTGTGTATTGTGTTCTGTATGAGACCGACGACTGACCTTTTGACCTTTGGAACCACTTTCTCTTCATTGAAACATCAGTCACCCTGCATTAAGACCTCATTGTGTACCCATAACACACTCTCGCGTGTTGGCCGTCGCAGCGTGCAGGCCTGTCACTATGATTTAGTGCTCCTCACACAGACTTTCAGAACATGCCAAGCCCAGGGATCCGCTCTCTGAAAGGACTGTTGAGGGAGCAGCACTGGTGTCGGTCACATTTGAGCTCGGTCGGACCAGAGCTGGCCACGGATCCTGACGACTGCCTGGCACACCCTGGAGGACCCAGGGGAAGCTGGAGGGAGAGGGAGGGGGGGCATTGGCACAAAAGGGTAGGGGAGGTTTTACTGGAACCATGTCTCAAATGTCTGTTTGAGACAGCCTCAAGAAGCCTAAAACGGAGATCCTAACTATGGAGGCTTCAATCACAGTGACATGAGAACTGAAACTTCCCGTGCCCCCTTGTCGCACTACAATACCCATAATGCCGCTCTGCGAATGTGGCTGTGACTCACGCGGCTGAGGGGAGGGAGGCCCGGCGTCTGTCCTCATCGCGGTCTCAGCAGGCAAGACTTGGCCTTGTTGGGTAAGAAGCTTAGAGCCGCAGACACACCTCTCTGCCAGACTAAACTGAAGGCGAGCTGGTAATCTCCACCATAGGAGTGTGTGTATGCCTCTCAGGGAGAAGCTCTGACCGGCCTCTTCCTTCCTGCTGACCACGAGGAGAGAGCCAGCCTGCCCGGTGCGGACCGCTTCAGCATGACTCAGTGCTGAGTCTGGACCCGGCTGGCAGGAACAGCAGGCCTGGAAGAAGGCCTCGCTCAGAGGCACACAAACCCACCGGAGACTCAAGTTGAAAAGGCAGAGAACGAGACTGTGCTTCTGGGCTGTTTAGCTAAGTCAGTGGTACACCTGCACACAAACACACAAACGTAAAGACACGCACAAGCTCATGCTCACCCGTACATAAACCCTCTCACCCACACGGAAATGCACACGCTCATCCTCCCCATAAAACAACACCCGTACGCGCACATGAACACCCATTCGCATGTGCAAACGCGTACGTAAATGAGCACGCGCTCGCACGCACATCCCGTATCTCAGGAGAAAGAGAGGAATGTCAGGGAGGAAGCACGTCTCGTACAGAACTGGAGAGTGTCTCCGCGACTTCATTTCCTGCTTCTCCAGCCTATTGTGTAGCGAGCCGCTTGGAAGATCCCGCACTGAACGAGCCGTCCTTGGAAGTAGCTGTTCCAAGAGATACCAGACTCCAGGAAGCAGCAGGTTTGCTGTGTGACGGCAAAGGACGACTCAGCACATTTTCATGGCTTTTGTGGTGAAACCAATGACACGGATCGTTTTTTCCTTTACTTACTGATACGATCAGTTGGTACTTCTGGCGGATACAGGGAGTGTGAAGGGTGCATTAAAGTACTGTACGTGTACAGGCGTTGTACAGTTCGTTCATTAACATAGATGTTATTGCCACCCCCTTGAAACCCCAGGGGGAAAAGTGTAGGCTGACACATGGCCAAACCGCTGCTCACGTCTGTGAACCTAAAACCCAAGTTAACAAAAAGCTCTAAACAGTTTGGTTTGCGTGTTTTTTCCAGCTATTTGGAGTGACAGCAACTATCAGTTCAGGTGGAGGGGTTCAGCGTGCATCGCTGAAAGATGTCTGTCCTGATTCTCTTCTTTGTGTCTCCAGCTTCCGCGAGTGCTGGACAACCACTCCAACGGCATCGACATTCTGTTCTGGGGCCGAGTCCTCTCTGCGGCCTCTGAGAAACTGAAAGAGGTGCAGTCCCGATTCTCTTCCCCCCTCCCTCCCTCCCTCCCTCCCTCCCTCGGCAGTCCCGTCCTGTATTTTTAGCTCAGGAAGCCATCGTTTCCCCCCAGCCCTGGCCTTTACGCACGCACACACGGCAGGGAGATCATGTTGTGCGTATGAGGAAGGCTAAATGTAGCCAGTTCCCTTTTTTAGTACCAGTCCAGATAAATGATCAGTTGGTCTGTACTGCCGGCCGTGAGGAAGGGCCTGAACACAGGTGAGGCTCCGGGGTCAGAGGTTAACTGGGGAGGTTCCTGACCCTCACTGAGCATGTTGATTACAGGGTGTGTGTGTGTGTGTGTGTGTGTGTGTGTGTGTGTGTGTGTGGGGAGGGGGGGGCAGCCTATTGAAGTGACATCCTCTTGGCGGGGGAGGATTCTTGTCTGTCAGAAGAGTGACGCCTGCTAGTCATTTCCCAAATTCCACTTCAGTCGGATTACGCATCGCCATGGAAACTGAATGTAAGCCGTGACGGTTCAGAATCATTACTGGAAGTGTTGCTTCGCTCTCGCAGATTTGGTGAATCTCCAAAGAGGTATTAAAACCACATAAAAAAATATGATTTCCTCTGTTGGCTATAGAAATGCCTACGGTACTGGAAGCCATTGCTAATTGGGTGAGGGAGTGGTGAAGGAGTGTTGAGTGCTTTGCATGCTTTCAGCACCGTCTCTCTGTCTCTTAATGGCCCCTGAGGGAGGTATTCCGGCCCCAAACTCAACGCTCCTCAGCAGTGGGGTCACGGCTTGATTTGTTTGTTGGTGCTCAGCTTGCTGGAAGCAAAGGGAGGTCTGATGGATATCCCACCTCAGATTGGTCATTGCTCGGAACGCTGCAGAATGAGAGGTGAACAACCATCGTTTTCGGAAAAGCTCAAGGAAAGAATCCTGGCGCCATTATCGTGGTGACAGCGCCCTATTAATATCGCCCTCCCCTCCCCACCCCCGCCCCCACACATGATGCGATTCGCTGTATTCATGCTCATTAATGCTGCCGCTGTTGTCGTCGCCGTGCCTCCAGTTTGCGGGGAGAAACAGCTCCAGGGACCTGCTCCAGGTCCTGTCCCCCCTCTTCCAGGCTCAGGCCAGCCAGGAGAGCCTGTCCTTCAGCCAAGTCATGGCTGCAGCCTCCAGCCTGGTGTGTGGCTACACCGAGGGAGCCTTCTCCAGGGTCACCTCCTTCAACTGGTACGAGGACAACAACTACAAGGTCTTCCTGGGGGTCAACAGAACCAGGAAGCAGGGAGAGTACTCCTACGACCACGCCGCCAGTGAGTCTGGGCTCCCTCTGTGTCGCATTCGGACGGTGGCGTTCCTCACCAGGTGTTCACAATGTCGCCGGTCATTAGATTAAAGACTGTTCTCTAAATGTTCTTCTATCTCCCCTTCCCTGCTCCCCTCTCCTCTCCTGTACTGTGTGTTCAGCACCGTTCTGTAATGAGCTCATGGAGGTGATGGAGTCTAACCCCATCACCAGGGTGGTGTGGAGCTCCATCAAGCCCATGCTGATGGGACAGATCCTCTTCTCGCCCGACTCGCCCTCCGTACGACAGATCGTGCGCAACGTAAGATAGCCTGCCTCACTCTAACCCTAACCCTCCACACACTAACCCTAACCCTCCACAAACTGACACTAACCCTCCACACTCTAACCCTAACCCTCCACACACTAACCCCAACTCTCCACTCCCTAATCCCAACACTCCACACTCTAACCCTTACTATCCACATCCAAAACCCAACTCTTCACACCCAAACCCTTACTATCCACACCCTAACCCTTACTATCCACACCCTAACCCTTACTATCCACACCCTAACCCTATCTCTCCACACCCAAATCCTTGAGTCTGACATTTTGTAATTCTCCTGTTCCCACTACTGGTTGGAGCAGGGTTTCACTAAACGGATAATACCTAATGGATAATGGACTTGTTGGCGGTTTCACCATCGCTGCTGGTCATGTGGACCGATTAGTGTTCCAGGAAGGAACAGCAGATGACTGGAGGTGCAGAATAGAGGGATTGTGTCTTAAGCGTCTGTTTGCGGTTCACTGCTCGGTGACGTGGTCAACTCGCTCTACCTGTTCAGTCCTCAGTATGACTCTGCTCTGTCAGTGGCGGGACTTGTCGGCGAACTGCCTGCAGGGGCTAACAGTCGTGGGTGACTGTGTTGGAACGAAAGCAAACATCTGGATCGCCTCACGTAGCGTCTCGCTAGGCTCCGCTGACTCGGATTGTTTCTCAACACGAACCGAGCGGGCCGTGACGCTCACACCTGCAGACGCATGCACACCCTGCGCGCACTCGCAGACACACACTCACACGCTTGCTTCATCTCTCCAGGGGCTGGACGTTCTTCCCGCAGAGCAGGATGGTTAATGGCTGGGTCGGGGGAAGGGGTAAAAGGTCAAGCCATTATTTAGCGGCGCCAAAAACACAGCCTGCGCTCTGCGCTCCGCGCTCCAGCTGGCCTCTGTCGTGACACCACTGTTTTCCTGACCTCATCGCGGTCGCGTGTCAATTCCCTCTGGAACCCCCATTCTACAGCCAGCTTAGCGTCAGTTTAAGCAACAAGCTAGCGTAGCATTCTGCCGTCTGGAGACTATTCAGCGTAGTATTCCAGTCTAATCCGAGCCACACGATCACGGTCCTGCTTGCGAGCGCTACGTTCTGAAAGGGACTCAGAAGTCATGCAGAGGTGAAGAGCAGGGAGGAGGGAAACATGCAGGTCCACTCGTACCTCCCTCAGAGAAAGGGCTAGATTCCTGGGTATAGGGGCCTGCCCAGGTCACTCAGCCCTGGGCATTGAACCACATCCCCTTCACTCGCCCCAAGGGCCGGAACCACTTTGGTTTCACCTTCTTTATCTCCGCTTGTCTGCTTGAAGGACTGGCAGAGCGCTAGTTCTGTGGGAACTGATAGATTCAGTAAGCACGCTGAAAGAGTTCGGCCAGTTGTCACCAACGACCCCCATCACCCCCTCCTCCCCCTCCCCTCCGCCCTTGCCATTGTCCGCTTTGTCACCCAAGATCTGACTGGGTACAAGAGGAAGGCGTTTCATTGGGTGTGCTTCTCCACACCTACCTCTGTCCTCTATCTTTGTGTCTCCGCGATGCAGCACACAGACGGTGTACAAGGTTATTGTGAGGAGCAAAACAAGCCAGTGTTTGCACATTTGTTACGCCGCAGATTCGGTGCACGCTTCGGTACGGTAGCAGGCCTATGGGAACTCTCGGTGCGGAGCTGTTGTCTTTGTAGAGCTTGTTTTCACAGGCACTGTGATGTGGGAACGGTATGTGACCGGAGATTAGTAAGAGAGGGAGTGTGTGTGTGTGTGTGTGTGTGTGAGAGAGAGGGAGAGCGAGACACAGAGAGAGAAAGATGCGTATATAGAAACCATCAGTGTGTCTCTGTCATGAATGTGACCAAACGGTGTGTGTTTGCTTCTGTGTGTGTGTGTGACAGGCCAACACAACGTTTAAGGAGCTGGAGAGGTTGAGGATGATGGGGAAGGCCTGGGAGGAGGTGAGCCCACAGATCTGGGCCTTCTTCCAAGATGGAGTCCAGATCAACATGATCCGGGTGAGATCAAAACTACAAACCCCATATCAACTATTATCCAAAACCACAAGCCCCACACTGCTCTGCATATTCACTGGCATCCATAGCTCCATGGATACAAACCCGTAACTACAGTTCATATCAGAAACAAAAGATTCCAAAATGACAAACCCAGACGGCAGTGTATGTCAGATACTAAACATTCCAACCGCCAGTGTAGAACCAAACCAGGATTAATGATGACCCTGCTAAATCTTGAAAAGGGATACCATCCATGCGGCGTGTCATACAGGTACTGACACCAGGTTACCCGTAAAACTGAGTACAGTTAAGGTTTACCCACTACTACTGTGTGCAGATCAGTTTGTGATTTCAATTGTAGTTCGACACTATAGGCTGGTAAAATGATGCCTGCTTCAGAGAGCCTAGAATGACGTCCTTGTTCTGGTCTCTCTGAACAGCATTATGCCTGTGTGCTTCTCTCCTGACTAATACCTCTACCCTGGGTCCTGGGTCCACACACTGTCTAAAAGAGACCAGGGTTGAAGTTTCCTGTTATAATTCAAAGCCTTATCTTGGCTCAATAGTTCTTATCTCTCTGCCTTTGCCTCTCTCGGTCTTTCCCCCCCCCATCTTTTCCCCCTCCCCCTTCCTTCTCCCATCAGGACACCGTTCGTAACCCCACCGTGAGGGACTACATAGACAGGATCCTGGTGGAGGCACCCTTCTCCACCAAGCACATCCTCAACTTCCTGTTCAACGGGCCTCCAGAGGACCGGGAGCAGGACATGGACGACTTTGACTGGAGGAATGTGTTTAACCTCACAGACAGAGTCATCCGCTTGATCAACCAGTATGGAGAGGTGAGCCGAAACAGTATAGAGGTGAACCGGTATAGAGAGTTGAACCATTATAGAGTGATTAACCAGTATAGAGAGTTGAACCATTATAGAGTGATTAACCAGTATAGAGAGTTGAACCATTATAGAGTGATTAACCAGTATGGAGAGGTGAACCAATATAGAGTGATTAACCAGTATAGAGAGGTGAACCAGTATTGAGAACTGAACCAGTATATAGAAATGAACCAGTATATAGAGGTAAACCAGTATAGAGGTGAACCAGTATAGAGGTGAACCAGTGTTGAGAACTGAACCAGTATATAGAAATGAACCAGTTTATAGAAATTAACCAGTATATAGAGGTAAACCAGTATAGAGGTGAACCAGTATGGAGAGCTGAACCAGTATATAGAAATGAACCAGTATATAGAGGTGAACCAGTATATAGAAATGAACCAGTATATAGAGGTGAACCAGTATGGAGAGGTGAGCTCTTTCTTTCAGGTCTATCTTATCATTGAAAATGGCTGATTGTTCAGTACGTGTTCTGCATAAACACAAACCACCAACACGAGCCCCTGCTGTTCTGTCATGAGTCCCAAACCCACTAAAACATCCACCGTCGGACGAGTCTCCAGCTCGTTGTTGTCGCCCTCAATAGATGTTAACGTGCTCCGAAAACACCTCGCACTCAACAGCACCATAGCATGGTGTGTAATCCACCAACGGTCCCCCAATTTGTCCCCGGCCCCCAAAGACATGTAAATCCACCAGGGGGTGGGGGTGGTAGGGGGGGTGTGGGGAAGGGAAGGGGCAGGGGGGGGGTAGAGCACAACAAACTAGCTGTCAGCTCCCTTTTACACCCCTCTGATCTAGTGGCGTGCACAAAAACACCCCAGCCTCTCTTCGAACCGAGGGCCCTTCATACGAGAGGGGCCAGGCGCCTAACCTCACCCTCCACCCTCCTCGATCCTAATGGGGGCTTGGGGGGGAGGTGTAGAGGCCCCTCGGGCCAGGGATGGGGGGAAGTGGGGAGGCGGGGGGGGGGTGCAGGGGCCAGGGCGGTGGGTGCCCTGTCTTTGTCCTAGCCGAAGCTTACAGCACTCGCTGGTGACAGGGCAGGCCAGAGCGATTGAGCTGGATTAGCTACAGCTGTCAGTCCACCCTCTGCTGTTCAGGGCGGGAACAAAGAGAGGAGAGCGATGGCTGTTCAGCGGTGTGGTGGTCCAGTGTCCAATGCGTCAGTAGAGGGATGGAGGGATTGTTTTTAGGTTACAGGGTGATGCCTGAACTGTGTGTAGGTGCTTATGAGAATCTTGTGGTTGCTTAATGATTGTGTGTGTGTGTGTGTAGGTGTGTGTGTGTGTGTGTGAGCGTGCGTGTGTGTGTGCATGCGTGCGTGGGCATGCCAGTGTGTGTGTGAGTCATCTCAGGCCTTTATTAGTTCCCGGCAGCTCTGAAAGACTTGATCAGACACACTCTGTCTACAGCAAACTCACACACACACACACACACACACACACACACACACACACACACACACACACACACACACACACACACACACACCCTGCAGAAAGAGGCCCCAGTGTCACACTAGATGAGGGTCTATCTGAACCCCCTACCAGGGACTGCCAAAACAACACTGACCTGAGCCCTGTGCTTGGCCCCTGTGCCGATGCCCACACACACATCCATCTGTAACACCGTATGGAATCAGCCCAGCCTCACCTGGGATCGTGGTTTCTGTCTCATCCAACGCGCTAAACGGCCCCCTCTCTCTCTCCCCCCTCCTCCCCTTACCCCTCCTCCCCTGCCCCCCCTAGTGTTTCGTTCTGGATAAGTTTGTGGGCGTGTCCGACGAGGACCACCTCACCCACCGCGCCCTGAGCCTGATCGAGGAGGGGCGCTTCTGGGCGGGCCTGGTGTTCGTGGACATGTACCCCTGGACCACCAAGGTTCCGCTCCATGTCAAGTTCAAGATCCGCATGGATATTGACGTGGTGGAACGCACCAACAAGATCAAGGACAGGTTGGTGTCTGGTCACTACAGACATCTTCACAGCGCCCCAGAACTATCCAACAGACATTTCAAATAGGCTACTGGTTGTTGGAAATATCCCTGTGGTGGTGTGTGTTGGTGTGTGTTCATCGGTGTTGGTGTGTGTTCATCGGTGTTGGTGTGTGTTCATGTGCGCTGGTGTGTGTTCATGTGCGATGGTGTGTATTGATGTGTGCTGGTGTGTGTTGGTATGCATCGGTGTGTATTGATGCGTGTTGGTGTGCACTCCACTCACCTCTGGTCCACTCACCCCTCCCCTCCCTGGCTCAGGTACTGGGACCCAGGCCCCAGAGCTGACCCCATGGATGACCTCCGCTATATCTGGGGTGGCTTTGCCTACCTCCAGGACATGGTTGAGCATGGGATCATCAAGACCCACACAGGGAAGGAGTCTCCTCTGGGGGTATATCTGCAGCAGATTCCCTACCCCTGCTATGTGGACGACCTGTGAGCGAAGCCCATCTACTAACAGAGTCGCTTTCTCATTCCTGACTGACCGGCCTGATCAACATTTCAATGAACATCTCTCTGCTTCTGTGTCTTCCATGCTCTCTGTCTTGTCCCGCCCTCCTCCTCCCACACCCCTCCCCCCACCCTTGCCCTCTTTTCTCTCTTCCTCCCACCCTCCTCCTTCTGCTCTTCCTCTCTTTTCCACACTCCTTTGCTCTCCCACCTGCCTCCCTCTCATTCCTCCCTTCCTCCTCGATGCTTCCTCTCCTCCCACCTCCTGTCCTCCACTCCACCTTTCCTCCTCTTCCTCCTTCCCCTCCTCCCCTCCCCCCCCC